>JAVHZZ010000011.1:102684111-103284111 GCA_036250195.1 Mixophyes australis | reverse complement strand
TATAATTTCTAGAAGACTATAGACTTTAAACAATTATATTATATGTGTTTGGTATCTATATGCTTGATTTTACATGATATATTTGCTGTGCATATGAGGGCAGTGTAACATATCCGTTTTCTTTTGAGAAACATTCTGGTGACAGATCCTCCCGTGAAAACCCTGCTTTCCCCTGGAGTATTATAACATAAATACACCAGTGTGTGATATAATTATATAACAGATAATGGAGGCTGGCTGCTATGTCTCGTGTGCTGAACACTTTGGAACTGACATTGATGAAAGGGTTAATATAATAATATTACATTATAATCTCATTTCCCTATCAGATGATTTGGTTGGGGTTTGGGCTGTGAATGCCGCTGCAGTCTATGAGAATTCAACCTGTGTCCTGGACTCCATACTGGAGAAGAAGCAGTTGCCCAGTGAGTGGAGGATCGTGGACAGGGTTGTCCTGTGTAGTGGACACTATGGTCCTATCAGTCGGGCTGTTCTTCTCTGCTCTGGGGAGGCAGAGGACAGACAAGACATTGTTCTAAAGGAAATGTCCGGTAAGTGGAGCAGAACAGATAGAACTGATGTTGGACAAATGACTCAGTGAATGATCCAGACTGACTGATATGTAGTTGGGGAGACATCACGAGAGGAGAAAACCGGCGATTTCAGCTGTTGTCTCACCGGCTTTTCTGACTTGTCCTCTGTAGAACATTGCAGCCCAGGAGAAGTCCAGGACTTCACTGATCTCATGAGATTTCATATAGAAGTCTGTAAACACGACAACCTGGTGAGGATGCTGTGGTGTCAGACCCAAATGAGGCCAACTTGTTTCATCATGAAGACCATGACCTTTGGGAATCTGCTCGCATTTCTCAGGGACTCCCACCAGGTAATAAGTTATTACTGTCCAACATGTTATCAGGGTTATCCTGATCAATGGGCGATATATCTAGTCCATACACAGCTCCCCATAAATGGTCCCTATAGATATTTCACCATATGTAAATAAAACATAGATATGTTATTTCCACATTTATGGTCCACTTGCCCATATTCCTGTTAGATGTAGCCCACTGGTATTTCTGAAAGCAGAGGGTAGGCAAAGTGTGGCTGTTCTGATTGTGAGAAACTACAAGCATGACCAGTCATGACAGTGCATGCTTGAATCTCATGTATCGCTGAAGAGCCATAGGTTGCCTACGCCTGGTTCAGCTCTACTAGGAGAGCTGAGCGTGGCCAAGTGATCCGTGGGCCGATAAAGATCCGTATCCCCCGAGCATTAGGGTATCAGACCGCACATGGGAAATAGTCTATGTGTCTCCCTCACATTCACCTGATTTATTTACTTCTCTAGGGGGTCCAAGCCACCCAGGAGCCCGCCCATAGGATCACAGAGAAAGATGTCTACTCCATGGCGTTCCAAGTGGGGAGTGGACTGGTAGGTACAACATAAGACATGTCACTTACTAAGTGGGACCAATCTACAACTCCACTCAACCTAGCCTCAAAGATTTAGGCTCAGGCAACCAAATCCCAGCAACCTCTGCTGCTTCTGCCTGACATGCTGGGAATTGTAGTTCTATAGCAGCTGGAGAGCCGCAGTTTGAAATAAAAAATGTGAAAACTAAACTTGTCTGTTTCAGCTTCCAACTATTTAGGGGAATGTTTCAGGTGCAAATAATTGTTCATGATGTGTTTTTGGGTGAATTAACCCATTATATCATCACCCAACCTGCTTTCCCCAGTTGAGAAATCAACAGACTATTTGCCATAGCCAGGCCCCCCTACTGTTTCTTTATGTCCCGGCTCATAGCATGGGTGCTATAGCTAGTCAACAGAGTTATCAGACCATATGATAGAAATAAATTTATGACCATCCATACTGAAATTCAGAGAACAGGGTCTGAACTATATTTTCTAATAAGAAATGTCCACATTAAAGTAATTTCTTTTATTATTCTTATTTGAGCATGTCCCTGTGCACATTAATAGTCGGGAGAGTGCACTACATCTGGTAAGTTAAGCAGAAAGATCTACCTGGATAGGAATCAATAGAATCTAGTATTGTCCCAAATAATCAATATTTTATAGTGATGTTTCATAATATCTACATGTACGTAAATTTATACTCTGCTGATTGCTTGTATTATTATGATTCTGTCATGTTCGTGAAGAAACTTTATCAAATGTTCTGGCGATTCCTGAATAGACTGATTCATGCGCAGGTGTGAAGTTCACCCTATTAGCATATACACTGCCTCTCTGAGTGACCTCATAGGAGGGGGGCTGAAAGAGTTAAAATCACTATGAGCTTATAGCGTCTTTGTTCATCTTACCTGGAGACCAACTAGATTGGTGTTATGATCTATATTTCTGAGTACTTCACTAACAGAGATAAGAAATTGAGCAAGTTTTTTCTGTTTCTGTATTTTCTCCCTTTTATTTTAAGAAACTGTTTTGCATAAAATCACTTTTTGACATTTTGTTACCTTATTTTTTTATATACTTTAAAATTTGTGACTATTCTGTCATATTAACTTTCTCTTAATAACATTCTGTCACTGTGTTGTTAAAAAATACATGTGCTGGCTTGTTCATTTATAGCGCTACACTACTGAAATCCAGGGTATTATTTGGTTAATGATAACTCTGATTGATTTTTGTTTTGATTGTAGTTTGAGTGAGATCAGGGAGTAATCAAAGGCTTCCTGGGAGAGTTCCATCTTGAAACAACCCTTTGTGGGGGCTGAACTTTGGAATTAATAGTGAGCAAGTGATATAGAAAGGAGATTGTAATCATAGCTAGATAGACAAGGTGGGTTTTCTGTGATTAACCCTTTGTCACACACACTTCATGCAGGCTCAGGCGAGTCTCTTCTCTTCGCTCCCAAGCTAGTGGTATCTGTTGGTGTCACTTCAGTGGTCACATTTACATGGTGGAGGGGGGGGGGGCATAGACAACACTGATGATTATTTGAAATAGGCAAACTGTACTAAGGGTGAGAATGGGTCTCCCCAAAAACTGTGAATTCAATCGTAACTTTGGGTTAGTTTTGGGCAGAGTACTCTCATTTCAGTTAATGACTTTGAGAACGTTGAACACACTCTTGTCGGTTGGATCTCAATTATCAAGATGAGTTGTGAGAGGGAATTAGAGCGTCTAAGAGGGCACATGGAACAACATTCAGGTTAAAGCAGAAGACCCCTCAGACCTGTGAAGGACCCCCCAGTCCTGCCAGTGACCTCTGACCCTTCTGTTCCTAGGAATACCTGACAGGTACTCACAATCTAGTACACGGATACGTGGCCGCGTGTAACGTCCTCATCCATGATGATATGAGCGTCCAGCTGTGCGGCCTGGGTCTGGCTGCCATACAGTACCGGACTGGGTCAGTTCCTGCACAAAGAGCTGCCCAGGTACCCCTGAAATGGCAGTCACCGGAGCGACTGAAAGAGACAGAAATGACGGAGAAGAGCGATGTGTGAGTCTGGGGTCTCGGGATCCGGGCGATACATTTTATGATGATGGGTAATGTACTTTTACCAGAATATAAATAACGTAAGGAAATGGTGAAGCTGTTAATAGTGCTGTAGGAAATCTCTGTCAGCCGACAAAGGGGAACGTTTATCCCCCAATTCCAACATTAGTCATAAAGTCAACATTATGTCTTGTGAATAATCTTTCATTAAGAACATCGGTATGAAAATAGAAAACTCCTCTATATGCATACATAGAAGACATTTTATATATTATTATTGCTTACTTTTATCTATATAATTTATGGACTGATTGGTTATCTAATACACAGACAAGCACAATGGGCTATTAGTTACAGTTAGTTTATACACCAGGGAATAGGTATATATAGATCAGAACGCTGAGTTATTACATGGTGTATAAATACTGAGATGGTTAATTGGCTGCTATCAAACGAGCTCTGTCTGTCTGTCTGTGTGTTAGGGAATTAGACTGTAAGCTCCAGTGGGGCAGGGACTGATGTGAGTGAGTTCTCTGTACAGCGCTGCGGAATTAGTGGCGCTATATAAATAGCTGCTGCTGCTGATGATGATATTAGAATTAGAGTATAAAGACCAGAGTGATGGGTTATAATTAGTGTATACGTACTGAGATGGGATATTAGATATAATTAGTGTATACGTACTGAGATGGGATATTAGATAGAATTAGTGTATACGTACTGAGATGGGATATTAGATATAATTAGTGTATACGTACTGAGATGGGATATTAGATATAATTAGTGTATACGTACTGAGATGGGATGTTAGATATAATTAGTGTATACGTACTGAGATGGGATATTAGATATAATTAGTGTATACGTACTGAGATGGGATATTAGATATAATTAGTGTATACGTACTGAGATGGGATATTAGATATAATTATTGTATACGTACTGAGATGGGATATTAGATATAATTATTGTATACGTACTGAGATGGGATATTAGATATAATTAGTGTATACGTACTGAGATGGGATATTAGATATAATTAGTGTATACGTACTGAGATGGGATATTAGATAGAATTAGTGTATACGTACTGAGATGGGATATTAGATAGAATTAGTGTATACGTACTGAGATGGGATATTAGATAGAATTAGTGTATACGTACTGAGATGGGATATTAGATAGAATTAGTGTATACGTACTGAGATGGGATATTAGATAAAATTAGTGTATACGTACTGAGAGGGGATATTAGATAAAATTAGTGTATACATACTGAGATAGGATATTAGATATAATTAGTGTATACATACTGAGATGGGATATTAGATATAATTAGTGTATACATACTGAGATAGGATATTAGATAAAATTAGTGTATACATACTGAGATGGGATATTAGATATAATTAGTGTATACGTACTGAGATGGGATATTAGATATAATTAGTGTATACGTACTGAGATGGGATATTAGATAGAATTAGTGTATACGTACTGAGATGGGATATTAGATATAATTAGTGTATACGTACTGAGATGGGATATTAGATAGAATTAGTGTATACGTACTGAGATGGGATATTAGATATAATTAGTGTATACGTACTGAGATGGGATATTAGATATAATTAGTGTATACGTACTGAGATGGGATATTAGATATAATTAGTGTATACGTACTGAGATGGGATGTTAGATATAATTAGTGTATACGTACTGAGATGGGATATTAGATATAATTAGTGTATACGTACTGAGATGGGATATTAGATATAATTAGTGTATACGTACTGAGATGGGATATTAGATATAATTATTGTATACGTACTGAGATGGGATATTAGATATAATTAGTGTATACGTACTGAGATGGGATATTAGATAGAATTAGTGTATACGTACTGAGATGGGATATTAGATAGAATTAGTGTATACGTACTGAGATGGGATATTAGATAGAATTAGTGTATACGTACTGAGATGGGATATTAGATAGAATTAGTGTATACGTACTGAGATGGGATATTAGATAAAATTAGTGTATACGTACTGAGAGGGGATATTAGATAAAATTAGTGTATACATACTGAGATAGGATATTAGATATAATTAGTGTATACATACTGAGATGGGATATTAGATATAATTAGTGTATACATACTGAGATAGGATATTAGATAAAATTAGTGTATACATACTGAGATGGGATATTAGATATAATTAGTGTATACGTACTGAGATAGGATATTAGATATAATTAGTGTATACGTACTGGGATGGGATATTAGATAAAATTAGTGTATACATACTGAGATGGGATATTAGATATAATTAGTGTATACGTACTGGGATGGGATATTAGATATAATTAGTGTATACGTACTGGGATGGGATATTAGATAGAATTAGTGTATACATACTGAGATGGGATATTAGATATAATTAGTGTATACGTACTGGGATGGGATATTAGATAGAATTAGTGTATACATACTGAGATGGGATATTAGATATAATTAGTGTATACGTACTGAGATGGGATATTAGATAAAATTAGTGTATACATACTGAGATGGGATATTAGATATAATTAGTGTATACGTACTGAGATAGGATATTAGATATAATTAGTGTATACATACTGAGATGGGATACATTGATATTGCTGGGTTAATCTGACTGTATCTCCTCCGCCTTAGGTGGTCATTCGGGATCTTGCTGTACGAGATGGTCACTCTAGGTAAGATACTGTATTATCCCTGTCAGTGTAGGGGATTGAGGGGCGATATGACGCGGTCACACTCAGTATACTCCTAACAAGAGAGGGGTAACAGACGAGATCTCCTGGGAGAAGTTATAAATCACATTTATCTGTACATGACGCCGGATCCTTTTATGTGTAGTAACCGGCTTATATGGATTAAATGGAGAGCGTAAGAGAACTGTTACCATGTTATGTATTACTTATGTTTATGGCTGGGACAATATAATCCTACAATCAGGTACAGAATGCTGGGAGGAAGGTGTGTCAGGAATCTATCATTCCAGGTATTTCTTTTAGGATATCTTACAGGGGAAACATCATTCTCTCTTACTGCACATATTAATATTTACCAACCTTACAGGGTGTAATTCCCTAAGATTATATCACACCCGACGTACTGCCCTGAGATTATATCACACCCGACGTACTGCCCTGAGATTATATCACACCCGACGTACTGCCCTGAGATTATATCACACCCTGCGTCTGCCCTGAGATTATATCACACCCAGCGTCTGCCCTGAGATTATATCACACCCAGCGTCTGCCCTGAGATTATATCACACCCGACGTACTGCCCTGAGATTATATCACACCCGACGTACTGCCCTGAGATTATATCACACCCAGCGTCTGACCTGAGAATATATCACACCCAGCGTCTGCCCTGAGATTATATCACCCCCAGCGTCTGCCCTGAGATTATATCACCCATTGGCCTACAGCACTGCTGTATAAATGGCATTTCCTAGGAGTCCCTTCTGCTTTTGGAGCGGGTTATGTACATACCTCCAGAGTAGTGACGGGGTGATTTCTTACTGACATAGATGGGGAATTGTTTTCATCTGCGCTTTCTACATCTCTCATGGGGGATGGGTGACAGAGAACAGCGATGCGATGTTGGTGACATAGACTGAGGAGGGGTCACTACAGCCGGAGGCGATAGCACTCGTATATTTATCATTTTCCTCCATATTTTGTTAAAAAAGATTCTCTGTTTGTTGCCATTTTCCTTATTTCCATTATTTAAACAAAGGTTCTAATAAAAGAGAGAGCGATAAAGGTCTAATTAATTTATCGCTCTCATTAATGTTCTGGATAAGGCACAGACAGCTGCCTATAATAGCCGCTGCTGTGTTATATCTCCGCTCTCTGGTACCAGCTGAGGGGGGACCCTGGAAGTCTCTATATATCACCAAATGTGTCCTGAGTCGGTGATCTCTCCGTCTGTCTCACTGACACTGTGTAACTCTGTATATAATCCACTCATTTAACATTCACTTCTATGTATCGCAGGTTCCCCACCTTATCCCAATCTGAAACCCTCACAGGTGCCCTCAAAACTGCAGAAGAAATACAGAATGGAGCAACCTAAGCAATGCGGGGACCGGCTGTAAGTGTCTATAATTATTCTACTCTTCCCTGCTGCTGTTCTGTAGTAAATATAATTATTTACCCAGGAGAAAGCTGGACAAAATAAACCCCATCCCCGATCCATGAAAGCCACGCCCTAGTTTAATATTGCATACAAACCCATTTCACCCTACCATCACGGACGTCCCGATGGAGCTCCACCCACGTCTAGATGAAGACCCACCTCTTTCGGGGCCGTGTATCAGAACTGTAATAGGGCCGTTGGGGAGGTATAGTACCTCCCACTGTCCCGATTTAGGTGGGACAGAGTCTATTTGTACATAGAAGTGGGTGGAGCTTTAAGAAAATAATCCTGATTGGCTGTAAAGTGGTGTGTTTGGGCCCCTAGGGGATGTGGCTTATTTTGTGCCGATTTTGCCTTTATAAATATTATGGAGGTATTTAAGCCACACTACACTACAGGATTTCTTTTCCTTTTAGTCTATTACAACTCGATTACATGACACGTTCCACAGATGTATTATTATTGTTATATTAATCACTGTACAGGATAAAAGGGACTAGGAGGAACAGTGCTCAATGAGATCACAACCTCTCTGCGCCTCTCAGCTGCGGCCTCAGCATGGGGCGATTGTATGAGGGTAGCTGGGATATTAGTCTGAACTATCGGATATAGGGGCATATTTAAGAAAGCACGATAGTGCTCTTACCGGGAAATTAAGCTCCCTGGGTGTCCTCGCCTATTTATAAAAGGTGCATCGCAGCACATATCATGGATATCTGCTGCTTCGCACTCCTCTTCGTTTTTGAGAGCAGTCACCATTCTACAGTATGGGATCACATGATCCTTCCCTGTCACTCACTGCTCTGTCTCTGCAACTATAGTTGCAGAGATAGAGCGAGATGTTTGTGCGCATGCGCAGTTCTTTGAACTGCACATCCACAATTGCTAAAAGAAGAGGAGTGAAGAGGACGAGGAGGTGATCCAGGGACATCGCGTTCCGAAGAGGGGGGTAAGTATGATTTTTTTTTATCACAGAAACAGCAGTTTTTCGGAACTGCTTTTTCTGTGCAGGGCTGTACATAAATGTGAGAAATACTTCAATCCTTATCATTGCGATAAGGATTGATAACTATTTTTCACGATATGTGAATAATGATAAATGTGCCCCATGATCAGATCTTAGAGCACGCAGACAGTCATAGGTCATGTACGTATATAGAGGGAGGGGGTGCCGTATATGATGGCTACTAGGTGTCAGGGAGACATGGAGGCCGTACTCTATGTAGATACAGAGTTAGAGTTGAGCTAAGCTGCGCCTCTCCCATCTTTAAATCGCACATTCGCCAGCTGCCCCCCTGCAGCATAACATGGTAACACTGCACCTTCTCGCGGGGTCTCCTCCTAACGCTAAATAATGTATATACACCGAGGTGGAACCAGGCCAGGGTGAGGGGTCCTGGCTGGCTCAGGAGGGTGGAGCGCCATTGCCGGGGACTCACCCAAACTCTGCCATGGGTCCTGGTGATGTCAGCCCACCTCCAGTTCCACCACGGTATATATGGAAAACAAAATATTAGCTGACTCAGCTCTCGAAATTAACAAGCGCCACTAGGTGGCAGCAAACGCCTTCCCTAGGAAGCAACGCACTTTCTATTATTCTGGAGCTTATTACTAACAGGCCAGGAATCAGTGATGTCATACCTTACTCACGGTATGACGCAGTAGTGCTGCTTGGGACTCGGGGGCTGGATGGTAAATGTTAGTCCTGGGGGTGAAACTGCTCAGCCTATTAGGAACTTTTTGAAGAAAGCAATGCAGGCAGCCCAGTGACCCAGCCCAAGATAGCCCAGTACGGCCCCAGCCCGGGAGTCAGTAGCCCTCCAGCCTGGAGCTCAGATGCCCCCCTGCCTGGAGGTCAGATGCCCCCCCATCCCGGAGGTCAGATGCCCTCCCATCCCAGAGGTCAGATGCCCTCCCATCCCAGAGGTCAGATGCCCCCCCCAGGGCGGAGGTCAAATGCCCCCCCAGGCCGGAGGTCAGATGCCCCCCCCAGGCCGGAGGTCAGATGCCCCCCCCCCCAGGCCGGAGGTCAAATGCCCCCCCCAGGCCGGAGGTCAGATGCCCCCCTAGGCCGGAAGTCAGATGCCCCCCCCCCCCAGGCCGGGGGTCAGATGCCCCCCCCAGCCCGGAGGTCAGATGCCCCCCCCAGCCCGGAGGTCAGATGCCCCCCCAGGCCGGGGGTCAGATGCCCCCCCCCAGGCCGGGGGTCAGATGCCCCCCCCCCCCAGGCCGGGGGTCAGATGCCCCCCCCCCCAGGCCGGAGGTCAGATGCCCCCCCCCCAGGCCGGAGGTCAGATGCCCCCCCCCCCAGGCCGGAGGTCAGATGCCCCCCCAGGCCGGGGGTCAGATGCCCCCCCCAGGCCGGGGGTCAGATGCCCCCCCAGCCCGGGGGTCAGATGCCCCCCCAGCCCGGGGGTCAGATGCCCCCCCGGCCCGGGGGTCAGATGCCCCCCCAGCCCAGCCTGCCCCTGTTTGGATTACATCAGTGAGAGTAACCGCTCGAGTGCCATATACAGGCCCGGGATTGAATGACCCAATGACTGAACAAGCTGTGACACCTGTATTATAATTACACGTTGTCACAGACAGAATTCATATTTGCAGCTGTTCTTTGTACAAACAGAGTATCAGATCCGTAAGCAATTCAAAGACGTTTGATGCTGAAATCAATATCATGACATATGTAGTATATTACATGTACATTCACATGTAGAGTTACTGTGTTGTAGAGATGTATATATCACTTGTTTTGTTACCCTGATGGGCGGTGTTTGCGGAGTGTGTTTCTGCTAGTTAGTACCAGTATTGATGGTGTTATGATTTTGGACTTTGCAGGTATGGTGTAATGACAAACTGCTGGCAGTGGGAGGCGCCAAGGAGACCTCACTTTACCGATGTGGTGAAACAGTTGCAGGAAACCTCAGACAAGGCCGATAGACATAGACCTCTCACAGCCGTGGACACTCTCAGCTGGAGTGAGTACCTGCGTGTGGCTGGGATATCTTCATGACCGGTTAGTGCCTACCTCTGAGAAGAAGGGATCTGAAAGTGAAGTGTGGCCCCTGGAGAGCTGAGTTCTGTGGCCCCAGATAATTAGTGAGGATAATAACTCCTTCTAATGATCGCTGGATATACAGAGATGGACACAGTAAGACTGGAGTGTATATAGGATGTCCTGTGTAATATTTATAATGTAGGAGAGATGGAGAAACTGTCAGATACCGGAATAAATGTGATGGACTCTGGGTCTGTGTTTCCATATAGAAGGAGTAGTAGTGACATAGAGTATCCACCCTGCGGAGATGGCAGAGACCTTATCACAGTTATCATACAGACTCCTACAAAGCAAAAAGTGAAATTATGGGAAATTTCAATCTTTATTTATTTGCACCTGAACCTCCCAGGGTATCGTATGTAATCTGTTTACTTTATTTACAATCTATATACAGCAAATAATTATTCACATTGAAGTGTGATAAGAGACGGACATTATAAGGTTCCCGGTAGATCCCAGAGCTGTGTCCCCCTTCAGTATTCAGAATATAGAATGACCAGTAAACTGAGAGGTTCCCTCCGGGTTATGGTGAGGATTAACGCCTCTGACACATGCGGAATCAGGTGCCAGTAATGAGCAGTAGATCGGTGAAGTGTGACATCGGGTATTCATCACTTGTGATTCGGATCTGAAATCTCTGATTAAAAGGAATAATATCACCCGTTTCCTATGTTTCAATCACAGCACCCTCCTCCAGAGATCAGGATCTAATTACTGCTGATCACCAGATCACACCACAATACCGCCCTCACTCACAAACACGGTTATTGGAGAGCACTCTGTTCAATCGCACCCAAGAAGTCAGACCTTCAGGCTCCACAGTGCCTCAGGGAAGAGAATGTAGGACATGGACCATACCAAGTGGTACAAACATGCCAGGGGTGAAAAGCAGCAAAGCATCATGAACACACCTGCAAAAATACAATGATTAGATTCCTATATACCAACCTGTAAAGCCCAAAACATCAAAACACCCTCTGTATAATGTACAGATCTGTATCTCTAGACTGTTCACACCACCTTCATATATGTAATGACCTGGACCCATAGAACACAAACACCCCCTCTATAAAACCCGCAGACCTTACATACATCCTATATAATATGCTGATCTGGACCCATAGACCTCAACACCAACTCTATAATGTACCATCCTGGACCCGTAGACCTCAACACCAACTCTATAATGTACCATCCTGGACCCGTAGATCTCAACACCAACTCTATAATGTACCATCCTGGACCCATAGACCTCAACACCAACTCTATAATGTACCATCCTGGACCCGTAGACCTCAACACCAACTCTATAATGTACCATCCTGGACCCGTAGATCTCAACACCAACTCTATAATGTACCATCCTGGACCCATAGACCTCAACACCAACTCTATAATGTACCATCCTGGACCCATAGACCTCAACACCAACTCTATAATGTACCATCTTGACCCATAGACCTCACCCACCCCTCTACCATAGTTTTATGGAGGTATTTTCTGAGGGGTCACACCATTCCTATATTCAACCATTAACTCCCATTAATCTATCTCAACTGCACCCCACAAAGGGACCTGCGTGTTATCTCTTGACTGCCAGGACCTAGGTTGTGAGGAACCAGAGAGGGACGGCTCCTGTGGCTGACATAAATGGGTGTACATGTATTGAATCTCACAGCTACTCTAGGACATCATTGGCTATAACTGGGAAAGAACACATTCACTGTTGACTGTAGGGTTAAACTCTCTCACCCCCTGCGAAGACCATCTTCTTCCACAGCTGGGACTCCAGGATCTTGTCATGTGGGTAGAATCCCTGGTCGATCATAAAGAGAATCATTATGACAGCTATAGCTCGCAGGACCACTAGGTGGCTGCCTGTCAGTAATGAGGCACAGGCCAAGATGGCTGATGCATATGGGCAGGGGAGTCCTCGGTACATGAAAGGAATTCCTGTATGGAAGGTTAGACATGTTCTGTTCAGTAATAATGACTGTTCTTATCTCAGGGTTTCTTGTGATGTGATACATTTCATGTAAGGACATTATAATATGCTGATGGCTATCCTTCATATAATATTCTGTAAGACTATAGAACTATGCATATGGCAATAAAAATTGTTCTTACCACTTGTATAGAAACAAAGACGTGTGAAAACAGCCAGGACATAGACCATGACCAGTAGACCGTCCAGCAGGCCATTCGTGTGGAGCAGTAGTGCCGTGGCCAGGCCAAATGATGTGAAATCGGCAAAGTCATCCAGCTTTGCACCTTGAAACCAAATCAATATAAATATAGGTTAAAGCTTTAGATACAATGTTACACCAGGAGGTCACTGGAGAAGTTATAACAGACCCCTGTGCTCAGTACAGACCAACAGAACCGGACTCTCTAGTCGGGCTAGACTGACAGAACCGGACTCTCTAGTCGGGATAGACTGACAGAACCGGACTCTCTAGTCGGGATAGACTGACAGAACCGGACTCTCTAGTCGGGCTAGACTGACAGAACCGGACTCTCTAGTCGGGCTAGACTGACAGAACCGGACTCTCTAGTCGGGCTAGACTAACAGAACCGGACTCTAGTCGGGATAGACTGACAGAACCGGACTCTCTAGTCAGGATAGACTGACAGAACCGGACTCTCTAGTCGGGATAGACTGACAGAACCGGACTCTCTAGTCGGGATAGACTGACAGAACCGGGCTCTCTAGTCGGGATAGACTGACAGAACCGTACTCTCTAGTTGGGATAGACTGGCAGAACCGGACTCTCTAGTCGGGATGGACTGACAGAACCGGACTCTCTAGTCGGGATGGACTGACAGAACCGGACTCTCTAGTCGGGATGAACTGACAGTACCGGGCTCTCTAGTCAGGATAGGTTGATGACACAATATATTCTAGTTGGGATAGGCCAATAGTGTTTGTATTCTGGCATTGCAGTATTGTATACAGAGGGTAGACTGACATATTTTTCTTCTACTAGATTACCCAGAGTTTATACCTTACACAGATACAGTAATCTGGGCTCTGTGTGGTCATATTATGCCTGGTACACAATGTTTACTGATAAAGTCAATCTCCGGAGACTGTTTTACTCTATATAACGAAATGAGTGAATAGAGTCACTGTCAGTACCTGGGTATTAGTACCAGAGCGTCATTATCAGTGTATAGATACCAGATTACCAGTATTATTGTGTTAGTACGTTAGTACCAGGCTACTGGGACTGAGGCCATCGCACCGAGGGGGATTATTATTATTATCATTTATTTGTTGGGCGCCACAAGGTTTCTGCAGCGCCTTACACAGTACAAACAGTAGACCATACAGGGTGAAACATTACATAACAATAAACACAAAGTACCAATACTTCAGAAACTCCGGGCAGACATATGGAGTAAATACGGGGCAGAAGAGTCGGTATGGAGACAGGAGGAGAGAGGGGCCTGCTCATGCGAGCTCACATCCTAAGGGATGGTGGACAAAAAGGCATGAAAGGGAGGCAGTGATATGAGGGAGAAAAAGGGACAGAGGAGAGGGGGGAGACCTGCAGAGTAGATGAGGGGTTGAGTGGATGGTTGGAAGGCTTTCAGGAACAGGTGAGTTTTGAGTGCCCGTTTGAAGGAGCATAGATTGGGTGCGAGACGGATGGAACGAGGGAGGTCGTTCCAGTGCAGGGGGGCAGCACGGGAGAAGTCTTGGATTCTGGAGGGGGAAGAGGAAATTAGAGTGGAGGAGAGGCGACGGTCGTTTGCCGAGCGCAGGGAGCGGGCGGGAGTGTGGATGGTGAGGAGGTTAGAGATGTGTGGCATCCAGATTTATCGCAGTGTTTGGATATTATTAAACCTGGCACCTCGCTCACACAGTGTTTCTGAGGGTGTCGAGTGATTCCTGGCACGATTCTCACTGTGGCACTGCAGGAGGATCATTGTAACAGCTGCTGGCATCTAGAGATGGGTCCTATGATCTCTCATCTATCACAAACAATGATTCCCATGAATGCCCAGCCGCCACTACATAGATTCTGTGTCTCTTTATGGTGTCGGCCTGTTCTAAACACAGCAATTCCGGAGACTCCTAATTCTCAGACTGTTTGTAGGTTATTAATAGCCCTTGTCCTTTGTAGCTTTCATCCCATAGTTTCCTTACCCTCTCCTCAAGGAACAAGTCATGTTTATGGAATTTTACACTATGGAAGAGACATGTGGTATAATTAATAGTTAATTAAATGAAAAATCTCTAGTCCATTACATAATTTACCCTTGCATGATTAAGGACGTCTGCTAACCATGGCCTTTTGGGGACACTCGATGGGCGGATTCAGAAACTTTACTCTACACAAACTGTTGGTGTCTTAATGGGGAACCAGGAAACATCAGAGGTTAGAACACAGAAAGGTGACTTCTTGCCATGAGGTTGAGCAGAGATGATGGATAACGACGTAGACGTCAGTGGGACTGTAGGCTATGTTTAATGACCGTCAGTTATGTGGAGACGTCACACTCTCGCACCCATTAGCAACCCAAGGACAGAACTGTAGAAGTTATTGTGGTCACGTAGATGTGACATGGAAAGTGCTGTAAGTGCCGCTCTCATATTCTGTTAATGTTTATCCCACTGCCCCAGTTAATGTTTTCATCAGTATTGAGGAGGGGGGTGGACATGACTCACCCAAAGCTGAACACGTATTGAGTTGCCGGGCTACTGCTCCGTCAGCCAGATCCAACATGAATCCAATGAGAAGAAGCCAACAAGCCCATTGCCTAGACCTTCAGGAGACAAGTAAATCATTGACTACAGTGACACCAACTATAAGAGAGCTTGTACCTGGCAACTTCTACATCTTCTCTACTGATGTTATAGGTACAGGAGCTCAACCACTGGAAGAGCAAAGCCAATATCGCTACTTCATCCTACTTTCATTACAGGTTACAGAATGGACATTATCAGGGCTGACTTCTATCCCATGGTGACCCAATCCTGGCCAGCTGTGCAGGACACGAACATTTAGGTACTTACCCGTTCAAAATGCAGAGTATGGACGCCAGGCCCATCAGTAGGTTTGCCAGAGACAGGAAATTGGCAGCATTTTTGCGGGCAAACTCCAGGGTTTGGCAGTGGGAGGGATGCCTGCGATGTATCACCTTCTTGGCATGAGCTACAAGCCCTGGTCAAGGTGAGAAAACACAAAGTGTGAAAATGGTCATTGTTAGGTTTGTGTTACTACAGAAAGTTTTGTGAGCACCCAAACAATGCCACACCCCATCCTCTCACCCATCGTCCTGGTCACCATTCACGTGGTTTTCAGGTTTGCAAACAGTGTTGGAAAAAGCTATGGATGACGGATGGAAACTTCTATAGGTGAAATGTTTCCATCATCTCAGCTTCTCTTTACCTCAAGTAGATGGTTACAGGGCAGTGAACCTGGTAAACGGGGCTGGTCTCCCCCACAGGACATCACAGGTACCTGCTGCTCCACGTGCCTGGCACGAATTTGGTTGAAACATTTGATGTATGGAAGTTTCTCTCTTTCATTTATACCGTCTTCCAACAAATGACTGCAGAGGGTGATAGAAGTTACCAAACTAAACCATAAGCCTTGTGTTTGTAGTAAGAATCGGCCACTAAAGCCCCAGTACATTAAACCGAAATGTCTGATTTGTGGGTCTAGTCCCCATGGATTACACCTTCATTAATCACAATCACATGTTTCTAACAGTAATGGCAACAAATAGGATTACACAGGTCTCAGCATAGACATTTTATAAAAGGATCTTCATCATATCTCCGTCTTCAATAAAAGAGATCACCCCAATTTATTTCTCCAGGTTATTTAACAATCTTCTGGGTCAAATAAAATGAGAAAAAATACACAATATGTCATCCTGAGCTTTCAGTACAATGCAATAAAGGTGACCAGACACAGAGGTTCTTCCGTCCAGACCTGTCGCTTCACCAGACAGACAACTCTATGTGAGTGGCCTGAGAAGGACAACAAAAGATTGTTCTGCCCGTTCAGAATACAACCTGCGGCCATTGTAACCAGCTGACCAGGAGGTATTGGGTCACTGTGTCTGTAGCCACAAAATTACCAGAAGTTCCAAGCTGGCCAGACGTTGTCCCGTTTGTGGCCACAGGTTTTGTTAGATAACAGTTAGATTTGGCTACTACATTTTGTGGGGAGGAAAGTTTAGTAATTATTATAGATATATCCCTAGATCTACAAGGCACTGTCCTATCCTGGTTCTCATCCTACCTATCTAATCGCTCTTTCAGTGTTCAATTCTCTGGATCCACCTCTGCTCCGCTTCCTTTATCAGTTGGAGACCACAAGGCTCAGTCCTAGGTCCTCTGCTGTTCTCTATCTACACCACTTCTCTTGGAAAACTAATAAGCTCCTTTGGATTTCAGTATCATCTCTATGCGGATGATACACCAACCATCCTCTCTGTATATATGACACCAACTGCGTTGGTCCGCGTTACTGACCGTCTTTCTCCCATCTGGTTTTGGATGTCTTCTCACCAACTCAAACTCAGAGCTAATATATTCCCAGCAGCCAACAGAAGTTACCTACCTGACATGTCTATTTCTGTTGACAATATGACCATAAATACCACCCTGCAAGCTCACTGTCTAGGTGTGATCCTTGACTCACAACTATCTTTTGTTTCCCACACAGACTGTTACATACATTTAATAAACATTTCCAGAATATGCACATATCTCACGCAAGACACTGCAAAAACTTTAACCCATGCACTCATCATCTCCCACATTGACTATTGCAATTCCCTCCTCCCTGTCTTCCCCTACACAGACTATCACCCCCACAATCTATTTTGCACGCAGCGGCTATATTGATTTTTTTTGCAAAACGGCCTTCCACTGCTGAGCCACTCTGTCAGTCTCTACATTGGTTGCCTGTTTATTACCGAATCCAATATAAAATTGTTGTACTAACCTACAAGGCCGCCAACAACACTGCACCGACATACATCTCCTCACTTGTGTCAAAATATCTCCCAACTGGACACCTCCGTTCTGCACAAGATCTGTGTCTCTCTTCCACTCTCATCACATCCTCCCATTCCCGGTTACAGGACTTTTTTCGGGTTGCGCCCACTTTGTGGAATTCCCTCCCTCACACAATAAGACTTTCCTCTAGTTTTCAAACCTTCAAGCGTTCTCTGAAAACCCACCTCTTCAGACAAGCTTATAATATTCCTCAACCGCCCTCTTAACCTCACTAGGTTACCTTATTACCACCCTCTACACAATTCCCACAAGACAATAACTGACTGACCCCCTGACCAGCATTGTTGTGTGACTGGGTCATACAACCCACTAATCACTTTTTACTTTTGCACTCTGGCTGCCCCAGTATGTAATATGATGTTATTCTTACCCTGCGGTATCAGACTCCCTTTGACCTATAGACTGTAAGCTTGTGAGCAGGCCCCTCTTACTTCTACGTATGTATTACCCAGTATTGTTTAATTACTGTTTGTTCCCAGTTGTAAAGGGCTACGTTATATATTCTGGCGCTATATAAATAAATGTTGATGATGATAGATATAAACCTATGTAACCTTGAACTGTAATCCTGAATAACTATTTGTCCAAGCCTGGGTCTTAGCCGTGAATCTAGTCCAACATTTAACGATCTCTCTAATCTGAATATTATTATAAGTGGTGGATTATAACTCCCAGCGTGTTGTACTAGTCAGTGGTTGTCTCGTAGTCTTGGAATATTGTCCTTGTGTCTCTCAGCTGAATGTTTGTCCCAGGAGAGCAGGATTTGTAGACTGAGCGCTCTGCACACTTACCGGACGGGGGAACTTGCATTAACATCCCGGAATGTCACACAAAACGTCTTCTGTCTCCTTTCTGTGTGTCAACAAAATAAAAGGATTCAATGAGATGACAACGTGTGCAAGTTACACCCAGGGGTGCGGGGTTCACTAGTTCTTAAATTGTGCCTAATTTATGTCCATGAAGAGGTGTTTGTTCTCATTAACAATGATGACTTAATTAGCGAATAGTTGTCTATACCTCAGTGGCTCTGACATGTATTGTATTATATGGACATGTGGATATTTCCCATACTCAGACATAGGTGACTCATTCCTCTAGTGACACTTCCCCCGGGCACCACAGCAAAATCCGGGCTTCACCCTGATCACCCAGCTGCCTGCTGACGGGGATTGGTCATTACACTCAGGGCATCGTGGCCCTGTGGTCTGCCATACAACCGCCCCCCCCCCCCCCCCCCCCCATTTGTTTAGTCTGGGAATTCTTAGGAGATCAGCATGAACCAAGATAAACCTTTAATTCATCCCCACCCAGGGGGGCATTTGCCCCCCGAGCTGGTCCCTTAGTGGGCTAACTTGGGCTGGGTCCTAATTGGCTGCTAAATCGAGGCTTGGTCCCCGGGCTGAAATGCGCCAGCCCTCCCCTGTAATTTATACCTCCCGTACCACCCTCATGCCTCCCCTTCCCAGAGACTCATTCATCCCCACCTACTGTTATACCATGTGCACAGCAGGCGGAGAGAGCAGGAGTCTCTGTAGTCATGTGATCATACACAACGCCATGTACAAAGCGGTTATATGATTAACCACCCCCTTCATTCCCAATGACAGCCAATGAGGAAACAAGCGTTTCTCTTAAATTCCTGTCTGGTCACCGCTCAGTGCGGGAAATAAAACCCAGACATTCCCCCTAGTTCCCCTAATAATAACGCTGACCCTCAATCCCCCCATAGGACAGCAGCACGGTGGCGTAATGGTTAGCACTTCTGCTCACAGCACTGGGGTCATGAGTTCAATTCCCGACCATGGCCTTATCTGTGAGGAGTTTGTATGTTCGCCTCGTGCTTGCGTGGGTTTCCTCCGGGTACTCCAGTTTCCTCCCACACTCCAAAAACTTATTAGTAAGTTAATTGGCTGCTATCAAATTGACCCTAGTCTGTGCCTGTATGTTAGGGAATTTAGACTGTAAGCCCCAATGGGGCAGGGACTGATGTGAATGAGTTCTCTATACAGCGCTGCGGAATTAGTGGCGCTATATAAATAAATGATGATGATGATGATAGGACCTCTTCAGTCATTTCAATTTTTACATTTTTCTCCACAAAGTTTGCTCAGTTTAACCTAATTTGTGTCTGAATCAAATCCTGAGAGTGAGGGGACATTGGGTCTATATTCCACGTGGCGCTACCATTCATATAAATGTTGCGATTATATTAGTAGAATTGTGCCCAGGGGGTAAATGTATCAAGCTGAGAGTTTTACGGCGGATTTAAAAAACCAATCAGATTTTGCTGTCGTTTTGTAGAATGTACTAAATAAATGATAACTAGAATCTTCTGCCGGAAAACTCTCAGCTTGATACATTTACCCCCAGGTGTGCGACTTTCTGTATAACGTGTCTAGATGATGAAAAGACGTCCCGTAAAACGTTTTAGATGCGTCTTGATCTCCATCACGTCCAAGGACCCAGGGAGAGACTCTGGGATCACCTAATTTACCCACACCCCAAAAATACGCTTTCTCCACCCCTGATAGCTCATGTAAATATCTCATCCTGCAACACAAAATCCTGTCGTTGTATTTGGGCGCTATGTTACCCAATCGCCCGGCCAGAAGATACAAAACTTTCCCCCCTGCAGGCACACTGCTATTATCACACACTAATCTGTGCGCTCATAACGCCATCTACACATTGTTACTGTAAATGGTCTTTATTGTGTGATCAGAGACATCGCTGAGTAACACGTTACTGCTCCAGGGAGAAGACAAACAAAACAACCAAATGTAAGGAAAAAGCTGCAATATA
This sequence comes from Mixophyes australis, assembly GCA_036250195.1. Classification (NCBI taxonomy): domain Eukaryota; kingdom Metazoa; phylum Chordata; class Amphibia; order Anura; family Limnodynastidae; genus Mixophyes; species Mixophyes australis. The sequence continues at coordinate 103,263,531 of JAVHZZ010000011.1, read as the reverse complement.
CAGATTATACAACACAACCAAACAGAGCTGCAGAAACATTAATATTCTTATTCATATTCATTACTCTAATTCCTGGACAGAAGAACACAGACATGCCCACTAATGTAACCAGTGACTTTATTATTATTGTATCTCAGATCTCTATAACCTGACAGCCTATCATAACTAATACAGTCAGGTCCCATGAAAATCCATGATGTAATGATTTATTCCTGGATGGCGAGTAAGGTATGACGGGGTGGATAGAAAAGAGCAATGTTCTGCAGATTTCTAGAAAGGTCAGTAATGTAATAATCTGCAGAATATATCACTATGTATCTGTCAGGGGGTAGATGGAACAGAGCAATGTTCTGCAGATCTCTAGAGAGGTCAGTAATGTAATAATCTGCAGAATATATCACTATGTATCTGTCAGGGGGTAGATGGGACAGAGCAATGTTCTGCAGATCTCTAGAGAGGTCAGTAATGTAATAATCTGCAGAATATATCACTATGTATCTGTCAGGGGGTAGATGGGACAGAGCAATGTTCTGCAGATCTCTAGAGAGGTCAGTAATGTAATAATATGCAGAATATATCACTATGTATCTGTCAGTGGGTAGATGGGACAGAGCAATGTTCTGCTGATCTCTAGTGAGGTCAGTAATGTAATAATCTGCAGAATATATCACTATGTATCTGTCAGGGGATAGATGGGACAGAGCAATGTTCTGCAGATCTCTAGAGAGGTCAGTAATGTAATAATCTGCAGAATATATCACTATGTATCTGTCAGGGGGTAGATGGAACAGAGCAATGTTCTGCAGATCTCTAGAGAGGTCAGTAATGTAATAATCTGCAGAATATATCACTATGTATCTGTCAGGGGGTAGATGGGACAGAGCAATGTTCTGCAGATCTCTAGAGCGGTCAGTAATGTAATAATCTACAGAATATATCACTATGTATCTGTCAGGGGGTAGATGGAACAGAGCAATGTTCTGGAGATCTCTAGAGAGGTCAGTAATGTAATAATCTGCAGAATATATCACTATGTATCTGTCAGGGGGTAGATGGAACAGAGCAATGTTCTGCAGATCTCTAGAGAGGTCAGTAATGTAATAATCTGCAGAATATATCACTATGTATCTGTCAGGGGATAGATGGGACAGAGCAATGTTCTGCAGTCTCTAGAGAGGTCAGTAATGTAATAATCTGCAGAATATATCACTATGTATCTGTCAGGGGGTAGATGGAACAGAGCAATGTTCTGCAGATCTCTAGAGAGGTCAGTAATGTAATAATCTGCAGAATATATCACTATATATCTGTCAGGGGATACATGGAACAGAGCAATGTTCTGCAGATCAGGAGAATTCTTTCCAAGATGCATTTTGAGATATAAATGAACCAGTTTCCTTACAGCCTTACAATAATGGGTTGATGTAGTAAATAAAATGAATGGAGATATTTACCTGTTACCTGCAGAGTTGTGATGTCAGTAAAACGGATTTAATCAGTATTTATAAAGTACATTTTTATCTGATCTCTTTGCAATAATCCACACTGCGTGATAATGAGATGGACTGCACAGCTGTAAAGAATCCTTCCAGATGCTGATCAGATCGAGGAGAGCACAGAGTATCTCTGTGCAGGTGTAAAGAATCCGTCCAGGTGTGGATCAGAGAGAGGAGAACTGACTGCGTCTGTGCAGGTGATGAGCTGTGTGAGCACTATACTCCATCCGCAGCAGTTCTGTCTTTTATCAGCTCTCTGCTGCCCCCACATGTTACAATTACACAGGAAATTTCCACATCTGACAGGAGATTGGTTCCTCAGAGATGGCCCTTAGTCCTTGCTGGAAAAGGGAATTCACTACCTGCTGAGACGCCATCAGACCGGTCACTGCGGAGCTCAACCAGACGGGGAAAATAAATAATGGAACCCAGAAAGAACCTTACTAATATTATAGATTATACTGTTTTGTCATAAACTGCAATATACTGTACTATGCTGCGATATACTGTTCTGTACTGTACTATGCTACAATATACTGCACTGTGCTGCAATATACTGTACTATACTGCACTGTGCTGCAATATACTGTAGTATACTGCACTGTGCTACAATATACTGCACTGTGCTGCAATATACTGTACTATACTGCAATATACTGTACTATACTGCACTGTGCTGCAATATACTGTACTATGCTGTACTGCGCTGCAATATACTGTAGTATGCAATATACTGTATAATACTGTACTATATTGCAATATACTGCACTGTGCTGCAATATACTGTACTGTGCTACAATATACTGCACTGTGCTGCAATATACTGTACTATACTGCACTGTGCTACAATATACTGCACTGTGCTGCAATAACCTGTACTATACTGCACTGTGCTGCAATATACTGTACTATACTGCACTGTGCTACAATATACTGCACTGTGCTGCAATATACTGTACTATGCTGTACTGCGCTGCAATATACTGTATAATACTGTACTATATTGCAATATACTGCACTGTGCTGCAATATACTGTACCAAGCTGCAATATACTGTTTCTATGCTGCACTGTGCTGCAATATACTGTACTGTGCTGCAATATACTGTATTATCCTGTACTATGCTGCACTGTGCTGCAATATACTGTACTGTGCTGCAATATACTGTATTATCCTGCAATATACTGTACTGTGCTACAATATACTGTATTATCCTGCAATATACTGTACTATGCTGCAATATACTGTACTGTGCTGCAATATACTGTATTATCCTGCAATATACTGTACTGTGCTACAATATACTGTATTATCCTGCAATATACTGTACTAGGGAAAACAGAGTAATGTTCGCACTAGGGAGGAAGCCTGCCTCCATAGTATATCAAATGATAATTATATGGTATCACGAGTAGGGAGGGGTGCACCAACAACTCAAGTAATGAGTCCAAAAAAGGAAGGGGAGCAGAGAAAGTTGTAGCTCATAGAGCAAGGGCACTCTGGTTTCCAAAATTTAAATAGTCAGTATATCATATGTAACAGGGCAAATGCCTTTATTATAACACATGTAAATACTTGGCGAAATATAGAGATAAAAACACATAGAAGGATAGAAAAATAGATTTAAAATAAGTTAACCCTTCAGTAACCACTGCTGGATAGGTTAGTAGTACATCAAGATGTGGTGGGTAATGGGCAAAGATAGAGCTTATGAACTGTAGCCTAGATTATAAATCAGCTATATGATCATAAAGTGAGATATATATATTATTCTCCAATTTGGTATACATATGGAGATGCTCTAAATCGGTGCAGATTAATAGTGAGCACCTGTCCTAGCGTCCCTGATAATGGTCTGGTATAGATTCACAAGCTGAAAGGAGAATAATAAGAGATTTAGACATGTGATAATCTCTCAATCCTTTATCAAGACTGCATGGAGCTCTGCTGCACAGTATACAATGTGGCGATAGACTAATGTCTCTACAGGTTAATATTCATGTTGTGTCATAGAGATCTAAGCAGTAACAGTAGCAGTTCGATAGTTCACCTAATATGTGGTGTCTGTGCGCTACTGCGAATAGACTCATACAGGATTTATGCGTAACACACTATAGAATAATCATATATAACAGCCTTTCAGGAGTATTGTGCTTTGCATAAGAATCTTATTTAAATGTATCTGATCTCAGAGCGCACACTCAGTGGGTTGTAATATACCCCCTGCTAGTAAGATGCGCTGGGTTCGTATGCATGAGATCTCTCTTAATTATTACTTTACATGAATGAGTTAAAACCTGTATTAGAGATATAGATACAGCGTTGCTGTCATGAGAACGGTAATATCAGAAGCAGGGAAAGCTAGGAAACCCAAAACGGACTATATGTCCGTGGTAATATACCCCCTGCTAGTACAAACACAGTACAAACAATGGACAGTACAGGGAATAACAGTACAGAACAATAAACGAGTAATACCGAGACTTCAGATGCTCCAGGAAAATCAAGAATATTGAGGTTGGAGCAGGAGAGAAGGTAGAGAGACAGGAGGGAAAAGGGCCCTGCTCATTAGAGCTTACATCCTAAAGGGAGGGCAACAGACAGTCGGCACAGAGGGAGTCAGAGGAGGGGAGCAAGCGCACCCTTTTCAAAGGAGGATCTAGGAGATGAGAGCGAGCATGGAAAGAGGGTTAAGTGGAGGGCTGGTAAGCCTTGAGGAAGAGATGAGTTTTGAGTGCCCATTTGAAGGAGCACAAGTTAGGGGATAGACGGATGGAGCGAGGGAGGTCATTCCAGTGCAAGGGGGCAGCTCGGGAGAAGTCTTGAATTCTGGAGTGGGATGAGGTTATTAGAGTGGAGGAGAGGCGACGGTCATTGGCCGAGTGCAGGGATCGGGCGGGAGTGTGGATGGAGAGGAGATTGGAGATATAGGGGGCAGTAGAGTGGGAGAGGGCCTTGTAGGTGAGGGTAATCACCCCTTTACTTCATGTTCATCATACGTTATGCTTTCGCACATAGGATAGATGAAGATTTGTCTAAGTCACAGATATCAGACCAGGAAGACCGGCTGAGCCTGAAGATATCAAACTGGAAGCAAACATTAAACTCCCAGCACAAAGCAAACAGGAACAACAAAGTCATTATAGTTTCTATGTTTCTATTATTAAAAGTAATAATTTGATTTGTAAAATTTTTGTATTTCATTTTTCGTCTCAATAATATAGGTGATAATATTGTAGTAACTTATTATTTTCCTCTCTAAGTTTCTTATTGTGTTATATATGTGTATTATATATTGTAGTCTATAGATGCTGAGAGCCTGATTCACCCTCGCTCCCGCTGTGTGCCGTATCTTGCCTGAAATTGCTCTGTGCATGCTCAGAAAATGACAAGTGCATGTGTGATACCCAGAAGCTGCTGGGCACTAGGACCCAGGGGACCAGGACTATCTCACAGCAGGATACAGGGAAGACTGTAGGACCCAGCGTAAGTCCAGTCTGTGAGGCTGCTGGAAGGTTCTGTGTGTGTGACAGGAAAGAGGAAAGATTAAAGGAAGCAGAGTAACAGAGAGAGGGCTGAGGAGCCTGGTGACAGCTCACCTACCCGAGTGACAGCAGCAGTGAGCTGAGGAGGTGAGAGAGATAGCATTATAAAGAGATAACAGAAGAGGATGAGGCAGTGAGATATATCAACCTGTTTACAAGTGACAATTATTCTGACAGGAGAACAATAGTTTCACATATTTATCAGAATATCAGTATTATTTATTCCTCCCAAGTTATAAGAAGAAATGTACTGAACATTTGGCTGATAGTTATGTTTAATCACCAGATAAGTGTGATGTGTGTCCAGTGACAGAGACTCTTACCTCAAAGTCACACAGAACCTCCATTATAACTGTAACCAATTGCCACCTCAGAGATCTCCATATTGTGGATGTCACCTCAGAGACACCCTCCATCTTGTGGATGTCACCTCAGAGACATCCTCCATCTTGTGGTTGTCACCTCAGAGACATCCTCCATCTTGTGGCTGTTACCTCGGGACATCCTACATCTTTTGGTTGTCACCTCAGAGACATCCTCCATCTTGTGGTTGTCACCTCAGAGACACACTCCATCTTGTGGTTCTCATATCAGAGACATCCTCCATCTTGTGGTTGTCACCTCAGAGACATTCTTCCTCCCTCTTGTGGTTATTACCTCAGCAACATCCTCCATCTTGTGGTTGTCACCTCAGAGACATACTCCACCTTGTGGTGGTCACTTCAGGGACATCCTCCATTTTGTGGTTGTCGCTTCAGAGACATCCTCCATCTTGTGGTTGTCATCTCAGACATCCTCCATCTTGTGGCTGGTATCAATATTGCCTAGCTACGTTCATTTCCACAAAGATAACTGATTGTTGATATAGAAAGGAAAAGAGTAATTGTTCTATTTGATACGCTGTATGTAGAAATGTAAAAATGTGTTTAAATCCACTGTGCAATTTCAATAACTGATCCCAAAACAAAGGCAGTGAATATTGAGTTAGATTAAGAGATAAACATTTGTGTGCAACATTGCTTATAACTAGAACATTGTAATTATATGGTATTTGTTGCTAATCATTATTTGACATAAAAAACATTTTAGTAATATATTGTTCCCAAATAATAAATTTGACTTTACTTAATGTTTTTTACGGTGTCCTACTTGTATTGGGGACCCGAGGGTTCTCTGTCCCACTGCCGTGTCGTGATTCAAAGAAGAGCATCCGGAGACCAGGTACGATCCGCACTACATCCTCATATCACCCGCCTCATGGGGTGTTACACATGCAATTCAAGCCCAATCCCAAATTACACTTCCGACTGACTGAAACTGGAAGGGCGGAACGTGGGGGAGAAGAGGCACCTACGCAATGTGCGGTAAGGGCGTGCCAAGGTCGCACATTTGTCCGATTCAAGCATTGGGCATCTTTTAGGTACGTGATTTTTTAGCCATATCACTTGCACCAGAGCCTGTGCAGGTGTAACTGATAGTGATGACTGACATATATGTATGCTAGAACATGTTAATGCAATTCAGAGAACTATGAAAATGCATTTTATTTACAATACACATAAAGAACATCATGATTTATGTATTTCCTGAATGAACTTTTTTTGAAATTACTTTTAGTGTTGATTATAGTATTAAGAGTTGTTCATTTGTTTAATTGTTTCTTTTGGCATGTGTTCATATTGCACATATTCATGTACGTATCCTGCAGCCTGTTCGGTCTGTCTCCATATGGCAGTGTTGCATAGTCCTTTCTCTCACCCATCTCCTGCTGTTTCTCCGGTCCTGGCTCTGACTTGTACCCTTCATCCTGTGAACCTTCGATAGACCTCAAGGTGACTGGTCTACGGTCTGGGGATAACGTACGTATCTTTCGTGTAGTTGAAGCTTCGTTTTACCATTGGGCAAGATACCTATAAATACTCTCCTACACTCACTAGTTTGTGCAACATGCATCCTATTAGAAGTGTAAGACAAGACCCAAACTCTGTCAGGTCGGATTCCTTCACCACAATGCACAGCCAGGAACACCCCTAAAAACGCCCTTCCCAACCCTTTATTCATTTCAATAATCTGCTCTGTACAAAGAGAAATCTTATTTTTGCTCCACAGAACTAAGTGCCTCCTTAGTACATAACCGCACTCTGCCCAGCTCCTCCCATTGGATGATGCCAACTGCTGCTCCCCCACAATTTCCGCCATCTTCCACCACCATCCTGCGCACTTGGACAGAAATCTATTATTTCTGTTGCCGGAGAATCATCCTGTGAAGAGTCCGAGTTCTATAAATTGTTCACATATTGGTGTAGAACTGATTCTCACAGTAATTCCACCATAAAGCTTCAGAGATTTACTGCCAGTGACTCCTAGTGCTCGGTGATATATCATCATTATAGTCTATATTTTTAGATGTTTTATAACTATCCAGATTCTCACAGTAATTACACCATAAACTGTAAATGTCTTACTAAACGGAATTGAAGGAGAAAACTGAAGGATTTATTACTTACATCCATTGTCCATCTGGAATCCAGTTACTGAGTAGAGTCTTGGAGAGTGTGATCTGAGCAGTTGACTCTCCGAGGGAATACAAGTGATAGTTTTCCAGACTCGCAACCCTACTTTATATATATTACCTTCTTCAATTAGCGCCACCACGTCTACAGGCAGTACTCTCATTACAAAACCTGTCCCCCCTTAAGAGATGCTCAAAAGGATGATCAAAATGTTAAAAACTCTCTCTTCTCATGGGATGCTCACTGGGAGTACCATTGTTGCAGAACCTATCCCTCTTCATATCACTTTCACTGAGAGTGACGCCATTTCTGTACCCGTCCCTCCTTGTGAGCTGGTCACAGAAAGTTCCACTGTTGCAGAACATGTTTTCTCTCATAAGATGTGTGCTAATGGTACCATCTTTATATAAAGTTCCCCTTATTATAAGATCATCATTTGGAGTAACACTGTTATAAAAACTGATATGATGCTCACTGTGAGGAACACAAGTACAGAACCTGTCTCTCTTTATGAGATGCTTACTGAGAGTAACACGAGTACAGACCCTGTCTCTCTTTATGAGATGCTCACTGAGAGTAACACAAGTACAGAACCTGTTTCTCCTTATGAGATGCTCACTGTGAGGAACACAAGTACAGAACCTGTCTCTCTTTATGAGATGCTTACTGAGAGTAACACGAGTACAGACCCTGTCTCTCTTTATGAGATGCTCACTGAGAGTAACACAAGTACAGAACCTGTTTCTCCTTATGAGATGCTCACTGTGAGGAACACAAGTACAGAACCTGTCTCTCTTTATGAGATGCTCAATGAGAGGGACACAAGTACAGAACCTATCTCTCCTTATGAGATGCTCACTGAGAGGATCACAAGTACAGAACCTGTCTCTCTTTATGAGATGCTCAATGAGAGGAACACAAATACAGAACCTGTCTCTCCTTATGAGATGCTCACTGAGAGTAACACAAGTACAGAACCTGTCTCTGCTTATGAGATGCTCACTGAGAGGAACACAAATACAGAACCTGTCTCTCCTTATGAGATGCTCAATGAGAGGAACACAAGTACAGAACCTGTCTCTCTTTATGAGATTCTCTCTGAGAGTAACACGAGTACAGACCCTGTCTCTCTTTATGAGATGCTCACTGAGAGTAACACAAGTACAGAACATGTTTCTCCTTATGAGATGCTCACTGTGAGGATCACAAGTACAGAACCTGTCTCTCTTTATGAGATGCTCAACGAGAGGAACACAAGTACAGAACCTATCTCTCCTTATGAGATGCTCACTGAGAGGATCACAAGTACAGAACCTGTCTCTCTTTATGAGATGCTCACTGAGAGGAACACAAATACAGAACCTGTCTCTCCTTATGAGATGCTCAATGAGAGGAACACAACTACAGAACCTGTCTCTCTTTATGAGATGCTCTCTGAGAGTAACACGAGTACAGACCCTGTCTCTCTTTATGAGATGCTCACTGAGAGTAACACAAGTACAGAACATGTTTCTCCTTATGAGATGCTCACTGTGAGGATCACAAGTACAGAACCTGTCTCTCTTTATGAGATGCTCAATGAGAGGAACACAAGTACAGAACCTGTCTCTCCTTATGAGATGCTCAATGAGAGGATCACAAGTACAGAACCTGTCTCTCTTTATGATATGCTCAATGAGAGGATCACAAGTACAGAACCTGTCTCTCTTTATGAGATGCTCTCTGTGAGGATCACAAGTACAGAACCTGTCTCTCTTTATGAGATGCTCAATGAGAGGAACACAAGTACAGAACCTATCTCTCCTTATGAGATGCTCACTGAGAGGATCACAAGTACAGAACCTGTCTCTCTTTATGAGATGCTCAATGAGAGGAACACAAATACAGAACCTGTCTCTCCTTATGAGATGCTCACTGAGAGTAACACCAATACAGAACCTGTCTCTCCTTATGAGATGCTCAATGAGAGCAACACAAGTACAGAACCTGTCTCTCAAGCACAGAACCTGTCTCTTCTTATGAGATGCTCACTGTGAGGATCACAAGTACAGAACCTGTCTCCTTATGAGATGCTCAATGAGAGGATCACAAGTACAGAACCTGTCTCTCTTTATGAGATGCTCAATGAGAGGATCACAAGTACAGAACCTGCCTCTCCTTATGAGATGCTCACTGAGAGGATCACAAGTACAGTACCTGTCTCTCCTTATGAGATGCTCACTGAGAGGAACACAAGTACAGAACCTGTCTCGCCTTATGAGATGCTCACTGTGAGGATCACAAGTACAGAACCTGTCTCTCTTTATGAGATGCTCTCTGTGAGGATCACAAGTACAGAACCTGTCTCTCTTTATGAGATGCTCTCTGTGAGGAACACAAGTACAGAACCTGTCTCTTCTTATGAGATGCTCACTAAGAGGAACACAAGTACAGAACCTATCTCTCCTTATGAGATGCTCACTAAGAGGAACACAAGTACAGAACCTGTCTCTCTTTATGAGATGCTCTCTTAGAGTAACACAAGTACAGACCCTGTCTCTCCTTATGAGATGCTCACTGAGAGGATCACAAGTACAGAACCTGTCTCTCTTTATGAGATGCTCTCTGTGAGGAACACAAGTACAGAACCTGTCTCTTCTTATGAGATGCTCACTAAGAGGAACACAAGTACAGAACCTGTCTCTCCTTATGAGATGCTCACTAAGAGGAACACAAGTACAGAACCTGTCTCTCCTTATGAGATGCTCACTAAGAGGAACACAAGTACAGAACCTGTCTCTCCTTATGAGATGCTCACTAAGAGGAACACAAGTACAGAACCTGTCTCTCCTTATGAGATGCTCACTGAGAGTAACACCAATACAGAACCTGTCTCTCCTTATGAGATGCTCAATGAGAGCAACACAAGTACAGAACCTGTCTCTCAAGCACAGAACCTGTCTCTTCTTATGAGATGCTCACTGTGAGGATCACAAGTACAGAACCTGTCTCCTTATGAGATGCTCAATGAGAGGATCACAAGTACAGAACCTGTCTCTCTTTATGAGATGCTCAATGAGAGGATCACAAGTACAGAACCTGCCTCTCCTTATGAGATGCTCACTGAGAGGATCACAAGTACAGTACCTGTCTCTCCTTATGAGATGCTCACTGAGAGGAACACAAGTACAGAACCTGTCTCGCCTTATGAGATGCTCACTGTGAGGATCACAAGTAAAGAACCTGTCTCTCTTTATGAGATGCTCTCTGTGAGGAACACAAGTACAGAACCTGTCTCTTCTTATGAGATGCTCACTAAGAGGAACACAAGTACAGAACCTGTCTCTCCTTATGAGATGCTCACTGTGAGGAACACAAGTACAGAACCTGTCTCTTCTTATGAGATGTTCACTAAGAGGAACACAAGTACAGAACCTGTCTCTCTTTATGAGATGCTCTCTGTGAGGATCACAAGTACAGAACCTGTCTCTCTTTATGAGATGCTCTCTGTGAGGAACACAAGTACAGAACCTGTCTCTTCTTATGAGATGCTCACTAAGAGGAACACAAGTACAGAACCTATCTCTCCTTATGAGATGCTCACTAAGAGGAACACAAGTACAGAACCTGTCTCTCTTTATGAGATGCTCTCTTAGAGTAACACAAGTACAGACCCTGTCTCTCCTTATGAGATGCTCACTGAGAGGATCACAAGTACAGAACCTGTCTCTCTTTATGAGATGCTCTCTGTGAGGAACACAAGTACAGAACCTGTCTCTTCTTATGAGATGCTCACTAAGAGGAACACAAGTACAGAACCTGTCTCTCCTTATGAGATGCTCACTAAGAGGAACACAAGTACAGAACCTGTCTCTCCTTATGAGATGCTCACTAAGAGGAACACAAGTACAGAACCTGTCTCTCCTTATGAGATGCTCACTAAGAGGAACACAAGTACAGAACCTGTCTCTCCTTATGAGATGCTCACTAAGAGGAACACAAGTACAGAACCTGTTTCTCCTTATGAGATGCTCACTAAGAGGAACACAAGTACAGAACCTGTCTCTCCTTATGAGATGCTCACTAAGAGGAACACAAGTACAGAACCTGTCTCTCCTTATGAGATGCTCTCTGAGAGTAACTGTCACGGGCACTAGGAGTCTTTACCCAGGGATCACCAGGTGGTAGGCTTACCAGAGCAATGTAGATGGTAATAGGGTACTCTGGTAGCTGGGTGATCACGGAACAGGAAATGGTAACTGATGAGATGCTCAGGAAAGTCTATGACTAGCAGCACTGGTAATATGGAGGTAATAATACACGAGGAACTGTATGGACAAGGGCACGTGAAGGTAGTCAGTGGTCTGCGATAGCAAGTTGTACCACTGCTATAGTGAGGAGGAATGTCCAACAGAGACAAGGAGGTGATGAGAGTCAGCGGTCTGCGGATAGCAAGTTGTACCGCTGTCTGAGTGAAGGAATGGAATCCAAGTGGAGGTATCCGGGTAGTCAGTAGTCTGCGGTAGCAAGTTGTACCACTGCTATGTGAGAGGATACTGGAACAGGTGATACAGGAAACAGGGATCAGTGGTCTGTCATGAGCAAGTTGTACCACTGAATATATATGTGAGGGGGTGCACGGGGAGAGACTGCAACACAGGATATACACAGGCACCTTATACACGATCCACAGTAATATGCACAATATATATATATAAATGACTGAGCAGGTCTGCAAATCTAGAAAGTCACTTGAAATAGTCCAGCACAAGATAACACAGTCAATGATGGCAAAAGACTCAGCGGATAGCAGACTCCAGAGAGAACCAAACACAGTCCAGCAAGATATGCAATACACCAGCACAGTCAATGAGAAGTATGCATACCGTGGTTCAGAAGCAGGCAGTCAGATAGGAGTGCAGCGATACCTGAGCGGCAGGAGGCCGACTGGATGAGAAGTCCCTGGATGGATGAGGCAGCGGTCTAGTAGGTGCAGCGCACAGGTAAGTAAACCAACAGGGACACGAATCCACAGGAATCAGTAACACGTGGAACTGGACTCATAGAGGACCCAGGAGAATGGAGATGATCCAGCAGAGGAGTAGTTGTAGAGATACGAATCCAATGCTGACAGGAGGGTAGAGACCAGCGGGACACGTGAAGGCGTGGAGAGCGGATCAGCAGGAGATGGACGATAGCGCTGACAGCAGCAGCAGGACTCTGCACCCACGGAGGTAACCAGGGGCAACCAACAGGACCCACAGTGATGGAACACGGGATGGCAGAGTAGACCAGGAGCTGTAGATCCAGAAGTGTAGCGGATGGCAACGTGAGCAGTAGACTGGAAACACAGGAGAGCTGAGATGAGGCGGCAATGCACAGGGGCAGCGGATAGGAATCAGCTAACAGTCACAATGATGAACACAGGCGAGTTGCAAGCTGGAGACTGTAGTGCACGGAGGCAGCGGATAGGAATCAGCTAACAGTCACGATGATGAACACAGGCGAGTTGCAAGCTGGAGACTGTAGTGCACGGAGGCAGCGGATAGGAATCAGCTCAGGAACTTGATGATGATCAGGTGAGTGGATGTGAAGTGAAGGCTGGAGTGCACGGAGGCAGCGGATAGGAATCAGCAAACAGCCACAATGATAATAATAGCGTTGAAGTGATTTAGAAGACTGTAGTGCACGGAGGCAGCGGATAGGAATCAGCAAACAGTCACGATGATACAGTTGATGGTAGAAGTGGTATGGGAACCACAGTAGTAGAAGTGGTTTGGAAACCACAGAGATAGAAGTGGTTTGGAACCCACAGGAATCAGCAGCGCTGAATACACGAGGAATACAGGAACACCTTCAGAGACTCATGGGGAATGAGACTCCAAGATCAGGCAACGTGGTGTTGAGCACAGGTGCTTAATATAGGGAGTGTTGCCTGATCTGCCAATTGAGTTAAAGGGATATACACTGAAGTATAGGAAAGGGCTGCGCATGCGCAGACCCTCAGGATGGTGGACGGCCACGGTTCCTAAATGTCCGAGAAGAGGCACTCACGGTCCGGTGAGTGACAGTAACACAAGTACAGACCCTGTCTGTCCTTATGAGATGCTCACTTGGAGTAACACAAGTACAGAACCTGTCTCTCCTTATGAGATGCTCTCTGAGAGTAACACAAGTACAGACCCTGTCTCTCTTTATGAGATGCTCACTGGGAGTAACACAAGTACAGACCCTGTCTGTCCTTATGAGATGCTCACTGGGAGTAACACAAGTACAGAACCTGTCTCTCCTTATGAGATGCTCACTGTGAGGATCACAAGTACAGACCCTGTCTGTCCTTATGAGATGCTCACTGGGAGTAACACAAGTACAGAACCTGTCTCTCCTTATGAGATGCTCACTGGGAGTAACACAAGTACAGACCCTGTCTGTCCTTATGAGATGCTCACTGGGAGTACCACCAGTGACGTAACTCACGTAGCATTGCAGGACTTCAACCTGAAAATTTTGTTATGGGGCTCGTCAAGTACAATGGAATTGAAACCCCAGATTTAGGCTTCCAGTTCCACTCATTTAAATAAAACGCCTGTTGTGCCCTCCTCCTGCCACATGGTTGGGGCAGTAATATAACCGACAGAGCACAGAATGCAGAAAGAGGATTGTGCTGTGTTAGGAAGGACACCGGCACCTCTGAGATGAATGAGAACTGAGGGTTAGGAGCAGGTGGAGCTGGTAATTTTCCACTGTGCTGTCTGTGTACTTTGTACCGAGAGTGTAATGTCCAGTGCTCAGCAGCTGCTTCCTCGGATTGGCTGTGGAGGCTGGACGGGGACACAGTGTGTGTAAACAATCGCACGGGACACACTGGTATACAAATCCTTTTGTCTTCCATGGACTGAGGGATAAGCCAACTGGCGGAATGTGACACTGCTGCAGCGAGAGAGAAAGATGTGACTAAGTCATTTGTCTTAACGGAAACAGTTCACTATTATTCAAAATATGAGATAATACAACACAATCGCCTGACAATAATCAAACACCTATTCTTAGATATATACTTATTTATCTTACAGGTTTATTATTATTGTTATTATTATTATTATTATTATTATTATTATTATTATTATTATTATTATTAATAATAACTTTTATTTATAATGTGTCACAAAATGTCCACAGTATCGTACAGGGTACAAACAGAAGGATAGTACAAGGTAGAACAGTACAGTACAATAAACAAGTAACACTGTAACTCAGGTAGCTCAGAGCACAGCTAATAAGAATGGTGAGGGATATTCATCACAAGCTGGAAATCTGTGCCCAAGAGTGTGGGCGCAGCTAACAGGTTAAGAGCAGAGAAAGCAAGAGTGGAGTCAGTGGGCAGAAGGTACAAGCAGGAGGTGGACAGAGTACTGGAGAGCAAGATTATAAGTGGTGGTAACAAGAGGAGAAAGGGACCTGCTCAAAGGAGCTTACAATCTAAATGGAGGGGTAGACATACCAAGAGACAAGGTGTGAGATGGGGACAGGCTCGCGAGGAGTGAGAGAAGGAGGACGGGGGAAGAAGGGATGAGTGGGAGAGGTAACTGACAAGCTGAAGTAGTTAAGCGGATGACTGATAGGCTCCCCTATGAGGGACTGTCACAGTCTGTCCCGGAATAGCAGGTTGCCTCGTCTGTAGACTTCCCCTACGTACGCTCTGCGCTTCTTAATGTATTCCATATTGGCATGGTCATAGAAGTCTGAAAATATTGCCAAGTGAGATAGGGTTTTGTGATGCAGATGCACAGACGCATCCTGATTTGCATACGTTCAAAACATGCCCATGCATCTGCGCCCTCAACCTTACTGATACATGAAATTCCTGTACAATATGCGTTTCCCCCCTATATAAGGCAGTCCGGTAGCTGGAATCCTTGCCACCTGATTCTGCTCCAAATGCCTTTAATCCACTCGCTGTCCCTGGCCTCCAGTGTATGAGTGTGGCTGGCTACCACCTGTCTATATCTTGGGGCCGATTCAATTAGCCACGAGTTTCCGCAGTAATTGTGCGGCTATGTTTCCGTGTGTAACATGGCAATAAAAATATCGCTCATATTTCTGGAGCAAACATGAGTAGAGATCATTGCCTACAACATCACATGGTAACTTAGCCGAGGGGTTACTGTCCTGTCACCTCCACCATCAGAAGCTCATCTACCATTTAGAATTTGATGGTAGCTGATCCTCCATTGGTGAGGGGTACATCCAGTTAGGAGAGATGTGTTGTCACTGACCGGCCCCTGGGGTTGGAGTTGGAGCGCTGTGTCATCCATAGCTAGAATGTGAGGGGATCTCTGTGTGAGCGTAGTGAGGGAGCTGCTCTGCTTGGTGGCGGTGGGCATCATAGTATCTGCCGTAGTGAGGGACCTATATATCTGGGATAGATAGAGGCATTCCCTTTTAAAATGAAGAAACCAAATACAAAACAAATTCCTAAGTATTAGAACCTCTTTGATCACCTTGTGTCCCAATGTCCCGCTTCTGGGAGAGTGACCATTATACTCATAGCACTGTGATGAGAAGCCACTTACTCCATGGACTCTATCACAGCCCCCTCCCCAAATGTTACCCTGGCATATAACTCGGACTAGCTGTGATGTTTCAGATTGTCTGTGTGACATTGATGAACCAACTGTGCTGTCTAATCCTCTGTAAGGTTTATAATAACGGTATTGGTAGTAGTGTGTTCTGAGGGCATGCTGGAAGCAGTAGTGCAGCCACCTGATACACACTGGGAGAGGGCAGCAGCTCTTTGTCCAGAGACTGAGTGTAACAAGAGACGTTGTTATCTCTGGAGGGGCTGGAAGATACCCATATGGGGCGAGTATACAGTACAGTGTGACTGGTTGCAGAATCTTGGACTAGCTCCCATCCAGCTTCTGAGGACGAGGTATCCGTGATCTAGTCGCCACTATGCGCTTGTAAGACATCCGGCATATAGCGAGGAAATCACTATCTCCATCTATACTTTCCTACTTGCCCTGAATTTCCGGGAGGTTCCAGAATTTGGGATTGTCCTCCCGGACTCCTGGAAGTTTAGGCACCCACCCAGATCCCAGCAGAGACCGGGCTTAATGACGCGATGACACCGCGCCCTCCTTGCACTTGTCACCTGATCTGCATGTTCAGTTTAGTGGTCTCACAGAACAATAGAAGGTATTACATCGAGTGTACATACACAGTGACCGGTTCGGTGTAGACGATGAATGTTTTGTACAACCTGCATATAAATTAACAAAATGCAGAAACAGATAAAGATTGTGACATATAAAGAGATATATTCAGGGCGTCGTCTTCCCCGGGGGTATAATGTGCTGGAGATCGTCAGGCCCCTACCCAATATTTGGCCTAGCGATCACTGCTGCACCCCTGGATTTATCCTTATCTTTGTACTCTGATGGTTATACTGTTAATCTTCAGTCTGTTTAGCGTTTATTGTAACAATAATAACTGGGACATGTGATATATAATCATCATGAAATGCCCCTTTGTATAAAGCTCTGCTCCCCCCGTATTGCTCTGAAGTGCGAGGTTTTGGCCCGGAATTCAATAACAAACCAGCCAGAGGAAATGTATTGAGCGTGGACAGGAATTCTCCCTGACGAGGGAGAAAAGGCAGCGTGCTGGAAGCTGGCCCCCATAATTCTCTTTCCTTTCTCTGGTCTAATCCTGCTGCAAAGAGCTGGGATCATGACGTCTGCTGTGAGCCCCTCGCTGTCTGTTCCCCGTGACTGCGATCTGCTGATGCTGGTCCATCACCCAAACAGTATTTGTGGTAAACAACTGACGTCTGCCACAGAGCGGAGATGAATGACTTTCTGCTCTGAGTTACTCCCAGGTCCTCATAGGCAACTCCGAATACCGACCTTACCCAGGGGTCCTTCAGTTATAACGGACTCTTCTCCATTCGGCCCGCTGGTATTACTTACAGCGCCAGACACGAGCCCACGGTACAGATGTGATGCCAAGCAAGCCGGGTCCAGATACAAACAGTAGGATTTGAGTTGGGCTACCAAAAGGAGAGGGGGTCCCGGAGGTCTTAACCTTTACTCCAACATGCCCGGTACCCCCCTCTCCTTGAAAATGGGAATAACTGGGGATGTTCAGGGGTAAAAGGTCCCCTGACCAGTTTAAGACCTTCTTATCGGGCCCCCTTCATCCTGTTTATTTACTTCCTCATTGGTACCACTTCTAAATCTTTGCTCCCACGCAGATTATTGGCACGCCGGGCACACACTCAGCCTCCTCATGCTGACTCCACACTGGCACCACATTCTTCCATTTCATAACCCGTAACCATCTGCTACCGCCTCACCACTGGCCAATCACAGCTGCCTGCTGCACTGACCGGAATACCTGGGAGGGTTTAAGAAACTAATGGGCGACCTGTGTGCAAAATTAGTGCTTTATTTATATAGTGTATAACGTAGCACTTTACAAAACACAATAAAACGAGACTGGGTAATACAGAGAGGTAAGAGGACCCTGCTCACAAGCTTATAATCCTTAGGACAATGGGAGTTGATACATGAGGGTAATTGCTACATATTGCATATTGGTCCAGCCAGAATACAAAGGTAACAGTGCTTATTATGCTATGATCAGTCATACAGCGATGTTGGTCAGGGGGTTGTTGTGTTGTGTAAAATGTAAAGGGTGGTAATAGGTTCACCTAGTATGGTTAAGAGGGTGGTTGAGGAGGTGGCTATTGAGGGAGAGTGTGTGTGAGCTGCTAACACGGGTTAACCAGCGAAGCTGGTCAGTATATACTACACCATACCATATACAGGTTAATAACGGGGTGATAATGAAGATAGATAATTAATGACTTGTTATCACAGTATAAACATACTGGAAGCCCCACCGCCAACACTATTGCTTCAAGCAGCACCATATTATAAGTCACTCCCTCCTTTACCTATTCCACCGGCCGTTTACCATTACACCATCTACCTTGAACGTACGTCCAGAATCGTACTGTCTAGCTGCGTCCGTAAAGAGCTGCAATTCCGTTATCCAATGGCTGGTCCCATAGCAGCATTACCGGAGGCCCCCGCTCTGCTCTTCTAACCATGTGTGGGGGTCAGTGACTGTTCAGTAAATCCCCGTATGAGCTCAATATTAGAGAGATCAGCCACCGCTTTGGGAGTCTCTGGACAAGCATGGTCCAATGTCCCGGTTGTAGTTTCTCTGAGAGTAGCCCTTCCTGTCTGGTTTCTGTAGACATCTCGGTGTAAGCAGTGCGGCTGTAGTTTCATATATCTGTTATAGCTGACAGATAATATCATAAACTCGTAGAACAGGCAGGAGAGGTCTTCACCTATAGCAGCCTCCTCTCCCATAGAGCTGGACGCACTGACAGGTACTCAGATGCCCCCAGGTCTTAACTCAGAGTAGTACAAGTTTATAATATTACTGCAACGCAGGAGTGGGCCTGATGGTAGAAGGTAGCGGAGTCCAGAAACAGGTCGAGGTCAGAGGGGCAACAGCGAACAGCAGAGTGAAGTCCAGGCAAGGGTCGGGGCCAGCAGAAAGCAACGTATCCAGAAAACCGGCAGAGGTCAGGGTCACAGGCAATCCAACAAAGTCCAGTAAGCAAGCCAGGGGTCATACACAAAGAATCAATCCAAAATAGTACAGGAGCAGGAGAAAGGAGCAGGTCAGCAACCAGAGGCAGAAAGCTATAACCGGCAGTGAGGCTCAGTCCCCACTGCCTTAAATAGTGATGAGGCCCAATGAATATGCAGAGCGCTCAGCTGAACCCTCAGCACAAGTGGCTAAACCCATTCCCCAATCAGCCATAGGAGGCTGAATTCACACACACCTATCTAACAGCCGGGTGCGGCGGCAGGGAGAACCAAGCGTCCAACAACCGGAACGAGGAAGGAGCAAGTGACGTCCCATAGTTATGGTGACGGCTGGGATGCCAGAGGCAGAAAGGAGCAAGCCGCGGCGGCCAGCAGTGGAACCGCGGCTTGTGACAATATCTTTCACTTATGTACAGTGGGCGGCACTGAGCCCTGATGGACGGGAGTTTAATCACTTTATTCTGACGCCAAAATGTGCCAAGATGGCCGGTCTGATGTATTAAAGTTTCCAGTGTACTAACATCTCAGCGGAAGTAAAAATAAATCTGCAGAACACATTTCTAGAAGAGAAAGATAGCACATAGCACCGTCAGTGCAGCCGATAACGAGCTTCTGCTGCCGATGGCTTCCCAGTACCTATGGTGGAGCCTATTTTTCAAGTGTTGGTGCGGTGCATGTACCACCACTGCCAGGGGCTAGATGGCAAATCTTAGACAGGGGTCTAAATGGAAACATTCAGATGGCCCAGTGACCCAGCCCAAGGTAGCCCACTATGGGACCGACCCGGGGGACCAAGTGCCTTCCTGCCCCCCAGCCCAGCCCAGCCCCTGAGCACCACAATACCTCTTGTTGTCACCTTCTCAGGGTGGCAATAACTGAAGGAAATCACTGAAAAATATTTTATTATTTGAAAAAACATTTTATTGTCTAAGGATATTACATTTTTTAAATATTTTTAACCTTTTTGTTTGTAACAAGTAGAACTGAAAACCCAAATCTTTTCTTTCGCTGCTCTTGTGCGAGCTGCGGAGACTGGCGCTAAGAGGCTCCGGTGCTATTTCTTTTATAAACTACGGTGCAATAAGCCGCAGTCAGGGAACTACTGATAATAATGTGGACGGAGAAAGGGAGATTTACGTCCATAGAGCAGCTGAGCGGAATATATAGGATACAGCTACTCTGACATCTTCTGGTCGTCCCTGGAACTGCTGCCTGTTTTATCTATTATTTCTTACATCACTTGCACACGGCGGAGGGCGCCACCTTGTGGGCTGACCAGATATTCATGTCAATGTAACCTTATAATTTACTAAGAGCTGGAGATAAGTGACATCTTCTGACCACGCTCCTCATTCATAAACATTCTCACAATACAGCGGGAGCATATCTTCATTCTCACCGTAATAACATGATGTATAATGTCATCGGTGAATTACCCCATTCAGTCTCCAGCACCCGCCATATATACCACTGAGGCACCAGTGACAACTCCATTTAACTGTTTGGTGCTCATCTTTTGATCATACTTGCCAACATTTCTTTTTCTTTTTCCGGGAGATGCCGGCTGGGACGTGGGCGTGCAGGGGGCGGGGCGGCGAAATCGCGTCATTTTGGCCCTGCCCCCGTGATGGAATGACGCAAATCGCGTCATTTTACAGTGGGGGCGGGGCTAAACGCCGCGATTCCGGGTGAATCGCTGCGTTTAAACTGAATTTTTCCCACTTCCTATCAGGGAGATTGCCACACTCGTCCGGGAGACTCTCGCAAAATGCGGGAGTCTCCCGGACAATCCGGGAGAGTTGGCAAGTATTCTTTTGATCAAATTATGAACTAATACCTCATGTTTTCATTTTGCTAGACACACACAGATATGCAGTGTAAAGGATAAGCGCTGACAACTGTCTTTTTGTTTTGTATACATATATGGGCATTTATATTGCCATGCAGCTGGTACCATATATAATGTGGGATATACCGAGCGTGAGCTTATCGCCAAGCAGCTGGTACCATATATAATGTGGGATATACCGAGCGCGGGCTTATTTTTCTCTGGTTTTGTTTTAAAATATTGCCTTTTTGTCATAGCAGCTGTCCATCAAGCCTATTTAAGGCACATTTGGGTGTGGCTCACAAGACAGCCTTTGCTAGATGTAGACCCCTATACCTGGGAGGTGAGTGCATCTGATTTTAACTGCATTTTAATAGTGTTTAAAGCATATAGATCAGTGTAGGACCTGCATATAATGAGGTACCCTTGATGTTGGGATGCAGGCTTAAGTCTTTTGATCAAAATATGACCTAATACCTCATGTTTTCATTTTGCTAGACACACAGATCTGCAGTATAAAGGATAAGCGCTGACAACTGTCTTTTTGTTTTGATTACATATATGGGCATTTATATTGCCATGCAGCTGGTACCATATATAATGTGGGATATACCGAGCGTGAGCTTATCGCCAAGCAGCTGGTACCATATATAATGTGGGATATACCGAGCGTGAGCTTATCGCCAAGCAGCTGGTACCATATATAATGTGGGATATACCGAGCGCGGGCTTATTTTTCTCTGGTTTTGTTTGGTGCTCATGTAATAAATTCATTCTGGGACATAATGAGCAAAAGAAAAGTTTTGTCAGCACAATGAATTAACCCCTTAGTTTGGCGGATATGTTACATATATGTTTATCTAAAAAATATTGGCAAGGGTTAAGTTAACTCATTACAGATATACACATACGTGACCCGGCTACCCAGGTTACATGCGTGTAGTGGAACTGACATTAAAAACATATCTATGTATGCTCGTTCTCCCCTCTCTCCTCCCGGCCCCCCTTTTTCTCTCTCATACTTCAACTGACTCCCCTCTGTGCCTGATGTATGTTCACCCTCCCTTAGGATGTAAGCTCTTCTGAGCAGGGCCCTCTTCCCTCCTGTCTCCTCACCTGTTCTTCTGCTCCGTGCTTATTGCAGCAGCCTGCCTGGAGTTTCTGAAGTATTGGTATTATTTGTTTATTGTTCTGTATTGTCTCACCCTGTATAGGCTACTGTTTGTACTATGTACGGCGCCTAACAAATAATATTAATAATAATAATATGTAGGAGAGTAAGGGCAGGTAAACCTCAGGGGTCGTAATACAATGCTAGTGCCAGTTGCTGCCCTTTATATACACAGGGAAGGGCCCACTCACACATTAGATCCTCCTGATTACAGTGTTTAGATATTATGGGAATCCAGAAAGATTCATACGCGAGAAGCCGCCAACCAACAAATAGTACCCAACATTCTTTATAATATGTTATCTCACCCTTCGGGATAAGGAGATTGCTGGAGGGGGGGGTCAGACATTGTATCACTACGGAGATAATATACACAGAGTGCAGGGGGTAGAGACACATTGTATCACTAGGGAGATAATATACACAGAGTGCAGGGGGCAGAGATACATTGTATCACTAGGGAGATAAGAAGCAGAGCCTGCAGATGGGGATACGCAGAGTGCAGGGCTGGGGGCGGGGGGGGGGCACAGATACATTGTGTCACTAGGGAGATAATATACACAGAGTGCAGGGGGGGTTGGAGGGGCACAGATACATTGTGTCACTAGGGAGATAATATACACAGAGTGCAGGGGGCAGAGATACATTGTATCACTAGGGAGATAAGAAGCAGAGCCTGCAGATGGGGATACGCAGAGTGCAGGGCTGGGGGGGGGGGGGGGCAGAGACACATTGTATCACTAGGGAGGTAAGAAGCAGAGCCTACAGATGGGGATACGCAGAGTGCAGGGCTGGGGGGGGGGGGGGCAGAGACACATTGTATCACTAGGGAGGTAAGAAGCAGAGCCTACAGATGGGGATATGCAGAGTGCAGGGGGGGGGGGGGGTGCAGAGATACATTGTATCACTAGGGAGATAAGAAGCAGAGCATGCAGATGGGGATATGCAGAGTGCAGGGAGGGGGGGGGGGGTGCAGAGATACATTGTATCACTAGGGAGATAAGAAGCAGAGCCTACAGATGGGGGTATGCAGAGTGCTGGGGGGGTGCTGGCAGTGGGGGGCACAGACACATTGTATCACTAGGGATATAAGAAGCAGAGCCTACAGATGGGGGTATGCAGAGTACAGGGGGGGGGGGGTGCTGGCAGTGGGGGTCACAGACACATTGTATCACTAGCGAGATAAGAGCCTGCAGATGGGGATATGCAGAGTGCTGGGGGGGCACAGACACATTGTATCACTAGGGATATAAGAAGCAGAGCCTACAGATGGGGGTATGCATAGTACAGGGGGGGGGGGGGGTGCTGGCAGTGGGGGTCACAGACACATTGTATCACTAGCGAGATAAGAGCCTGCAGATGGGGATCAGCGTTGGAGTGAAATGGTCACACAGAATTATGACATAAGAGCAGTAGAATTCCAGGAGGCGTCAGACAGAGACTGGTCCAGATGTCTCTTCTCTGAGCCTGAGATTTCCTCATCTATGAGCTGTGATAGAAGGTCCAATTACCACAAAGAGGGGATTTCTGTAACACTGGTTGTAAATTAACTGTATATGGTCCATTTATAAATGATAAAGTTGATTTTGTTGCTTATAGCAGCGATAATCACCTATTGCTGAAATTTATCAAAACTATGGCGGACAGCTGAGCGACATTCAATACCCAGAGGAGTAAAGGTTAATGTGCCGCGTCACCGGTCCAGTCTCCCTGCGTGGTATGGTGAGTCAGACTCCGCCTTTCAGTTCCAGTAATACAATAAAAGATAATAATAATTGTAAAAATGTATTAAGATATTGAAAAAGTTTTGACCACCAAATGTGCTTGTTAAATAGTCCTCCTGATGCCGTCCAGCGGTGGTTACTGCATGATCACCGGTGATGTTACGCTCTATTGATGGCAAAAAACACCCCTTTGCTCCAACCATAGAGCACGTTGTCCTCTGATGAATATGTCGCTATATTCTATAACATGAAACATCTCTTTATTTGTTCGAAACTGAAGGTAAAATTGTTGTTTTGCAGCTAATGCTTTTCATCCTCATCATCTTTCTATTTCCTCCACATTTATAGAGGAGTCATCAGACAGAAGGATCTAATCTAATTCTGATACTGATTGAAGCTCCTGAAACTCATTATCCATAATGTTGTCATGTGTTATAAATACAAATAATGTTATTCTCTCCCATGTTGTATGTTAGTTATAATTTCTACAACCGAGGTCACTTAGATGAGGGGAGACACAGAATGTTTTATCTGTCGGTGAAACTCAGCATTTGACCCTTAACCCCCCCCCCACCACCACCACCATAATTTCCCCCCCCCCCCCCCCCAACCACCACCACCACAACCTCTTCATCTTCAACTCTCTTAACCTTTTTGCCATCACTGAAACTTGACTCTCCTCCACTGTTACTGCTTCCCCCATTACTCTCTCCAATGGGAGTTTTGCATCCTCCTATACCCCAACTTTTGAGTCGTTTCCCAGTTACCTCTCCTCAACCTTTTAGCACTTTCTTCCTCCTTTGGCCTCTCATATTGGAACTCCTCCCCCACCCACTGTCTTGGTCACTCCCTTGATCTTGTCTTCTCCCATCAATGTGTACTCGCTGTCTTCTCCAACTCTCTCTTCCCACTCTCTGACCACCATCTCTTCCCCTTCACTCTCTCCTCATCTCACCCCCCACACCCACATCAACCCATACGAGATGCTATCTACACGTTAGATGCAATCTACACGCTGCTCTGATTGTGTTTAAAACACAATCAGAGCAGCCGGGCAGCACACTGTCAATGCTGAACGGACCTGCACAGTGTGCAGCCGTCCGCAGCAAGCCCCTGCTAGGGCTGGATCCGCCACTGCACCAACATACATCTTGTCTCAAAATATCTCCCAACTCGATACCTCCGTTCTGCACAAGATCTGCGTCTCTCTTCCACTCTCATCACATCCTCCCATTCCTGGTTACAGGACTTTTTCCGGGCTGTACCCAATTTATGGAATTCCCTCCCTCGCGCAGTAAGACTTTCCTCTAGTCTTCAAACCTTCAAGCGTTCTCTGAAACCCACCTCTTCAGACAAGCTTATAATATTCCTCAACCACCATCTTAATCTCCCTAGGTTACCCTATTACCACCCTCTACACAGCTAAGACAAGACAGCAACCCTCTGACCAACATAGTTGTGTGACTGATCACACAGCCCACTAAATACTTTTACCTTTGCATTCTAGCTGGACAAATATTCAATATCATGTAGCACATGCCCTGTGTATCAAACCATTACCCCATAGATTATAAGCTTGTGAGCAGGGCCCTCTTACATCTCTATATGTATTGTTTTATTACTGGTTGTTCCCAATTGTAAAGCGCTACAGAATTTGCTGGCGCTATATAAATAAATGTTGATGATGATTCTCTCATATTATCCTTTCCCCGATCAACCTGTCCCCTGGATCCCAGCTCTTCTCACCTCCTTCATTCCCTCTCCCCCACTGCCTGCTCTTTAATCTGTCCCTCTGGCATCTTCTCCTCGTTCTTTAAACATGCCCTTATCATACCCATTCTTTAAGAACCCAATATTGACCCTACCTCACCCTAATTACCACCCCATTTCACTTCTCCTCTTTGCCTCAAAATTACTTGAATGGTTTGTCTGCAACCGTCTCACCAGTTACCTCCAGGACACCTCCCTCCTGATTGGAGGGGATCTGAATTCTGATCCCCTCCAATCAGGCTTCGGCCTTCTCCACTCCATTGAAACTGCCCTAGCTAAACAATCTTCTCTCAGCCAAATCCAGAGGCCACTTCTCCCTGCTTATCCTCTCTGCAGCCTTTGACACCATGGATCACCTTCTTCACACCCTTCACACATTTGACCCCTCTGCCTCCATCCTTTCATGGTTCACCTCCTACCTCGCTTACAGCTCCTTCTTTGTTTCCACCTATAGCTCCTCCCCCCATCCATCCTTCCTGTAGTAGTCCCACAGGGTTCTGTCCTTGGCCCTCTGCTCTTTTCTCTACACCTCTTCCCTGGGTTAACTTATCCGTTCCTTCAGCATCCAGTGCCACCTCTATGATGACGAAAGTCAATTCTACCTCTCATCTCCTGTTCTTTCCTCTTCCCGCCTCTCTCGGGTTTTCAATTGTCTCTCTGTCATCTCCTCCCCCTCCTTCACCCCTCCCATTCAATTTCTTGCCCAATCCTGTCGCTTCTAGTATGGAACATCACTTGTACCCGGCCCTTCCTCTCCCAGGATGACTCCAAAACTCTTATCCACTCACTGATCATTTCTTGTCTTGATTCATGCAACCTTTAATATGTTTATATTTATGGCATTTAGTAACATGGAAGTCCCACCTAATGCAGAAAGAGGAGATTATTATAATATATATTTTATAGAAAGTATGGTCAGGTCTCCGTGACATTATTACATACAGTCCTAGAGGTGACGGAGGTCGTGCATTTGGCGGATCTCTCACTATTTTTCTGGCGCTGTTATCTCCTCTGGGATTTCTGATCTCTGCAAACACAGTATTACATGGAAAACACGTTCTTCCTGTCTGGAGGAAGCGGCTTCCTGTGATAAGAGGGGGGAGGTGGGGATCCGTCCTTGACATATTCCGACAAGTCTGGAATCCTTACTACCTGACCTCCTACCTCCCCAGTCCTGAACACAGCACCCCGACACCTAATGAGGCATCATAATGTTTCCTAAGTGATCTTCAGTATCATATCCTCTTATTGCTAATACTGAGAGGAACTGAGATAGATGAAGGTTCTTACCTGGCTCAATGGTTAAGGAACCCAATTCTCATATTCTGAACCCAAGAGATTAGTGGATCACATTGGGCCGACTGACACCAGACTGTTACCCTGAATATAGCAGGACCCTGATGAAAAAGATGGAGGTCATAAAATAATGTGCAGCAGTAACGGGTCAGATCTCCGGATATATATATATATATATATATATATATATATATATATATTTATCTATCACTGGGTGTAACGTGACAACCAGCATTCGTGTATCCGCCCCAGAACCCGGCATTTGGAAGTTCATTGTCCAGATTGGGAGGTAGGCAGCTAACTTTGGGTGAAGGGTGACGTCCATCAGTAATTTTACTGACCTCTCGTCAAATTTACACCATTCTCTAAAATTCAGACCCTTCCTGTCACTAGAATAATACACACAGAGTGGCAGCAAGAATGATTAAGTGTAAACTGTTATTTACAATCACTGAGCCCGATCTTGGAACAGTATTTGTGTCGGTACACATGCCAGCTGTCAGTAAATCTTTATCAAGTTGTCAGCAAAATATTTTCAAGTTTTGCCAATCCTGAGGTCAGGGTGGGTTTGGGATCTTATTTAGTCTCAACCAAGTAATTAAACCCCTTACTACAATTCTGAGGTCTATGAAAACATGCTGTATGTGTTTATTATAAGACGATGACAGACAGATGCGCCCGGGAGTGCGCTATGTCCGTGGTTGTGAAGGGGCCTCTGGTGAGCGCAGAGCCGGATCCTATGGTGTGCTCATAGCTGGCAGATAAAGGAATCCACCAGCGCATGGTTCCAGTCCTGAGCTGGGTGTTATTACAAGTGATAAGTTCTGTATTTACAGGAACCAGATACAGCTGCTTATCAGAGACCTGTAGAACAACAGGAAGACCTCCAGATAGGCCTCATCCTCTGCTGTGGGTCCAGCACACTCTCCCCCGGTTCCTGGACATCTCAGAGTAATAACCCAGTGTCAGACCTGTAACAAGGTGTAATCTCTGCAGAATTCAGATTCACTACCAGCTGCGGAACTACCGCCCCGTAAGTGATGGAGCCCCAGCAAAAGGGCGTGCGCCGAATCGTGCGCAGCACCATAACCCGAACTGTGCAAGAGGAGCTTCCAGCCAAGGTGCTGGAGCGGAGGGCACAGGGGAAGTAATATTGTGGATTAATTTGGTTACAGTTCAGGGCATTGGGGGCCAGGCGCTGATATTTCTAATTAGTCTAATCATTTCTGCTGGCAATTAACCCCTTGGTAATGAAATCAAACGTCTTTCTAGGGAAGTGTGAACTGTCCTCATTGAGCAGAATGGACACGGGAGGGTTACTGTGTTAGACATTGATGTACTCTGATTAAAGGACGAGTCTGGCAGAATCCAGCTTGGATCCGGCCAATCCCTCCCACATCCAAACATACATACACATGGTTTCCCATCTCACTGCAGAACAAAGCCCAGCCATTGATGGGAGGAACAGAACCAGCCCCCAGCTAAATGCCAGCACCCCATCCCACACAGGAAGATCAGCCCTGCATGGCCGGGCCGTGGGGGGCAAGGACTAAATCCTGGCCCAAAAAGGAGGAATTGTTCCATGATCTGAGCACTTTGGCTCTTTCACAAAAAATAAATAGATTAAAAAATGTGGCTCCACCATTTACCCCTCGCACACAGCTGTACAGGAGGGAGGGGGGGTTATAGGATCTTATAATAGACCCCAATCTGTTATATATACCGGCATAACCAGCAACACAACCCCTCTCTCAATGAGAAGTCCGGGGGGAGGGGGTCCGGCCCATGTGACCCCCCCAGTACACAAACACCTGTATACAGCGGCTCAGTCCTGGGGCCAAGGGGCTTGGTGTGTAACGCACCTACGTCTCCTGTCTTTAATGTTATAAATCACTATGTTATTGGTCTCAGGAAGGTGAAATAAATGCCCTTATATAATTCAGTGGGGTTGTCAGGTCCTATTCATATCCCATATACATGTGTGTTGTGGTAGGATTATCAGGATATCTTATCTCTAAACCTTCTGTCTGGCACCTGCCTGAGTTTGTCTGTTTACGGGAGCAGCCCTGGTGGATGGAGCTGATTCTGACTGTACATGATGATGGCTGATCCCACTGCCTCTAATCCCCCTGAGATCTCATGAATGTCTGACCTGTGCTCTGGCCTTTCCTCAATGGAGAACAAAAGAGAACGATGATGTTATGAGAACAGGGACCAGATTTACTCTCCAACATGGAGCAAGGGACCGTCTGCTCCCAGCGGAGATATCTTCCTTATACGCCCGTATACAGCACACGGTACCAATATATACACGCACATATATGTGTATACACCGTGCATCCAATGGAAGCCAATCTGTCCTACATGAACATAACTTTTACTTTCAGCTCCATTGTCCAGGAAGACGTCTGCGCACGGTATTATATTTCCCGACATTCAGGAATGATGAGTAGAGTATGTCAGAGTCAATATAAGGACAGAATACTCAGCTATAATCAGCACATTATTAGGTTACACTCAGAGCCGGACAATGAATGAGTCAGTGGATGAATCTTCCGACAACATCGACCAATGGACAATATTGAAGCTTTCAGACTCTAAGAATAAGCTTCAGGCTCTTGGTTGCCCGTACGGGTCTTTCTTTCTATAACTGTCTCTGTATATTTTGCCTTTTACCACAATATAATTTCGTATTATTTAATAAGCTGACTATACTTTGTGACTAACTCCCCATTTATTTAGCTAATTATCATTACTGCCAGATTTTCAGCACCCTTCTTTGATCTTGGACAGACATCACAGGACTCATTCATCTCATACACTATAGAAAGACGACCATTCACTGCCCCTGATATCATCTCCAGCTTCCCCTTCGTTAATCTCCGGAACCGCGTCGTCCCATTCTCACTATTTCTCCCTCTCCCTGCTCTGTGATATACCAATTGTGGGCGAGTTCTCTTCCAAGATGAGATAAGCTAATTATACTAAATGTATGACCCCCTGATCCCCCCTAATTAACATGTTCCCCCGATCACAAAGACTATCAGCCATTAGACAATGAATATTATCTGTGTCACAGGCCAGGCGGCCGCAGCAGTTCCGTGGGACTATTGTAATAGTAGAAGAGGTCCCCACCTGCCTTAAACACTCAGCCTGAGGCTCAGGTAAAACCTAAGAGCTGACAATTCAGATTGTATCATCGTCATCATCATTTATTTATATAACGCCAGCAAATTCTGTAGCGCCTTACAATTGTATGGGAATAAGAAGGTTTAAGCTTCAACATAACATCTTAGTAGCTGCAGTGACGTCGTTCGACTCCCCCAGGTCGTTCTCCAGCACTGGTTCTTCCTCCGCATAATAGGACAGGGGTGATAGCGAGACACCAAAGCAGCACTGGCGCCGCCTCTTACACCACAGGTAGGTCTACTGACGAACAGCCGTCCGGCGCTGATCCGAGTGAGATGCCAGGAGAGCAGTCACAGGATAATAACGCGGCAGGAGACATACATCAGGGTCTCACCTCAGCCACATCCAGCATCTAGACGGAAGTGTGAACGCACATTTACACATCTTATGCCCAGCTGGTTCCCGGTGTCTAGGAGTGCACATTATACTGTCACTGCGGGTCCTATATTAAGGCCTATCCTTAATTACCTGTTGCCCTTCATAGGTGTTTCCAGGTACCTGAATGCCGGGTATCATGGGGCCATGGGTAAGATAATGGTTTAGGCCTCTATTCCCCTCCGTTCGTCACAAAAACACACATAAAAATGCATTAGAGTAACCTGGGCCCTAATCAGGAGCCCAACAGATGATCCAGCTCTGCCTGAAAGATAAAACCTGGTTGCTGCAGAGTTTCAGGGACATATCCAAAGGCAAACGTCCCACTGTCCCGCCCGAGCACATGGTTGTCCCGCTGGGTTTGGAACACTGGGGGGAAGATTATTAATGGGCAGCCTAGCACTTTACAGCAGCCCAATGGACAGCCCTCTGAGGGCATTGCCACGCCTCCATCAAGATGTGACCCCGTCCACATTGTGCCATGGCCACGCCCCCTGTCCCGCTGCAAGGAACTTTTATGTTGGGAGGTTTGCAAAGGGGAATCAGCTGTTATGGGCCGTGGCCCCCTGGAGTATCGCCCCAGTACTCAGCAGAGTATGTAAGTCAGTGATGGCCAATAGGAGGCCCTAGGGCCATATGTGGCCCTCCGAGGCTTCAACTGCGGCCCCTGGCTCCTTCCTCGTTTACTATCAGATGTTATATCTTGTAACACTTGTTTATAATGCTGCTGATATGTTATTACAGAGAGGTGTCTCTTCTTTATATTACATGTATTGTTATAACTTATTACTGACATTAAGTGACTTGCGGACCTCTGTCCGTGTGACTCCCTATACCCCCTAATCCAGGACATGTCCGGGAGGAGTGAAATCCAGCCATGTCAGGGTTAATATGAATCTCATTCCGTCACCCCCTCAACTCCCTGATTACAAATGACACTTTGTGGAGAGAAATTCCTGGAATTCCCAGTAGTCACTGTCATTACTAGAGAACACTGCACAATGCCATATCCCCTCCACCTCTGGGGGGCAGTGCAGAGCCTGTGTGTATGGGGGGGGGCGTCTCTCTCTGCTCAGAGGATAAAACAGAGTGTTGTGTAAAATTAATTATATAATATGATTTGCAGTTTAATTACAAAAATACATTGCTTTTCTGACATTTACAGTTTAGTTATGAAGCCTCTCGTCAGGGAGTCTGTTTTCTTCCATAACTGCAGGAGTCACTGTTGTTGCTGTTGTGTAAGTAGGATTTAGTCAGTGACTAAACAGGACAACAAGACACTGATTATCATTATTTAAAAAATACATTTTTCTAATTATGTAAATTAAATTATAATTAATTATAATAGACTTTATATGACATTGAAAAAGATTGATAATAATTTTCCTTTAATTAAAACACCTAATTTACATAATCCTCACTAATTTCCCATCCCACATCCATCAACCAGTTTTATATCACTGCTAATTGTCTGATTTCTCTGTAAAATAACAGAATCCTAATAATGTTCTTTATTGGAAACAGAATCTACAGCTCCATCTCCTCTGCACCTGTGACGTGTGTGGTTGTTTTTTGTCTTTTTGAGGGGGCTGTCAGACAGACAGAGATCGCCCTGCTTACAAGCTTACAATCTATGGGACAATGGAAGTGTCATACATGAGGGTAGGTCTACATATTACCGGGCAGCACGGTGGCTCAGTGGTTAGCACTTCTGCCCCACAGCACTGGGGTCATAGAGGGTTGTTTGAGTATAGAAAGAAAATGAATGTAAGTTTTGAATGATTTGTGTAGCGTGGGTTTCCTCCAGGTGCTCCGGTTTCCTCCCACACACCAAAAACATACTGGTAGGTTAATTGGCTGCTATCTAAATTGACCCTAGTCTGTCTGTCTGACTGGGAATGGGAGCAGGCGATGAATGGATGAGAGATGCAGATCTTGCATGAGACGAGGAGAGATGGGTTAGGTTTGGGTCAGTAATCACTGATTCTTATTGTTTCCCTACAATTGCTGTGAGACCTTTTGTGTAGTTGAACATTTACCGTTATCCAATCCCCGGGAATTACACCTATCAGCAGAGATGGGATAAACATTTGGCTAATGTTGATGCAAACAGTTTTTTTAGTTCTTATAAAGATAAAATAATACAAATCAGCTCCTCGCACCGTATTACTGATAGGAAATAAGTGAATATTTTATGTAGATAAATAATATGGAGAATAGGGCATTGCAGACAGGTAGAATCTCCCTCCCACCAGGTGGCGCTGTTGTGCCCTGTACCGCATACTGACCCCATATTTCACCTTGACTGTGAAACTGCAATTTCCCTGTATCCAGTGAAAACAACAGGTGGCTCAGCCATTGTAGAAACAGACACGTTCCATGTGCGGTGCTTACACTTTACTGTGCAGCTGTTAGCGGGATATTAACATTAAACTAGGGGGTGGAACTCAGCCCCTGCCCTGGGTATCAGCTGGGCCACTACTATAGAAATAGCCCCTCTTCCCCCCCAGCCCAGAGCCCTTAATGAGTAATGACCACATCAGAGATAAGACACACAGTCTGGGTATGTGCTGTGCCACCCACCTGACAGCTGACGCCCCTCTAACCCTGCTCATAAAACCTCCAGGAAAAAATAGCTGGACTGGAAATTCAATGGGACAATCAGTCGCCTCTTCTGGAAGCTTCAAGTCTGAAATATACGTCTCTTGTTGTAAATAAACAGTAACACAGAAAATAGTAACTGCCCCCCCCCCCCCCCACCCCATTGTCATTGCTGCGCTAATTACAGGCCGGATCCCTAAGTCTGGACATTCCTCACTGTACTCACATCTGTTCTCATGCAGGACACATGGAATCTCTCTCGTGGATCTGACAGGAGGAGCAGTCTCTTATAGATCTGTAATACCCTCTAATTACTGCACTTACAGAGGATGGAAACAGCTGGGATCCTGTAATCTTCATTCACATCTGGCGTACACACTACGTTCCTCCTTATCCTGCACCTATATCCTCACCAAATCTTCTGTGATGTCATAAGAGACCATTAATAGATGGATAGAAATCTGATGATCTAAATTATTCTATTGGGAGCTATTTATTGTGCTCATTTTTGCGTAAATTCCCCTGAAAGCAGCAGTTTTCTGGGGATAACTGCATTATTAAGTATCCTATCGATTTATAACTAGCAGATCGGATCAGATATTGCAGGTCCCACTGTTACCGTATGCAATAGGTTTGTATGGAGACTGATATTTTTCGTGACAATGGCAACAGCCTTTGAAGACTATGGGGAGAGCATTGATCTTCAGATCGCTCCCCGTACCTTACCTCCGCTCCCCTCCACTGATTATCACAATGGTGGCCATAGAAGGTAGGTGTTCCCTGGGACACCCGTTTATCGTGACTACTCTCCCAGCAGAACACATTTAATAATGCTCACAATCTATTATTCCCTATCATAGCGATAAGGAATGAAAATGATCGTATCAAAAATGCCCTAGTTAATAAATGTCACATGACTGGTTAAACTACACTCAAATAACGACCTTATTCCATTCCACGTTTCACTTTTATCATCATTCAGCGTCATCTGCCCTTGTGACCAATAAACTGTTGTCCACAAAGGGGCACATTTATCATGTATCAGGGAAAGTGAGAAATACTTATCAATCCTTATCGCATGGATAAGGATTGATGTATTTCTCAAATTTATGAAAAATGGATCAGAGAAACAGCAGTTCCGAAAAACTGCTGTTTCTGTGTTAAAAAAAACCACTGCCTCTTCGGTCGCGCTGTCTCCCGATCTCCTCCTCTTCGGTGTACTTGCTCTTCTTCATGCAACTGCACATGTGCCGACCGGAGAACTTGAGGCTGTGACAGGGAGGGATCACAAGATCACTCCCTGCCCATGCGCTGTCCAGCTCTGCTCTCCGGAGCATAGCGAAGAACACAAGTTTCACCTGCATTTCCTATGATGGCGTACATTAACACAACAAGTTCCCGAAAAAAATTTTTTTTCGGGACTTGTTAGATTGCGGCCAGGAGCAGTCACCATTCTGTTGAATGGTGACTGCTCGCAAAAATGATCAGGAGTGCAAAGCAGCAGATATCCATGATATCTGCTGCGATGCACCTTTAATAATTTTGCGGAGAGCACATCATGGCCTAATTTACACGGTAAGTACACGATAGTGCACTACCGTGCTTTCTTAAATATACCCCTAAATCTGCTCAGCAAAATATTCAGGAACGATCCCACTGACATCCATATTACATTAATGCCACCGTATGTTATATTACATCTGTTTTCCTGATCAGCGCAGGGCTGGGGTGAAGGGGGGGGGGGGGGCATAAAAATAGGTGAATTTGCCCCCTCCCCAGTGACTTTCAGCCTATTTAGAGCGTATTTATCAAAGGACGAAGAGCAGAACCAGACATTTTCACAGCGCTCATTATTGCCTCGCCTGACGCACGACAGGGTGGGTATCACCACCTTACGTTAGAAGGAGATTTTACGGACAGTTCCACAACACACATTGCATGAGGGCGTGTACAACCCTAATCACCTGATGGTGGAACCCCTGGAGGGGAATTACTACAGTAACGTTGGTGCTTATAGCGGGAGACATTATCCAAACGTAATTATTGACTCTTCAGGACACTTGTGAGTTGTAAACATGTCAGCGGAAAATAAATATAGTCTGTAAACACAATATAAATCAAAAGAAGAATCGGAGACGGTCGCTCTCTGAATAAGGGGTCCGTAAACCATTTCTTTATTGTCTCTCTGGTGATAAAAGCACTGTCCACATCCATATATAATATATATATATATAATATACACAGTACAGAGTGGGTGTGAATAGACTGATTAATAGCGTGTAACTGTCCTATGA
Source organism: Mixophyes australis (assembly GCA_036250195.1). Classification (NCBI taxonomy): domain Eukaryota; kingdom Metazoa; phylum Chordata; class Amphibia; order Anura; family Limnodynastidae; genus Mixophyes; species Mixophyes australis. Next base: position 103,228,120 of record JAVHZZ010000011.1, on the reverse strand, counting down.
CCTGATTCTGCTCTCCGGAGGGCATTGAGAACATTCGGGGACAGTGGGAATCATGTACACACTAATATACATATAAATACATTTAATGCATACACAAACACCGGACTGTATCCATATGTATCATTTAATCTAAACAGTCGCATATCCTGCGGTTTCCCCAGCCCTGCCCTGAGGTTATCTTGCAAGGAGGGTAGCAGAGCACCAATGTGCCACCCCTGCCACCAATGAATTGAATTACTTGGCGGGCACTGCCCGAGCTGTTACACATTCACTTGTGTGGCAGTGATGCCCTTCCTGCAGCTTCACTGCACTAAATGACTCACTCAGCCAATCACAAACTGCCATTGCGAGAAACCACCTGTGATTGGCTGGTGGGGACTGGGAGCCCCTATTTTGATCAGTAGTGGATGGTGTATGTACCTGCAGCCTTATCTCTGGATCCCCCCACTCCTATTGGACACTGACAGATCAAGAATGGGGATTTCATTTTGTATTTAATAAAGTGGTAAATTTATTTTTATTTTATGTATTATGTTATATCTATCTTACTGAGGACTTAGGGACCCCTTCGTATTACAATACGAAGTATTCATGTAATACAGACAGTCCCGGTGTCTCCTCACTCTCAGACCACATGTAATACAGACAGTCCTGGTGTCTCCTCACTCTCAGACCACATGTAATACAGACAGTCCTGGTGTCTCCTCACTCTCAGACCACATGTAATACAGACAGTCCTGGTGTCTCCTCACTCTCAGACCACATGTAATACAGACAGTCCTGGTGTCTCCTCACTCTCAGACCACATGTAATACAGACAGTCCTGATAATTTGATATATGGTTAATATTTCACACCATCCTTGCAACAGATATCTTTAAAAGGATCAGATGTGCTGTTCTGTTATTTGATATAAGGTATGCTTACTCCTCTATGTATTTGCATAAGAAAGTTATTACAATCTTTGTAGTGTGAGATTAGTAGGGGTTAATATAAGAAAGTGATCACATGACTCTGTGACCCTACTTAGTTAATAGGTAGAAGCTGTGTTAGCAGAGTGCTCATTGTAGATACAGACGTATAGAGCATAGTAACAGTTACACAAGAGAGGAACCTTCTACCTGGAAGCACAGTTATAGGAGGACAACATTCACCTGTCTTGTACCTGGACACTCCCTGCTGAGCTGCAGGTTTACTATGACTTGTTGGTTTCATGTCTGCTGTTACTTGTTGTTCCCCCTTCAAACGACACCTGATTGTCCACTGACCCTGACTCTGTAACTCCCCAGCAGTGACCATACACTGCTCCTTCCAGTGTGCCTAATGTTATGTATGATCTCTCCATTCCTGTCAAATGTCACTGACAAATCTAACTGGGCCTGATTTATCAGGACAGGCATCTGCTGATATTGGGTGTATCGTCTACGCAGAACCGGGAGATACGTCCATAGATGCAGCACTGTCTTCTTTTTTTTTTTAGGGTTTTATCATTAATGCCCATATTATTAACAGGTTTTGTTTTTTTTTGGGTAAATTTATAATGCACGTAGGTAATGGATGTATCCTGCTGCGTCTTGTGATTTTAGAAGCACATGTATCTTGAGATCCGTGCCTTGATGCATTTGGAACTTTAAATACATGCGTTTAATACTAATGGAAGGTTGCGCTCAGGATGTGTGTTGTGATCAATCAGACCCAGGAGTATATTTACTGAACTGCGAGTTTGAAAAAGTGGAGATGTTGCCTATAGCAACCAATCAGATTCTAGCTGTAGAATGTAAATAAATACATGAGAACTGATTGGTTGCTATAGGCAACATCTCCACTTTTTCAAACCCGCAGTTTAGTAAATATACCCTCCAATGTGTTTTACTCATCCATCCCTCATCTCTGTCCTACTTTCCATTCCCTTGCTGATCCTATTACCTCTTCTTCTTTTTTTCTTCCACTTTTCTCTCCCGCTACCTCTGCAATATCTCCCTTCACTCACTTTTTCCTTTATCACCGATACCTCACTCCTAATCTCTCACCGGCCTATGTTTGTCATACTCTCAATTATCTATTTCACTTTTAGCGTTATCATGATTTACTCTGCTCTCTATTTCCTTTGTCCAACCTTGTGTTCTCCACTCTCCTCCCTCCCAACTTCTCTTTGTTCTCACTATCCCTCTCCTCTGCCCTGAATCTGGATCACTACCCCTTCCCTCATCTTTCCCTATCTCCTCCTACCCCACCCCCCTCATCCCCTCTACCTTTAGCCCCCTTCACTGCTCCTCTCTCCCATCTGTTTTAACTTACCCACTCCCTCTTCTTCCACCCCTGACATCTATTCCCTCACATCACTCTTTCCTACTCCTGCCTCTCCTTCTCTCATCCATACCTCTCAAAATCAGCCCCATCTCCACCCCTCTCCCACCTGCTGTTCCCCTTCCCCAGTTCCCTCCTAGTTCTGTTTCTCGTCCAATTCCAAAACACACTCTCCATGTCACGCCTCTCACTGAAAATCATACCCACCCTTGCGGTCCAACAACCTCATCTACATCTCTTCTTCCCTCTCTTCCTATATCCTGTGGTCTCTGGAATGCCAGGTTAGTCTGTAACAAAATGGCCTTCATTATCTCTAGATCCTTCAACCTGCTTGCCATCACTGAAACCTGGTTCTTCCCTGAGGACACTACCTCTGCTGCTCTCTGTCGAGGGCTTGTCGTTCTACATATACCCAAATATAATATCCTTATAGACAATCCCTCAGACCCTGCTGCTTCCAAACTTCTCTACATCTCCTCCTCCCTTGGTCTCTGTCAATGAGACCTCCTCTCCTCTCACCGCAGTGGCCACTCCCTTGAGATGGTGTTTTCACAACTCGGTACTGTCTCCGACTTCAGCAATTCACCTTTCCCTCTCTCTGACCATCTCCTCTCTTTTATCGTATCTCTATCTTTCTCTCCACCCCCTAAGTTACTCTCAACAGGGGGTAAATGTATTAAGCTCCGGGTTCTTCAACACCCGTGAGTTCGGCGTCTTCGGCGTTAAAATTTAAAGCGGCGCTGCCTTGTAAAGGGAAGTTTCCCTTTACAAGGCACCGCCGCTTTAAATTGAAACGCCAAAGATGCCGAACTCGCGGATGTTGAAGAACCCGGAGCTTAATACATTTACCTCCAGGTGTTATCTTGACATTATTGATCCTACCACAATCTCCTCCCTGGTCTCCCTCCTCTCCCCCATCACCACTCTTTCTTGCCCTGATGAGGCTGCCTCCCTCTATAATCACACCCTTACCACTGCACTTGACTCTATTGCCGGTCATGCTTCGTCGGCCCGTCTCAACCATAACACTACAAATTACCATCTTCAAAACTGCTCCCGTAGGGCAGAACGGCTTTGGAGAAAGTCACATGTCCATGCTGACTTCCTTAACTTCAAGTTCATACTAGCATCTTGCAGTTCTCCCCTATCACTCTCTAAACCGTCCTACTTCAGGGCTCTCATTCCCTCCCGATCCTCCAAACCCGTCTCCTTTTTACCACCTTAAACTCTCTCCTCTCGCACTCCCTCATTGCTCTCTGCAATCACCTTTGCTGCCCACTTCACCGCCAAAATGGAGTCAATACGTCCTTATATATTCTCCCATCTGTCCCTTCTTGTCCCACCCTCTCCCTACTTTCTTTGACCCTTCTCCCACCCTCCTCTGTGGACGCTATCTCCATCCCATGCTCGCCACTGACACCCCCACTTCCTAACCCACCCTCCTCTTCTTCTTTCACTCTGGAATCTGCAGATGATGTCAGCAACATTCTTTCCTATTCACCCCCCTCCACCTGCCCACAGGACCCCATCACCTCCCAACTCCACCTGCTGCCACCTTGTCCACCTCCTTAACCCACCCTCTCCTCTGGAATCTTCCCTTTCCTCCTTTAAACATGTCTTTGTCTCCCCCATTCTTAAAAAAACCAAAAAGGTCCCTTGACCCTGCATCTCTCTCTGACCGTCCTATCTCCCTCCTTCCTTTTGCCTCCAAACTCCTCAAACTGGTTGTTTACAACCGTCTCGCTTTGTCTCCTCTCACTCCTTGACTAACTTCACCAATGCTGCACTCACTAAGATCACTAATGGTCTTTTCTTTGCTAAATCTAAAGGATACTTCTCCCTTCACCTTTCTCCTTCTTAATGCCTCTGCTGTCTTTGATACCACTGACCACTCTCTCCTTTTGTAAACTCTCATATCTATAGGCTTCTGTAGCACTGTCCTCTCCTGGTTTACCTCTTACGTCACCAACTGCTCCTTTTCAGTCTCTACACATTACTCCACATCCCCCCCCTCTTCCCATACCTGTCAGAATTCCCCAAGGATCTGTTCTTGGCCCCCTGCTCTTCTCCTTCTACACCTCATCCGCTCCTTTGGCCTCCAGTACCACCTGCTGATGATACCCAAATCCATCTTTCATCCCCTGACCGCTCTCCTTCACTTATGTCTTGTGTCTCCTGCTGTCTCTTGGCCACCACATCTTGGTTGGCCCAGAACTTTCTTAAGCTCATATCTCCAAGACTGAACAAACCATGTTCCCTCCTTCCAGGGCTCCCCCCCCCCCCCCCCCCCCCTCATCCATCTCTTTCTATCTCTCAAGTCCGATACCTAGGGGTCATCCTTGACTCTTCCCTCTCCTTCAGACCTCACATTCTGTCCCTCTTAAAATCCTGCTACTTCCACCTCGGAATATATAAAAGATACAGCCCTTTCTCAAAACAGAAGCCACCAAAACTCTTATTCACTCTCTTGTAATCTCTCACCTTGATTATTGGGGGCTGCTCCCTGGCTGTGGAACGATCTTCTTCAACACTCTATCAGGTTAGCTTCTATCTAAGCTCTCAAGAGCAGGGTCCTCTCTCCTTTTGTTCTCCTATTATTCCATCTCCCTCTGTACCTCTTGGCCAGCTTCCCGAGCCCTGTTTTCTTGTGCTCAGACCTACTTCACCCTTGTCATTACCATCACTCTCACTCACTGGTCCGTGTATAATTTGATCTGCCTTACTGTGTTATCTATATATTATTTATTTATTCAGTATGTCTGGTCTTTTGTATTTTATTCATGCATCTTGTAATGTGTTAAGGAACATTGCATTCTGTATATGTCATGTACGGTGCTGCGGACCTATTGTGGTGCCTTATAAATAAAAGATAATAAGTCCCGGTGTCCCCCTCGCTCTCGGGACACGTGTGATGCCGCCAGTCCCGGTGTCCCCCTCGCTCTCGGGACACGTGTGATGCCGCCAGTCCCGGTGTCCCCCTCGCTCTCGGGACACGTGTGATGCCGCCAGTCCTGGTGTCTCACTCGCTCTCGGGACACGTGTGATGCCGCCAGTCCCGGTGTCCCCCTCGCTCTCGGGACACGTGTGATGCCGCCAGTCCCGGTGTCCCCCTCGCTCTCGGGACCCGTGTGATGGCGACGGTCCCGGTGTCCCCCTCGCTCTCGGGACCCGTGTGATGGTCCCGGTGTCCCCCTTGCTCTCGGGACACGTGTGATGCCGACGGTCCCGGTGTCCCCCTCACTCTCGGGAGTGACTTAAGCCATGGATGAGGCTAAACCAAGAAGAATTTAATTTGGGTAGCTGAAATTAAAGTTGAGTGAAAAGAGATGGGTCTTAGAAGGTTGATGTGACGCTTTCTCTTAGTTCTCCCTCTCTGAACACTGAGGAACAGTTTAAGTTTAGACGTCTCTGGGGGGTGTGGAGAGCTTGATGTGTGATGGATGGTGCACCCAATGGTACTGGTGCAAAACTCAGCGTTGTGCAGAATAGATCAAGGCTGGGACATATTTAAAAAATAGTTTAACTATCAAATACCAGGAATCAAATCGGGGACACGGGGAAACCTATAAGAAGTGCTAGAAACACAGACATAGATATTATGCTGATAAACCATCTACTCGTACTACTCCTGCAAGATGCAGATAATAATCTGTGACGTTTCCAGGTCTTTGCTTCAATTCTGAGACTGAACCGGATATTAACTGGGAGCTGGCAGTGTGAGGGGAGACTGGTTAGAGGACTAGTTATTAGTCTCCTCCCTGTCACATTCCTCACTGGGAGCACTGGGAGCTGGCAGTGTGAGAGGAGACTGGTTAGAGGACTAGTTATTAGTCTCCTCCCTGTCACATTCCTCACTGGGAGCACTGGGAGCTGGCAGTGTGAGGGGAGACTGGTTAGAGGACTAGTTATTAGTCTCCTCCCTGTCACATTCCTCACTGGGAGCACTGGGAGCTGGCAGTGTGAGGGGAGACTGGTTAGAGGACTAGTTATTAGTCTCCTCCCTGTCACATTCCTCACTGGGAGCTGGCAGTGTGAGAGGAGACTGGTTAGAGGACTAGTTATTAGTCTCCTCCCTGTCACATTCCTCACTGGGAGCACTGGGAGCTGGCAGTGTGAGAGGAGACTGGTTGGAGGACTAGTTATTAGTCTCCTCCCTGTCACATTCCTCACTGGGAGCTGGCAGTGTGATGGGAGACTGGTTAGAGGACTAGTTATTAGTCTCCTCCCTGTCACATTCCTCACTGGGAGCTGGCAGTGTGAGGGGAGACTGGTTAGAGGACTAGTTATTAGTCTACTCCCTGTCACATTCCTCACTGGGAGCACTGGGAGCTGGCAGTGTGAGGGGAGACTGGTTAGAGGACTAGTTATTAGTCTCCTCCCTGTCACATTCCTCACTGGGAGCTGGCAGTGTGAGGGGAGACTGGTTAAAAGACTAGTTATTAGTCTCCTCCCTGTCACATTCCTCACTGGGAGCTGGCAGTGTGAGGGGAGACTGGTTGGAGGACTAGTTATTAGTCTCCTCCCTGTCACATTCCTCACTGGGAGCTGGCAGTGTGAGAGGAGACTGGTTAGAGGACTAGTTATTAGTCTCCTCCCTGTCACATTCCTCACTGGGAGTACTGGGAGCTGGCAGTGTGAGGGGAGACTGGTTAGAGGACTAGTTATCAGTCTCCTCCCTGGCACATTCCTCACTGGGAGCACTGGGAGCTGGCAGTGTGAGGGGAGACTGGTTAGAGGACTAGTTATCAGTCTCCTCCCTGTCACATTCCTCACTGGGAGCACTGGGAGCTGGCAGTGTGAGGGGAGACTGGTTAGAGGACTAGTTATCAGTCTCCTCCCTGTCACATTCCTCACTGGGAGCACTGGGAGCTGGCAGTGTGAGAGGAGACAGGTTAGAGGACTAGTTATTAGTCTCCTCCCTGTCACATTCCTCACTGGGAGCACTGGGAGCTGGCAGTGTGAGGGGAGACTGGTTAGAGGACTAGTTATCAGTCTCCTCCCTGTCACATTCCTCACTGGGAGCACTGGGAGCACTGGGAGCTGGCAGTGTGAGGGGAGACTGGTTAGAGGACTAGTTATCAGTCTCCTCCCTGTCACATTCCTCACTGGGAGCACTGGGAGCTGGCAGTGTGAGGGGAGACTGGTTAGAGGACTAGTTATTAGTCTCCTCCCTGTCACATTCCTCACTGGGAGCTGGCAGTGTGAGGGGAGACTGGTTAGAGGACTAGTTATTAGTCTCCTCCCTGTCACATTCCTCACTGGGAGCAGGCAGTGTGAGGGGAGACTGGTTAGAGGACTAGTTATTAGTCTCCTCCCTGTCACATTCCTCACTGGGAGCATTGGGAGCACTGGGAGCTGGCAGTGTGAGGGGAGACTGGTTAGAGGACTAGTTATTAGTCTCCTCCCTGTCACATTCCTCACTGGGAGCACTGGGAGCTGGCAGTGTGAGGGGAGACTGGTTAGAGGACTAGTTATTAGTCTCCTCCCTGTCACATTCCTCACTGGGAGCACTGGGAGCTGGCAGTGTGAGGGGAGACTGGTTAGAGGACTAGTTATTAGTCTCCTCCCTGTCACATTCCTCACTGGGAGCTGGCAGTGTGAGGGGGGACTGGTTAGAGGACTAGTTATTAGTCTCCTCCCTGTCACATTCCTCACTGGGAGCACTGGGAGCTGGCAGTGTGAGGGGAGACTGGTTAGAGGACTAGTTATCAGTCTCCTCCCTGTCACATTCCTCACTGGGAGCACTGGGAGCTGGCAGTGTGAGGGGAGACTGGTTAGAGGACTAGTTATTAGTCTCCTCCCTGTCACATTCCTCACTGGGAGCACTGGGAGCTGGCAGTGTGAGGGGAGACTGGTTAGAGGACTAGTTATCAGTCTCCTCCCTGTCACATTCCTCACTGGGAGCACTGGGAGCTGGCAGTGTGAGGGGAGACTGGTTAGAGGACTAGTTATTAGTCTCCTCCCTGTCACATTCCTCACTGGGAGCACTGGGAGCTGGCAGTGTGAGGGGAGACTGGTTAGAGGACTAGTTATCAGTCTCCCCCCTGTCACATTCCGCACTGGGAGCACTGGGAGCTGGCAGTGTGAGGGGAGACTGGTTAGAGGACTAGTTATCAGTCTCCTCCCTGTCACATTCCTCACTGGGAGCACTGGGAGCAGGCAGTGTGAGGGGAGACTGGTTAGAGGACTAGTTATTAGTCTCCTCCCTGTCACATTCCTCACTGGGAGCACTGGGAGCTGGCAGTGTGAGGGGAGACTGGTTAGAGGACTAGTTATCAGTCTCCTCCCTGTCACGTTCCTCACTGGGAGCACTGGGAGCAGGCAGTGTGAGGGGAGACTGGTTAGAGGACTAGTTATTAGTCTCCTCCCTGTCACATTCCTCACTGGGAGCACTGGGAGCAGGCAGTGTGAGGGGAGACTGGTTAGAGGACTAGTTATTAGTCTCCTCCCTGTCACATTCCTCACTGGGAGCACTGGGAGCACTGGGAGCTGGCAGTGTGAGGGGAGACTGGTTAGAGGACTAGTTATTAGTCTCCTCCCTGTCACATTCCTCACTGGGAGCACTGGGAGCTGGCAGTGTGAGGGGAGACTGGTTAGAGGACTAGTTATCAGTCTCCTCCCTGTCACATTCCTCACTGGGAGCACTGGGAGCTGGCAGTGTGAGGGGAGACTGGTTAGAGGACTAGTTATTAGTCTCCTCCCTGTCACATTCCTCACTGGGAGTACTGGGAGCACTGGGAGCTGGCAGTGAGGGGAGACTGGTTAGAGGACTAGTTATTAGTCTCCTCCCTGTCACATTCCTCACTGGGAGTACTGGGAGCTGGCAGTGTGAGGGGAGACTGGTTAGAGGACTAGTTATCAGTCTCCTCCCTGGCACATTCCTCACTGGGAGCACTGGGAGCTGGCAGTGTGAGGGGAGACTGGTTAGAGGACTAGTTATCAGTCTCCTCCCTGTCACATTCCTCACTGGGAGCACTGGGAGCTGGCAGTGTGAGGGGAGACTGGTTAGAGGACTAGTTATCAGTCTCCTCCCTGTCACATTCCTCACTGGGAGCACTGGGAGCTGGCAGTGTGAGAGGAGACAGGTTAGAGGACTAGTTATTAGTCTCCTCCCTGTCACATTCCTCACTGGGAGCACTGGGAGCTGGCAGTGTGAGGGGAGACTGGTTAGAGGACTAGTTATCAGTCTCCTCCCTGTCACATTCCTCACTGGGAGCACTGGGAGCACTGGGAGCTGGCAGTGTGAGGGGAGACTGGTTAGAGGACTAGTTATCAGTCTCCTCCCTGTCACATTCCTCACTGGGAGCACTGGGAGCTGGCAGTGTGAGGGGAGACTGGTTAGAGGACTAGTTATCAGTCTCCTCCCTGTCACATTCCTCACTGGGAGCACTGGGAGCTGGCAGTGTGAGGGGAGACTGGTTAGAGGACTAGTTATTAGTCTCCTCCCTGTCACATTCCTCACTGGGGGAGTACTGGGAGCTGGCAGTGTGAGGGGAGACTGGTTAGAGGACTAGTTATCAGTCTCCTCCCTGGCACATTCCTCACTGGGAGCACTGGGAGCTGGCAGTGTGAGGGGAGACTGGTTAGAGGACTAGTTATCAGTCTCCTCCCTGTCACATTCCTCACTGGGAGCACTGGGAGCACTGGGAGCTGGCAGTGTGAGGGGAGACTGGTTAGAGGACTAGTTATTAGTCTCCTCCCTGTCACATTCCTCACTGGGAGTACTGGGAGCACTGGGAGCTGGCAGTGTGAGGGGAGACTGGTTAGAGGACTAGTTATTAGTCTCCTCCCTGTCACATTCCTCACTGGGAGTACTGGGAGCACTGGGAGCTGGCAGTGTGAGGGGAGACTGGTTAGAGGACTAGTTATTAGTCTCCTCCCTGTCACATTCCTCACTGGGAGTACTGGGAGCTGGCAGTGTGAGGGGAGACTGGTTAGAGGACTAGTTATCAGTCTCCTCCCTGTCACATTCCTCACTGGGAGCACTGGGAGCTGGCAGTGTGAGGGGAGACTGGTTAGAGGACTAGTTATTAGTCTCCTCCCTGTCACATTCCTCACTGGGAGTACTGGGAGCACTGGGAGCTGGCAGTGTGAGGGGAGACTGGTTAGAGGACTAGTTATTAGTCTCCTCCCTGTCACATTCCTCACTGGGAGTACTGGGAGCTGGCAGTGTGAGGGGAGACTGGTTAGAGGACTAGTTATCAGTCTCCTCCCTGGCACATTCCTCACTGGGAGCACTGGGAGCTGGCAGTGTGAGGGGAGACTGGTTAGAGGACTAGTTATCAGTCTCCTCCCTGTCACATTCCTCACTGGGAGCACTGGGAGCTGGCAGTGTGAGGGGAGACTGGTTAGAGGACTAGTTATCAGTCTCCTCCCTGTCACATTCCTCACTGGGAGCACTGGGAGCTGGCAGTGTGAGGGGAGACTGGTTAGAGGACTAGTTATCAGTCTCCTCCCTGTCACATTCCTCACTGGGAGCACTGGGAGCTGGCAGTGTGAGAGGAGACAGGTTAGAGGACTAGTTATTAGTCTCCTCCCTGTCACATTCCTCACTGGGAGCACTGGGAGCTGGCAGTGTGAGGGGAGACTGGTTAGAGGACTAGTTATCAGTCTCCTCCCTGTCACATTCCTCACTGGGAGCACTGGGAGCACTGGGAGCTGGCAGTGTGAGGGGAGACTGGTTAGAGGACTAGTTATCAGTCTCCTCCCTGTCACATTCCTCACTGGGAGCACTGGGAGCTGGCAGTGTGAGGGGAGACTGGTTAGAGGACTAGTTATCAGTCTCCTCCCTGTCACATTCCTCACTGGGAGCACTGGGAGCTGGCAGTGTGAGGGGAGACTGGTTAGAGGACTAGTTATTAGTCTCCTCCCTGTCACATTCCTCACTGGGGGAGTACTGGGAGCTGGCAGTGTGAGGGGAGACTGGTTAGAGGACTAGTTATCAGTCTCCTCCCTGGCACATTCCTCACTGGGAGCACTGGGAGCTGGCAGTGTGAGGGGAGACTGGTTAGAGGACTAGTTATCAGTCTCCTCCCTGTCACATTCCTCACTGGGAGCACTGGGAGCACTGGGAGCTGGCAGTGTGAGGGGAGACTGGTTAGAGGACTAGTTATTAGTCTCCTCCCTGTCACATTCCTCACTGGGAGTACTGGGAGCACTGGGAGCTGGCAGTGTGAGGGGAGACTGGTTAGAGGACTAGTTATTAGTCTCCTCCCTGTCACATTCCTCACTGGGAGTACTGGGAGCACTGGGAGCTGGCAGTGTGAGGGGAGACTGGTTAGAGGACTAGTTATTAGTCTCCTCCCTGTCACATTCCTCACTGGGAGTACTGGGAGCTGGCAGTGTGAGGGGAGACTGGTTAGAGGACTAGTTATCAGTCTCCTCCCTGTCACATTCCTCACTGGGAGCACTGGGAGCTGGCAGTGTGAGGGGAGACTGGTTAGAGGACTAGTTATTAGTCTCCTCCCTGTCACATTCCTCACTGGGAGTACTGGGAGCACTGGGAGCTGGCAGTGTGAGGGGAGACTGGTTAGAGGACTAGTTATTAGTCTCCTCCCTGTCACATTCCTCACTGGGAGTACTGGGAGCTGGCAGTGTGAGGGGAGACTGGTTAGAGGACTAGTTATCAGTCTCCTCCCTGGCACATTCCTCACTGGGAGCACTGGGAGCTGGCAGTGTGAGGGGAGACTGGTTAGAGGACTAGTTATCAGTCTCCTCCCTGTCACATTCCTCACTGGGAGCACTGGGAGCTGGCAGTGTGAGGGGAGACTGGTTAGAGGACTAGTTATCAGTCTCCTCCCTGTCACATTCCTCACTGGGAGCACTTGGAGCTGGCAGTGTGAGGGGAGACTGGTTAGAGGACTAGTTATTAGTCTCCTCCCTGTCGAATGTGACAGGGAGGAGACTAATAACTAGTCCTCTAACCAGTCTCCCCTCACACTGCCAGCTCCCAGTGCTCCCAGTGAGGAATGTCTCACTGGGAGCACTGGGAGCTGGCAGTGTGAGGGGAGACTGGTTAGAGGACTAGTTATCAGTCTCCTCCCTGTCACATTCCTCACTGGGAGCACTGGGAGCTGGCAGTGTGAGAGGAGACTGGTTAGAGGACTAGTTATTAGTCTCCTCCCTGTCACATTCCTCACTGGGAGCACTGGGAGCTGGCAGTGTGAGGGGAGACTGGTTAGAGGACTAGTTATCAGTCTCCTCCCTGTCACATTCCTCACTGGGAGCACTGGGAGCACTGGGAGCTGGCAGTGTGAGGGGAGACTGGTTAGAGGACTAGTTATCAGTCTCCTCCCTGTCACATTCCTCACTGGGAGCACTGGGAGCACTGGGAGCTGGCAGTGTGAGGGGAGACTGGTTAGAGGACTAGTTATCAGTCTCCTCCCTGTCACATTCCTCACTGGGAGCACTGGGAGCTGGCAGTGTGAGGGGAGACTGGTTAGAGGACTAGTTATTAGTCTCCTCCCTGTCACATTCCTCACTGGGAGTACTGGGAGCTGGCAGTGTGAGGGGAGACTGGTTAGAGGACTAGTTATCAGTCTCCTCCCTGGCACATTCCTCACTGGGAGCACTGGGAGCTGGCAGTGTGAGGGGAGACTGGTTAGAGGACTAGTTATTAGTCTCCTCCCTGTCACATTCCTCACTGGGAGCACTGGGAGCTGGCAGTGTGAGGGGAGACTGGTTAGAGGACTAGTTATCAGTCTCCTCCCTGGCACATTCCTCACTGGGAGCACTGGGAGCTGGCAGTGTGAGGGGAGACTGGTTAGAGGACTAGTTATTAGTCTCCTCCCTGTCACATTCCTCACTGGGAGCACTGGGAGCTGGCAGTGTGAGGGGAGACTGGTTAGAGGACTAGTTATTAGTCTCCTCCCTGTCACATTCCTCACTGGGAGCACTGGGAGCTGGCAGTGTGAGGGGAGACTGGTTAGAGGACTAGTTATTAGTCTCCTCCCTGTCACATTCCTCACTGGGAGCACTGGGAGCTGGCAGTGTGAGGGGAGACTGGTTAGAGGACTAGTTATTAGTCTCCTCCCTGTCACATTCCTCACTGGGAGCACTGGGAGCACTGGGAGCTGGCAGTGTGAGGGGAGACTGGTTAGAGGACTAGTTATTAGTCTCCTCCCTGTCACATTCCTCACTGGGAGCACTGGGAGCTGGCAGTGTGAGGGGAGACTGGTTAGAGGACTAGTTATCAGTCTCCTCCCTGTCACATTCCTCACTGGGAGCACTGGGAGCTGGCAGTGTGAGGGGAGACTGGTTAGAGGACTAGTTATCAGTCTCCTCCCTGGCACATTCCTCACTGGGAGCACTGGGAGCTGGCAGTGTGAGGGGAGACTGGTTAGAGGACTAGTTATTAGTCTCCTCCCTGTCACATTCCTCACTGGGAGCACTGGGAGCTGGCAGTGTGAGGGGAGACTGGTTAGAGGACTAGTTATTAGTCTCCTCCCTGTCACATTCCTCACTGGGAGCACTGGGAGCACTGGGAGCTGGCAGTGTGAGGGGAGACTGGTTAGAGGACTAGTTATTAGTCTCCTCCCTGTCACATTCCTCACTGGGAGCACTGGGAGCTGGCAGTGTGAGGGGAGACTGGTTAGAGGACTAGTTATTAGTCTCCTCCCTGTCACATTCCTCACTGGGAGCACTGGGAGCACTGGGAGCTGGCAGTGTGAGGGGAGACTGGTTAGAGGACTAGTTATTAGTCTCCTCCCTGTCACATTCCTCACTGGGAGCACTGGGAGCTGGCAGTGTGAGGGGAGACTGGTTAGAGGACTAGTTATCAGTCTCCTCCCTGTCACATTCCTCACTGGGAGCACTGGGAGCTGGCAGTGTGAGGGGAGACTGGTTAGAGGACTAGTTATCAGTCTCCTCCCTGGCACATTCCTCACTGGGAGCACTGGGAGCTGGCAGTGTGAGGGGAGACTGGTTAGAGGACTAGTTATTAGTCTCCTCCCTGTCACATTCCTCACTGGGAGCACTGGGAGCTGGCAGTGTGAGGGGAGACTGGTTAGAGGACTAGTTATCAGTCTCCTCCCTGGCACATTCCTCACTGGGAGCACTGGGAGCTGGCAGTGTGAGGGGAGACTGGTTAGAGGACTAGTTATTAGTCTCCTCCCTGTCACATTCCTCACTGGGAGCACTGGGAGCTGGCAGTGTGAGGGGAGACTGGTTAGAGGACTAGTTATTAGTCTCCTCCCTGTCACATTCCTCACTGGGAGCACTGGGAGCTGGCAGTGTGAGGGGAGACTGGTTAGAGGACTAGTTATTAGTCTCCTCCCTGTCACATTCCTCACTGGGAGCACTGGGAGCTGGCAGTGTGAGGGGAGACTGGTTAGAGGACTAGTTATTAGTCTCCTCCCTGTCACATTCCTCACTGGGAGCACTGGGAGCACTGGGAGCTGGCAGTGTGAGGGGAGACTGGTTAGAGGACTAGTTATTAGTCTCCTCCCTGTCACATTCCTCACTGGGAGCACTGGGAGCTGGCAGTGTGAGGGGAGACTGGTTAGAGGACTAGTTATCAGTCTCCTCCCTGTCACATTCCTCACTGGGAGCACTGGGAGCTGGCAGTGTGAGGGGAGACTGGTTAGAGGACTAGTTATTAGTCTCCTCCCTGTCACATTCCTCACTGGGGGAGTACTGGGAGCTGGCAGTGTGAGGGGAGACTGGTTAGAGGACTAGTTATCAGTCTCCTCCCTGGCACATTCCTCACTGGGAGCACTGGGAGCTGGCAGTGTGAGGGGAGACTGGTTAGAGGACTAGTTATTAGTCTCCTCCCTGTCACATTCCTCACTGGGAGCACTGGGAGCTGGCAGTGTGAGGGGAGACTGGTTAGAGGACTAGTTATCAGTCTCCTCCCTGTCACATTCCTCACTGGGAGCACTGGGAGCTGGCAGTGTGAGGGGAGACTGGTTAGAGGACTAGTTATCAGTCTCCTCCCTGTCACATTCCTCACTGGGAGCACTGGGAGCTGGCAGTGTGAGGGGAGACTGGTTAGAGGACTAGTTATTAGTCTCCTCCCTGTCACATTCCTCACTGGGAGTACTGGGAGCTGGCAGTGTGAGGGGAGACTGGTTAGAGGACTAGTTATCAGTCTCCTCCCTGGCACATTCCTCACTGGGAGCACTGGGAGCTGGCAGTGTGAGGGGAGACTGGTTAGAGGACTAGTTATTAGTCTCCTCCCTGTCACATTCCTCACTGGGAGCACTGGGAGCACTGGGAGCACTGGGAGCAGGCAGTGTGAGGGGAGACTGGTTAGAGGACTAGTTATCAGTCTCCTCCCTGGCACATTCCTCACTGGGAGCACTGGGAGCTGGCAGTGTGAGGGGAGACTGGTTAGAGGACTAGTTATCAGTCTCCTCCCTGGCACATTCCTCACTGGGAGCACTGGGAGCACTGGGAGCAGGCAGTGTGAGGGGAGACTGGTTAGAGGACTAGTTATTAGTCTCCTCCCTGTCACATTCCTCACTGGGAGCACTGGGAGCTGGCAGTGTGAGGGGAGACTGGTTAGAGGACTAGTTATCAGTCTCCTCCCTGTCACATTCCTCACTGGGAGCACTGGGAGCACTGGGAGCTGGCAGTGTGAGGGGAGACTGGTTAGAGGACTAGTTATTAGTCTCCTCCCTGTCACATTCCTCACTGGGAGCACTGGGAGTACTGGGAGCTGGCAGTGTGAGGGGAGACTGGTTAGAGGACTAGTTATCAGTCTCCTCCCTGTCACATTCCTCACTGGGAGCACTGGGAGCACTGGGAGCTGGCACTGTGCAGAGTGCGGGAGGAAGTGACTGACTCTCTGCTTGTGGCCGCCGGGTGTTGGGGTTTCTCGGGCTCTGGACACTGCAGGACCCCAGGATGGGACACAGGACCCCGCGGACCCCGGGGCTGGTGACGCTGCTGCTGCTGGTTCAGGTGGGTGATCCGGGTAATGTCTGTACGGCGGGTGTGCCGGAGCCGGGTGTCCCTCATACACCCGCTGATCTATCTGCGCCCCGTGTGTCTGACACTCAGTGTCCCGACTTTCTGCTCCCCCGGACTGTGCCCTAATGTGTGATACTGCCCCGGTGTGCCCGGCACTGGTTACATGCATGTGTTATACGTGTTACACACATGTCTGTCAGGGGGACATGTGTAGTACATACATGTTATACCTGGTTACACACATGTCTGTTATTAGGGACATGTGTAGTACATACATGTTACACCTGGTTACACACATGTCTGTCAGGGGGATATGTAATATATATGTTACACCTGGTTACACACATGTCTGTCAGGGGGATATGTAATATATATGTTACACCTGGTTACACACATGTCTGTCAGGGGGATATGTAATATATATGTTACACCTGGTTACACACATGTGTGTCAGGGGGACGTGTTCTACATACATGTTATACCTGGTTACACACATGTCTGTCAGGGGGATATGTGTAGTACATACATGTTACACCTGGTTACACACATGTCTGTCAGGGGGATATGTATTATATATGTTATACCTGGTTACACACATGTCTCTTATTAGGGACATGTGTAGTACATACATGTTACACCTGGTTACACACGTCTGTGACGTCAGGCCCTGTTGTTGTTCTGTATGTAGAATTCCTGTATGTATTATAAATAGTTGTGTTATTTCATCCCGCCAGTTATTCAGGGCTCTGGTGCCTTCATGTCTTCTGCCTCTTCCCCTCCTTCTCCCACTTACATATGGACACCCTGCCAGCCTGTGCCAGGGGTCACCTAGGGTTATTGGCATAATCTTTTTACAAAAATGCCCACATTATAATATTATATTCTGTTAATATCAGACAATAGCTGGAGCATGAAATCCTCAGCGTGTGATTTATTAGACTAGGTATAATTTACATTATGCAATTATTATAATAATGAATCTTTAGAACTAAGACCTAATGCTCAGAATTGGTCATTATTAGAATAGTTCACAAATTCCTTGTGAAATGTCCCAGTTCCCATAGATCAGAGATCCCCACTATCTGCACAGAAGCTGCGTTCCTGATCACGGATGTTTGTACTCATGTTATATATGTAACTGTGTAATCTATATGAAGATCTAACCTGTGGGGTCACAGATTCCTCATGTTCTCTCAGTTCCTATGACTGAGTGAGATGTTATAATACACAATCATGTGAAAAAGAAAGTGCACCTGTGTGACATCTGTGTATATACAGGAGTAATAAGAATCCTTCTGCTCCACAAGTCATAAAGTGTAGTTGTTATATCAGGTGACAGTCTATAATGTATGTCACTTTGTCATTATTAATTCAACAACATATAATCCATGTGGGCTGAATACACCCTTCCTGCTTCCATATCTAGGAGATAATTCCCTACTAATCAAATGCTCTATATTACCCAATCATCGGGGATTCTGACCTCTCTAACAGGAGAACCTCAGGTCGGTCTGTGAGACCACCCTGACCAGGGTAAGACGTCTGCAGTGAGAGAGATTATTTATGAGCAGAGAATACTGAGGGTCCCCGTTCGTCCCAGGAGCTGACATCCGGCAAAATTCACCCAAACCTCAGACCGCATGATGCTCCGAGTAATCTCTAAGAATATAGGCCAGTTTATGGGTTCTATGTAATAGGACCCCTCTGTTACAAAGGATTTCTACTGCTTCTTACTGCAGTGATGGGAAATCTTCTATCGTCCAATTTAACAAGAACATGTCACTGGCAGCAGTGAGAGGAGCCGTAGTGCTCGCCAGGACTGTCTGTTGTCACCCTACATGTGTGTGAGACGGTATAGGCTGAGGGCATGAGAAGGGCTGTGCCTGGATCACTTATAAATAACTTATTGTATCAATTTATTCCAATTATTGGCGCAGTGTGCTGATTTATATAATTGCAAATGTACTGATTTTTGTATTCGAAAGGTATTGATTTTTGATGCAGTAGGCATACGATGGAGGAAATCCCATGCTAATTAGGCCTTTTCATTTGTGAGTGACGAGATCTATTTTAGCCTGAATGCACAGGTAGGAGGGGGTCGTTAAACGGTCATCCTGTGTCTTAGAGAGATAGGAAACCTAACAGCAGGTAATTTAGAAAATTACAGATTGATTTAAATGCACTTTAAATTTAAGAAAATTTATATTAAAGTCTAGAGAACATATTACATCCTGATGCTAATCATTGAATGTAATATCTCAGACTTTGTGGTGCCAGATAAGAAATGGAGCTGGATTACCCCCTGCCAACGTGTGTGTCGGAAACAGTGTATACAGCTGTATTTTGACTGTATTATACCATCTGTACTTCTGGCTGATCACTAGTACCTCTAACTAGAGTGTAATGGTCCTTATAGAGACCCTTGAGTACCAAACCATCACTGCCTGAAGATTCTGCCTGACGTCTATTACCCGCTGTATTCTGTGACCAACAGATAAGAGCTTACACTCTAATCCGTTCCCCGGCTGTCCTGTGTTTAACTCAGGTTCTTTGTGTCAACGCTTTGCCCACTACCCAGCAGTCCTGATCCATTGTAAACTGTCAGGACGTACCCATCAGCCCACACAAAGTGGTGCTGTACCAGCTATCCCATCAGTATAAAGTGGTTCTTAATACTGGGTGCTGCCATGAGCCTAATGGTGGCCGCAAGATTCTCCTACAACTATTGCGCGGTTGGTACTCGCAGTCGGCGAGTATCTGGTGGTCGGTGACACCACTAGGAGGGGTCAGTAACGGTCGGTTACTGACTGTGCGAAAGAAACCCAGATCATCTGCAGGAATAGGACCCTCCATCCTTCTTTCCCCTACAGACTGGTGAAGTAAGCAGCTCATCTACTTGGTCCTCCTGCTCATTCTCTCTCCTCCGCAGCGTCATTGGTTTTGGTCAGCGGAGCACTGAGGAGGAGCTAGTTTCAGAAAGTATAGAGATTAGGTGATGGTGCTGCCTTAAGAGAGCTGTGAATAAGCAAACACCCTCCAATATCTAAAGCAGTGGTATCAGGAGGAGTGGGCCAAAATTCCTGAAATATGACGTAAGAGCCTAATAAACTCCTACAGAAAACGATTACTGCAAAAGCTGGATGCACAGTTGCTAATTTATGGGGTGTATTTCAGCGCACTCCTTGTTATGTATTTGTGACATGAGATTGGAAGCATCTTGTTTAGGACTTGGTGAGGATTAGATGATTGTTAATTATGTCCTGCTATGGAAAAGCACTTTATTTTCACATGGGTGTATCGGCTGTGAAAGGATAATCTGGAAAACATGGCATGTTCATGATCACCTAGCACTTTCAATAGCATTTCCAAGTTCAGTGTATAGAGCTGATGTTCCACGTGAGCTTGCAATCAGCAAGTTCAAGGCAGTTTCATGTTATTGATCATGAGCTTTCCTGCTAATGGGAATGATTATTATCTGTGTAGGAGCTGCTCCGTCTATATATCTGACCATGTCGGTGACATATTTGTCTGAGAATAATGGGAGCATATAAATAGCAGGCTCTGAATTCCACAGATGAATACCGCCAGGGTATATATAGAGGGGTAGCAGCTATATTGTCATCTTCTCCTTAAGCGTTCTGTGCTTCATGCTTGGAGTTAGCCCCACAGATAAGATCCTGTTATTGTGTCACTCTGAAACTTGGAACAGCTGCGAGATTAATATCACTTATTCCCTGGAGAGTGACGCTCCTGTCGCTGTATTCTGGGACACTTTGACTTCCTTAGCAGCGTCTCGGATTAGTACCAGCCAGAAGTAGGCAGCCTGTGGTTATCCAACTGTCGTGGTACTACAAGTCCCAGCATGGCATGTGCCTAGCTTTCCTTCCCGTGAATGTCGGAACAGCTCTTGTCTCTCAGAGGTGCTCAGTCACCGTTCTCTGCTGTATCTGTCTTCTATCAGTAAATGACGGTTAACGGCGTTCTGTGATGCAGCAGAATCTGTTTTATCTTTTCTAACCTGTTGATTACAGTCGTAGCTCAGCGTTTCTATCTTCAAACAGGGACCACAAACCTCATCTACGGCTTCTACGGTCTATCTTTGTGCTAGCACTAAGACCGCCGTTCTGAGATGGCGATAACACAACACGTATTGTGTCGTATGTGTCCCGCTGTCACGCGTGTTAAATAGGCCTCTCATTGCCTTTACTGGTGAAACCTGGCGACTCTTGTAATGAATTGGGCGAAGCCTTATCACCGTCAAAGATAAATATTTCTCCTAATTCTGCTGCATTCTGCAGAGCTGGTAATTATACATGTATAATTGACACTACAATACTAACAATGTGTTTTTTTGTGTAGCATTGTTTGAGGCTGACAATATGCACCTTGCCCCAAGAGCTTGTAATCTTATCCTGTTTACATAACACTTTCATATTACTCCTGATGTTTCCACAAAGGCCCCCACTGCTATGCAAAGTGCGAGAACATATTGCTCCTGTTTAGATGGTGAGGAGCCCCCACCATGTGTTCTATCAGATCTTGCTGGGATCAGATAGTGACCACTCATGGGGGGGGAGATCAGAGGATAGACCCCCCCCCCCTGACGGAACTAAGCCAGAAATCTCTATTTGATGAGTAAATTCACTAACCGCATATGAAAGGAGGCAGTAATTGGAGGGGCTCCCTGTGTAATGATTAATCCAGTGCACATTAAGGTCTTATTCTTCATTGTGTAAATTCTGCAGAGCCTCTCACACTACAATCATACACTGCAGCGTTGTAACGAGGCCAGAGGTGCTGCAGAGCATCTCGCTGGTTCATCTGATCCTTAATAATCACCACATTCTGTAGGAGTTAGCTCACTGGGGATCCGGGGAGTGACCACAATCTGGTGTGGGCCTGAATACCTACCTCTATCTGTCCAGGTCTGTGTACATATAGAGAGATGTTGGTGATGGGTATATGTTGTATGTGCAGATCTGAGGACATTGCTACAGAGTCTCGGGGTGAGGGGGACGTAGAACAGAGGGTAAAGTGGCGGCACAGCCCCTATGTAAGTGCTCTGTGGGGTCTGGGGAGACGTTCAGTCATCTGTCCCCCTCTCCGGATGGAGGTTTTGCTTCTGATTCAACACAGACAAAGCAGAAATCTGCACAAGACTTTTCCTCCAGATCAGCTCGGCTTCCGAGCATTGTTCCTGTGGTCTCTGCTGTGCTATTAACACTTGGATGACTGGACAAGAGAGACTGGGAGTGGCGAGAGGGTTAATCTCTTACATGATGTCTTTGCTGCACGTAGTTTGTATAAAACATTTCAGCACTAGATTAGGGGCCTGTTTACCGCTGTGAGTACTGTACAGAACACACGCCTCAAGGCACACGGATCATTAGCGCTTCCACTAATGTGCATGTAGCAGCAGAATGTACACGCTACACACAACATAGTTACACATCTTATTCCGCTGGTACGCGTGTATGTTATATCACTCTGATCCCTATATCTATGGGAAAATAGACTGATAATGAAATCCACTTTGTCCTGTAGTGGCCACTGATAATACTGCTTCGTATATACATTGTCACCATTATTACAATTCATCCGACTTCAGTAAGTCATTTGCGTTTTGTGATGAGAGAACTGTGGCGTCTGATTACTGCAAATCCACATTTCACTTATATAGAAGATAAAGGTTCTTATTATATAAACTTTATATAACGTCTCCAGCGCTGTACAGAGAATATCTGTCCGTCCCTGCACTTTTGGAGCTTACAATCTATATTCCCTACCAAACACACCAGGTTCCATTTCTGTCAGCAGCCAAATATCCTGCCAGCGCCCTGGTGGGAATGGAGCCCATGACCCCAGCGCTGTGAGCTCCTACTGGTTCTCTGTCAGACTGGGATGTACAAAGGTTGACCCCTGACCTCATTCTTACTTCGTGCCTGTGATTGACACCTGAGGAAGAGCCACCTCCTGCCGCCCCCCCCCCCTTCCCCGCTGCACTCACCAGTCCCAACTCGTCCTCACATACTAAACCTTCTCTGCCCATTTCTCAGAATTTCCTTAAGGTTTAGTGAATTCCACAGGAGGGGAGGGGTGAGATTTGTCACCCTCATATACCACAGTGTTATACATGTAGCACAAATCACAGATAAGTGCCAGGGTGATGGAGTCCCTGATGTAGGACAGGGACTCTGCACGTGGGTCGGTATCGTGGCCGATGGTTCGGACTGGGGTGAAGGAATTGAAGTGTTTGAGTTATTGGTCTTCCTGGTACCGGTAACATTGGCTCCTCCACCCAGCACCGGGCGCTGGCTAACATGGAAGCTGATCTGTCTAGCTCAGGACATATATCTGTGTAGTGTTTGATTGATCGGCAGCCCTCTCGGCGTTTACACTTGAACACGATTCTTTGAAACATTTTGTGATTTATGACTTTTCATGTTTGAGAATCTGAAATATTTTCTCCGCAGATTCTATATCTGTGAGATATTCTGAGTTGTTTATTTTATTTTTTTCATGGTTTCCTTACCGACTGTGACAGAAAAACAGGGATTGTGCTGTCCACTATTATTTATATTTGTCATCCACCTCGATCCCTGCCCCATTGGAGCTTACAGTCCAGATCCCCTGTGCGCATACAACATCCAAACGTTGAGTCCTGAGGCAGCAATACTAACCACTGTGCCACAGACCAGAGTCTAGGTGTGGGCTATTTAATGTACATTACAGATCATGGGTAGCTAGGATTCGGGATAAGGGGTAGTTAATGTAAAGCACCAATTAGAGCCAGTCGGGATTTGGGGAAAGGCCTCTTCTCTCCCACGTCCCAGCTCTTTCTGGGCATGTACAGAGCGATTTCACGCAAGATACTTTGTGCAAACTGACGCACGCCCCCCTCTGCGTCAGCCACACAGTGCGCAGGTGCGGTTACTGCGCGCAGTGCGCAGGTGCGGTTACTGCGCGCAGTGCGCAGGTGCGGTTACTGTGCGCAGGTTCGGTTACTGGGCGCAGTGCGCAGGTGCGGTTACTGTTCAGGCTGCAATTATCAGCTGACCCACAGGTGGGGCCCCCTATGTGCAAGTGAAATTGGACAGTGTAAAATGCATCGCAAGTTATTAGTCATGTTCAGTATTTTTCCCTTTTTCTCTAAATCACAATTTTATAAAATGTTACAATCAGTTTTGTCATTATATAAAAACAAAAATGGCATTGTTGCTTATTGGTGCTGTAAAGATTTGACATTTACAACTATTGCCTTAATTTGTCTAGAAAAGTCCTTATTGCAGCAAGTTTTGTTTATTCCCTTCATAATCTTCCCCTCTGGAAACCATGCGTTCGCCCTGATTCGGGGCCCTGGACACTGTCTGACATCTGATTGGATATTGGTGTCTGGAGGACGGAGATTCTCTGTATTTCATGACCTAAGGTTGGAGATTTGCCAGAGGTTTCTGGGTCAATAAAATGATATTGGAGGCGGCTGCGTTATTGACTGAAAGAGAAAAGGTCCTTGGTCTCCTCTGTTAGACGCTACCTCCATGTGTGGCATTAATTAGATAAACACCTGGGGCGATGGCTGCCAGCCTGTGCCAACTGTCGGCATACCTAGTGCGGATCCACCTGGCTCCCCCTAATCCTCCCCTAATGCTCATGGATGGGCGTCCTACAGCTGACTGCGGTCATAGAAAGGTTATTTATTAAACCCGCTTCTGGCCGGTCTGCAGCTCATGTTCCCAATGTTTATTAGTATGAGATCAGTAATGTCATATACAGCGGTACCGACATTTATTCCTTTACCTCTCTCTGTTTACGACATTGTCCATGGCTGATCCTACATTGTATGGCTAATGTTGAGTTTATCCACAATTAGACTTGTGTATAAACTAGCATTTGTCTGGGGGTCCTGTAGATCAGGAGTGTGGTCTGTCCTCTGGTACATACACGGACTGGGGTGCTATAGATCAGGTGTGGTCTGTCCTCGGGTACATACATGGACTGGGGGTCATTACAGTGTTCTGTAAATAGATGGGTGAATAATACATACATCATACAAGTCTCCGTCACGTGGGTGGCATTACTCCCGACGTTGGTGCATGTGAAGACAAGCCGGGTCCTGTGGGTGTGATCACCAGGTTTCTTGCAGCATTTTGCGGGGGGCCACAGAAAGGTGTTTTTTTTTTTTTTTGCGTTATTAAAAGAAATTGCTTGTGAAAGGTGTGCGGTGGTTTCCATGTAACACAAGGATCTATACTGTGTGCGCGTCTCCTGGGCGTGCGGCGGGTGCAGACTTGAGAGCTGGGGTCTCTTAGTGGCAGTAGAGGTGACGGGAAGATATTTTAGGAATGAGAAGAATGTCTGTGCTGGAGGTGAGGAAGGACACAGGTAGAATGAAGGATGTTTGGTTACCGGGGATTGTGCACACTTAGAGCAATTTGAAGAGTAGGTTAGTGAGGGCGAGTGAGACCCCTCCGAGCCTTTCTGCACAGAATCCTAATACTGGGCCAGATTCATGTTGAGACGGAAGTCTTCTTGCTGCCGTATCCTGCGTGAAATTGTCCTCTGTCGGCTCTGAAACGGACCTTAGCCAATGACAGCAGTTACATGCAGTTCATGTCCCACCGCTAATGACACTTACGATTTGAGAGGCGGTCGGGTATGGAAGGGGCGGACTACCCTGGGCCATGCACATAGGGGCGCGCCGAGGGCGTTCTGTCGCAGATGCGGCTGATTTGAGCCCTGGGGCTCTAGTGAGTACCTACTGGGCAGGTGTAAGTGCCAACTGATAGTGATGACTGACACGGCATAGATTACATGCCACTAGTAGCACAAACCATGGGTATGTAAGGAAACACATTGTATGTACAGTACACAAAGTAAACATCGTCCTTTATTTAATTAAACAAAAAATTGTAAATACCAAATATTTTTTTAAAATGTTTACTGTTAGGAGATGTTTGTTTATTTTATAATATAACATTTGTATTATCTGTTCCGATGTAACCTTATATCGTACATACACAGTGCGTGTACACATACGGCAAGTAACGTATGGAAACGTATCTTGAGATGCACTTGGATACAGTCGGAACTACGCACAAGTTGTGTCAGAGCATGAATCTTGTCCATAGTGTTTCAGATGTAGTGTGTTTGTGTGTGTGTAATGATTAAAATGACACACAAAGTTCAGTGCCATGCAGTGGTCCGTCTGCTCACTGCGGCACGATACGAGTGTTTGCAGCGTGACCTTGGCAGGACACGTTCCATCCTGTATTTAATGGCTCCTGTGCTGAGATCTTTCTCAGAGATCTCTATAATCAGATGTGCAGGAGGTGAGCGAGGTCCTTATCTCCCTGGAGAGCCGGATCTGCAGGAATGCTGCGTGCCCCGTCCTGTACTGTACCCACTGTTACCCCGGGGTCAGCACACACACTGCTCATATCCTGAATGGGCTTGTGTGTTACTTGCTCTCTCCCGAGTGCTCAGCTCCTGGTAAATGATTACGGAGTCCGGTCTCGCTTAGTATTAGTGATATAAATTCCCTGAGATCACTAATTCCTCCTGCCCTGTGACTTTCACCTCCAGGAGTCGGGAATATCCCACTAGTCATCTGTGACTAATTCCCAACCAGTTTACCACAAACAGCCAACTTGTCTGTGTAACGGCCTGATGCTGACATTTATACAGTCAGCTTTTCCTAGGTGGATGGGTGTAACCCCAACGTACTTTCCAGATAAAACATTTATGTAAAAATATATATATTGTGAATTTCCTGATATACTGAACAAGACAAGTGGCACTGTGCGTTTGTCTGTACAAGAACAGGAACAGGCGCTGAGAATTACATTCAGCATACAGAACAAGAGAAGTGATACTGTGCCCTGGTCTGTACACAGAGAATAAGGACAGGCGTCAGCTTTTCATCCGTCATATAGAAGCAGAAGTAGTGCTGAGCATCTCTCCATACATAGACAATAGGGAAACTTAGTTAGAAATACAGTCAGGATAATGGAGAGAAGTGGTGCTGTGCATTTTCCTGGTACAGTGAGCAACAACAGGGAAGGTAGCACTGTGCAGTCCATACATACAAAATGGATGGTAGTGACTAGGCCGTCAGTAAAGGTTCATCCTGTGGGCCGAACTCTTTTCTGTGAGTACATAGACACAGACAGACAGCTCCCTCGTTTAGGGAGTGATCCACGGTGTTCATCTGAAAGCTGTCTCCGATGTGACCAAACCGTCTCACACGTCACCTACTTTTTTAGGCTAAATCCTGCGCGGTCCAGGCAGCGATCCATTTATACAGTGTGACTCGCTAGTCTATGTTCCCTGGACTCTCACTTACTTAGAAACACAATATTTCCACCTGACTCGGGTTACCGAGAAATGTAATGTGCTAAATGCAAGTGTAAGAGGATCTGTCAGATTATTGCTGCTCGTTATTTACAGTAACAGCTATTTACAGGACGCAGAGGGTAGATAGTCTAATTCCGCCTGGTTGCACTGAGGAAGATGGAGGCGCACTAGGCGTCGCTCATGGCGGCTCTGTGGCCTCCATCTTGGATTTCTGTACTGGGCCACCGTCTATGATTTATAGGAGTGGATGATATTTATAGGAGTAAAGTTATAATGAACCAATTATTTTCATGTTTCTCAAACAGTGCTGAAGGACATGACCCTGATCTGGTTCTGGGTAATAGACCTCTCTTGCTGAATGAAGCCTTGGTATCCCCATGTCTGAGTGGACATACATCCGTCACCTCCAGTTATATATGTTCGTCGTTTCGCTGGCAGCCAGTGACATCACGGAGGCACTTTGCGTTATATTGCTAGGAATCCAGTCTAGTTGCCGGCTCATTGTGCCACATTCCTCCTATGTTCATCGGCCGCACAACTCATTGTATCTTCGAGGAAAAGCAAATAAAGATTTTTAGTTTTACATTAAAGTTCTCCAGTCACAGAATTCATTATGTAGAGTTTCTTTTACTGCTCTTTGAAGCCAAACTCACATTTCTGACGTCCCACATATTTGTTTTTTTTCCTTTTAAACAATTTGACAAATCTGTTTGACTTGTGGCCAGTGTACACAGCTGATTAAGAAATGTTTGCTGTGCTGATGCACTCTCAGCTGCGGACGTTCTCCATCCCCGGGGGGTCCTGCTGCAAATTCCTCCAGTGTTGGGGAGCTGAGAGGATGTGTATGGGAAGGTTCACAGGGAGAGGGGGATGTAAACGTGATAACTGAGTATTTCACCAGCTGTCCTGATCAAGGTGAAAACTGGGACAGATTAGATTGTCTGTGCATCTGAACAGACTCTGGTTGTGGTGCTGTTTGTACACTTAGTGACCAACATAATTAGTAAGTATCTGTGTAATCAGAAGCTTGGCTCACGTATATGAGCTGGACAGAGGAGACAAACATGTGTCCCTAGTCGAGGGGGCCAGAGAGGGGATCATGAGTGCCTGGTGGGGGGACAGCAGGGGGTCCTGTGCCTATAGATAGACCCCATAGCGGAGCCTATTCAGTGCGACGGTTGGGTAGAAGTCTCCTGTAATCGATTCCTTTCTGCTTTGTCACCCGCCCAAATCCTGCACGGAACAAGATTATATAGATAACGAGGTTAAGCAATTTTCTGAGCTTTTAAAGAGCCAGGGATACAGATCTATAGACACCAGAAATGTTAGACACCATGGGGTAAATGTATCAAGCTGCGAGTATCTGGCAGTTTTGGAAAGTGGAATGTGCTAAATAAATGATAACTAGCATCTGATTGGTTGCAATAAGCACTGGAAACTCGCTCGGTACATTTACCCCCAGCTGTATGTTTGCTACCCAGTATCTTTGTTGGTGTATGGGGCAGTACTGGTTTATGTTATGTATGTCTAATGGTCAGGATGAGGGTCAGCGGTCATCCCTTATTAGATCATTCTGACGTGCAGCGTCGCTATTACTCCATATTACAATGACAATTGCTATACAGAGACAATGTTTGATATTTACATTATGTACTGGTAATTGGCCATGGACGCCCCCAGATGTTTGCTGACCTTTACGCTGTTGGTGAATGTGGGATTTCGCATTGGCACGCCATGATGGTAAATGATTTGTTGGCTGATGTGGATGACAGAAGCTTCATACGACGTACAATCTGGTGTAATAGTTGATGTCGGTACACAATTTACACAAGTGGTTGTTATAGATCTGAATAACTTTCATCTTATGATTTATATTGAATTTGGTCCTTCCCCGATCTCGGCGCACAGTCCCACAACTGGCTGTTCCCTGTCAGCGGACAGAGCCGCTGTCTCGCTTATTTACACCTACGAGATATTTCCTCGTTGTTTATTAGTTTCTCCATTGTGTGATGTGTTTGTTAATGAGCAGAAGTCTTCATATCCTTCTCTTCGGGATTTCCCATTGTCCCAACGGGTGCGTTTTATCCTATGGAACGTTGGATAATCTGGCCACAAGTGAGACTGAACGGTGGTCGGTGCTTTGTGGAAAGCGACACCGCTGTCTCTAAAACTCATTTGAGGTTATTCCCTCTTTTGCAGAAAGTTTTTCTCCATCTGAGCAGACGGAGATGGTCTTTATTAACACTTTACTAACACATCTGAGAGTTGTGATCTTATCGGTGCAGACAGTTTGGGACTCGTCTAATCACCTTGAAGTACCAGCTACATTCCAGATCCTGGTGTGAAGGTTTGGTGTATGATTTAGCACCTACAGGAAAATGGTCTTCACAGTCATATGACAAGTCATGTACTAAACACTTGTATGAAGAAATTCTATGCTACAGATTATACAGATATCAGTCACTTCAGAGTTCCACATGTTGTGTAAGATGCTCACCCTGTAGCCTGATCCGCTATATGGGTTTGTGGACAATTGCTTGTGATAATATGTGATTGCTGGTCAAGCAGTTCCCTCGGGATTGATGGGTAAGCTCCCACCACCAGTTAGAACTCAAATTGCCCCTTCACCACTCTGATCACTCGCTGTAACCTGACATAAGACCCCCTTCCTGCAGGATAAACTCTCGGAGAGATGGGCACACTAGGCGGTGCCCCTTCCTTCCATTATTTCAAAACAAAGTTTGGATAATATTGAGCTATTATTGAAATGTCTTCAGCGTCCAGGTCTCAAGGTCCCGTTCCCTTGTGCGTGTTGGTGGGAAGCTGTGATTGAGGGATTATCGGGCTGTCATTGTGAGGCTGGTTAACGTGGTGTCTCCTCTCCTTCCTCCACATCACTTATTTTACCACTATGGAAAGCGAGATTTGGTTTTGTTGTGACTGTGGTCAGTGGGCACCCTGCCCGGTTCAAAGTGTTTGGTATCTGGTGGCGATTCTGCCAGATCAGCACTTGGCACAGATGTGATGCTGGCACGATGCCCACCTCAAGCTTGTTCATCTATTGAGGTTGTCTGTTTGTACCAGTGTTCGTTATCTATAGATCCTGTGTGCTACTAAAGTGGGCTATCTATACACGTTGGCATGACTTATTTATATATGTTTATCCCACTATAAGTGTACGGCCAGTAGATCTCCAGCCGATCTATCTACAGGCACATCGTACTGCCACGTATTGCCCTCTCCGTCATGTAAGGTTGGTGAACGGACTGTAATGGAAACATTGAATAGGGATCACTGGTGAATGTTGGTTGCAGCTTGGTGGTATATTCTTGTGTTCACGGACCGTCCACACACAGTTCACCCTGAAGTTGCCACAGTCTTGCCAGGCGTCCGGTCATTTATATTTAAAGTGCCAGTTATGTTCATCTTTTTGTACAATTAATCATATTCAGGACATTTGATTACTGATGTGGCAGGAGATCTGCAGATCATTCCTCTGTTCCAGTGATCACCTATTGGTATATTCTACAGAGCATCCCGTAGAAACCCAACTAGTTTTAGTTTGAACCTTCACTTTCTGATCATTATCCACCAGAAACAGATGTCTAGGATTTCCTTCTGTACATAGTCCCCCTTTTACCTGCTGGTTCTACGACCTCCTCGCACCCTTAGATGAAGTGACATCTATGTCCTATGTATCGTTCTGCGCCAATATCGCAGCGTTAGAAGATCCAGTATTGCCGGGGGGATTAGTGACCCTGTTATAGTGGGACTCGGCCTAGGTTGTCTAGTGCTCGGGCTGGCTGAGGTATTGGAGGCAGAAGAGAAGCACAATGCCCATTTACTTATTACGATTTAGACAGTTCTTTCCAAGCAGGTTGGCCTGTGGAAGACAGAAATATATATTTATTTTAGGTATTATTGTGAGATTGTATATTTTATTTATGAATTACAGTGGGATTTTGGAAAATTTGTGCTTGAACCCCACTTATTGAAGCATCAGCAAGTGTGAAAACTGGGAATTGAGCAGCTCCCTAGTGTGATCTCACTCGGTCTAAGTGTGACATACACAGCAGAAACCAGCTGAAAGAAAACACAGCAAGATCTACGTATCTGCTGTACAACAGGTTATAACGCTGGATTGAACTTTGAACAAAATGTTTGGGATAATATGACGTGTCTTGGGGACCTCTGAGGTTCTGATACAGAAGTGCCACCTCTGGCCTCCATAGTCTGGGACCTTCACACTTAGAGATTTATTTGCCTGGGCCGGCCCTGCCCGTCACAGAGGCATCCACCCCGCCTGTTTACCCACATAATGTCCGTCACTTTGTTTTTGCACCCTGCAGCTGTACAACACCACAGAGAGGTTTAATAATCTACCAGAGCAGGGGCCCAGAGAGGAAACCGTGAATAAGCTGCTACATCGGCAAAAGGAAACGTCTGCTTTCTAAATACAGGCATTTTCAGTGTAACAATGGGCCTTCGGCTGTGTTCCTGTGGGTTAATCTGCTCCACCCAAGGCAAGGGAGGAAGGGAGATTTGTTTGTACTCTTTATAAATTGTCCAGAGAGGGAGGGGCACATCCCAGGGTCTGAGCCACTGTGCGAACGAGACAGATATATGTGTGATATTGAATATATCGCAGCCACTATGTCACTCTTGCACCCGTTACACTTCCCCTTATGTTTAGCTGTCTGTTGTCTTATTTTCCATCCATGGAGGAGAGGTCATATTTCTTGTATAACCTGGTGTCGTAGAAAATCCTTGCAGGTCTCTCCGTCCCGGGAGACACATTGTAGACTGCCCGGTACATCCACTTTATATCCGCAGCTCTGGAGGTGACGGCGCTCTCTGCATCCTAAGAGCCCAGTTACAGCGTCCTTTGCACAAGCTAGTTTTGGGTTTAGCCGGCTGGTGTCAGCGTTGTGTTCAGGTGACATGACGCAGGATTTGGCAGGTGTGGCCAGGGCAAAAATGATATCACAGGAAAAGGCTGGTTCCAATACTGTACCCAGGTCACAGGTGACCTCTCGGGGGAAGCGGCTGGTGTAGATGTTGTGCCCAGGTCATAGGAGGTGACATCTCAGGGGAACCGGCTGGTATAGGTGTTGTGTCCAGGCCACAGGTGACATCTCGGAGGAACCGACTGGTGTAGGTGTTGTGTCCAGGCCACAGGTGACATCTCGGAGGAACCGGCTGGTGTAGGTGTTGTGTCCAGGCCACAGGTGACATCTCGGAGGAACCGACTGGTGTAGGTGTTTTGCCCAGGTCATAGGAGGTGACATCTCAGGGGAACCGGCTGGTATTGGTGTTGTGTCCAGACCACAGATGACCTCTCTGAGGAACCGACTGGTGTAGGTGTTGTGTCCAGGCCACAGGTGACATCTCGGAGGAACCGACTGGTGTAGGTGTTGTGTCCAGGCCACAGGTGACATCTCGGAGGAACCGACTGGTGTAGGTGTTGTGTCCAGGCCACAGGTGACATCTCGGAGGAACCGGCTGGTGTAGGTGTTGTGTCCAGGCCACAGGTGACATCTCGGAGGAACCGACTGGTGTAGGTGTTGTGCCCAGGTCATAGGAGGTGACATCTCAGGGGAACCGACTGGTGTAGGTGTTGTGCCCAGGTCATAGGAGGTGACATCTCAGGGGAACCGACTGGTGTAGGTGTTGTGTCCAGGCCACAGGTGACCTCTCGGAGGAACCGGCTGGTATAGGTGTGGTGTCCAGGTCAAGTGAGAAGTGAGCTGACAGTCCTGACTTGAGGGATCTATCCCACCGTTGCGACCACAGGCACCTGTCGACTAGGTTGGAAAGTTGGAGGTATGAACATCTATACAATGTTCCTGCACAGATCCTCTAATTCTCTAGGAATCGGAGAGGGCAGGGCCATACCTCGGGGGCGTGTCTGGTGTTGGCTGATGGGAAAGATTTTCTGTTCCTTTAAGTCAGAAATAAAAGGTGCAAATTTGCACTTGGACCAACCATGTTGCACTGCAAGGGGCAAAAATGTTCTGACTATTGTGCACTACAGCGACGTTAGTGAGGTATAAATATTGCACAATATTGGGGTACATTGAGAGCTGTGAGGATGTCTCTGATGGTAGAACATAAGTCTTACGGAGAGTAAGAGACGTTACTGCAACAACATGCGGATGATTGTGCTACCAGTTACTATGGGGGAGCGCCGCCCTTCTCTCTGTGCGGTAGAATGAAGTATCCTCCAAAAGTACGCTGCCTGCTGTGGGCTATATGTCCTATGTGCCCAGCTTCTCTCATACATGGCAGTGCCCGGCAATACAGCAATATACATAGTCTACACAGTAATTGTTTCAGTATAAAGGGCTAATGATAAAGTACAAAGGACTCATTGCACATGTATAGCACGTTGCCTTCATAACACAAGATAGAAATATTTGGTGACATTTCCACCAGTTCTCAAAGGAAAGAGGGATAAGTCCGACCCTTTGTCCCTGATTGTTAGCTGCAGAGACTCCCCCTGCAGGGCTAAACAATTCTGCCCTCTATGGAGGCTAATCCTTGCAATCACTGCATAATGCCGACTTGTCATCGTTAAGGATAATGTATTCCTCTTTAGCATTAGATAACTCCTGACCAGCCAGTGGAGCAGAAGGAGGGAATCCTTCACTCTCTAATTATCGCTGTTTAAATTATATTGCGAGACGTCCTCACTGCTGTCGGCTCCTAGAACATGACCCAATATTGTGCGATACTTGGACCTCCCCAATGTCGCTGTTGTGCTCAATAGTCAGAAGTTTCCTGCATGCAAAAAATATTACATTTACACCCCTTGCAGTGCGACCCTTCACAGTTCACACAGGACAACAACCCCCTGACACCCAACATTGCTGTGTGACTGATCATACAACCCGCTATCACTTTCTACCATTCTGGAGCAATATGTAATACTTGGCCTCATGTATCACACTCCCGTTGTCCTATAGATTGTAAGCTTGTAGCCGAGCCCTCTTACCTCTGTCTATATTACCCAGTATTGTTTTATTGCTGTGTTTGGACGCAAGTGTACAGCGCTACAGGATATGTTGGCACTATAAACATAAATGTTGATGATTAGTGATGAGTGACAATATATATGTACAGCAGCAGAAGAAATATTCTAATGACCCCACCTCACAATGTATAAGGCTGGGGGATGTTATGTTGGGTACGTAGGAGGGGTAATTACATCTGAGGCTTGTGAGTACCTGCACCCGTATGTTTATCTTGTATTATTATGTTCTATGTTCTCGTTATAATCTGTTCACACTGGGATCTGTGGGAGCTTTCACTGAGCGCTGCTGTTGGCTGCTTCCTGCTGGGGGCTGTGGGATTCCTGGAAGGTATTTTTGGGTTACAAGCTACAGGCGGTTGGGATATTTTAAGTAACTAATATGCTGCTAGACATTTTCTGTGCTGCCCTTTGAACCTGCTGTACAGGAGAGAATACAGCATGGACACTGTGTGTACCTGTACCCACCGTGACTGTAGATTATCTGTAGATCACACAGGAGGTACATTAGCAGCAAGCAGTGACTGCAGAGTCTGGTGTACAGGACAGAATACAGCGTGGACACTGTGTGTACCTGTACCCACCGTGACTGTACATTATCTGTAGATCACACAGGAGGTACACTAGCAGCTAGCAGTGACTGCAGAGTCTGGTGTACAGGACAGAATACAGCATGGACACTGTGTGTACCTGTACCCACCGTGACTGTACATGATCTGTAGATCACACAGGAGGTACACTAGCAGCAAGCAGTGACTGCAGAGTCTGGTGTACAGGACAGAATACAGCGTGGACACTGTGTGTACCTGTACCCACCGTGACTGTACATTATCTGTAGATCACACAGGAGGTACACTAGCAACAAGCAGTGACTGCAGAGTCTGGTGTACAGGACAGAATACAGCGTGGACACTGTGTGTACCTGTACCCACCGTGACTGTACATGATCTGTAGATCACACAGGAGGTACACTAGCAGCAAGCAGTGACTGCAGAGTCTGGTGTACAGGACAGAATACAGCGTGGACACTGTGTGTACCTGTACCCACCGTGACTGTACATTATCTGTAGATCACACAGGAGGTACACTAGCAGCAAGCAGTGACTGCAGAGTCTGGTGTACAGGAGAGAATACAGTGTGGACACTGTGTGTACCTGTACCCACCGTGATTGTACATGATCTGTAGATCACACAGGAGGTACACTAGCAGCAAGCAGTGACTGCAGAGTCTGGTGTACAGGACAGAATACAGCATGGACACTGTGTGTACCTGTACCCACCGTGATTGTACATGATCTGTAGATCACACAGGAGGTACACTAGCAGCAAGCAGTGACTGCAGAGTCTGGTGTACAGGACAGAATACAGCATGGACACTGTGTGTACCTGTACCCACCGTGACTGTACATGATCTGTAGATCACACAGGAGGTACACTAGCAGCAAGCAGTGACTGCAGAGTCTGGTGTACAGGACAGAATACAGCATGGACACTGTGTGTACCTGTACCCACCGTGACTGTACATGATCTGTAGATCACACAGGAGGTACACTAGCAGCAAGCAGTGACTGCAGAGTCTGGTGTACAGGACAGAATACAGCGTGGACACTGTGTGTACCTGTACCCACCGTGATTGTACATGATCTGTAGATCACACAGGAGGTACACTAGCAGCAAGCAGTGACTGCAGAGTCTGGTGTACAGGACAGAATACAGCATGGACACTGTGTGTACCTGTACCCACGTGATTGTACATGATCTGTAGATCACACAGGAGGTACACTAGCAGCAAGCAGTGACTGCAGAGTCTGGTGTACAGGACAGAATACAGCGTGGACACTGTGTGTACCTGTACCCACCGTGACTGTACATGATCTGTAGATCACACAGGAGGTACACTAGCAGCAAGCAGTGACTGCAGAGTCTGGTGTACAGGACAGAATACAGCGTGGACACTGTGTGTACCTGTACCCACCGTGACTGTACATGATCTGTAGATCACACAGGAGGTACACTAGCAGCAAGCAGTGACTGCAGAGTCTGGTGTACAGGACAGAATACAGCATGGACACTGTGTGTACCTGTACCCACGTGACTGTACATGATCTGTAGATCACACAGGAGGTACACTAGCAGCAAGCAGTGACTGCAGAGTCTGCTGTACAGGACAGAATACAGCATGGACACTGTGTGTACCTGTACCCACCGTGATTGTACATGATCTGTAGATCACACAGGAGGTACACTAGCAACAAGCAGTGACTGCAGAGTCTGGTGTACAGGACAGAATACAGCGTGGACACTGTGTGTACCTGTACCCACCGTGACTGTACATGATCTGTAGATCACACAGGAGGTACACTAGCAGCAAGCAGTGACTGCAGAGTCTGGTGTACAGGACAGAATACAGCATGGACACTGTGTGTACCTGTACCCACCGTGACTGTACATGATCTGTAGATCACACAGGAGGTACACTAGCAGCAAGCAGTGACTGCAGAGTCTGGTGTACAGGAGAGAATACAGTGTGGACACTGTGTGTACCTGTACCCACCGTGATTGTACATGATCTGTAGATCACACAGGAGGTACACTAGCAGCAAGCAGTGACTGCAGAGTCTGGTGTACAGGACAGAATACAGCATGGACACTGTGTGTACCTGTACCCACCGTGATTGTACATGATCTGTAGATCACACAGGAGGTACACTAGCAGCAAGCAGTGACTGCAGAGTCTGGTGTACAGGACAGAATACAGCATGGACACTGTGTGTACCTGTACCCACCGTGACTGTACATGATCTGTAGATCACACAGGAGGTACACTAGCAGCAAGCAGTGACTGCAGAGTCTGGTGTACAGGACAGAATACAGCGTGGACACTGTGTGTACCTGTACCCACCGTGACTGTACATGATCTGTAGATCACACAGGAGGTACACTAGCAGCAAGCAGTGACTGCAGAGTCTGGTGTACAGGACAGAATACAGCATGGACACTGTGTGTACCTGTACCCACCTTGACTGTACATTATCTGTAGATCACACAGGAGGTACACTAGCAGCAAGCAGTGACTGCAGAGTCTGGTGTACAGGACAGAATACAGCATGGACACTGTGTGTACCTGTACCCACCGTGATTGTACATTATCTGTAGATCACACAGGAGGTACACTAGCAACAAGCAGTGACTGCAGAGTCTGGTGTACAGGACAGAATACAGCGTGGACACTGTGTGTACCTGTACCCACCGTGACTGTACATGATCTGTAGATCACACAGGAGGTACACTAGCAGCAAGCAGTGACTGCAGAGTCTGGTGTACAGGAGAGAATACAGCATGGACACTGTGTGTACCTGTACCCACCGTGATTGTACATTATCTGTAGATCACACAGGAGGTACACTAGCAGCAAGCAGTGACTGCAGAGTCTGGTGTACAGGACAGAATACAGCATGGACACTGTGTGTACCTGTACCCACCGTGACTGTACATGATCTGTAGATCACACAGGAGGTACACTAGCAACAAGCAGTGACTGCAGAGTCTGGTGTACAGGACAGAATACAGCGTGGACACTGTGTGTACCTGTACCCACCGTGACTGTACATGATCTGTAGATCACACAGGAGGTACACTAGCAGCAAGCAGTGACTGCAGAGTCTGGTGTACAGGACAGAATACAGCATGGACACTGTGTGTACCTGTACCCACCGTGATTGTACATTATCTGTAGATCACACAGGAGGTACACTAGCAGCAAGCAGTGACTGCAGAGTCTGGTGTACAGGACAGAATACAGCATGGACACTGTGTGTACCTGTACCCACCGTGACTGTACATGATCTGTAGATCACACAGGAGGTACACTAGCAACAAGCAGTGACTGCAGAGTCTGGTGTACAGGACAGAATACAGCGTGGACACTGTGTGTACCTGTACCCACCGTGACTGTACATGATCTGTAGATCACACAGGAGGTACACTAGCAGCAAGCAGTGACTGCAGAGTCTGGTGTACAGGAGAGAATACAGCATGGACACTGTGTGTACCTGTACCCACCGTGATTGTACATTATCTGTAGATCACACAGGAGGTACACTAGCAGCAAGCAGTGACTGCAGAGTCTGGTGTACAGGACAGAATACAGCATGGACACTGTGTGTACCTGTACCCACCGTGACTGTACATGATCTGTAGATCACACAGGAGGTACACTAGCAACAAGCAGTGACTGCAGAGTCTGGTGTACAGGACAGAATACAGCGTGGACACTGTGTGTACCTGTACCCACCGTGACTGTACATGATCTGTAGATCACACAGGAGGTACACTAGCAGCAAGCAGTGACTGCAGAGTCTGGTGTACAGGAGAGAATACAGCATGGACACTGTGTGTACCTGTACCCACCGTGATTGTACATTATCTGTAGATCACACAGGAGGTACACTAGCAGCAAGCAGTGACTGCAGAGTCTGGTGTACAGGACAGAATACAGCATGGACACTGTGTGTACCTGTACCCACCGTGACTGTACATGATCTGTAGATCACACAGGAGGTACACTAGCAACAAGCAGTGACTGCAGAGTCTGGTGTACAGGACAGAATACAGCGTGGACACTGTGTGTACCTGTACCCACCGTGACTGTACATGATCTGTAGATCACACAGGAGGTACACTAGCAGCAAGCAGTGACTGCAGAGTCTGGTGTACAGGACAGAATACAGCATGGACACTGTGTGTACCTGTACCCACCGTGACTGTACATGATCTGTAGATCACACAGGAGGTACACTAGCAGCAAGCAGTGACTGCAGAGTCTGGTGTACAGGAGAGAATACAGTGTGGACACTGTGTGTACCTGTACCCACCGTGATTGTACATGATCTGTAGATCACACAGGAGGTACACTAGCAGCAAGCAGTGACTGCAGAGTCTGGTGTACAGGACAGAATACAGCATGGACACTGTGTGTACCTGTACCCACCGTGATTGTACATGATCTGTAGATCACACAGGAGGTACACTAGCAGCAAGCAGTGACTGCAGAGTCTGGTGTACAGGACAGAATACAGCATGGACACTGTGTGTACCTGTACCCACCGTGACTGTACATGATCTGTAGATCACACAGGAGGTACACTAGCAGCAAGCAGTGACTGCAGAGTCTGGTGTACAGGACAGAATACAGCGTGGACACTGTGTGTACCTGTACCCACCGTGACTGTACATGATCTGTAGATCACACAGGAGGTACACTAGCAGCAAGCAGTGACTGCAGAGTCTGGTGTACAGGACAGAATACAGCATGGACACTGTGTGTACCTGTACCCACCTTGACTGTACATTATCTGTAGATCACACAGGAGGTACACTAGCAGCAAGCAGTGACTGCAGAGTCTGGTGTACAGGACAGAATACAGCATGGACACTGTGTGTACCTGTACCCACCGTGACTGTACATTATCTGTAGATCACACAGGAGGTACACTAGCAGCAAGCAGTGACTGCAGAGTCTGGTGTACAGGACAGAATACAGCATGGACACTGTGTGTACCTGTACCCACCGTGACTGTACATGATCTGTAGATCACACAGGAGGTACACTAGCAGCAAGCAGTGACTGCAGAGTCTGGTGTACAGGACAGAATACAGCGTGGACACTGTGTGTACCTGTACCCACCGTGACTGTACATGATCTGTAGATCACACAGGAGGTACACAGTGTCCATGCTGTATTCTCTCCTGTACACCAGACTCTGCAGTCACTGCTTGCTGCTAGTGTACCTCCTGTGTGATCTACAGATAATGTACAGTCACGGTGGGTACAGGTACACACAGTGTCCATGCTGTATTCTGTCCTGTACACCAGACTCTGCAGTCACTGCTTGCTGCTAGTGTACCCACCGTGACTGTACATTATCTGTAGATCACACAGGAGGTACACTAGCAGCAAGCAGTGACTGCAGAGTCTGGTGTACAGGACAGAATACAGCGTGGACACTGTGTGTACCTGTACCCACCGTGACTGTACATGATCTGTAGATCACACAGGAGGTACACTAGCAGCAAGCAGTGACTGCAGAGTCTGGTGTACAGGACAGAATACAGCGTGGACACTGTGTGTACCTGTACCCACCGTGACTGTACATGATCTGTAGATCACACAGGAGGTACACTAGCAGCAAGCAGTGACTGCAGAGTCTGGTGTACAGGACAGAATACAGCATGGACACTGTGTGTACCTGTACCCACGTGATTGTACATGATCTGTAGATCACACAGGAGGTACACTAGCAGCAAGCAGTGACTGCAGAGTCTGCTGTACAGGACAGAATACAGCATGGACACTGTGTGTACCTGTACCCACCGTGATTGTACATTATCTGTAGATCACACAGGAGGTACACTAGCAGCAAGCAGTGACTGCAGAGTCTGGTGTACAGGCCGGGAGGTGAAGGTTCAGTGTTTGTGTGATAACCACTGTTACTGGCTGCAGTCTTGCAGCCGCCTTGGAGGACGGCCGGTGTGTTTTCTTATTACACTATGTTATTTGGCAGAGGGCCACAAAGCTGATTCTGTTCCAGCTCTGGTTGGAGGCTTTGCATGGCCTCATTCTACCTGAAATTCCCGTGTTATTACCGGCCATGGATTGTCTGCCCTGTGGCTTTTCTCTCTAGACACAGACACAGTCATTGCTGACTGGAGGATTTCACACTTGCTCACGTTGCAATCGTGTAGGAATGAGCAGGACGACCATAAAGTTCAGGAGAAGGAAGAACTTTATGGGTATTAGCAGCCACCAATCAGACCTCCGATTCCATTGTCCAACTTCTACAGCAATCTCCAGGGTTTGTACATTGTTCTACAACCCACTTTCTGCCAAGATATCACCTGCGCACGTTCTTCCTGCGGGTGACCCAGAGGACAGACTTACATTGGGGGGCTTTCTAAAGTTATGGCGTGTCACAGGGTTTGGTTTGTTTCATGTTCCATTTGCTACAGAGGTTTCAAATCCAGACTATTCCTTTTACATTTTCATTAGCTTTTGAAAAGAATGGAACTTATTCTGCCAATGATGCTTAACCTCTAAGCTGTGGTGGCTCCTGGACCTCACATGTTATTATATGTGGCTTAGTGTACAAAATACAATACAAGTCGGTCTACAGAGAAAGCATGGCTCCGTTGTCGTTACCAGGGTCAGAGGGTTATAGTGACTTAGCTCCAGCGCATAGACCAGAATCCAGACTGACCGATGATAGACGCGCTTCGGTGCTGGAGATAAACAGCAGACCTTCCACCGCTACCAGTACAGGAAAAGTTGTCCTGCGTAAAATATTGATATCTTGAGTCATTCTGTGATTTAAAAGTCCATTTACTGAAAACTATTTGACAGAGTTAGATGAGGACAAAACCTGACGCGTTTCTGACCTCCAGGCATCTTAGTCATAGAGACTTGGCAGACTAAGCTGTGTTCTTTCTGATCAAAGTGTATAAATAATGTGTGACCGAAAATCTTTGAAAGTGGTGTTCAGACATATGTCCATTTGTGTAGCGGATCTTGAATACAAACACGGCGGACTACTTACTACCTGAGATGTGGACCGGGGCAGACTAACGTATGCCAGGTACATTAAAGCTGTTCCAACACAGGTGCGGAAAATTCAAGTCTTGGGTCTGTCATGAGTGCGCTTGTCAGCCATGTCCTACAGAGCAGGTGTGAGGGGTGACTGACTAGAATAGACCATTAAGACGCATTATATGTACAGTGTGCATTGAAAACCTCTTTATGTAGTGGGAAAAAAACTTTAAAATGTAATATTTATATAAATGCTTATACTGAAAACAGCTGTTATTTTATTTCATGGTCAAAACATTTTTCTTTGTGACCTTAAACGTACATATATATCTGGTATTCTGCGGTCTGTTCTGTCTGACTACATACAGCAAATACTTTGATTTGAATATGGTTAAAACTACACCCAAATTACACGTTCGTTTTTTTGTTTTTTTTTAAAAACAGCGCGCAAATTGTGTTTTGGGCTTAAAATGGGCCCATAATTACATAGTGTGTATATCTCCGTGTACACCCTCTGTATCTCACACACACGGTTACATAGTGTGTATATCTATGTGTACACCCTCTGTATCTCACACACACGGTTACATAGTGTGTATATCTCCGTGTACACCCTCTGTATCTCACACACGGTTACATAGTGTGTATATCTCTGTGTGTACACCCTCTGTATCTCACACACGGTTACATAGTGTGTATATCTCTGTGTGTACACCCTCTGTATCTCACACACGGTTACATAGTGTGTATATCCCTGTGTGTATACCCTCTGTATCTCACACACGGTTACATAGTATGTATATCTCTGTGTGTATACCCTCTGTATCTCACACACGGTTACATAGAGTGTATATCTCTGTGTGTACACCCTCTGTATCTCACACACGTTTACATAGTGTGTATATCTCTGTGTGTATACCCTCTGTATCTCACACACGGTTACATAGAGTGTATATCTCTGTGTGTACACCCTCTGTATCTCACACACGGTTACATAGTGTGTATATCTATGTGTACACCCTCTGTATCTCACACACGGTTACATAGTGTGTATATCTCTGTGTGTACACCCTCTGTATCTCACACACACGGTTACATAGTGTGTATATCTCCGTGTACACCCTCTGTATCTCACACACACGGTTACATAGTGTGTATATCTCCGTGTACACCCTCTGTATCTCACACACACGGTTACATA
Source organism: Mixophyes australis (assembly GCA_036250195.1). Lineage (NCBI taxonomy): Eukaryota > Metazoa > Chordata > Amphibia > Anura > Limnodynastidae > Mixophyes > Mixophyes australis. The sequence goes on along the minus strand of JAVHZZ010000011.1, from coordinate 103,185,737 downwards.
GTGTGTATATCTATGTGTACACCCTCTGTATCTCACACACACGGTTACATAGTGTGTATATCTCCGTGTACACCCTCTGTATCTCACACACGGTTACATAGTGTGTATATCTCTGTGTGTACACCCTCTGTATCTCACACACGGTTACATAGTGTGTATATCTCTGTGTGTACACCCTCTGTATCTCACACACGGTTACATAGTGTGTATATCCCTGTGTGTATACCCTCTGTATCTCACACACGGTTACATAGTATGTATATCTCTGTGTGTATACCCTCTGTATCTCACACACGGTTACATAGAGTGTATATCTCTGTGTGTACACCCTCTGTATCTCACACACGGTTACATAGTGTGTATATCTCTGTGTGTACACCCTCTGTATCTCACACACGGTTACATAGAGTGTATATCCCTGTGTGTACACCCTCTGTATCTCACACACGGTTACATAGTGTGTATATCTCTGTGTGTACACCCTCTGTATCTCACACACGGTTACATAGAGTGTATATCCCTGTGTGTACACCCTCTGTATCTCACACACGGTTACATAGTGTGTATATCTCTGTGTGTACACCCTCTGTATCTCACACACGGTTACATAGTGTGTATATCTCTGTGTGTACACCCTCTGTATCTCACACACGGTTACATAGTGTGTATATCTCTGTGTGTACACCCTCTGTATCTCACACACGGTTACATAGTGTGTATATCTCTGTGTGTACACCCTCTGTATCTCACACACGGTTACATAGTGTGTATATCTATGTGTACACCCTCTGTATCTCACACACGGTTACATAGTGTGTATATCTCTGTGTGTACACCCTCTGTATCTCACACACGGTTACATAGTGTGTATATCTCTGTGTGTACACCCTCTGTATCTCACACACGGTTACATAGAGTGTATATCTATGTGTACACCCTCTGTATCTCACACACGGTTACATAGTGTGTATATCCCTGTGTGTATACCCTCTGTATCTCACACACGGTTACATAGTGTGTATATCTCTGTGTGTACACCCTCTGTATCTCACACACGGTTACATAGTGTGTATATCTCTGTGTGTACACCCTCTGTATCTCACACACGGTTACATAGTATGTATATCTGTGTGTACACCCTCTGTATCTCACACACGGTTGCATAGTATGTATATCCCTGTGTGTATACCCTCTGTATCTTACACACGGTTACATAGAATGTATATCTCTGTGTGTACACCCTCTGTATCTCACACACGGTTACATAGTGTGTATATCTCTGTGTGTACACCCTCTGTATCTCACACACGGTTACATAGAGTGTATATCCCTGTGTGTACACCCTCTGTATCTCACACACGGTTACATAGTGTGTATATCTCTGTGTGTACACCCTCTGTATCTCACACATGGTTACATAGTGTGTATATCTCTGTGTGTACACCCTCTGTATCTCACACACGGTTACATAGTGTGTATATCTCTGTGTGTACACCCTCTGTATCTCACACACGGTTACATAGTGTGTATATCTCTGTGTGTACACCCTCTGTATCTCACACACGGTTACATAGTGTGTATATCTCTGTGTGTACACCCTCTGTATCTCACACACGGTTACATAGTGTGTATATCTCTGTGTGTACACCCTCTGTATCTCACACACGGTTACATAGTGTGTATATCCCTGTGTGTACACCCTCTGTATCTCACACACGGTTACATAGTGTGTATATCCCTGTGTGTACACCCTCTGTATCTCACACACGGTTACATAGAGTGTATATCTCTGTGTGTACACCCTCTGTATCTCACACACGGTTACATAGTGTGTATATCTCTGTGTGTACACCCTCTGTATCTCACACACGGTTACATAGTATGTATATCTCTGTGTGTACACCCTCTGTATCTCACACACGGTTACATAGTATGTATATCTCTGTGTGTATACCCTCTGTATCTCACACACGGTTACATAGAGTGTATATCCCTGTGTGTATACCCTCTGTATCTCACACACGGTTACATAGTGTGTATATCTCTGTGTGTATACCCTCTGTATCTCACACACGGTTACATAGTGTGTATATCTCTGTGTGTATACCCTCTGTATCTCACACACGGTTACATAGTGTGTATATCTCTGTGTGTACACCCTCTGTATCTCACACACGGTTACATAGTGTGTATATCTCTGTGTGTACACCCTCTGTATCTCACACACGGTTACATAGTGTGTATATCTCTGTGTGTATACCCTCTGTATCTCACACACGGTTACATAGTGTGTATATCCCTGTGTGTACACCCTCTGTATCTCACACACGGTTACATAGTGTGTATATCTCTGTGTGTACACCCTCTGTATCTCACACACGGTTACATAGTATGTATATCTCTGTGTGTATACCCTCTGTATCTCACACACGGTTACATAGTGTGTATATCCCTGTGTGTACACCCTCTGTATCTCACACACGGTTACATAGTGTGTATATCTCTGTGTGTATACCCTCTGTATCTCACACACGGTTACATAGTGTGTATATCCCTGTGTGTACACCCTCTGTATCTCACACACGGTTACATAGTGTGTATATCTCTGTGTGTACACCCTCTGTATCTCACACACGGTTACATAGTGTGTATATCTCTGTGTGTATACCCTCTGTATCTCACACACGGTTACATAGTGTGTATATCCCTGTGTGTACACCCTCTGTATCTCACACACGGTTACATAGTGTGTATATCTCTGTGTGTACACCCTCTGTATCTCACACACGGTTACATAGTGTGTATATCTCTGTGTGTATACCCTCTGTATCTCACACACGGTTACATAGTGTGTATATCCCTGTGTGTACACCCTCTGTATCTCACACACGGTTACATAGTGTGTATATCTCTGTGTGTACACCCTCTGTATCTAACACACGGTTACATAGTGTGTATATCTCTGTGTGTATACCCTCTGTATCTCACACACGGTTACATAGTGTGTATATCCCTGTGTGTACACCCTCTGTATCTCACACACGGTTACATAGTGTGTATATCTCTGTGTGTACACCCTCTGTATCACACACACGGTTACATAGTATGTATATCCCTGTGTGTACACCCTCTGTATCTCACACACGGTTACATAGTGTGTATATCTCTGTGTGTATACCCTCTGTATCTCACACACGGTTACATAGTGTGTATATCCCTGTGTGTACACCCTCTGTATCTCACACACGGTTACATAGTGTGTATATCTCTGTGTGTACACCCTCTGTATCTCACACACGGTTACATAGTGTGTATATCCCTGTGTGTACACCCTCTGTATCTCACACACGGTTACATAGTGTGTATATCCCTGTGTGTACACCCTCTGTATCTAACACACGGTTACATAGTGTGTATATCTCTGTGTGTACACCCTCTGTATCTCACACACGGTTACATAGTGTGTATATCCCTGTGTGTACACCCTCTGTATCTCACACACGGTTACATAGAGTGTATATCTCTGTGTGTACACCCTCTGTATCTCACACACGGTTACATAGAGTGTGTCAGGTTTAGGCGGTTCCTGGGTTCCTCCCGTGTGTTACTAGCTTCAGGCCATTTCTTTCCAAGACAAGACTTAAGTGCTGAGATAATTTCTAGACAGATTACAATTGCTGGAGGAGATATTTCTTTCTAGTGTGAGAAGTGGTTTAACACTGGAGGTTGATTACATGTAAATGCTGCAGTGTTTGCTGAGCTGTCTAGAACAATGTTGTCTCTCTGTGGGAGGTGAGTCACTCAGAGACACCTACATGTAGCTGTCTATAGACTGGAGTCTCCAGTGAGTGAGGCTGTCTGCTGTTATATATCCCCCACAACCCACAGAGGGTGTACAGTATAACTCTGTAATATGGTCCTAGTGCGCAGATTAATGTGTCCTGCAGTCAGTAGTTAATGTTGCCTTTTCCTGAGACAGGAAACTTCACAATGATTCTATTTTTTACTTCTATCCGCTCCTTTTCCTTGGGAATCCCCCTTCCAGGTACTTGCTGAATCCCAGGATTCCTTGCTGCTTTGTGACCTGACAGTGAGGCTTAACTTTCTATCTGAGGACGTGGGAAACGAGGGTTGTGTGCTGTGTCCTGTATCCTTCCTGTCCCTTCCGACTTCTACCGAGGACACTTTTATTACCCATAAACCTAACTGACAGTGACTGATTTCACTTTATGACTAGTGAACAGAGGGCTAACTAGTACTACTTGCTTCAGTTTTGGTAATAAGCAGACACCAACATGAATAAAGCACATGTAGTGAGCAGTGCTTGGTCATCTGTTAGTAGCGAAGCACATGCTGTGAGGAGTGCTTGCTCGTCTGTTAGTAGCGAAGCGCATGAGGTGAGGAGTGCTTGCTCCTCTGTTAGTAGCGAAGCACATGCGGTGAGGAGTGCTTGCTCATCTGGTAGTAGCGAAGCGCATGCCGTGAGCAGTGCTTGCTCGTCTGTTAGTAGCGAAGCACATGCGGTGAGGAGTGCTTGCTCGTCTGTTAGTAGCGAAGCACATGCGGTGAGCAGTGCTTGGTCATCTGTTAGTAGCGAAGCACATGCCGTGAGCAGTGCTTGCTCGTCTGTTAGTAGCGAAGCACATGCCGTGAGCAGTGCTTGGTCATCTGTTAGTAGCGAAGCACATGCCGTGAGCAGTGCTTGCTCGTCTGTTAGTAGCGAAGCACATGCGGTGAGGAGTGCTTGCTCGTCTGTTAGTAGCGAAGCACATGCGGTGAGGAGTGCTTGCTCGTCTGTTAGTAGCGAAGCGCATGCCGTGAGCAGTGCTTGCTTGTCTGTTAGTGAGCAGTGCTTGCTCGTCTGGTAGTGAGCAGCGCTTACTGCATGTGCTTCGCTACTAACAGACCATTGACAGATATATTGTGTAGAGTACACAGCTCAGTATTGTATGGCTGGGTTTGGAGTTCAGGTCTGAGCATGAATAACAGTGTTTACACACGCGTGTGATTACTCTGTGCGCTTGGCCCAGTGTTGGTGTGATGACAGAGATTGGGAAGTCGCTGGTGTCTGTATGGAGGTGTAAGATGGGTGACTTCCTGCAGTGGTATAAGGGTGCGTTTGGTGAGGCCCATGGGGTGGTTTGTTATGACTCTGGGTCCTCTCTTCCCTCTGTGTCTGGGATAAGCTGCTCATGGGATGTCTGATCGTTCTGCAGTATCTCATTGTTGTGGTTACCTGGATCTTTCATCCTGTATCTATCTCATCTAGCACAACGAGAGATGTGCACACTGTCTGTTCCTGGGTTCATAACAGAAATTACAATGTGGTCTAATGAGATCTCCCTCGTATTTGCTGTTACTTACACACATGTCCCCAGTAGAGCTGAGAAAGTGACTTCATTAGAACCCGGGCTTATTACATGTTATCTAGGTCTACAGGACGCACACCAGAAGCGTAGGGATAGGCGACCTCATCCCCTCATCGCTTCCCCACACATCGTGAAGTGAGCTATACGCTGACGTACGTACCGGTAGACTGGCGGCCTAGAGGTGCGTTTTATTGGCCTATTTGCTATGTAAAGGCCGCATCCGCTGCTGACACCAGAGTGCAGAGGATGTGAATGCTGCCTGGTATGTGGCTCTGGGCCCTGTATGGCTATTGTTTTGTCCCTTGTCACGACAACAGAGGAACTGTGTGTGCACCTGGCATATTACAAATCAGATAAGGTTCAAGCAGCAATAACATGAAAGGTAAAAATGTGTCTTTCATCTCAGCCAAAATCAGTTTTATACCGTTATGTTAAAAGAACTTGTTCTGGTCTCATTGTTTTGTCTGTTTGCCCGATACGTGTGGTTCCCCGGTCCTGTCTACGTGCTCCTGATACGTGTGGTTCCCCGGTCCTGTCTACGTGCTCCTGATACGTGTGGTTCCCCGGTCCTGTCTACGTGCTCCTGATACGTGTGGTTCCCCGGTCCTGTCTACGTGCTCCTGATACGTGTGGTTCCCCGGTCCTGTCTACGTGCTCCTGATATGTGTGGTTCCCCGGTCCTGTCTACGTGCTCCTGATATGTGTGGTTCCCCGGTCCTGTCTACGTGCTCCTGATACGTGTGGTTCCCCGGTCCTGTCTACATGCTCCTGATACGTGTGGTTCCCCGGTCCTGTCTACGTGCTCCTGATACGTGTGGTTCCCCGGTTCTGTCTACGTGCTCCTTATACGTGTGGTTCCCTGGTTCTGTCTACGTGCTCCTTATACGTGTGGTTCCCTGGTTCTGTCTACGTGCTCCCTATACGTGTGGTTCCCCGGTCCTGTCTACGTGCTCCTTATACGTGTGGTTCCCTGGTTCTGTCTACGTGCTCCTTATACGTGTGGTTCCCTGGTTCTGTCTACGTGCTCCTTATACGTGTGGTTCCCTGGTTCTATCTACGTGCTCCCTATACGTGTGGTTCCCCGGTCCTGTCTACGTGCTCCTTATACGTGTGGTTCCCTGGTTCTGTCTACGTGCTCCTTATACGTGTGGTTCCCTGGTTCTATCTACGTGCTCCTTATACGTGTGGTTCCCTGGTTCTGTCTACGTGCTCCTGATATGTGTGGTTCCCCGGTCCTGTCTACGTGCTCCTTATACGTGTGGTTCCCCGGTCCTGTCTACGTGCTCCTTATACGTGTGGTTCCCTGGTTCTATCTACGTGCTCCCTATACGTGTGGTTCCCTGGTTCTGTCTACGTGCTCCTGATACGTGTGGTTCCCCGGTTCTGTCTACGTGCTCCTGATACGTGTGGTTCCCCGGTTCTGTCTACGTGCTCCTGATACGTGTGGTTCCCTGGTCCTGTCTACGTGCTCCTGATACGTGTGGTTCCCCGGTCCTGTCTATGTGCTCCTGATATGTGTGGTTCCCTGGTCCTGTCTACGTGCTCCTGATACGTGTGGTTCCCCGGTCCTGTCTACGTGCTCCCTATACGTGTGGTTCCCCGGTCCTGTCTACGTGCTCCCTATACGTGTGGTTCCCCGGTCCTGTCTACGTGCTCCTTATACGTGTGGTTCCCTGGTCCTGTCTACGTGCTCCTTATACGTGTGGTTCCCTGGTTCTATCCACGTGCTCCTTATACGTGTGGTTCCCTGGTTCTATCTACGTGCTCCTTATACGTGTGGTTCCCCGGTCCTGTCTACGTGCTCCTTATACGTGTGGTTCCCCGGTCCTGTCTACGTGCTCCTTATACGTGTGGTTCCCTGGTTCTGTCTACGTGCTCCTTATACGTGTGGTTCCCTGGTTCTATCTACGTGCTCCTTATACGTGTGGTTCCCTGGTTCTATCTACGTGCTCCTTATACGTGTGGTTCCCCGGTCCTGTCTACGTGCTCCTTATACGTGTGATTCCCTGGTCCTGTCTACGTGCTCCTGATACGTGTGGTTCCCCGGTCCTGTCTACGTGCTCCTGATACGTGTGGTTCCCCGGTCCTGTCTACGTGCTCCTTATACGTGTGGTTCCCTGGTTCTATCTACGTGCTCCTTATACGTGTGGTTCCCTGGTCCTGTCTACGTGCTCCCTATACGTGTGGTTCCCTGGTTATATCTACGTGCTCCTTATACGTGTGATTCCCTGGTCCTGTCTACGTGCTCCTGATACGTGTGGTTCCCCGGTCCTGTCTACGTGCTCCTGATACGTGTGGTTCCCCGGTCCTGTCTACGTGCTCCTTATACGTGTGGTTCCCTGGTTCTATCTACGTGCTCCTTATACGTGTGGTTCCCTGGTCCTGTCTACGTGCTCCCTATACGTGTGGTTCCCTGGTTATATCTACGTGCTCCCTATACGTGTGGTTCCCTGGTCCTGTCTACGTGCTCCTTATACGTGTGGTTCCCTGGTCCTGTCTATGTGCTCCTTATACATGTGGTTCCCTGGTCCTGTCTACGTGCTCCTGATATGTGTGGTTCCCCGGTCCTGTCTACGTGCTCCTGATACGTGTGGTTCCCCGGTTCTGTCTACGTGCTCCTGATATGTGTGGTTCCCTGGTCCTGTCTACGTGCTCCTTATACGTGTGGTTCCCTGGTCCTGTCTACGTGCTCCCTATACGTGTGGTTTGCTGGTTCTGTCTACGTGCTCCTTATACGTGTGGTTCCCTGGTTCTGTCTACGTGCTCCTTATACGTGTGGTTCCCTGGTCCTGTCTACGTGCTCCTGATATGTGTGGTTCCCCGGTCCTGTCTACGTGCTCCTGATACGTGTGGTTCCCCGGTCCTGTCTACGTGCTCCTTATACGTGTGGTTCCCTGGTTCTATCTACGTGCTCCTTATACGTGTGGTTCCCTGGTCCTGTCTACGTGCTCCTGATACGTGTGGTTCCCTGGTCCTGTCTACGTGCTCCTTATACGTGTGGTTCCCCGGTTCTGTCTACGTGCTCCTGATACGTGTGGTTCCCTGGTTCTGTCTACGTGCTCCTGATATGTGTGGTTCCCCGGTCCTGTCTACGTGCTCCTGATACGTGTGGTTCCCCGGTCCTGTCTACGTGCTCCCTATATGTGTGGTTCCCTGGTCCTGTCTATGTGCTCCTGATACGTGTGGTTCCCTGGTCCTGTCTACGTGCTCCTTATACGTGTGGTTCCCTGGTTCTATCTACGTGCTCCCTATACGTGTGGTTCCCCGGTCCTGTCTACGTGCTCCTTATACGTGTGGTTCCCTGGTTCTGTCTACGTGCTCCTTATACGTGTGGTTCCCTGGTTCTATCTACGTGCTCCTTATACGTGTGGTTCCCTGGTTCTATCTACGTGCTCCTTATACGTGTGGTTCCCCGGTTCTGTCTACGTGCTCCTGATACGTGTGGTTCCCCGGTCCTGTCTACGTGCTCCTTATACGTGTGGTTCCCCGGTTCTGTCTACGTGCTTCCTATACGTGTGGTTCCCCGGTCCTGTCTACGTGCTCCCTATACGTGTGGTTCCCTGGTTCTGTCTACGTGCTCCTTATACGTGTGGTTCCCCGGTTCTGTCTACGTGCTCCTTATACGTGTGGTTCCCCGGTTCTGTCTACGTGCTCCTTATACGTGTGGTTCCCCGGTCCTGTCTACGTGCTCCTGATATGTGTGGTTCCCCGGTCCTGTCTACGTGCTCCTGATACGTGTGGTTCCCCGGTCCTGTCTATGTGCTCCTGATACGTGTGGTTCCCCGGTCCTGTCTACGTGCTCCTGATACGTGTGGTTCCCCGGTCCTGTCTACGTGCTCCTGATACGTGTGGTTCCCCGGTCCTGTCTACGTGCTCCTGATACGTGTGGTTCCCCGGTCCTGTCTACGTGCTCCTGATACGTGTGGTTCCCCGGTCCTGTCTACGTGCTCCTTATACGTGTGGTTCCCTGGTTCTATCTACGTGCTCCCTATACGTGTGGTTCCCCGGTCCTGTCTACGTGCTCCTTATACGTGTGGTTCCCCGGTTCTGTCTACGTGCTCCTTATACGTGTGGTTCCCTGGTTCTATCTACGTGCTCCTTATACGTGTGGTTCCCTGGTTCTATCTACGTGCTCCTTATACGTGTGGTTCCCCGGTTCTGTCTACGTGCTCCTGATACGTGTGGTTCCCCGGTCCTGTCTACGTGCTCCCTATACGTGTGGTTCCCCGGTCCTGTCTACGTGCTCCTTATACGTGTGGTTCCCCGGTTCTGTCTACGTGCTTCCTATACGTGTGGTTCCCCGGTCCTGTCTACGTGCTCCCTATACGTGTGGTTCCCTGGTCCTGTCTACGTGCTCCTTATACGTGTGGTTCCCCGGTTCTGTCTACGTGCTCCTTATACGTGTGGTTCCCCGGTCCTGTCTACGTGCTCCTTATACGTGTGGTTCCCCGGTCCTGTCTACGTGCTCCTGATACGTGTGGTTCCCCGGTCCTGTCTACGTGCTCCTGATACGTGTGGTTCCCCGGTCCTGTCTACGTGCTCCTGATACGTGTGGTTCCCCGGTCCTGTCTACGTGCTCCTGATACGTGTGGTTCCCCGGTCCTGTCTACGTGCTCCTGATACGTGTGGTTCCCCGGTCCTGTCTACGTGCTCCTGATACGTGTGGTTCCCCGGTCCTGTCTACGTGCTCCTTATACGTGTGGTTCCCTGGTTCTGTCTACGTGCTCCTTATACGTGTGGTTCCCTGGTTCTGTCTACGTGCTCCTTATACGTGTGGTTCCCCGGTTCTGTCTACGTGCTCCTGATACGTGTGGTTCCCCGGTCCTGTCTACGTGCTCCCTATACGTGTGGTTCCCCGGTCCTGTCTACGTGCTCCTTATACGTGTGGTTCCCTGGTCCTGTCTACGTGCTCCTTATACGTGTGGTTCCCTGGTTCTATCTACGTGCTCCTTATACGTGTGGTTCCCCGGTCCTGTCTACGTGCTCCTTATACGTGTGGTTCCCCGGTTCTGTCTACGTGCTCCTTATACGTGTGGTTCCCTGGTTCTGTCTACGTGCTCCTTATACGTGTGGTTCCCCGGTTCTGTCTACGTGCTCCTTATACGTGTGGTTCCCCGGTCCTGTCTATGTGCTCCTTATACGTGTGGTTCCCCGGTCCTGTCTACGTGCTCCTGATACGTGTGGTTCCCTGGTCCTGTCTACGTGCTCCTTATACGTGTGGTTCCCTGGTTCTGTCTACGTGCTCCTTATACGTGTGGTTCCCTGGTCCTCTCTGTGTGCTCCTTATACGTGTGGTTCCCTGGTTCTGTCTACGTGCTCCTTATACGTGTGGTTCCCTGGTTCTGTCTACGTGCTCCTTATACGTGTGGTTCCCTGGTTCTGTCTACTTGCTCCTGATACGTGTGGTTCCCTGGTTCTATCTACGTGCTCCTTATGCGTGTGGTTCCCTGGTTCTATCTACGTGCTCCTTATACGTGTGGTTCCCTGGTTCTGTCTACGTGCTCCTTATACGTGTGGTTCCCCGGTTCTGTCTACGTGCTCCTTATACGTGTGGTTCCCCGGTTCTATCTGTGTGCTCCTGATACGTGTGGTTCCCTGGTCCTGTCTACGTGCTCCCTATACGTGTGGTTCCCTGGTTCTGTTTACGTGCTCCTTTATATATGTGGTTCCCCAGTTCTATCTGTGTGCTCCTGATACTTGGGGTTCCCCCGGTTCTGTTTGTGTGCTCCTGATACTTGGGGTTCCCCCGGTTCTGTCTGTGTGCTCCTGGTACTTGTGGTTCTCCCCGGTCCTCTCTGTGTGCTCCTGGTACTTGTGGTTCTCCCCGGTCCTCTCTGTGTGCTCCTGGTACTTGTGGTTCTCCCCGTTCCTCTCTGTGTGCTCCTGGTACTTGTGGTTCTCCCTGGTCCTCTCTGTGTGCTCCTGATACTTGGGGTTCCCTGGTTCTGTCTGTGTGCTCCTGGTACTTGGGGTTCCCCCGGTTTTGTCTGTGTGCTCCTGGTACTTGGGGTTCTCCCCGGTCCTGTCTGTGTGCTCCTGATACTTGGGGTTCCCCCGGTTCTGTCTGTGTGCTCCTGATACTTGGGGTTCCCTGGTTCTGTCTGTGTGCTCCTGGTACTTGGGGTTCCCCCGGTTTTGTCTGTGTGCTCCTGGTACTTGTGGTTCTCCCCGGTCCTGTCTGTGTGCTCCTGATACTTGGGGTTCCCCCGGTTCTGTCTGTGTGCTCCTGATACTTGGGGTTCCCTGGTTCTGTCTGTGTGGTCCTGGTACTTGTGGTTCTCCCCGGTCCTGTCTGTGTGCTCCTGATACTTGGGGTTCCCCCTTGTTCTCTCTGTGTGCTCCTGATACTTGTGCTCGGCTGGTTCTTGGTGTGAATAGAACACAATGTGTATATTACATCACTGGATAGAAGCTAGATGTGTTGGTGGTGGGGGGTTGTCAGTGTTTCCAGTCTCCCCCGCTGGATGGAAAGTCTTCTCTTATTTCACAAAGATTACATTGATCAGATTGATATTTCGGTCTGGAGTCCTCATGAGGAGAACAGACAGTGCAGAGCATTATTCCTGAGGCTCCTTGCTGAGTATTTACCCCTGAATTATCACATTCCAGGTTGTCAGCAGAGCATTACCGGTAGAGGTGTACTGCAGAGCCTTACTGTCCAGGTTGTAGCAGAGCATTACCGGTAGAGGTGTACTGCAGAGCCTTACTGTCCAGGATTTCAGCAGAGCATTACCGGTAGCGGTATACTGCAGAGCCTTACTGTCCAGGTTGTAGCAGAGCATTACCGGTAGAGGTGTACTGCAGAGCCTTACTGTCCAGGTTGAAGCAGAGCATTACCGGTAGCGGTGTACTGCAGAGCATTACCGGTAGCGGTGTACTGCAGAGCATTACCAGTAGCGGTGTACTGCAGAGCATTACCAGTAGCGGTGTACTGCAGAGCATTACCGGAAGCGGTGTACTGCAGAGCATTACTGTCCAGGTTGTCAGCAGAGCATTACCGGTAGCGGTGTACTGCAGAGCATTACCGGTAGCGGTGTACTGCAGAGCATTACCGGTAGCGGTGTACTGCAGAGCATTACTGTCCAGGATTTCAGCAGAGCATTACCGGTAGCGGTGTACTGCAGAGCATTACCAGTAGCGGTGTACTGCAGAGCATTACCAGTAGCGGTGTACTGCAGAGCATTACCGGAAGCGGTGTACTGCAGAGCATTACTGTCCAGGTTGTCAGCAGAGCATTACCGGTAGCGGTGTACTGCAGAGCATTACCGGTAGCGGTGTATTGCAGAGCATTACCGGTAGCGGTGTACTGCAGAGCATTACTGTCCAGGATTTCAGCAGAGCATAACACTTTGAGGTTCAGTGCAGAACATTATTCCTGAAACTATTTGAATAATCACATTTCAGGTTCTGTGCAGAGCGTTACCCTGGCATATTCCTCCTGCTCATCAGTAGTCCAGTTATTTCCAGGGAAGCTGGCACTGTGTTGCTCTGTTTATAGAACCATCGCTCTCCTCTGCATCCCACATATTACCTGTCACAGAGAGAAGATCCCTTTCTTCTGCCTCTCTTACATGTTTACACGTGTGTCCTGCGGCTTCAGCTGCACATAATCGTTCACAAACTGCTCATTAACTCTGTAAAGGTGAGGTTTGTCTTTCCATGGGAAGTTTAACTGAATCATCCCACAAATATGCGGAACGTGTGAGAGACCTCACAGCAGATGGTGTATGAGGCTGCATGAGAATATCATGCTGCTTAACCCAGGTACAGCTGCCATCTGTGCAGCCATGTTTGGTGGTCCTCATAGCTGGTGTTAGTGGTCTCTGTGCAGCCGTGCTTGGTGGTCTCTGTGCAGCCATGTTTGGTGGTCCTCATAGCTGGTGTTAGTGGTCCCTGTACAGCCATGTTTGGTGGTCTCTGTGCAGCCATGTTTGGTGGTCCTCATAGCTGGTGTTAGTGGTCCCTGTACAGCCATGTTTGGTGGTCTCTGTACAGCCACATCCTGTATTGTGACCTTTTCTGGTGACATTGGGGGGTACAGAGTGTCGTCTCTGTGATGTGTCCATAGATGTGACATATAGGTCAGTATATTATTAGTATAAATGTTTGTGCTGTATACAGATAATACTAGCAGTACTCAGGGGTAGTTAGTAAGATATATGTGGATATACCTATATACTGGCCTATGGCAGCACCGACATGTCGCTGTCTGTGATATAACTGTGCTGGTGATGTCAGACCCTCGTTTCACAGACTAAACAAAGAGTCCTGTCACTATGGCTGCCGGTACTCCATATTAGGCGTCCTGTGGGGCTATTTGCGGTGTCTGTATTTTTGGATGCACTCTGTTTGGTTACATCCAGTTTCACGCGACAAACCGTCCAATTCACTGCTGGAAGCTTGTGGCAGCCGGTTAACCCTCCAGTGCTCCCAGGCTTAGGAGCCGCAGGAGAGACGGATCACCCCTTACTGTGTATTTCTGGGGGGCTCTGATAATCCTGCAGGACAGATAGATCTGTGTGAGGGTTGCAGCCCATGCTGATCACCATACAGTTGGCTTGGTCTGTGGTCTCTGCTGGTACGATGCAGATACCAGAATTCGGGGTATATGGATGGTCTCTCTGTAAATATTTTGTGGGGCTTTCTATGTGAGATAATATATGTACTTTGGAGGACTCGCCTCCTAATGGCAGATAAATACTTTAATCTGCAGGACAAACCCTTGTAGAGCCTGGATCCCCCGAAAAACACTTCCTGCACATGAGCCACCACTTCTCCTGAAATTCCCCCACACACAGCTGCCGATTGGGTGAGGCCCCTTCATGGCAATCTACTGATGATATAGTAAGGAGTGTAGGTGAGTGACACCTCATAGGTGATTGGAGAACCTCAGGAGCGATGGGGTTACATGTCCTTATAGCTTAGTGGTCTCATGGGTTAATAGACCAGAGTGGGCGTCATTACATCAGTGACTGGGGATCTGCACTGTATCTAATCTTCTGAGACAGCATCGCAGAGCTTCATAGTTGGATATAAATCCCTGTTCTCTTGATGACTGTGAATATTCAATCCAGATCTGAAGGTTGAACAGAGCAGATTTTGGAAGTCACGGATCAGGTGACCTACATCTTGTCACATAAAATCTGGGCCTGCCATGGGTGTGAGGTCACGTAGGTTCACGGGAAATGTTAAAATGATTATCGGAACGGAGTATTTGGAAACGTTCCGCTGTGTGCATGGTCTTTTGTCTCATAGGTAGTTTTTATAACACAAATAAATAGATCTCCGGTATATTCTCACCTTCAGTCCTTTACACAGATGTTCAGAATCTCATTACACAGAAACCTCCCATTCTCCTCCATCCAAATCATCTCTCTGCTCTCTGTCCTTCTGATTTGTGCAGATTATAAACTGCATGTTCCTATCTTATTGGACTAACAATATCTGCTCATACAAGGAAACTCTGTCATCCTGCAAAGTGATAGGTTCCAGTAAGAGTCACAAATGGGAATATTTCAGGATCTGCTGATAGTTTTATGCACCAGGATGTTTTCCAAGTAGGGATCAGTCTGTGACGGACACTGGATTCCTCTACATAACGTAAGGTAGATGAGTTCTACAAGGAGCTAAGGCTGGAGGTGGAACTAGAATGTAAGGGGACCCAGTGATGTGCAGAATGGCCCCGGGTCCCGCACTATAACACTGGGCTAATGGATAACTAGATCTCTGACTTGTAGCTGTCATGTTCTCACGCTGCCCACAGGCCGTGGTTCTCTGTAAATCCTATTTTCTGGCCTCTGCCAGTCTCAGGCTGATTATTAGCTTTGAATAAATGATCTAATCCTAGTTTATCTAAAGGTAATTAAACCCAGGCCTAATCTTTTGGCTGTGTGTTCTCTGCTTTCTAAGAATGAGGCCTCATTTCTACCTAATGGACCCCTAAACCCTACAGCTGAAACTTTCAGTGATACCTGGACATTCTGTTATATACTGGGCTGCATGGTGGCTCAGTGGTTAGCACTTCTGCCTCACAGCGCTGGGGTCACGAGTCCAATTCCCAACCATGGCCTTATCTGTGTGGAGTTTGTATGTTTTGCCCGTGTTTGCGTGGGTTTCCTCTGGGTGCTCCAGTTTCCTCCCACACTCCAAAAACATACTGGTAGGTTAATTGGCTGCTATTAAATTGACCCTAGTGTGTCTGTGTGTGTGTGTTAGGGAATATAGACTGTAAGCTCCAATGGGGCAGGGACTGATGTGAGTGAGTTCTCTGTACAGCGCTGCGGAGTTAGTGGCGCTATATAAATAAATGATGATGATGATAGTAAAGTATTGTTACTCTATAGCAGACAGCTGATATATCGGTGGGTTCTCACGCAGGTCATAAAGATGAGACTGCAGTAATCTGAGTGACTGTGATGTCACTGGCCCTACTCCTGTTTATCAGTCCACCAATCCACTCAGTGCAGTCTGCAAAGCAAGGCTAGCATGTGGTCAGTCACTCTTTGTCTGTCGTAAACCCTTTCTCCTTACATGGCCGCCTGCAAACAGAGGCGTGATGGAGAGCATGGTGGATGTGTTAAGCGAATACAGTCTAGTTCATGTATATTATTCAGCTCAGTAATACGAAGCCCTTAATATACTGTATATTTATGTCAAATAGTTCCTTTAAACCAGACGCGTTTCACTATGAAATAGGTGGGAATTCAGAGTTCAAGTTTTGGGCACATTTCAATAAAATGTTATTTGGCTGCTTTCTTGCATGTATGAAGCGGGTCAAATGAGTGCCATTAAGTTTCCTCAATGGTTTTCTGATGATCTCTGCTCTTCCCAAGATGTCACCATATTAGTGTCACTAACTTAGAAAGCATTGAACCCCACGGGATCCGTTTGATCCCATCTTCTGTGCCTGGTAAATTGGTGAAGCGCAGTCAGTTATCCGTCTATGTGCGGCCAAGTCACTGAGATGGTCAACAGGCACCGAGAGGTTAAATGTTACAAGCGTCAGACTTGATGGTTTCATCAGATTCTGCACCTGCACATTGTTCCTGCGGGAGACGATACTGGGAACACTGTGTGCTGTTTACATTCAGCGTCAGAGAGGAGGATTGCTCGCCCGTTCCTTGTTTTCCAGATACACAACAAATAACATGGAAAACCCCAGGGATGGCAGCTGGAGGAGCTGAGCACTCGTTTGGCGTTTCCTCTGTTAGGACTTTGTTAACCTGTTCCCTGCTGGGGAACATTACACAGAACCCACTTTTCATTCTTGAAGTTCGTAAATTACAGAGGCCGTATGTGACCTCGTAGAGGCGTTATCTGGAGATCTTCAGCATCGGGACATCAATGTTCTTGGTCTTTCTAGAGCTTTCTAGAGCTTCAATTCCATGTTGATAATTGAATAGATTACATGTTCCAGAGACGCCCTCCATGTCAGAGACACACTAAAGATAAACAGCGTAAGAGTGGAGGTGAGCAGTGCAGGGAGTAAAAGCCGCTGTTTGACGTTGCTCTATATAAAAGGGTGTGTATTACTGAGCTGAAGAATTTACATGAACGGGAGGGTTTATATGTAATTACATGTATCCACCATGCTCGCTGACATTTTAGGAGGGAGGAGCCTTTCATACAAGGCCGCCAGTGTGTGAGTGACCACTTTCCAGACTTGCTTTGCAGAAATACGATGCATGGATTGGTTGATTGACATATAGGGGCA
Organism: Mixophyes australis; assembly: GCA_036250195.1. Lineage (NCBI taxonomy): Eukaryota > Metazoa > Chordata > Amphibia > Anura > Limnodynastidae > Mixophyes > Mixophyes australis. Next base: position 103,168,655 of record JAVHZZ010000011.1, on the reverse strand, counting down.
GGACCAGTCATATCACAGCAATTTTGTTTCAGCTCTTTGATCTGTGAAAGATGTAATCAGGACATTATCTGAGTCCTGTGGGAGGAACTATCTGTAGTACAGGGGGAAGCTAGTGCTGTACTTTGTAATAGAGCTGCAGTGTCAGAGTCACACTGAACAGTGTATTTTACCGAGGTCTTATAATCCACAGTGACCTCTGTTAATCGGGCATACAACATCCTCAGAATATTATCATCGCACTCTGTTGTCAGTTCTAGTGATCTAACTGCAGTATAAACCACATAGTCTGTATACGGCGATATCAGACAGAACCGGTCACAGGGTACCTCTCTGTTTACCAGGTTCTTTATGGCAATTGATGTATTTTATATTCATGTCCGGAAGAGCTTACAATCTAATTCTAGTGCCTGGGACTCGGACACAGACTTGGATTTGGTTTCTCTCTGTTTCACTAATCTACAGTCTGCAGTCTGGTCCACACTAAGAGGATCCGTCTTTGGTTGAACCCGTCCCTCCCTTCACTGATGACTTGGCTCTATCTTCCCACACGTATGTATTGTACAGGTGTCATGGCTGTGTCTCAGGTGCCTGTGTACCGGGATCATGCCATGTGTTATTCAGGGCTGCACAGATCGCCAGCCCCTGTTTCCCCAGTGCTCTTACAGGGACCCAGCTCTCACTCAGTTCAGCACAAGCTGATTAAACACCTTTTATGTTGGCGTTAAATCCCTTTGTTCCTGGCCTGGTTGCCCTGTAATCATAAGCCCGACGTATTTGCACAGGAAAGTGCTGTTACAACACATTCCACTCTTCATGCGGTCTGATGAGCTGAAGAGGGGAGAGGTGGGGGTAGTGTGCCCGTCTGTTCGGTAGAAATATGACCCCCGGGCACAGGACAGCGACTGCAGCCCTCTCCTATGATGGTGACGATGGTGGAGGTTTATTGTACTGGAATGTTCAACTGATTTCTTTGTCTGATGACCAAGAAATGATCATTTAACTATTGGCACAAGGGTAATGGGGTCTTTATATGTACACCACTTACATCTATGTACTGTACCCCACTTACCTGTCTGTACTGTACCCCACTTACATCTATGTACTGTACCCCACTTACCTCTCTGTACTGTACCCCGGTTAGGTGTCTCTACTGCACCCGTTTATCTATCTGTGCTGTCTGCAACTCATGTGTAAATGTAATGTGCCCCACTTACATCTCTGTGCACTGTACCCCGCTTACGTGTCTACACTGTACCCCGCTTATGTATCTCCGCACTGTACTCCAGTCCCCTGTATATCGTGCAGAGCAGTTCATACCATTACTTGATGATGACGCTCGGGGCAGCTGTCCTGCACGGTGGTAACTCCTCTCCTGCGCTGTGTCTTGCAGGCAGCCTTTGGCTCCAGAGTTCTGGATGAGGTATATTTCCCAGAGAGCGAGTCCGAGACGCGGATAAGACCACATCGCTGGGGTTATGGAGACCTGGGCGATGATGAAGACTTTGTGGCAGATGAGGCCTCTGGAGGTAGGTGTGAAGGTCATTAGGTGAATGGAAAACTGTTCAACTGTATCAACATTGATATGATTTAGCCATTGTTGTCCTGTAGCAATTATATTAATGTTATGTTAATGAGCTTCTTATGGCTGAGCCTCAAACCTACAGACTGTTCTGCAGCAGTTTAATGTTGAAAAGTCTCAACTAGTTGCAAAATCCATATTTTACACTGAGCACAACCACAAATATTCAAATCCCAGGAGCCCATCTATAATCTTAGTCATCTACCCGGCTCCTTCCATCTATAATCTTAGTTATCTTACAGCTTCTTCCATCTCTAGTCCTACGGTCATCTACCCGGCTTCTTCCACCTACAGTCTTACACTCACACTACATCCACCCGGCTTCTTCTATCTCTAGTCCTACACTCACACTACATCCACCCGGCTTCTTCTATCTCTAGTCCTACACTCACACTACATCCACCCGGCTTCTTCTATCTCTAGTCCTACACTCACACTACATCCACCTGGCTTCTTCTATCTCTAGTCCTACACTCACACTATATCCACCCAGCTTCTTCTATCTCTAGTCCTACACTCACACTATATCCACCCAGCTTCTTCTATCTCTAGTCCTACACTCACACTATATCCACCCAGCTTCTTCTATCTCTAGTCCTACACTCACACTACATCCACCCGGCTTCTTCTATCTCTAGTCCTACACTCATACTACATCCACCTGGCTTCTTCTATCTCTAGTCCTACACTCACACTACATCCACCCGGCTCCTTCCACCTATAATCTTAGTTATTTTACAGCTTCTTCCATCTCTAGTCCTACGGTCATCTACCCGGCTTCTTCCACCTACAGTCTTACACTCACACTACATCCACCCAGCTTCTTCTATCTCTAGTCCTACACTCACACTACATCCACCCAGCTTCTTCTATCTCTAGTCCTACACTCACACTACATCCACCCGGCTTCTTCTATCTCTAGTCCTACACTCACACTACATCCACCCGGCTTCTTCTATCTCTAGTCCTACACTCATACTACATCCACCTGGCTTCTTCTATCTCTAGTCCTACACTCACACTACATCTACCTGGCTTCTTCTATCTCTAGTCCTACACTCACACTACATCCACCTGGCTTCTTCTATCTCTAGTCCTACACTCACACTACATCCACCTGGCTTCTTTCACGTATTGTCCTACACTCATACTACATCCACCCGGCTTCTTCTATCTCTAGTCCTACACTCACACTACATCCACCCGGCTTCTTCTATCTCTAGTCCTACACTCATACTACATCCACCTGGCTTCTTCTATCTCTAGTCCTACACTCACACTACATCCACCCGGCTTCTTCTATCTCTAGTCCTACACTCACACTACATCCACCTGGCTTCTTCTATCTCTAGTCCTACACTCACACTACATCTACCTGGCTTCTTCCATCTACAGTCCTACAGCAACTACCCGGCTTCTTCCACCTACAGTCCTACAGTCATCTACCCGGCTTCTTCCATCTACAGTCCTACAGTCATCTACCCGGCTTCTTCCATCTACAGTCCTACAGTCATCTACCCGGCTTCTTCCATCTACAGTCCTACAGTCATCTACCCGGCTTCTTCCATCTACAGTCCTACAGTCATCTACCCGGCTTCTTCCATCTACAGTCCTACAGTCAACTACCCGGCTTCTTCTATCTCTAGTCCTACACTCACACTACATCCACCTGGCTTCTTCTATCTCTAGTCCTACACTCACACTACATCCACCCGGCTTCTTCCACCTATTGTCCTACACTCACACTACATCCACCCGGCTTCTTCCACTTATAATGTCCTACACTCACGCTACATCCACCCGGCTTCTTCCACCTACAGTAATACATGTCATACACAAATATGTGTGTGTGTGTGTGTTTAGGGGAACAATATATGTATGGTGAGGTGTGTGTAGGGGAACAATACGTGGGATACAGAGGTGTGTAGGGGAACAATACGTGGGATGCAAGGTGTGTGTAGGGGAACAATACGTGGGATGCAGAGGTGTGTGTGTATAGGGAAACAATACGCGGAATGCAGAGGTGTGTGTGTATAGGGGAACAATACGTGGGATGCAGAGGTGTGTGTGTATAGGGAAACAATATGTTGGATGCAGAGGTGTGTGCGTAGGGAAACAATACGTGGGATGCAGAGGTGTGTGTGTCTGTGTGTGTGTAGGGAAACAATACGCGGGATGCAGAGGTGCGTGTGTGTGTAGGGGAACAGTACGTGGGATGCAGAGGTGTGTGTGTGTGTAGGGGAGCAATACGTGGGATGCAGAGGTGTGTGTGTGTAGGGGAACAGTACGTGGGATGCAGAGGTGCGTGTGTGTGTAGGGGAACAGTACGTGGGATGCAGAGGTGTGTGTGTGTAGGGGAACAGTACGTGGGATGCAGAGGTGTGTGTGTCTGTGTGTGTAGGGAAACAATACGCGGGATGCAGAGGTGTGTGTGTGTGTGTAGGGGAGCAATACGTGGGATGCAGAGGTGTGTGTGTGTAGGGGAACAATACGTGGGATGCAGAGGTGTGTGTGTGTGTGTAGGGAACAATACGTGGGATACAGATGTGTGTGTAGGGAACAATACGTGGGATACAGATGTGTGTGTGGTGGAACAATACGCGGGATGCAGAGGTGTGTGTGTGTGTAGGGGAGCAATACGTGGGATGCAGAGGTGTGTGTGTGTGTAGGGGAACAATACGTGGGATGCAGAGGTGTGTGTGTGTGTAGGGGAACAATACGTGGGATACAGAGGTGTGTGTAGTGGAACAATACGTGGGATGCAGAGGTGTGTGTAGAGGAACAATACGTGGGATGCAGAGGTGTGTGTGTGTGTAGGGGAACAATACATAGGATGCAGAGGTGTGTGTGTATAGGGAAACAATACGTGGGATGCAGAGGTGTGTGTGTAGGGGAACAGTACGTGGGATGCAGAGGTGTGTGTGTAGGGGAACAGTACGCGGGATGCAGAGGTGTGTGTGTGTAGGGGAACAATACGTGGGATGCAGAGGTGTGTGTGTGTGTGTGTAGGGGAACAGTACGTGGGATGCAGAGGTGTGTGTGTAGGGGAACAGTACGCGGGATGCAGAGGTGTGTGTGTAGGGGAACAATACGTGGGATGCAGAGGTGTGTGTGTGTAGGGAAACAATACGCGGGATGCAGAGGTGTGTGTGTGTAGGGGAACAATACGTGGGATGCAGAGGTGTGTGTGTGTGTGTAGGGGAAAAATACGTGGGATGCAGAGGTGTGTGTGTGTGTGTGTAGGGGAACAATACGTGGGATACAGAGGTGTGTGTGTGTGTAGGGGAACAATACGTGGGATACAGAGGTGTGTAGGGGAACAATACGTGGGATGCAGAGGTGTGTGTGTGTGTGTAGGGGAACGATACGCGGGATGCAGAGGTGTGTGTGTAGGGGAACAATACGTGGGATGCAGAGGTGTGTGTGTAGGGGAACAATACGTGGGATGCAGAGGTGTGTGTGTGTGTGTGTGTGTAGGGGAACAATACGTGGGATGCAGAGGTGTGTGTGTAGGGGAACAATACGTGGGATGCAGAGGTGTGTGTGTAGGGGAACAATACGTGGGATGCAGAGGTGTGTGTGTGTGTGTGTGTGTGTGTAGGGGAACAATACGTGGGATGAAGAGGTGTGTGTGTGTAGGGAAACAATACGCGGGATGCAGAGGTGTGTGTGTAGGGGAACAGTACGTTGGATGCAGAGGTGTGTGTGTGTAGGGGAACAATACGTGGGATGCAGAGGTGTGTGTGTGTGTGTGTAGGGGAACAATACGTGTGATGCAGAGGTGTGTGTGTAGGGAAACAATACGTGGGATGCAGAGGTGTGTGTGTAGGGGAACAATACGTGGGATGCAGAGGTGTGTGTGTAGGGGAACAATACGTGGGATGCAGAGGTGTGTGTGTAGGGGAACAATACGTGGGATGCAGAGGTGTGTGTGTGTAGGGGAACAATACGTGGGATGCAGAGGTGTGTGTGTAGGGGAACAATACGTGGGATGCAGAGGTGTGTGTGTAGGGGAACAATACGTGAGATGCAGAGGTGTGTGTAGGGGGAACAATACGTGGGATGCAGAGGTGTGTGTGTAGGGGAACAATACGTGGGATGCAGAGGTGTGTGTGTAGGGGAACAATACGTGGGATGCAGAGGTGTGTGTGTAGGGGAACAATACGTGGGATGCAGAGGTGTGTGTGTGGGGGAACAATACGTGGGATGCAGAGGTGTGTGTGTAGGGGAACAATACGTGGGATGCAGAGGTGTGTGTTTGTGTAGGGGAACAATACGTGGGATGCAGAGGTGTGTGTGTGTATAGGGAAACAATACGTGGGATGCAGAGGTGTGTGTGTATAGGGAAACGGATGCAGAGGTGTGTGTAGGGGAACAATACGTGGGATGCAGAGGTGTGTGTGTGTAGGGAAACAATACGCGGGATGCAGAGGTGTGTGTGTAGGGGAACAATACGCAGGATGCAGAGATGTGTGTAGGGGAACAATACGCGGGATGCAGAGGTGTGTGTATAGGGAAACGGATGCAGAGGTGTGTGTAGGGAAACAATACGTGGGATGCAGAGGTGTGTGTGTAGGGGAACAGTACGTGGGATGCAGAGGTGTGTGTAGGAGAACAATACGTGGGATGCAGAGGTGTGTGTGTCTGTGTGTGTGTGTATAGGGAAACAATACGCGGGATGCAGAGGTGTGTGTGTGTGTAGGGGAACAATACGTGGGATGCAGAGATGTGGGTGTGTGTGTAGGGAAACTACGTGGGATGCAGAGGTGTGTGTAGGGGAACAATACGTGGGATGCAGAGGTGTGTGTAGGGGAACAATACGTGGTATGCAGAGGTGTGTGTAGGGGAACAATACGTGGGATACAGAGGTGTGTGTAGGGGAACAATACGTGGTATGCAGAGGTGTGTGTAGGGGAACAATACGTGGGATGCAGAGGTGTGTGTAGGGGAACAATACGTGGGATGCAGAGGTGTGTGTAGGGGAACAATACGTGGTATGCAGAGGTGTGTGTAGGGGAACAATACGTGGGATACAGAGGTGTGTGTAGGGGAACAATACGTGGGATACAGAGGTGTGTGTAGGGGAACAATACGTGGGATGCAGAGGTGTGTGTGTAGGGGAACAGTATGCGGGATACAGAGGTGTGTGTAGGGGAACAATACGTGGTATGCAGAGGTGTGTGTAGGGGAACAATACGTGGGATACAGAGGTGTGTGTAGGGGAACAATACGTGGGATGCAGAGGTGTGTGTAGGGGAACAATACGTGGTATGCAGAGGTGTGTGTAGGAGAACAATACGTGGGATGCAGAGGTGTGTGTGTAGGGGAACAGTACGCGGGATGCAGAGGTGTGTGTAGGGGAACAATACGTGGTATGCAGAGGTGTGTGTAGGGGAACAATACGTGGGATGCAGAGGTGTGTGTAGGGGAACAATACGTGGTATGCAGAGGTGTGTGTAGGGGAACAATACGTGGGATACAGAGGTGTGTGTAGGGGAACAGTACGTGGGATGCAGAGGTGTGTGTAGGGGAACAATACGTGGTATGCAGAGGTGTGTGTAGGGGAACAATACGTGGGATACAGAGGTGTGTGTAGGGGAACAATACGTGGGATACAGAGGTGTGTGTAGGGGAACAATACGTGGTATGCAGAGGTGTGTGTAGGGGAACAATACGTGGGATACAGAGGTGTGTGTAGGGGAACAATACGTGGGATGCAGAGGTGTGTGTGTAGGGGAACAGTACGCGGGATGCAGAGGTGTGTGTAGGGGAACAATACGTGGGATGCAGAGGTGTGTGTGTAGGGGAACAGTACGCGGGATGCAGAGGTGTGTGTGTAGGGGAACAGTACGCGGGATGCAGAGGTGTGTGTGTAGGGGAACAGTACGCGGGATGCAGAGGTGTGTGTGTAGGGGAACAGTACGCGGGATGCAGAGGTGTGTGTGTGTAGGGGAACAGTACGCGGGATGCAGAGGTGTGTGTAGGGGAACAATACGTGGTATGCAGAGGTGTGTGTAGGGGAACAATACGTGAGATACAGAGGTGTGTGTGTAGGGGAACAGTACGCGGGATGCAGAGGTGTGTGTAGGGGAACAATACTTGTGCGCTCCAGTTTCTTCCACACAAGTTTACGTGTAAGTAAGTCCTGAGGGTGAAAGTCTGTAGTGTATGATTAGTTTCTGACTGTGTCCTCAGGCCTCGTTATAGGAGAGTGTTACGTGTCAGTATTTCACAGGACATACTGTCACATTCCTGCCACACTTGGTTCTCACACGGCAGCTATAGGGCAGCACCTATGATGTGATATCTGTGCAGCCGCTGTCATCACCCTCAGGAATGCAGAGAAAATGACTTCTCCCAACTGCTGGAATCTGAAATATCTTCAGGAAACTGCCTTATAATGACATATTTACAAGTGCAGATGTCCTAAGCTGCTTTTATGGGAAACAATAGATGACTTATTAACCATTTGTTGTATTTGTGGTTTGTGTTTGATTCTTGGTGAGTTTTTGCTAATCACCACTAACCGTGTCCAATGATAGCTGTGGGGGAGGAAGATACAAGACACTTACTCTCTCGTAAAATAGCAGTAGCATAGAACACCTGTTACATTGTCCCCGTGTCTGGTTTCCACGAGTGGTGGAAAATGGGGACTCTGGTTCCAGTTTTATATTATTCCTTATTTACATACCACTAATATATTCTCAGCGCTGTACAGTCAGAGAACCTTATTAGGTCCCACTGGATGTAATTTCCCTACCACTGACACAGAAACTTAAATGGTGCAGAACATTTGTGGTGGAACCAGGAAAGAGACCTCAATGTAACGGGTCATTGGGTGTCTGTGATCCTGGATGTTCTACTGTCAGAGACATTGATGTACCGGGTCATTGGGTGTCTGTGATCCTGGATGTTCTACTGTCAGAGACATTGATGTACCGGGTCATTGGGTGTCTGTGATGATGGATGTTCTACTGTCAGAGACATTGATGTACCGGGTCATTGGGTGTCTGTGATCCTGGATGTTCTACTGTCAGAGACATTGATGTACCGGGTCATTGGGTGTCTGTGATGATGGATGTTCTACTGTCAGAGACATTGATGTACCGGGTCATTGGGTGTCTGTGATCCTGGATGTTCTACTGTCAGAGACATTGATGTACCGGGTCATTGGGTGTCTGTGATCCTGGATGTTCTACTGTCAGAGACATTGATGTACCGGGTCATTGGGTGTCTGTGATGATGGATGTTCTACTGTCGGAGACATTGATGTACCGGGTCATTGGGTGTCTGTGATCCTGGATGTTCTACTGTCAGAGACATTGATGTACCGGGTCATTGACAGTAGAACATCCATCATCACAGACACCCAATGACCCGGTACATCAATGTCTCTGACAGTAGAACATCCAGGATCACAGACACCCAATGACCCGGTACATCAATGTCTCCGACAGTAGAACATCCAGGATCACAGACACCCAATGACCCGGTACATCAATGTCTCCGACAGTAGAACATCCATCATCACAGACACCCAATGACCCGGTACATCAATGTCTCTGACAGTAGAACATCCAGGATCACAGACACCCAATAACCCGGTACATCAATGTCTCCGACAGTAGAACATCCATCATCACAGACACCCAATGACCCGGTACATCAATGTCTCTGACAGTAGAACATCCAGGATCACAGACACCCAATGACCCGGTACATCAATGTCTCTGACAGTAGAACATCCATCATCACAGACACCCAGAGACATTGATGTACCGGGTCATTGGGTGTCTGTGATCCTGGATGTTCTACTGTCAGAGACATTGATGTACCGGGTCATTGGGTGTCTGTGATGATGGATGTTCTACTGTCGGAGACATTGATGTACCGGGTCATTGGGTGTCTGTGATCCTGGATGTTCTACTGTCAGAGACATTGATGTACCGGGTCATTGGGTGTCTGTGATGATGGATGTTCTACTGTCGGAGACATTGATGTACCGGGTCATTGGGTGTCTGTGATCCTGGATGTTCTACTGTCGGAGACATTGATGTATTGGGTCATTGGGTGTCTGTGATGATGGATGTTCTACTGTCGGAGACATTGATGTACCGGGTCATTGGGTGTCTGTGATCCTGGATGTTCTACTGTCGTAGACATTGATGTACCGGGTCATTGGGTGTCTGTGATGATAGATGTTCTACTGTCAGAGACATTGATGTACCGGGTCATTGGGTGTCTGCGATGCTGGATTTTCTACTGTCGGAGACATTGATATTACTCAGTATTGAGTTTTGAAGTTGGACCATTGTGTGGCATAGTGGAAGTAAGGGTATGTTTAATGCTATTTATGTGTTATATATACTATTATTTATTTTGAATTCCTGCTCTGATCTGAGATGTGGATTGGGGCTTGCACTCTGTACCTGACTGCAGGGGGTACATGGCCATCTGCATATGGGAATGATAGCGACACAGTGGTGGGCTTTGCTGCCTCACAGCACCTGGGCTCTGGTTATTACTCCGACCAGGGCACTCTCTGTGCAGCATTTGTGTTTTTTCTCCGTGTTTGGTTTCATTTCAGTCCTATTTTCCTACAGTCCAAAAACATATGGGTAGACGGGGGCATAGCTAGACATTTGTGGACCCATTAGCATTATTTTGAAAGGGCCTCGTAGTGCCCACGCTCCTTACCCATGGACATATGAGACTTTGACAGAAGACCTGGGCCCACCCAGCTGCACCCCTTGCTGCTATGGTATTTTCTCTTTTGCAGGTACGTTGGTGTGTACTAGATAATTTAGTCTGTAAGCTCGACAGGGTCAGTGAATAAATGTCCTCTGTAAAGCACTGAGTAAAATTTTTGGGCTTTATTTATAAAGTTTAATAGTGTTTACTGGGCGATCATCGCCGTGCTTCAGAGCAGATATTTCACCTGCTTGTCCTCACCTGCACTCCCTCCAGGGGTCACCGGTTGTGTGGGAGGTCATGGTCCTTTCTAAATTGGTCTTTGTCTTCCTTCATCCGCTGTGCGGGGTGTGTCTGCCGCTATAATTAACCAGGTTTGTGTATGTAGACTTTGGTCACGTTAATCTAGGTTATACGACTCTTCCCTGATATGACATTCGTGTCCTTTTTACACACAGCTTCCATTAAATCTGCAATAGTATAGCAATAACACTGCAAATCTTTCCATCTGTCTCTGTGAACACTGCTTACAATGTTGTGTCTTCCTATGAAGGACTGCCTGTATGTGTGCTGAGCAGGTTTTACTCTTAGTCTTTCACATAATACCTGACAAAAACGTTTTGAATAAGCTTCTGCAGTGCGTGAAACTAGATGTGTAAAGTTCTATGAGGCTGTGAGATTGGCTGTGAGTGCTCAGTGGGGTGTGAAGATGACTGTGGATGTGTGTTGGGTCGTGACAATGGCTGTAAGTACTTGTAGTTGTATAGTTGGTTGTGAGCGCTTGGGGGGGGGGGTGTAGTTGGCTGTGAGCGGTCGGTGGAGTGTGAAGATGGCTGTGTGTATGTGTTAGGTTGTGACAATGGCTGTGAGCGCTCGTAGGTTGTGACGATGGCTGAGTGCTCGTAGGTTGTGTAGTTGGCTCTGGGTGCTCGGTGGGGTGTGAAGTTGGCTGTGTGTGTTAGGTTGTGAAGTTGGCTGTGAGCAGTCTGTGGACTGTGAAGTTGGCTGTGTGTGTGTGTTAGGTTGTGACGATGGCTGAGTGCTCGTAGGTTGTGTAGTTGGTTGTGAACAGTCGGTGGATGTGAAGATGGCTGTGTGTGTGTGTTAGGTTGTGACGATGGCTGAGTGCTCATAGGTTGTGTAGTTGGCTCTGGGCGCTCGGTGTTGCGTGCAGTTGGCTGTGTGTGCTCGTAGGTTGTGTAGTTGGCTGAGAGCACTCATAGGTAGTCTAGTTGGCTCTGGGTGCTTGCTGGGGTGTGAAGTTGGCTGTGAGCGGTCTGTGGACCGTGAAGATGGCTGTGTGTGTGTGTGTGTGTGTGTTAGGTTGTGACGATGGCTGTGAGCAGTCTGTGGACTGTGAAGTTGGCTGTGTATGTGTTAGGTTGTGACGATGGCTGTGTGTGCTCGTAGGTTGTGTAGTTGGCTGTGTGTGCTCATAGGTAGTCTAGTTGTCTCTGGGTGCTTGCTGGGGTGTAAAGTTGGCTGTGAGCGGTCGGTGGAGTGTGAAGATGGCTGTGTATGTGTTAGGTTGTGACGATGGCCGTGAGCGCTCGTAGGTTGTGACGATGGCTAAATGCTCGTAGGTTGTGACGATGGCTGAGTGCTCGTAGGTTGTGTAGTTGGTTGTGAGCGCTTGGGGGGGCTGTAGTTGGCTGTGAGCAGTCTGTGGACTGTGAAGATGGCCGTGTGTGTTAGGTTGTGACGATGGCTTTGAGTGCTCATAGGTTGTGTAGTTGGCTCTGGGCACTCTGTGTTGTGTGCAGTTGGCTGTGTGTGCTCAGTAGTGATGACTTCTCTCTCTTTGCAGATGACCATGGCAGCAGTGAAATTGGCAGTGGGATTGCACCGACAGATCCGTATACAGCCGTATCCACCTCAACAGTCAGATCATTCTCCACAGGTAAAGAGGGGGACATTGCTGTTTTGGGGTGGGGTTAATGTGATAGTAATAAGTCTGTAGTTTTGTGAAGTCATGGACCTTTGTTTCCGGGCAGGAGAGATTTGTATTCTCCAGCTATGAAGCTTCTGCTCTGGTGAGAGCCACAACATCACCCCCATCTGTCCCTCACACTATGCAGTGCTGCAGGGTATCTGTATCACTGCTTATATAAACAGGAAGGACATCTCCTTCACACCTGGTATCTGATATTAATAGATGGACACTTGTCTGACCATGAAAACTACAGGAACATTTCCTGGACACAGTCTGTACAGCCCTGGTAAATGCAGATATGCACAGAATAGATTGTGTATCATGAATTATACAGAACAATAATATTAAAATACAACATCATCTTTATACGGTATATTTTATCTTAATTAGCCAAACCAAATGCACCTGCTGGTAATAGGAACCACTGTAGCAATAGGGTAGTGGGGCCCCCACTGTGACCTCCAAATGCTACATGGGTTCTGGGTTGCTGGCTTTCTTTCCTGTGGCCATGGAAGAACCAGCTCAACTGGTTTAGGGATTATTGGAGGTCTGTCGAAGTCTGGGGCGCAGCGTTCCGTTAGTATTGGAGAGCGAGGGATCGACAGCACTGGCAGCATCACCGCGGCCTACACCAACATCACCGGAAATAGCTTTATATTGTTTTACCAGTGCCTACCTATATTTTGCACATAGTTTTTAGTGTCCTTTCTTTTCCAGTTGTTATTTTAAAAAGTCTGTAACACGTGCAGTACTGTAATGCACCCTTGGGCCCCACACCATACTTGCGGCCCCTAATGTTTCATTCTCCAAGCTTTGAGGAGATGGTGGCACCTAATTGTACTGGGCTGGAATGTATTGGATGTTTGGGGGCCGTATCTCCCCAGGAGAGGGAGGAGATGATGTTGGAATGAGAGATAAGGTGAACTTAACATCTGGTTACTGTGAGCCCAGTAACACTGGGGGAGAGAGACGTGTGTGTGTGTGTGACTGTGTGTGTACACAAGTGTGTGTGTGTGATTCTCTGTGTACACAAGTGTGTGTGTGTGATTCTCTGTGTACACAAGTGTGTGTGTGTGTGTGTGTGTGTGTGTGTGTGTGAGATTCTCTGTGTACACAAGTGTGTGTGTGTGTGTGTGTGATTCTCTGTGTACACAAGTGTGTGTGTGTGTGATTCTCTGTGTACACAAGTGTGTGTGTGTGTGTGTGTGTGTGATTCTCTGTGTACACAAGTGTGTTTGTGTGTGTGTGTGTGTGTGATTCTCTGTGTACACAAGTGTGTGTGTGTGTGTGTGTGTGTGTGTGAGATTCTCTGTGTACACAAGTGTGTGTGTGTGTGTGTGTGTGTGTGTGTGATTCTCTGTGTACACAAGTGTGTTTGTTTTCCCTTGTGGAGGTCGCTTGTTATAATTGTTCTATGTAAGAAGTCATCCTCTGGATACTCCACTAACCACCCTCCATCCTCCTCCACACGGGAATGTTCCGTCCTCCGCACATCTGCTGGGAGCTCTGTAAGACCCACACAAATCATGATAATGGCGATTCTGGAAATATTATCTAATGTTATATGTATTTCATGTGCTTTATAAGTGTTCAACCAGTAAAAAAGACCAACGTGTTTATCCCATTATATCACCCTATATATAATTCTGCCGATATATATATATATATATATATATATCTGTCCACTTTATTACCCTGTATATAGTGATAACCACTGAGCCACCTGACGTCAGTATACTATAAGAAGAACACTCACTTTCTATATGACATAGCTGCTGAATTTAGCATTACATGGATTTATCCACCGCCTAATCCTTTCACCTCCGGCATTATCTATGGGACGTCCCCTATAAATGTCACTGTGATTTTGTTCTGCTCATGTGATTAGGGGATGAACCTCGTTAATGACCTAAAGAGCTGGTTTAATCAGGGAGTTTTTAGTTGGACCTCTCCTGGGTCTGGTGCAGCATTGGTGCAGTGATGATGTAACGCTGGGGATGAGATTCTGCAGCCAGGAACTAGATCCTAACACTATGTACTGTATACAGGGAGATACAAGGCCCGTACTAAGTCACAAAGCTTTATAAGACTTATCACCAGGTGTCTATACATCTACCTGTATACACAGCTGTGGTCTTCATCACCCACATCGCAGGGCACAGAAAGTAACACTTATTTTTTTTTACTTTCTGAGTATCGATGGAACAATGTAGTAAATTCCCTTCTGTGTTTTACGGACGAGCGATGATTGATTCTGTCTGCATCTCTGATATCTCTGTAATGAAATGATTCTCTTCCTTTATCTCCTGTCATTTCCCTGACACTGTCCCCTGTGTCTCTCTGTGCCAACCTCGCCCCTCTCAGGTTCTGTCACAACCCCCATAGTTCCTCAGCTGGCTGGTATGAGTGTCTCTGAACTGGACCAAGAACCGATCCTCAGTAAGTTACTGACACTGTGTACTGCACTGTGCCCGTGCATGCGGAGAGAGGGTGAGAAACTAACAGTGTGATGTGAGATCCCATACTGTGCCCCCTCGCCCCAGGGTGATGTGAGACCCCATACTGTGCCCCCTCACCCCAGGGTGATGTGAGACCCCATACTGTGCCCCCTCGCCCCAGGGTGATGTGAGACCCCATACTGTGCCCCCTCGCCCCAGGGTGATGTGAGACCCCATACTGTGCCACCTCGCCCCAGAGTGATGTGAGACCCCATACTGTGCCACCTCGCCCCAGGGTGATGTGAGACCCCATACTGTGCCACCTCGCCCCATGGTGATGTGAGACCCCATACTGTGCCACCTCGCCCCATGGTGATGTGAGACCCCATACTGTGCCACCTCGCCCCAGGGTGATGTGAGACCCCATACTCTGCCCCCTCGCCCCAGGGTGATGTGAGACCCCATACTGTGCCACCTCGCCCCAGGGTGATGTGAGACCCCATACTGTGCCACCTCGCCCCAGGGTGATGTGAGACCCCATACTCTGCCCCCTCGCCCCAGGGTGATGTGAGACCCCATACTGTGCCCCCTCACCCCAGGGTGATGTGAGACCCCATACTGTGCCACCTCGCCCCAGAGTGATGTGAGACCCCATACTGCCCCCACGCCCCAGGGTGATGTGAGACCCCATGCTGCCCCCTCCTTCAGCTCCCTGACTGCACATTCCCTCTGCTTCCCCTTAACCACTCACTGCCTGGTGTGTGCTGCACACGGACATGTAACTGTGCATGTAACACGCACCCTCTGCACACAGCGCTCTTTCTTCCCTGTGTGTCTGCAGCCCCCCCCCCTCCCCAAATAAACACTGGGGGGCATCATGCTTCTGGCTGGAACACATTACAAGAGTCTGTTTCCCATCAGGCTCCACGTTGGGCGCCCGGCTTCTCCTGCACACGTGTTCCTCAGATCTGTTTATGTGATACATCTCATTCTATGTAATATTATAAGAAGCACATGTCTGTGTAATATTCTATATAGGTCATATGGGGGTAACTGTGATATAAAGATTTATCGCTGGAAGTCACCAACTCTACAAACTGACTGATCTATAGTTTCTGCGATTCTATGATGTGTCCGAGAGGAGAGTCCGGCTCCGGCCCTGGCCAACATTTCTGGTGGTTCATATCTATTTTCTTACAGAGGGGCAAAATGAAAGTTTGTTTTTGCAGATTGCCCATAAATGTGTCACAGCATGTAACAGATACGGGGCCTGGACCAGAGCTGCCCACACAAAGTCTGGGGTACTTCTGGCCATGTACAAGGCCGTACACATCTCACGATCCAGCGCTGCACGGCAGCGTACGCATCGGGGTTATGCCATGTCGTCCTTATCAGTGAATATTTGAACCTACAAAAGATACGCCTCCTAACAGGCTCATATATACGCCAAGCTGCTGGTCCGCAATGGCCGCATTGGCGTGAACACGCGCTTCCTGTACTACGTTAGAATGCACGTTCCCTCCCCCTGGTTCACCTCTCCGCTGTAAGAAGTCCTAAGTGTCGCGAGCGTTTGCTTGAGTTCTCTTTCTGTGCATGGCCCTGAGTAAAAGCGCACAACTTCCGCCAAGCTAACCGGCGTAGTCCTCGCTCTGCATCGTCCCCATAATCTGTAGGATGAGCTCCCTCAGGGACAGGAAGGGTTAAGATGAAGGAAGAGGATTTTTTCAGAGGTGGAATCAGGTCTTTATATTATTTCTTCCAGTATTAGATTCCTAGTTATGTTGTAGACCAAATTCCTGGGAAGGAGTTTGGGAAACATTTTGTCTTTCATCCCTGGTCCAACCTCTGCATATATTTTTCAAACCCTGTACATATGTTTCTATATCTATAATTCCTATTTTCATAGATATACTGTAGTTTCTAGGATACACGGATGTGTCGTAATTCTACATCGATATTATGTTCCACATCTCCGGAGATCTGTAGTGAGTTCTACATGCAGAGTCTTATTCTCCAGGGAGCTGTAGTACTATGTGATGTTTGTATCTGGTGTCCATTCAGGATGTGCTGGTAGAACGTCTGGGTCCAGCTGCTCCCAGCTGTGCGGGGTACATGCTGGCACAGATTGGCCATTCCCTACAGATAGATTTATTCTCCAACAGCTGTGGCCTCCTCTGCAGCCGGTTATGACCATAGTAATGAGTGGTGGGTCCCAGATCTGTGCTTGTCATTAGCCGTCTATATTACTGTGACCAGTCCTGTGGGTATCACATTCCACTTGTGTCCCCTTCTCACGCTCAGACGGTGGGGAAAATGTGGGTGTATTCTGTGATGTGGACCTGACTCCAGATGGGGAAGGGAGTGCAGATGTTTTGGGTAGGACTATGATAGACAGAGAAGGTCCCAGGAGTGACGATACATCATCATTGTGGTTACCAGGTGCTGAGAAGCGATGTTACATCTACGGCCACTGATGGTTCCTTTATTGTGGCTGTGAATTAGCTATCGCACTTTCTTACATGATGTGTAAGAGTAATATTATTAGAGATGCTCGGGAGACTTGGGGGATCCGAGTAGGCTCGTGAGATGGCTCGGTACTTTTGCGCGTCATCGGGTCTGAATCGAGGAAAAACGTCATTGTTGCGTTGTCGGATTTTGCGGGTTTTGGATTCCATAAGTACCTCCCTCCCCAGGAGATCCAGCGCTGTTGCTCACACAGAAACAGGAGGGGTAGCAGTGTTTTTGTCACTTGACAAAAATTGACTGGAAATTAATGTTAATGAGGTTAATAAAAATGTAGGAACAAAACAAGAGCCAAATTATGCGATTTTAGAAAAGAAAATAGGGATCCAAAACCAAAACACACAAGGACAGTTTTGCCAAAACCAAAACACGAAGTTAATCCAGATCCAAAACCAAAACACAGGGGTCAGTGAACATCTCTAATTATTATATACAGTCATATGAAAGTCAGTACACCCTCTTTCAAATCTTTTATATAACAGAACATAATTAACAATTATCTAGTCCTAAAATGTGATCAACATAATCTCATGTGACACAGAACAGATGTTACTCTGAAATAAATCAACAAATCAGCCAAAATGAAAGAACCGTAAGTACTCTCTCACTGCTTCCATAACAAAGTACAGAAGTGATGCACAAACCTCTATATAACAGCGGGGGGTCAGGTCTGTGTGATGACCACACCAAGGAGAAAGCACGTCTACAGCAATATCAGAGACCCAGTTGTTGCTGGACGTCTGGCAAAGGTTATAAGGCCATTTCCACACAGTGTGAAGTCTGTCATTCATTCTACTGCAAGATACGATTTACAAATGGAGAACACTGAAGACAGCTGCCCATCATCCCAGGAATGGACGTCCCAGAACATTCACCCAAAGATGGCATCATATGGTGCTCTGAGAATGACAGAACCCACAACCTTCATCCAGGGGTCTGCAGGTCTCTGTCAATGCGATAAATGCTAAAGTTTATGGATCTCCGTCAGAAAACAACAAAGCGTGTATGACTTTCATGGCCGGTTAGCCAGGAGAAAGCCCCCACTCCGTGGTGGTATGGCTTGGGTTTGCCAAATTGTATCGAGAAATGGACAAACAAGTCCAAAGTGGAGTTTTTTGTTTTTAACGGCCAAAACCGAACGCAGCGTATCCCACAAGAAACACATAGTAAACATTAAGTACGGTGGTTAAGAGGGATGATTTGGGGGGTTTGAAGCCGCAGATTTTTGCCATCTCACAATCATTGAGTCGACCATGAAACCCCATCTTTATACCAGAATATTGTAGAGGAAAATGGCTTCACTAACATTGGGAAGGATTCTTCTGTAATTGGGGTATTTCTACTTATAGATGCGTAAGGTCCAGTGAGGTCTATAAAGAATGGAAATGTTGTCTCTGCTGATACAGATCACGTCTTTCTGTTATATGTAATGGTGACCTAGATACTTAGAGCTGTGGACTCTTCTGAGCCACCAGCAGATACAGGGGTATAATACCCCTCATACCCCACATTTTCAGTTTCATGTGACGCAACGTGACTGATATTTTGTGGTGTTATTTATATTGTGTGTGGCTGGTGTCTGTTATAATTTATGGTCCCTGAGTTTAGGGGATCATTGCTCTAATTCTACTGGATGAACCGTTTATTTATAAACAGAGTCAAAAACATACTGGTAGGTTAATTGGCTGCTAACAAATTGACCCTAGTCTGTGTGTCAGTCTGTGTGTCAGTCTGTGTCTGTGTCTCTGTGTATATTAGGGAATTTAGACTGTAAGCTCCATTGGGGCAGGGACTGATGTGAGTGAGTTCTCTGTACAGCGCTGCGGAATTATTGGCGCTATATAAATAAATGATGATAATAATAATAGATGAAATTCAGTAGCAGACGAGCTGCCTCCATACCGGACCCTCATTAGCTGTCCTTATATGGAGGGTACAAGTAATACAGAATAGTAACATTATTATATAGTAATTCGGAGGTTGCCCCTGTCTTATCCATCACCCCATAATTAAGCAATATGTAAACGACCCCTATGTAGTGTTGTGCATCCAGAAACATGTCCACAGTGCCCTCTACTGGTAGTTCTAGGATATGTCAGTGTTCTGTTAGTTGCTACTAGACGTTGAGCCTCATTTCAAGTTAGGGGCAAAACACAGAAAAAAATCATCAGATTTGCTCCTGGAAAAACCATGTTGTGATGCAAGGGGCAAATGCACTTGTTTTATTTTCGCATGCAGGGTAATCCTGGCTGATTTTGCATGTAGCAGACAAATACTCGGCACTGGAATTAAGAAGTGCTCCAACTGTAAATCTGTCTCCATATCTTACATTCCCCCCCTCCCGCCCTCCCTCCCCAACTGCAGAACAACATGGTCTTGTCAAGGTGCAAATTTTGTTTCTTTTCTTGCTTTGCTCCCAGCTGTAAATGTGACCCAGAAAGAGGCGGGGCTGGAGGTGTTCCTGTCCGTAGGGTGGGTGGGGGTGGTGTTACCCTGTGATTCCACTGACTGGGCAGTAATACAATACATTATTTCTTACAGTTTATTACAGAGCTTTGGTGAATTTTACCACATCCATAGAATATACCCCGGAACTGGACGATGTTTCCTCCATTCAGTTTCGGGATGTGTCGGAAGCTATTGTAGACACGGTGAGATCATTTCTAGATTCCTCTGGTTTGTCCTGAAATATCCAGCAGATTTGGACAGGATGTATGTGTTAGTAATCTGCCACTCGCAGAGTTACACTGCTCTGCGTTAGTCATCCCTGGTCCTACGTCACGTACACGTCCCACATATTCATCACTTCTACATTATGTCACTAATTATCTATTTCTCTGATTACAGCTCGAGTCTGAATATTATAAAATCCCCGGGGAACAAATGGTTAACGTTATATATGTCAAGTGAGTGGAGAGTACTCTATACTCTCATTCATACACTATATATCACACATCTCAATACTCTCATTCATACTCCATACATCACACATCATCTATACGCCTCATTCATACACCATATATCACACATCATCTATACTCCTCATTCATACTCCGTACATCACACATCATCTATACTCTCATTCATACTCCGTACATCACACATCATCTATACTCTCATTCATACTCCGTACATCACACATCATCTATACTCCTCATTCATACTCCATATATCACACATCATCTATACTCCTCATTCATACTCCATACATCACACATCATCTATACGCCTCATTCATACACCATATATCACACATCATCTATACTCCTCATTCATACTCCATATATCACACATCATCTATACGCCTCATTCATACACCATATATCACACATCATCTATACTCCTCATTCATACTCCATACATCACACATCATCTATACGCCTCATTCATACTCCATACATCACACATCATCTATACGCCTCATTCATACACCATATATCACACATCATCTATACGCCTCATTCATACTCCGTACATCACACATCATCTATACTCTCATTCATACTCCGTACATCACACATCATCTATACTCCTCATTCATACTCCATATATCACACATCATCTATACTCCTCATTCATACTCCATACATCACACATCATCTATACTCTCATTCATACTCCATACATCACACATCATCTATACTCTCATTCATACTCCATACATCACACATCATCTATACTCTCATTCATACTCCATACATCACACATCATCTATACTCTCATTCATACTCCGTACATCACACATCATCTATACTCCTCATTCATACTCCATATATCACACATCATCTATACTCTCATTCATACTCCGTATATCACACATCATCTATACTCCTCATTCATACTCCATATATCACACATCATCTATACTCTCATTCATACTCCGTACATCACACATCATCTATACTCCTCATTCATACTCCATATATCACACATCATCTATACTCCTCATTCATACACCATATATCACACATCATCTATACTCTCATTCATACTCCGTATATCACACATCTCAATACTCTCATTCATACTCCATACATCACACATCATCTATACGCCTCATTCATACACCATATATCACACATCATCTATACTCCTCATTCATACTCCGTACATCACACATCATCTATACTCTCATTCATACTCCATACATCACACATCATCTATACTCTCATTCATACTCCGTACATCACACATCATCTATACTCCTCATTCATACTCCATATATCACACATCATCTATACTCCTCATTCATACTCCATACATCACACATCATCTATACGCCTCATTCATACACCATATATCACACATCATCTATACTCCTCATTCATACTCCGTACATCACACATCATCTATACTCTCATTCATACTCCGTACATCACACATCATCTATACTCCTCATTCATACTCCGTACATCACACATCATCTATACTCCTCATTCATACTCCGTACATCACACATCATCTATACTCCTCATTCATACTCCATACATCACACATCATCTATACTCCTCATTCATACTCCATACATCACACATCATCTATACTGCTCATTCATACTCCATACATCACACATCATCTATACGCCTCATTCATACACCATACATCACACATCATCTATACTCTCATTCATACTCCGTACATCACACATCATCTATACTCCTCATTCATACTCCATATATCACACATCATCTATACTCCTCATTCATACACCATATATCACACATCATCTATACTCTCATTCATACTCCGTATATCACACATCTCAATACTCTCATTCATACTCCATACATCACACATCATCTATACGCCTCATTCATACACCATATATCACACATCATCTATACTCCTCATTCATACTCCGTACATCACACATCATCTATACTCTCATTCATACTCCATACATCACACATCATCTATACTCTCATTCATACTCCGTACATCACACATCATCTATACTCCTCATTCATACTCCATATATCACACATCATCTATACTCCTCATTCATACTCCATACATCACACATCATCTATACGCCTCATTCATACTCCATATATCACACATCATCTATACTCCTCATTCATACTCCATATATCACACATCATCTATACTCCTCATTCATACTCCATACATCACACATCATCTATACGCCTCATTCATACTCCGTACATCACACATCATCTATACTCCTCATTCATACTCCGTACATCACACATCATCTATACTCCTCATTCATACTCCATACATCACACATCATCTATACTCCTCATTCATACTCCATATATCACACATCATCTATACTCCTCATTCATACACCATATATCACACATCATCTATACTCTCATTCATACTCCGTATATCACACATCTCAATACTCTCATTCATACTCCATACATCACACATCATCTATACGCCTCATTCATACACCATATATCACACATCATCTATACTCCTCATTCATACTCCGTACATCACACATCATCTATACTCTCATTCATACTCCATACATCACACATCATCTATACTCCTCATTCATACTCCGTACATCACACATCATCTATACTCTCATTCATACTCCGTACATCACACATCATCTATACTCCTCATTCATACTCCGTACATCACACATCATTTATACTCCTCATTCATACTCCGTACATCACACATCATCTATACTCCTCATTCATACTCCATACATCATCTATACTCCTCATTCATACTCCATACATCACACATCATCTATACTGCTCATTCATACTCCATACATCACACATCATCTATACGCCTCATTCATACACCATACATCACACATCATCTATACTCTCATTCATACTCCGTACATCACACATCATCTATACTCCTCATTCATACTCCATACATCACACATCATCTATACTCCTCATTCATACTCCGTACATCACACATCATCTATACTCTCATTCATACTCCGTACATCACACATCATCTATACTCCTCATTCATACTCCATATATCACACATCATCTATACTCCTCATTCATACTCCGTACATCACACATCATCTATACTCTCATTCATACTCCATATATCACACATCATCTATACTCCTCATTCATACTCCATACATCACACATCATCTATACTCCTCATTCATACACCATACATCACACATCATCTATACTCCTCATTCATACACCATATAACACACACACTGTATACTCTTATTACACTATACACAGTCACTCCGCTCTCCTGTTTCCATAGGCTGATTGATGGTTTTGTGTTTGTGGAGCTGGATGTTGGTTCAGAAGAGAACTCAAATGATGCCCAAATCCGCCAGGTGTTGTATGCAGTGATTGACAGCGGCTCCATCGCCAACTATGTGACGTCCACCAGAGGATTCCAATTCCGGCGCCTCGGAACTGGTAAGTCCTGGCACATCTGGTGGGGGAATCCCATTGGTGACACGCTGTCCTTCAATAACACGTCATGTTTGGTTCATACTATGTAATTTAGATGGTGCCGCCTGCCCCGCCCCACCCTACCCTGCCCCGCCCTGTCCTGCCCCGCCCTGTCCCCACAACTCATTACTGCTCTCCTTCCCTGGTGTTTGTCTCTCTGACTTACGAGCCCGGAAACCTTTTTCTTTGTAGCACAAACTCCGCCCTCTCCGGTTGGGGTGGACCCCCCTGGTAAGATGCTTGAGGTGTGCTGTGAGACGGTGCATGGTTCATTCCCTGGCAGATGTCGCCTGCTGTGTTTATAGCGCTGCCCTGATACTGACCTGTCTCAGGCTGTCCTCATACTGTATCTGCTGTGTTTATAGCACTGCCCTGATACTGACCTTTCTCAGGCTGTCCTCATACTGTATCTGCTGTGTTTATAGCGCTGCCCTGATACTGACCTGTCTCAGGCTGTCCTCATACTGTATCTGCTGTATTTATAGCGCTCCCCTGATACTGACCTGTCTCAGGCTGTCCTCATACTGTATCTGCTGTGTTTATAGCGCTGCCCTGATACTGACCTGTCTCAGGCTGTCCTCATACTGTATCTGCTGTGTTTATAGCGCTCCCCTGATACTGACCTGTCTCAGGCTGTCCTCATACTGTATCTGCTGTGTTTAAAGCGTTGCCCTGATACTGACCTGTCTCAGGCTGTCCTCATACTGTATCTGCTGTATTTATAGCGCTGCCCTGATACTGACCTGTCTCAGGCTGTCCTCATACTGTATCTGCTGTGTTTATAGCGCTCCCCTGATACTGACCTGTCTCAGGCTGTCCTCATACTGTATATGCTGTGTTTAAAGCGTTGCCCTGATACTGACCTTTCTCAGGCTGTCCTCATACTGTATCTGCTGTGTTTGTGCTGAAACTAATATCCAGCCGATACTGGGACACAGGCGAGGAAGACGCTTGTATGATAAATATACAGACAGCTCTGTCCATAGCGGCCATCTCTATATCTACCTCTCTGATAACGATGTGTCATTGTCAATTATACATTATAATATGACTCTGCGGCTGTGTTTACTGTAAGGTTTGCTGAGTTTACCTGAATACCGTTCCCTGGCTTCAGGTCAATAATAACACAGTAACTCCAGGATGGAGCCAATGGCAGAGTTTATACATTTCCTTCTACTGCCCCTGACCTGTATCTATATGTGTCATATGTCTGGAAATGACATAAACATATTGACATCAGCTGTCAGAGACCTTCCTCTAGAGATACTAATCAGTTCAATGATCCCAGACCGGAAAAATAACATCACATGTTTGTTGTTCTCTGTGGAAACATTGTTTTAACCCGTCTTGTGCTTGACAGTCGTCCATCCCCCATTTACCTGTCGTATCTGTCCCTTTATTCCTCACATTATACTTTCTCCACAGTTACGTCTTCGATGCGCCCTTGTACAGCGGCTGAGTTTACCTGCACCAATGGGCAGTGTGTCGACTTGGAGTTTCGGTGTGATCAGCGGCACGACTGTATGGACATGTCAGACGAGGAGGGGTGCGGTGAGTAGATGCAGAGCAGGGACCAGAACTCTTCTCTATCCATCAATCCGAAATAACCATCATTATTGTCTGTTTCATTCCTGAGAAGACCTGTCCACTTATCCATCCTAAATTCTGACCTTGGATCCATCACCCTCTCTGTTTCAGTCTTCCTCTAGATTGACGTTTGTACAAATATTGTTATTGTCTTTTTAAATTGTCCTCTCCGAGAACTCTCTTCATAGCTTTGATGTATTTGGAAATGAGAGAGATGCATCCGGCTTATCTATCGATCACTGGAAGGTGGGAATCTGGTGGATCTCACAGCAGGATCCCCCCGTAACCACGACCAGAAATTCATCCCTGTTAATTGTGTTCTTGCAGCGGAGCCTGTGCCATGTGGCAGCGCAGAGTTCACCTGCGGCAGCGGGGAGTGTATTCCAAGCGCGTACTATTGTGACGGACGTCCCGATTGCCAGGACTCCTCTGATGAGACGCAGTGCGGTAAGAGTTTTATTCACTGTCTGTGACCGCAGCTAGTTAACCCTGCTCCCTGTATCTACTACTCCTGTGTGAGACTGCTGACCTTCCAGTCTCCAGCTGCAGATCATGTGTACTCAACTCTTTCTGCATCTTTCAATATTTCTCCAGGTTTTTAGATTGTGGGGAGGAGATTGTTAAATAATATAATGTGAGGGGAAAAGCTGTTCTGTAATATTGTATTGTTAGTTCTTCTTGTTTTCATATGGAGAACCAGAGCTAGTATATTCTCACTGGGTTCCTGGTGGCTTGTCCCTGTCCTCCATGATATCGGAGGTGATTGTCCTGTCACTATTACCCAGGTCCTAAGGAACCTCAGGAAGCCATCTTCACCACCCCTTTTCCTACCACAAGACGGATTCCCACTGTCCGATCTACCACCACTGCTGGTCCCGTTTATACGCGCCCCCCGGTTGTTGACAGCACGCCTTTCAAACGTCCATGTCGGAGAGATGAGGCTTATTGCCCCAGTGGGAAGTGTATTCCTAGAGACTATCTGTGCGATGGAGAGCGGGACTGCAAGGACGGGAGTGATGAGCTGAACTGTGGTGAGTCCTCCATACTCTCAGCACCATGAGACAACAGGCTGTAGAGTGTCCCGTGTATACGTTACATACATTAGATGTACATTCTGTGCAGGGTAAGATATGGTCATGTAATATAATCTATGATCTGAACCTAGCACTCTTCACTTGTGTACCAACCAGGAACCCCCTCCCCCTGTGAGCCAAATGAATTCAAGTGTAAAAACGGACGCTGTGCCTTGAAACTATGGCGTTGTGATGGCGACAATGACTGCGGAGACGGCTCTGATGAAATAAACTGCCGTGAGTTCTTTGTGTAACTCCTTTACTTGCATTGGGGGCTTCTTTGTCTGATTCTTATTTCTATGTGATTAGGAATAACTATTGTTTCTTCCATTGTGTGATCTGTGGGAGCGGGAGAGAAATTGGGGGCTCCTCGTGTGTCCCCTCTTTCTGTGGGAGCGGGAGAGACATTGGGGACTCCTTGTGTGTCTCCTCTTTCTGTGAGAGCGGGAGAGACATTGGGGGCTCCTCGCGTGTCTCCTCTTTCTGTGGGGTCGGTAGAGACATTGGGGTCTCCTCGTGTGTCTTTCTGTGGGAGCAGGAGAGACATTGGGGACTCCTTGGTTGTCTCCTCTTTTTGTGTGAGCGGGAGAGACATTGGGGGCTCCTCATTTGTCTGCTCTTTCTGTGGGAGCGGGAGAGACATTGAGGACTCCTTGGTTGTCTCCTCTTTCTGTGGGAGCGGAAGAGACATTGGGGACTCCTCGTGTGTCTCCTCTTTCTGTAGTGCGGGAGAGACAATGGGGACTCCTTGGTTGTCTCCTCTTTCTGTGAGAGCGGGAGAGACATTGGGGGCTCCTCGCGTGTCTCCTCTTTCTGTGGGGTCGGGAGAGACATTGGGGTCTCCTCGTGTGTCTTTCTGTGGGGTCGGGAGAGACATTGGGGTCTCCTCGTGTGTCTTTCTGTGGAGCGGGAGAGACATTGGGGGCTCCTCATTTGTCTGCTCTTTCTGTGGGAGCGGGAGAGACATTGAGGACTCCTTGGTTGTCTCCTCTTTCTGTGGGAGCGGAAGAGACATTGGGGACTCCTCGTGTGTCTCCTCTTTCTGTAGTGCGGGAGAGACAATGGGGACTCCTCGGGTGTCTCCTCTTTCTGTGAGAGCGGGAGAGACATTGGGGACTCCTCACGTGTCTTCTCTTTCTGTGGAGCGTGAGAGACATTGGGGACTCCTCGCGTGTCTCCTCTTTCTGTGGAGCAGGAGAGACATTGGGGACTCCTCACGTGTCTTCTCTTTCTGTGGAGCGGGAGAGACATTGGGGACTCCTCGCGTGTCTCCTCTTTCTGTGGAGCGGGAGAGACATTGGGGACTCCTCGCGTGTCTCCTCTTTCTGTGGAGCGGGAGAGACATTGGGGGCTCCTCGTGTGTCTCCTCTTTCTGTGGGAGGGGGAGAGACGTTGGGGGCTCCTCGTGTGTCTCCTCTTTCTGTGGGAGCGTGAGAGACATTGGGGGCTCCTCGTGTGTCTCCTCTTTCTGTGGGAGCGGGAGAGACATTGGGGGCTCCTTGTGTGTCTCCTCTTTCTGTGGGAGCGGGAGAGACATTGGGGACTCCTCGGGTGTCTCCTCTTTCTGTGGGAGCGGGAGAGAATTTGGGGGTTCCTCGTGTGTCTCCTCTTTCTGTGGGAGCGGGAGAGACATTGGGGACTCCTCGGGTGTCTCCTCTTTCTGTGGGCACGTGAGAGACATTGGGGACTCCTCGGGTGTCTCCTCTTTCTGTGGGAGCGGGAGAGAATTTGGGGGTTCCTCGTGTGTCTCCTCTTTCTGTGGGAGCGGGAGAGACATTGGGGACTCCTCGGGTGTCTCCTCTTTCTGTGGGAGCGTGAGAGACATTGGGGACTCCTCGGGTGTCTCCTCTTTCTGTGGGAGCGGGAGAGAATTTGGGGGTTCCTCATGTGTCTCCTCTTTCTGTGGGAGCGGGAGAGACATTGGGGACTCCTCGGGTGTCTCCTCTTTCTGTGGGAGCGGGAGAGACATTGGGGGCTCCTCGTGTGTCTCCTCATTCTGTGTTACCTGTTTGATTGGGAGTTGAACTTAACCCTGCATATAAATAAATATTATATATACAATTAGTCTCATGCAAAGTGAAATATTGTCTCCTGGCAGCCACTAAAGGGCCCAGCGACATGTGTTCTCCGGAGCAGTTTGTCTGTGTTCAGTCTCGGACCTGTATTCCGGCCAGTTACCAGTGTGACGAGGAGTCTGACTGTCCTGACCGCTCCGATGAGATTGGCTGCAGTAAGTTGCTGTGTCCTGTACACGTTGAGCTCTTTCCCGCTATGTAACCCGTTACTGGTCCTGTTTAATTGTATAAACATGCAGATGGCTTTTAGATGTTAATTAGTGGAATTTCAATGAAGAATGTTTGTGAACAATTTCTGTTGCAGGTCATTATTTTGTTAGCATTTATTTGTGATTGTGTTATTATTGTTGTTGTTGTTGTTGTTGTTTATGTAATACATTTGTTGGGATAATATCAGGGACAAAATGTATTGTGATGGTTTATATTTTTTAGCTGAATAACCGTGATCCCCTTTTTCCTTTTTCCATCAGGTCCCCCTCAGGTGATTACTCCCCCTGAGGAGAGCATCATGGCCTCCCGAGGCGATACAGTGCGTTTTACATGTGTGGCCATTGGCATCCCAACTCCTATAATTACCTGGAGATTAAACTGGGGTCATATTCCCACAAGTAGCAGGTACAATCGTCTTACCATCCGTTCTTAATAGTTGGAAATGTGAGAATTGGGATGTGTACTCAATTGGTATTTCCCTTTTTCTGTGTCACATCAGAGTGTCCATGAGCAGCGAGAATGGACATGGGACACTCATCATTCGGGATGTGAAAGAAGCAGATCAAGGAGCTTACACGTGTGAAGCCATCAATGCCAAGGGAATGGTATTTGGCATACCCGATGGTGTCCTTTCCTTGAAGCCATCTAGAGGTGAGTGCCACGTAATCTATCTACAGAGCATGAGCCGTACTCTCTCTCTGAATGCAGGTTAGACTTCCCACAGGAGAACATTTCTTCAGTAAACTCTTTTTGGCTTTTAGGTCCTTGTTCTGAAGGCTTCTTCCACGTAGAAAGCACCTCTAAGTGCATCCCCTGCTTTTGCTTTGGTGTTACTAAGGTGTGCCATCAGACCGGCCATTACAGAAACCAAATCAAACTACGATTTAACTCTGTCGATGACTTTAAAGGTAGGACTTGAAGTAGACACTTCATATTAAGGTTCTGCTGCTGTTGGATTTACCTGGTCTAATTATGATGGACATCATCTCAGATTGTTACTTACAGAGCATTATATTGTCAGGCAACAATATGCTATGTGGAGGCAACTTTTGATTAAATATTCTGATCATTTTCCTCTGCTCCATTTTAGGGGTGAACGTGTCCTCTCATCAGGGGTTCCCTCCATTGTCCTCAAATCAACTGCAGATTGACACAAGTGTGGAAGAATTCCAACTGGTGGACCTTTCCCGGAGATTCCTGAGTCAAGACTCCTTTTGGACTCTTCCATCACAATTCTTAGGGAACAAGGTAATGTAGGGGCTGGTCTGGAGGATTCACATCCCCTCTTTCTATTAAATCAATAACAGAGTTAATACATGGATCCATGTTCTTATTAGTATGAAACATGGCATAGATCACTTTGTAATACTCTTGAGTAATGGCCATGTTTATATCTTCTGATGTCTGGTGGGTTGATTGCAGCATTATGGTTGTAGATCTTTGAGGCTTGTAAATAATATCTGATAGGTTTATGGTGGCCATGGCTTGCCTGTTGTCAGAAGATGTTCATTAATGTTGGTATTGTGTGGTTGATGATTAGAGTCTCCATTTATAGTCGGTACTGCAGCTGACGATCATTGTCGGTGACTTGTGGAGAACTGGTGGTGTTTGTGGTGTCATGGGCTTACTTGGTGAATTGTGCCTGATGATCCTGTGTGTTTCTCATTCTAGTTGGACTCCTATGGGGGTTCCCTCACCTATAAAGTTCGCTATGGTCTAACCAGAGGTCAGTCAGAGCCTGTGAGAAAGCCAGATGTGGTTCTGATAGGAAATGGACAGCGCCTGATTTATCGAGTTCAGACGTCAACCCAGCCATCCATCGTGAACCAGCGGAGGATCCACTTTACGGAGGTGTGATTTTGTTCTACTTTTATGAATCATGTTTGTATAATATGTTTTTAACCAAACATGAAAACAAATGTTAGATGTTTATTAACAAGCATGGTGGCTCAGTGGTTAGCATTTTTGCCTCACATCACTGGGGTCATGACTTCATTTCCTGACCATGGCCTTATCTGTGAGGAGTTTGTATGTTCTCCCCGTGTTTGCGTGGGTTTCCTCCGGGTGCTCCGGTTCCCTCCCACAATCCAAAAAAAGTTGGGTTGTCTGCTAGACATAGTACTGTCACGCTATCTGATGATTAATTTATAGTCCATGTAATCATCACTGTATGAGGCCCAGAGGTAGAAATATGTATCTGCAATTTTACAGCAATCTATAAATTATTTAGTAGTATCCGCCAATGACTCTTCCACTGCTGAGCTTTACATATTGACTTCTGTGTATGTCATAGGGCCTCATTAACCAAGCGCACAGGATATACACTGCAGAATGCTTTCGTTTTGCACCAGTGTTAGATTGTCCACACAGTACACTTCAGGTTTCAGACCTACTCTGCTCTCCCGGGAGACAGCTACGTCAACTAGAAGTGTGCAAGGTGATAGAACGCATCAAAGTGCAGTGGTTGTAGGCCCGCAGAAAGTACACCCGGGTCTCGCTGTATCTGCCACAGATTGTATCGGGATTTACAGTGTAGCTGTGAGGGGCCACCTCGGAGGGCCTGGCAGTCTTCACTCTGATTCGCTGCCAGACGGTGTCTGTATTACTGCAGAAACCTGTTATTGAATAACAGAGTTCTATCTCTATATGTAACACGTCCTGTGTCCCCACCTTTGGTAGGAACATTGGGAGCACGAGTCTGGGTCTGCGGTTACCCGGGAGGACCTCATGTTGACTCTGCAGAACCTGGAAGGGATCATGATTCAAACCGTTTATGACAACAAAATGGCAAGTGTGGGGCTAGCGGAGATCGTTATGGACACAACCACTGTGGACTTCACCCTGCTGGGGCTGGCCCTGGGCGTGGAGGAATGCAGGTCAGTATCCAGCCTTGTATGTTACCCAAATTGTGAGATCGGTTCAGAACATGCAGTTCTCCTGTACCTGGCGGCCTTCTACCTTCTTCCTTACATTACATCAGACATTGCCTCACTGGGTCACAGCCAAGATCAGAGCTGGAATCTGTTCTACCTGATTGTAATGATGGTCCAAGAAACGCGTGGTATACTCTATGTAGGAATCCATCTGTTTTACTTCTTCTCTATCTCTTGTATGAAGTACTTTAAGATCAGATAGAACAATATAGACACAGAACAAGGACATACGAGGTTGACGGATATGAGACGATAGAGAGTGCGCTGATTGTGAGACCTAACAAGAAGCTGCTGTTGTTCATTGCAGATGTCCAGCAGGTTATTCCGGTCTCTCCTGTGAGATTTGCTCCCCGCAATTTGAACGAATTCCTGGCGGACCTTTCCTTGGTACTTGTTCTGGATGTAACTGTAACGGCCATGCCAGTTCCTGTGACTCTGAGAGCGGCTACTGCATAGTAAGTGGTGCTGCTACCTCCCGGGAGGGGGGAGGAGGAGGTCCATATTGCATGTTGGGACCTGGTGTTTCAGGTGCTTGCAGGACGCCCGGATGATATGGAGGGTAACCTGGGGGTTGTGTTGGTCGTTCGAGCTCTGTAACTTCTCTACAGATGTTTTCTTCTGTAATTAACGTACCAGAACGAATCCGGCATAAACACAGTTATAATGTGATGTAGGTCATTAAACAGGAAGCCCCCCATGTATTGGTTCCAAGTGACCGGTACAGGCTGACAGAGAGGGTGTGAGGAGGGGGCAGAGGTAATGGATGTTATGTTATTATTCTGATTATCTTCCTCTATTGTTGAAGAACTGTCAGCACAACACGGAGGGAGCACAGTGCAATAAGTGTAAAGAGGGCTTCTTCGGAGACCCCACCCGAGGGACAGCAGACGCGTGTCGGCCTTGTCCATGCCCGCTTATGGACCCCAGACGCAGGTGAGCCCATCATTTTGCTATGTTCTACTAATTGTACAGTAAGTACATGGATTATACAGCCTGGTGTCTCTCTAGGTACTCAGACACCTGCTTTGTGGACACAGACGGACAGCCCACCTGTGATAACTGCGCTGAAGGATACACCGGGCGACGCTGCGAGAGGTAACGTCATCATCATTCACTTACAGCTCACAAATCCAGTGTTCAGTTTGGACGTTTCAAACAAAGTTTCACCTCCCCAAATAGTGAAATATAGAACGGCTTAGGGTTAGGGTTAGGGTTAGGGTTAGGGTTCTGGTTTTAGGGTGGATTCAGTCCCTTACACAGACAATGATTACTAATAAAGTATGAGCAGACAACTGGCTGAGGCTGGTTATAAATGGAGCATATTAAGCCTTGGATACAGTTATTATTACAGGGATCTCTTTAGTCTGTTTAATAATGACCTTGTTCTAGAGCGTACGGCATCCACACTAAGCTATGTCAGATTAACACAGAGTAGGATAGTAATGACAAACTAGACAGTAACATGGCAGATTCAGTGTAATATACATCAATGTACGGTTACTGTAAGCCATGGAGATTACTTTGTAAATTCCTCATTAAATGGAAAACATTTGGGGTAACTGAGATGCAGAAGGATCTATGAATATTAGTGACAGGAAGGTGAGAGTCAGCACAGTGCCAGACAGCAGCTGCAAAGGCCAATACAATCATGGGAGCTACAGAGGCTAAATTGGCAACATCTCATTGTGGGGTCGTTTGTACCTTCCTTTGGTTCAACATAATTAGGGAAAATAACACACACATATTATATTACACAGATTATATTTAACTTCTGATTGGTTGTTGGGGTTACAAGACATTTGGGTGATCTGCACCATGCTATCAAATAAGGGTTACCATTTACCACAGCACTTTTCTCTCCTTCAAGGTGTTCAGTAGGATATGACGGTGACCCTATGAAGCCAGGAGGAGGATGTGTAAAAACTATAGGTTAGTACTAGTTCACGGTGCTCTCTGTACAGAGCAGAGAAGCCCAAATATAAAATACATTGAGTTGTGATACAGTTATATTTAACATGCGCGAAATGCGTAAGTCTACAATAGTGTATGTGGAATGGATCAGGATTTTTCAGTGTGTGAAATGCATATGGAACAGCTAAAACTTTATTACTGTAATATTCAGTTTGTGTCACTATTATTTATTTATTAAAATAAAGGAAACTGTGTGAAATGCGTCGGGTACTAATACCAAACCACTATGTTCTGTATTTGGGGAATGGCGCTCACAGGATTTGTACCACTTTCCCTTTTGCATGAAGAACACAACAGCGATGAACTGTACATTAATATTTCGGAGTATAAGAATTGATCCCCCACATTATTAATGGTTTGATATTCCGGGGTTCCAGGATCAGAATTACAGCACTGACACTATCTGGGAGATAAAACGTGAGCCCTCAATGTACCTATATATAGGTAGATGAAGTCACTAAGTGATAATTTCCTGTATATTACAGGGGCAGAGACTGGGATATGTGATGAAAGAGGCAGCGCTGTGTCCTCTCCAAATACCTGTGTGTGTAAGGTAAGTCCGTGGATGGTGTCCTAGTGTTTTGGATGGGGCATAGATGTTATCGTCTCAATGATCAGAGGTCGGGAATCTATTGGTGTCCATCTGCTCATCCTGCCCAGATTTATTACAGACAATAAGAAGTCGAATGACCAGCTCCTGCTAGTGATAGGGGGGAGGTAGAGCGGGGGTCTGTTACTATAGAATGGGGCTACTACTGGGAGTTGGGCTGTCTACATCATACCAGAGAAGAGGTGGCTCTTTGGGAGTGTGGTTGTCTCTATTTCTGTATTAAATAATCACCCCTAGAGTGAAAGTGATAATCTATTAGCAATTGAAGGTACTTGTGGGGGAGGAGTTGTCTATCACTGTAGATGAGAGGTGATTGCTCAGCAGTAGGCAGTCTACATTACGCTACAATTTACTATGCTAGTTGTTCTAGAATGAGGCAAATTCTGGGGCCGGGGTTATCTATACCATGTGGGACCCCAAGAGTCAATGTGCCATTACTTGGTGGTTCCCAATATCATGGGTTTCATGCCTGACAATAAAGAACCCCAAACACATATCCTGGGACACCACTTGGGGGACTGACCCACACGTTGGGCACCTGGTATCTATATCCTTCTAAATAAGAGGTATTCTTTTGGGTGTGGTCTACATTCCTCGAAGAAGGATTGAACTCTGGAGAGATGTTAGTGGTTCTAGAATGAGGCAACTCCTGAGGGGAGGTTATCTAGATCACTCTAGATGAGGCGGGATTGGTGTGGTACATATTACTGATGGGAAGCGTTCCCTTGTCTTTGCTCTCTCGTAGCCTCATGTTTCAGGGAACCTGTGTAATGAATGTAAAAGTGGAACGTTCTACCTCAGTGACAAGAACCCAGATGGCTGCTTGAAATGTTTCTGTATGGGAGTGACACGGCAATGCTCAAGCTCCTACTGGAACAGAGACCAGGTACTTGTCGGAGAGCCAGGAATGAGAAGTAAATGTTGGAGAACTGTGGTATCCGTAAGGGCCCTCTCCTCTGTGCCAGAATGTCCATGCTCCTTCTCATAAGTAATCGCTCAGACATTGAGAGATGGTATGGAATGATACTCTCTACAGAGTATAACTTGATGCTTCCTTTTATGTAGGTCCGTTCTACCTACGACAGCCATGAACGGGTGCCATTTACAATTTCTAATGCAGCCAACACCCAAACATTCAGTGATGGGATGAGTGTGACTGGCCCATCAGAGCTGACGTTTAGCGCCTTCAACCGTATCCCCGAAGATGTGTATTTTTGGGTGCTCCCAGAACGGTTCAAGGGAGACAAGGTAAGTGTGAGCATAGTCTGAATGAGATTCTGGATTATAGCGCTGTGTGATTAGTTGTACATTGAAACTCTGGTTTCCGGCCTGTGTTACAGGTTACATCGTATGGCGGAGAGCTTCGATACACCATCACATATGAAATCTACGCCGGGGCCCCATCTTTGGACACCCAGCCACACGTTGTGCTGCAGGGCAACGGGATCTCTCTGGAACATTATGTAAACCTGAAAACCTTCCCCGGTTTCCCTATCACAATCACCGTTCCGTTCCGTGAGGTACGACGAGAAAATGCATAAATCTGTATATTTAAGGTATAGATTATGTGTAAATCTGGACTTGTGTGTAATTATCTGTAAGTTCTAATGAACTTTGATAAATTAAATCTACTGTATCCATCAGAGTGATTAAGTAAGATGGTGTAACCATCACTCATCCTAAAATACAAGTTATTTTACATGAAACTGGAAATGTCTCAGGACATTAGCAGAATAATACTGTGATCTTGACTCATGTCTGTGTCACTGATTGATGTTTGAGGAGACTCTGAACACGACCTTCCTTCTGGGGTTTGGGAAGTGACTTCATAATAAGCTTGTTGAACAAGGGCCGACAAAGGGGCAACATGCGAAGCCCAGTCTGAGGGCTGCTAACACCGACTTTCTCTTACCAGAGTTCCTGGCGCCGGGCAGATGGTCAGGATGCCACACGTGAGCACCTGCTGATGGCTCTTGCAGATATCGATGTGTTGCTGATCAGGGCGTCCTATTCTGAGAGGATGGTTGAAAGCAGGTATAAAACAAGTCCTATTTCATAGAAATGTGAAAATAGAAGCCACCGTATTCCGACATTTGTCTTCCCTCAGGATCTCCAACATCCACATGGACATCGCTGTACCCCATTCTACAGGGCTGCAACAGGCGGTGGAGGTGGAACAGTGCAGCTGCCCCATTGGGTATTCAGGACCATCCTGTCAGGTCAGTCCTAGTTCTTGGTCGGTTACATATAGAGGTGGACCTCGGATGACATAATGTCCCTGAGATATGGTTTGTAGAGGATAGAGCTCTGATTTAGAGCCCTGCTCCTGGTTATACTTGTCTGCATTATGTCTCTGCAGGACTGTGACATTGGTTATACCCGCTCCACTACCGGTCTTTATCTGGGCACGTGTGAGCGCTGCCAGTGTGGTGGCCACTCCACAGAGTGTGACGGAGAGACGGGAGAATGCCTTGTGAGTACCCGTTAGATGGATGTTCAGAGATTCGCTGATAAATATCAGTTGCTTTATTATAAACTGGTTGTCTTCCAGAACTGCCAACACAACACCGAAGGAAGCAAGTGTGAGCGCTGTAGGCCTGGGTTCTACGGGGACCCTAGACACGGAACTCCTGGAGACTGCCAACCTTGCCAGTGTCGGGGCACTTCCAGCCAGTATGTAGTGGGGATCCACTAGTTCTGTCTTAGTCTGTCTCACTCTGTGATTGCTGGTGTCGGGGCACCTCCAGCCAGTATGTAGCGGGGATCCACTAGTTCTGTCTTAGTCTGTCTCTCTCTGTGATTGCTGGTGTCGGGGCACCTCCAGCCAGTATGTAGCGGGGATCCACTAGTTCTGTCTTAGTCTGTCTCTCTCTGTGATTGCTGGTGTCGGGGCACCTCCAGCCAGTATGTAGCGGGGATCCACTAGTTCTGTCTTAGTCTGTCTCTCTCTGTGATTGCTGGTGTCGGGGCACCTCCAGCCAGTATGTAGCGGGGATCCACTAGTTCTGTCTTAGTCTGTCTCTCTCTGTGATTGCTAGTGTTGGGGCACCTCCAGCCAGTATGTAGCGGGGATCCACTAGTTCTGTCTTAGTCTCTCTGTGATTGCTGGTGTCGGGGCACCTCCAGCCAGTATGTAGCGGGGATCCACTAGTTCTGTCTTAGTCTCTCTGTGATTGCTGGTGTCGGGGCACCTCCAGCCAGTATGTAGAGGGGATCCACTAGTTCTGTCTTAGTCTGTCTCTCTCTGTGATTGCTGGTGTCGGGGCACCTCCAGCCAGTATGTAGCGGGGATCCACTAGTTCTGTCTTAGTCTGTCTCTCTCTGTGATTGCTGGTGTCGGGGCACCTCCAGCCAGTATGTAGCGGGGATCCACTAGTTCTGTCTTAGTCTGTCTGTCTCTCTCTGTGATTGCTGGTGTCGGGGCACCTCCAGCCAGTATGTAGCGGGGATCCACTAGTTCTGTCTTAGTCTGTCTCTCTCTGTGATTGCTGGTGTCGGGGCACCTCCAGCCAATAAGTAGCGGGGATCCACTAGTTCTGTCTTAGTCTCTCTGTGATTGCTGGTGTCGGGGCACCTCCAGCCAGTATGTAGCGGGGATCCACTAGTTCTGTCTTAGTCTCTCTGTGATTGCTGGTGTCGGGGCACCTCCAGCCAGTATGTAGCGGGGATCCACTAGTTCTGTCTTAGTCTCTCTGTGATTGCTGGTGTCGGGGCACCTCCAGCCAGTATGTAGCGGGGATCCACTAGTTCTGTCTTAGTCTCTCTGTGATTGCTGGTGTCGGGGCACCTCCAGCCAGTATGTAGAGGGGATCCACTAGTTCTGTCTTAGTCTGTCTCTCTCTGTGATTGCTGGTGTCGGGGTACCTCCAGCCAGTATGTAGCGGGGATCCACTAGTTCTGTCTTAGTCTCTCTGTGATTGCTAGAGGCCCTTCTTATAACAGGCTCCTGCAATGCTCAGCCTCCCCCTTATGTAAGACCATGTCTTTTCAGATACTTTGGTACCTGCTTCTTGGACACGGATGGCCAGCCGACATGTGACTCTTGTCCCTCCGGTTACATTGGACGCCAGTGTGAAAGGTAATGTAATGTAATGTAATGTATACTTCTCGCCTCTCTGTCTTGTTCTTGGTCTCCTTGTCGCTCTTCCTCCTGGATTCCTAATAGGCTGTTGTCTGTGTCTCATAAAATTAATTTGTTGTTGCAGATGCGCTCCTGGTTACTATGGTGATCCTGTACGAGGACAACCCTGCACAGGTATGTTATACATCGTCCTTCTGTCCCCTGCCCCCCGGTGTGTATTACACCGTACTATATAATCATCCCCCCTCCCCCTTCCCCGCTGTATATTACACTGTACTATATCATCATTCCCCCCCCTTCCCCGCTGTATATTACACCGTACTATATAATCATTCCCTTCCCCGCTGTATATTACACTGTACTATATCATCATTCCCCCCCCCTTCCCCGCTGTATATTACACTGTACTATATAATCATTCCCCCCCCCCTTCCCCGCTGTATATTACACTGTACTATATCATCATTCCCCCCCCCCCTTCCCCGATGTATATTACACCGTACTATATAATCATTCCCTTCCCCGCTGTATATTACACTGTACTATATAATCATTCCCCCCCCCTTCCCCGCTGTATATTACACTGTACTATATAATCATTCCCCCCCCCCTTCCCCGCTGTATATTACACTGTACTATATCATCATTCCCCCCCCCCCTTCCCCGATGTATATTACACCGTACTATATAATCATTCCCTTCCCCGCTGTATATTACACTGTACTATATCATCATTCCCCCCCCCCTTCCCCGATGTATATTACACTGTACTATATAATCATTCCCCCCCCCTTCCCCGCTGTATATTACACCGTACTATATAATCATTCCCCCCCCCTTCCCCGCTGTATATTACACTGTACTATATCATCATTCCCCCCCCCTTCCCCGATGTATATTACACTGTACTATATAATCATTCCCCTCCCCTTCCCCGCTGTATATTACACCGTACTATATAATCATTCCCCCCCCCTTCCCCGCTGTATATTACACTGTACTATATCATCATTCCCCCCCCCCCTCCCCGATGTATATTACACTGTACTATATAATCATTCCCCCCCCC
The DNA here is from genome assembly GCA_036250195.1 of Mixophyes australis. NCBI lineage: Eukaryota > Metazoa > Chordata > Amphibia > Anura > Limnodynastidae > Mixophyes > Mixophyes australis. The sequence goes on along the minus strand of JAVHZZ010000011.1, from coordinate 103,129,445 downwards.
CCTTCCCCGCTGTATATTACACCGTACTATATAATCATTCCCCCCCCCCCTTCCCCGCTGTATATTACACTGTACTATATCATCACTCCCCCCCCCCGTTCCCCGATGTATATTACACTGTACTATATAATCCTTCCCCCCCCCCCCTTCCCCGCTGTATATTACACTGTACTATATAATCATTCCCCCCCCTTCCCCGCTGTATATTACACCGTACTATATAATCACCCCCCCACCTTCCCCGCTGTATATTACACCGCACTATATAATCATTCCCCCCCCTTCCTCGCTGTATATTACACCGTACTATATAATCACCCCCCCCACCTTCCCCGCTGTATATTACACCGTACTATATAATCATTCCCCCCGCTCCCCGCTGTATATTACACCGTACTATATAATCACCCCCCCCCCCTTCCCCGCTGTATATTACACCGTACTATATAATCACCCCCCCCACCTTCCCCGCTGTATATTACACCGACCTATATAATCATTCCCCCCCCCTTCCCCGCTGTATATTACACCGTACTATATAATCATTCCCCCCACCTTCCCCGCTGTATATTACACCGTACTATATAATCATTCCCCCCCCCCTTCCCCGCTGTATATTACACCGTACTATATAATCATTCCCCCTCCCCCTTCCCCGCTGTATATTACACCGTACTATATCATCATTTCCTTCCCCCCCTTCCCCGCTGTATATTACACCGTACTATATAATCATTCCCCCCCCCTTCCCCGCTGTATATTACACCGCACTATATAATCATTCCCCCCACCCCCCTTCCCCGCTGTATATTACACCGTACTATATAATCATTCCCCCCACCCCCCTTCCCCGCTGTATATTACACCGTACTATATAATCATTCCCCCCACCCCCCTTCCCCGCTGTATATTACACCATACTATATAATCATTCCCCCCCCCTTCCCCGCTGTATATTACACCGTACTATATAATCATTCCCCCCACCTTCCCCGCTGTATATTACACTGTACTATATAATCATTTCCTTCCCCCCCTTCCCTGCTTTATATTACACCGTACTATATAATCATTCCCCCCACCCCCCTTACCCGCTGTATATTACACTGTACTATATCATCATTTCCTTCCCCCCCCTTCCCCGCTGTATATTACACCGTACTATGTAATCATTCCCCCCCCCCCCTTCCCCGCTGTATATTACACTGTACTATATCATCATTTCCTTCCCCCCCCTTCCCCGCTGTATATTACACCGTACTATGTAATCATTCCCCCCCCCCTTCCCCGCTGTATATTACACTGTACTATATCATCATTTCCTTCCCCCCCCTTCCCCGCTGTATATTACACCGTACTATATAATCATTTCCTTCCCCCCCCCCTTCCCCGCTGTATATTACACCGTACTATATCATTACCCCCCCATGTGTGTATTACACCGTACTATATCATCACCCCCCCATGTGTGTATTACACCGTACTATATCATCACCCCCCATGTGTGTATTACACCGTACTATATCATCACCCCCCCATGTGTGTATTACACCGTACTACATCATCACCCCCCCATGTGTGTATTACACCGTACTAAATCATCACCCCCCCATGTGTGTATTACACCGTACTATATCATCACCCCCCCCATGTGTGTATTACACTGTACTATATCATCACCCTTCCCCCCCGGTGTGTACTGCATATAACATCTCTGTTCTCCTTATTACAGCGGGTCCTGGCCCCAGTCAGACTTGTCAATGTGATCTCCGGGGCAGCGCTAGTAATAACTGTGACTCCCGCCGCCAGTGTTCATGCAAGGTAGGCACCATATTATCTTCTAGATCTCCAACCCTCCCATCCCGTGTGCCGGCCTGATCATCTCTGTTTCCTACAGCCTCACGTGGAGGGTCTGTCCTGCAGTACGTGTCGCCCCCATCACTTCTACCTCAATGCAGACAATCCGGACGGTTGCCTGCCCTGCTTCTGTATGGGTGTCACCCAGCAGTGTACCAGCTCCAGCTACCACCGTGAGCTGGTGAGACTGGCATATCCCAGTGGATGGCTTTGTATAACATATAATAGAAATGGGATTGTCATGTATTAATAATAATAGTCTAATATCGGGGTGTCCCCACTATTCTGTCTCGTCCCATAATTCCAGATCACCAGCCCGTTCCTGCCTGGAAACTTCCAGAACTTTGCCCTGGTGAACCGCCAGCGCAGCACACGTGTTACCACTGGATTCACCGTGGAGATGTCCATCCACGGCCCACAGCTCTCTTACCGGCAGTTTGACCAGCTGGGCCAGGAGTCTTTCTACTGGCAGCTGCCAGAGAACTACCAAGGGGATAAGGTAAGGCCAGAATCTACAAGTCACATGGGTGCTGGGCGATGACCTCTGACCTAAGGCCATTGAGGACAACGCTGGCCCTACATAGACCGCTGGATGGAGAGATCCCTGCATTGCTCCCTGAATATGTTGGCAATGCTGAATATTGACCCCCCCCCCCATCCTCTTTATCCCCCCTATTATCATCCTGCACATCTTTCTCTGCATCCAACTTGTTCACAGGGAATCTGAACTTCTTCTCTCTTCTTTCTTCTTTGGTCGCTTCGCCCCACAGAGGGAAATGTTCTTTGCTCGCATGCGTCGGGCGCACAAGGTACTATTGGTGTGATCAATGTACTGCATGGACGTGTGGTTCTCAGTAACAGCATGAAAAGTCTCCACCAGGAATAAGTCCTTGTATTATATAGCGTGATGTTTCTTACTGTGTCACGTTCATGTATTGTGACTGCTTCACGACAGTGTGGAGTCCATTTAATGCGTTCTTCCCTGGCTAGCTTCCCATGTTGTGTCCTCTATCATTGTACATCTGTAAGCCATGGACAGAGCATGATCCTGGTCTGTGAGTCCAGCATGCCGGCTCTTGGTTGGACATACCTGGGTAACAGCAATGTACATCCAGCAGAACGAGTCTTCGCTGACAGAAGAAGAGATGCGCAAGAGAGTAGCTTCTGGGGACCTGCAAGAAAGTCATAACCCTCGTGGCCGATTCCGAAGACAGGGCCAGGTAGCTAGAGGACCCCTGTATGTGCTGCAATATATGTCAAATGCACATGTAGCCCTTTACATGGCCAGTACTAGCACACTGATGTAATAAAAACTAAAATGACAACATCAAATATACTAAATCTAATCGTATCTCCTCTTGGTAATACTCTGCCGGTTGTGTTTACACATCTTGTTACACTTACAACTTCTTTTCCTGTTTCTCTCTCTTCCCTTTTTACTCACCCCCCCTATGTCTGCTCTCCCAATGCAACTCCCATGTCTTCTCCCTCTCCCCCCCCTCCTCTCTCGTGCTCCCTCTCCCCCTCCTCTCTCGTGCTCCCTCCCCCCCTCCTCTCTCGTGCTCCCTCCCCCCCCCCTCCTCTCTCGTGCTCCCTCCCCCCCCTCCTCTCTCGTGCTCCCTCCCCCCCCCTCCTCTCTCGTGCTCCCTCCCCACCCTCCTCTCTCGTGCTCCCTCCCCACCCTCCTCTCTCGTGCTCCCTCCCCCCCCCTCCTCTCTCGTGCTCCCTCCCCACCCTCCTCTCTCGTGCTCCCTCCCCACCCTCCTCTCTCGTGCTCCCTCCCCACCCTCCTCTCTCGTGCTCCCTCCCCCCCCTCCTCTCTCGTGCTCCCTCCCCCCCCTCCTCTCTCGTGCTCCCTCCCCCCCTCCTCTCTCGTGCTCCCTCCCCCCCCTCCTCTCTCGCGCTTCCTCCCCCCCCCCTCCTCTCTCGCGCTCCCTCCCCCCTCCTCTCTCGCGCTCCCTCCCCCCCCTCCTCTCTCGTGCTCCCTCCCCCCCCCTCCTCTCTCGTGCTCCCTCCCCCCCCCTCCTCTCTCGTGCTCCCTCCCCCCCCCTCCTCTCTCGTGCTCCCTCCCCCCCTCCTCTCTCGTGCTCCCTCCCCCCCTCCTCTCTCGTGCTCCCTCCCCCCCTCCTCTCTCGTGCTCCCTCCCCCCCTCCTCTCTCGTGCTCCCTCCCCCCCTCCTCTCTCGTGCTCCCTCCCCCCCTCCTCTCTCGTGCTCCCTCCCCCCCTCCTCTCTCGTGCTCCCTCCCCCCCCTCCTCTCTCGTGCTCCCTCCCCCCCTCCTCTCTCGTGCTCCCTCCCCCCCTCCTCTCTCGTGCTCCCTCCCCCCCCTCCTCTCTCGTGCTCCCTCCCCCCCTCCTCTCTCGTGCTCCCTCCCCCCCTCCTCTCTCGTGCTCCCTCCCCCCCCTCCTCTCTCGTGCTCCCTCCCCCCCCCTCCTCTCTCGTGCTCCCTCCCCCCTCCTCTCTCGTGCTTCCTCCCCCCCCTCCTCTCTCGCGCTTCCTCCCCCCCCTCCTCTCTCGCGCTCCCTCCCCCCCTCCTCTCTCGCGCTCCCTCCCCCCTCCTCTCTCGTGCTCCCTCCCCCCTCCTCTCTCGTGCTTCCTCCCCCCCCTCCTCTCTCGCGCTTCCTCCCCCCCCCCTCCTCTCTCGTGCTCCCTCCCCCCTCCTCTCTCGTGCTCCCTCCCCCCTCCTCTCTCGTGCTCCCTCCCCCCTCCTCTCTCGTGCTCCCTCCCCCCTCCTCTCTCGTGCTCCCTCCCCCCTCCTCTCTCGTGCTCCCTCCCCCCTCCTCTCTCGTGCTCCCTCCCCCCTCCTCTCTCGTGCTCCCTCCCCCCTCCTCTCTCGTGCTCCCTCCCCCCTCCTCTCTCGTGCTCCCTCCCCCCTCCTCTCTCGTGCTCCCTCCCCCCTCCTCTCTCGTGCTCCCTCCCCCCTCCTCTCTCGTGCTCCCTCCCCCCCCTCCTCTCTCGTGCTCCCTCCCCCCTCCTCTCTCGTGCTCCCTCCCCCCCTCCTCTCTCGTGCTCCCTCCCCCCCTCCTCTCTCGTGCTCCCTCCCCCCCTCCTCTCTCGTGCTCCCTCCCCCCCTCCTCTCTCGTGCTCCCTCCCCCCCTCCTCTCTCGTGCTCCCTCCCCCCCTCCTCTCTCGTGCTCCCTCCCCCCCTCCTCTCTCTCGCTCTCCCCCTCTCCCCTCCTCCCTTGTGCTCTCCTCCTCTCCCTCCCTCCTCTCTCGCACTCTCTCTCTCACTCTTTCTTTCTGAACTCCACTTCAGATGGATAGAAAGCAGGAAGAGATAGACAGTGACATTTGGAACCTTCTCTCCAGCTTTTCCTCTGGTCTTGCACATCAGCCCCAGACATCTCCCCCTCCCAGCAGTTACAATATGTCTCTGGGAGCCCCTGCTCTTCCACTATTTTCCTTAGTTGGAGCCCCAGGTCCACCCTCTTCTTCTGGGCTCCACCATCGTGCCCAAGACAATGCAAAGTCTAAAGTAAGAGCCTCCACTCGCATCTTTCCACCATCTGGTGCCCCTGGCCACTCACCCAAGAGATCGACACATGAGGTATGTGTGCAGTAAAGTGATCTTGTCATTGGAGGTACATCTTCCACTCCCTCTGTAATCCTCACTTTCCATACCTCAAGGCTGGAGACTCCCCTCGCTCATCAGGTCACGACTCCACCAACCTCCTCTTCTCTCGGACTCCAGGATTGAGAGGTGCTGAGAAGGTAGAAGCAGTTCAATGTGTGCTGTACTGATTGCATGGGACCTATCGCCTTGTACTGATGGAATAATAGATCATACTCTATAACTGCCGCTTATAATCCCAGACGTTGTGACATGTCTTCCCGTATAGTCCCATATACTGTGACATGTCTTCCCGTATAGTCCCATATACTGTGACATGTCTTCCCGTATAGCCCCATATACTGTGACATGTCTTCCCGTATAGCCCCATATACTGTGACATGTCTTCCCGTATAGCCCCATATACTGTGACATGTCTTCCCGTATAGCCCCATATACTGTGACATGTCTTCCCGTATAGCCCCATATACTATGACATGTCTTCCCGTATAGCCCCATATACTATGACATGTCTTCCCGTATAGCCCCATATACTATGACATGTCTTCCCGTATAGTCCCATACACTGTGACATGTCTTCCCGTATAGTCCCATATACTGTGACATGTCTTCCCGTATAGCCCCATATACTGTGACATGTCTTCCCGTATAGCCCCATATACTGTGACATGTCTTCCCGTATAGCCCCATATACTGTGACATGTCTTCCCGTATAGCCCCATACACTGTGGCATGTCTTCCCGTATAGTCCCATACACTGTGACATGTCTTCCCGTATAGTCCCATATACTGTGACATGTCTTCCCGTATAGCCCCATATACTGTGACATGTCTTCCCGTATAGCCCCATATACTGTGACATGTCTTCCCGTATAGCCCCATACACTGTGGCATGTCTTCCCGTATAGTCCCATACACTGTGACATGTCTTCCCGTATAGTCCCATACACTGTGACATGTCTTCCCGTATAGTCCCATATACTGTGACATGTCTTCCCGTATAGTCCCATACACTGTGACATGTCTTCCCGTATAGTCCCATATACTATGACATGTCTTCCCGTATAGCCCCATATACTGTGACATGTCTTCCCGTATAGCCCCATATACTGTGACATGTCTTCCCGTATAGCCCCATACACTGTGGCATGTCTTCCCGTATAGTCCCATACACTGTGACATGTCTTCCCGTATAGTCCCATACACTGTGACATGTCTTCCCGTATAGTCCCATATACTGTGACATGTCTTCCCGTATAGTCCCATATACTGTGACATGTCTTCCCGTATAGCCCCATATACTGTGACATGTCTTCCCGTATAGCCCCATATACTGTGACATGTCTTCCCGTATAGCCCCATACACTGTGGCATGTCTTCCCGTATAGTCCCATACACTGTGGCATGTCTTCCCGTATAGTCCCATACATTGTGGCATGTCTTCCCGTATAGTCCCATACATTGTGGCATGTCGTCCCATACACTGTGGCATGTCTTCCCATATAGTCCCATACACTGTGGCATGTCTTCCCATATAGTCCCATACACTGTGGCATGTCTTCCCGTATAGTCCCATACACTGTGGCATGGCTTCCCGTATAGTCTCATACACTGTGACATGTCTTCCCGTATAGTCTCATACACTGTGACATGTTTTCCCGTATAGTGCCATACACTGTGGCAGTCGGTCAGTTGCGATTTTGACAATAATTATTCCTCCCGTTGTTGGTGGATTGCGCTGCAGTTTTTCTCCCTTGGGATCTCGTACTTTTATCCCGCTCTGTTCTTTTCTAGTACTCTCTGGTCTACAAGGGCTTCTCTCTGTTCCCTGAAGGTGTTTTCTACTGGTCCTTACCTAAGGTTTACCTGGGCAACAAGGTAAAACGTTGCAAGAAACTGATTCCCGCCGTACTTCCCATGTGATGTTCATGGGTGTTTGTGTGTGACTAGAATATATCTTATGCAGTATTCCTCATGTATATAACCAGAGCTTCGTGCTGCTAGAATGTATCTGTAAAACCTGCCGAGAGGAATTATTTTACATAAATAAATGTGTTTCTCTGTGTAATAATAGTCATTGTGTATATGCTTCCTGTAGACTGAAGGGACAGCTCTTCCTTTGTCCAAATTATCATAAAAAATATCAATACTTTTTTGAAGAAGTAGCAGCTTTCTTGAGGGACCTTCTCTTTACTAGTTCTCTACCAGGAGTAAACGTGTAAAATGGCTCAAAATAAGTAATTTTTCAGAAGAATGTTTATGTCAGAGATGGCCAAAGCAGGGCATGGCCTGCTGGTACTTGTAGTTCCACAACAAGTTGCCTAAGCCATGAGATGAATAACTGCTTACACAATTACTGTCCCTGCAGAATTTGTGTGTGAAAATGAAATGCTCTTATTTCAGGTAACGTCATATGGGGGCACCCTGCGCTACACGCTGACCTACACCGCTGGTATACGGGGATCCACGCTGCCAGACGCAGATGTGCAGATCATGGTAGGAGATGCGGTTAATCCAGTGTCACTGGTGCTGTAATGTAGTAATATGGATTCAGATCGGCGGTTATTCTAGAGGGATAAATATATCTTGCGCTAAATCTGTGACTTTCCGGATCAGGATTATTATGAGATCTGGGATCATACATGTGGTCAGCATCTTACACATCGTGGTCCTCCTAAATATTATTACAGTGACAGAGGGCATTGTGTAACGTAGATCGTCTATAGTGATTACTGAGCGGTGGATGTCTTGTGCTGATGTGTTTAGTTATAGAGTAAGGAGCTGATTGATGCCAGAGAGATAATGGGGGGCTCTGTATCCACTTGCAGGGAAATGACATCACACTGGTGGCCTATCAGACTGAACTGCGTCCCCGCGAGAGCAAAACGTTTGAGATAGCGTTCCGAGAGGTGAGAATGTCTTCAGATGTTCTTTAAATCACCATGAAATTTCACAGATACACTAATGTTCACAAACGTGAGGAATGCTGTCTCTCTTTGTCTCTGTCTCTCTCTGTCTCTGTGTCTCTCTCTCTCCTCTCTGTTTCTAGGATTAAGTCCATGACCAGGGTGATTATGAGCGATGGTCATATCACTGTGCTGTTTTCTCTTCACACCAGAGTCAATGGAAGCGCCCAGACGGGCAGCAGGCTACCAGGGAACATCTGATGATGGCGCTGGCGGATCTAGATGAGATCCTTATTCGGGCATCTTACTCCACGGATATGTTGTCAGCCAGTATCACCAGCGTGAGCATGGAGACTGCTGGACCCTCTTATACCAGCTTACCCCAGGCTCTGGAGGTAGAAGAGTGTCGCTGTCCTCTCGGCTACCGAGGATTGTCATGCCAGGTGAGAAATGTGGCCGGCTCCCGGCTGTACTGAATGCTAGTTCTCAGTCTTTCCTGTGGAATGATTGACTCGGGTGTATGAACATATTGGGATGATTAGGGACTGGCTTCTGCCATAATAGATCCAGTATCTAATAACTCTGAGCATCGTTCTCCGTCACAGGACTGTGCCCCGGGATATACACGCACCGGAGGTGGTCTGTACCTTGGACACTGTGAACCATGTGACTGCAACGGACACTCAGAGACCTGTCACCCAGAGACTGGCGCTTGCTCGGTAAGTGTTGTGGCGTCAGCAATGGGATTATCGGGGCCCCACAAGCGGGACAGAGGAGCCCAGAGACAATACAATAATCCTTTATTCCCTGGTCAGACCTACTGGGACTGTGTTTCATAGATCTACTCCTTTACCTTCTGTGCCAGATGCATATATTTTATTCAGTCCTGTGTGACACAATCCTTTCTGATTATCAGACGTTTCGTTTTGTTCTGGTTTTCTTGTGTTGTAGAATTGTTTGCACAACACGGCTGGAGAGTTCTGTGACAAGTGTGCGCCCGGCTTCTATGGTGATGCCACGGCGGGAACCCCTGAAGATTGCCAGCCCTGCGCATGCCCATTAACTGAGCCAGAGAACCAGTAAGTGCGACCATCTCTCAGCAGGCTTCCCATAGTACCAAAAACACATATAAATTTAGTGTGTGTGTATGTATATAAATATGTTTATACATATCTATAATGTATGTATATATTAGTCATTATATACATATTTCTCTTTCATCCAGTCTGGGGGACACTGCTTACCATGGGTTGTGGAGGGGAGCACGGGAGTTGGCACCTAGCTAGTTAAACTTTAGCACTGCTGACAGACCCCTCCCCTCTACAATCCCCCCGCCTCTTCCTCCTCAGTTTTTTTTAGGTGCCCATGGAGTTGGGCAGCGTTTTATTTTATTTTATTTTATTTATTCCTTTTTTTCAATTTTTTTTTTTTACAGGTGGCAGACATGGGAGTGTGTTCTATTATAGAGAACACACTCCCAGTACAGCAGCGCCGGCACTACCTTGCCAGAGGCTCTCACTGACAGGGAGGAAACAATGGGTGCCTGAATAGCGAGTGACAAGCGGTCTCACCGGACCGCTGTCACTCCTGGAGCCTCCCCGATACCCGGCGTTGTCACTGCACGCATAGAGCGCCGGTTATCGGAAAATATACATGCCGGCGGCCATTTTGGATCCGCGGAGGAGCGAGGAAAGGGGCCATACCAAGATCCCCCCTCATACATAGGATCAGGGTAACCGCTGCGGAGACCTCCAATTATTTTTTTTATTTTTTTTTAACTGAAGTAAAGTTTATTGAATTTTCTAAGATAATTGCAAAGGATACAAAAAAAAGGGAAAGAGGTACATAGTGGGGACAAAACACAACAATATGTCATAAAACACCAGCAATGTAGACATTTATCACTTTGTAGTATTTAAATATAATTATAGTCAGTTGACTAGTAAAACTAAAGATTGGCACTCTAAACATAAGTCACTTTAACTTTACAATACAGAGACTAGTCCATTCCATCCTTGTACCTAGGCCCAAAAGCAAATATTTCTTAGATCAAGGCACGAGACACTGAGTCGGAGATATTCAGCCTATGGGGGGACTGGGATGGGGCCCCACCTTCGTCTGTGACGTAATTATGCCAGCTACGCCATTTCACTAATGGGGAAGTAGCTGCCGTGGAATACGGAACTCCTAGGGTCTCCATCTCAAAGCTGAAGTTCACTTTAGATATCACCTTAGCCAAAGACAGGGGAGACAGTTGTTTCCAGGCCTGCGCTATAGCAGCTCTGGTTGCAATGAGCACTTGGCCCATCACGTACCTGTCCCAGGAGGGAACGGAGGGGGGATAATGATGCAACAAAGCAAGCTCTGGGGAAGGAGTTGTAGGATATCTAAAAACCCTTACCAACAACTGGAAAACCTCTAACCACAGGGGTTGTAGGACTGGGCATGCCCAAAAAATATGGAATATATCCCCTCTCTCAGTGCAATTACGCCAACATGTCGGGGGTACTGAGGGCCAAATTTTGTGCAGTTTCTCAGGGGTCACGTACAATCTATTCAGAAGCTTCACCAACATTTCAGTATGATTAAGGCATTTAGACATTGTGAAAGAGTTTCGAAAAATACGTTCCCATTCCTCCTCCGTGAATACTACCTGGAGATCTACCTCCCATTGGAGTTGAATTTTTGATTTGGTGATAACGACTTGCGAAGTTAAAATATTATACCAGGTAGTTATGCTAGCTTTGTTGTAACTCTTTGTCAGGTTTACTTGATATATAGCCGTGGGGGAACCTTTGACTATACCTCTGAATGAGGGCTCTGACAGCCAGTGTCTAAGCTGAAGAAATTTATAAAAGTCGCTCTTCGGCAAATGATATTGTTCACTCAACTGAGAAAAGGAGGAAAGTGTACCTGAATTAAACAATTGGCCTAAAGTCAGAATCTCCCTAGATACCCATCCCGACAGGTTTAAGTCAGGAATCTGTTTTGATGCTGCTTGTATTGAGACATTTTCCGTGGGTCGAGCAAAACCCCCAGGGCCTTCACACAATCGGTCCCAGACTATCAAGGCGTCCCTGGTGAGAGCGGGCATGTTATGGGCTTGCGGTCTCCATTCCCGAGGAGCCCAAACTAGATCAACTAAAGTGAAATGAGGATTACGAGCCTTTTCCAGGCCCATCCATGGCTTCCCACACCCTGGGAGGAACCAATCACGCATCTGAGAGAGTAAACAAGCATCATGGTATTTTCCCAGGTCGGGTAGGGCCAACCCTCCCTGTGCTTTCCTCCTAACCATACGCTGCAAGGCCATCCGAGGCGGCCTAGCCTTCCACACGTATGTCCTCATAACCTTGACTAGTTTATTTAACAGGCGCTGTGGGAGATGGAATGGGAGCATCCGAAACAAGTACATCATCTTTGGGAGGAGCATCATTTTGAATGCCGATATTCTCCCCAGCCAAGAGACCTCATAGCACATCCATGAAGTAGTTAAGGACTGGAGTTGGTCAAGTAATAAAGAGAAATTCTTTTCTATCAAACTATCAAGATGTGGGGTAACCTGAATACCTAAGTACGAAATTTCTGTGGATTTCCATATATAGGGATAGTTGTCTTTCAACTTCTGTAATCTCTCCTGCGGAATGTTAATGGGAAGAGCCTCCGTTTTGGAAGTATTCAATTTATACAGAGAGGCTACGCTAAACTGGGCTAGAAGTGTATGGATGGCAGGCAGCGAGGGAGACCTCAATTTTTAAAGAGGTCTCCACAACTCTGCCACACATAGTTTTTCCTTTTTAATAGAAAAAACGGAACAACTGCCGGCAAGAAAGCTGTAAGAAACAGCATTAACAGAGTGCGAGGGGGAGCTAAGACATAGAGCTCCCCTGCCCTCCAGAGAGAAGTGGACTTGCCCAGACTTCTGGCGCCAAGGAGAAGCCCGGGAAAAGGACACAGATCAGAGGGAGCAGGCACCAGGACACTGCTGTTGGACTTCTCCCCTGTTTGGCCTATGGGCTAAGTATCTGATCTTATTTAAACACACTTTTACTGTATTTGCTGTGTACAGAGTGGGCTAGTAGGGGTTATATTATAGATCTCCTACTTGCCAAAAATAGTATATTGTGTTTTAAAATTGCAAGTACAACTTTTATATCAGATTAGTTGGTTACTTGTTTGTTTTCCACTATTCTCTCTACAATCTCTCGCTCTCTCTCTCTCCTTACTCAGCTAAATTTTACAATTTAAGCCTGTGTGTTTGGTGTGCCTTCCTTTATAAAAATGACAGATAAAGGAAAGGGCCCTATGGAAAAATATTTCACATGTTCAAGATGTAATGTAAAATTACCTTGTGGGCAGAAGGACCTGTTGGCGCTCTGCTCTGTCTGCGAAGCAGGGGCCCCCCCTGTACAAACACAGCTTATTTCAGCCCCACTGACGGAGGAACCGGCCTGGGTGGCCTCCCTGACACAGTCGGTTTCCTCTTTAGCACAGATGGTTTTACAATCCAATCAATTACTATCTAATGTGGCAGCCTCGGTGGCTAATAATGCTAGTACACCTTTGGCCCTCCCTGCTACATCAGATTCTATTGGAACGTCTATACTAGGACCTTCCTCATCACCTACGGACCAGGCCCCTTTTCCCACAGAACCGGCATGGTCCGCAGCATTTATAAAGGGTTTGGATAAACTAAACCAGTTACTTGAATCCCCAAACATCCCACCTGCTAAAAGGAAGCGGACTAGATCCGTTGATACCCTTATGGTCCTTTCAGACTCTGGGAAGTTTTCAGAAGAGGAGGGGGAAATTAATTCTGGTACTGACCAGGTTCAACCTTTGGAGCAGGAAGAAAACACTAAAAGCCAATTTATTGATGATTTGGTTTTAACGGTAAGACAAACTTTGGACCTCCCAGAACCGGAGGATCCCACTCCTAGAGACAGAAGTCTCTTTAAGAAGGCCAAAAGGAAGGCTATCCGTTTTCCCCCTTCTGTAGCACTTAAAGATATTGCAGAGGGAGCCTGGAAACAGCCTGAGAAAAGATTCTCTGTTCCCAGAAGGTTCTCTTCCTTGTATCCGTTGCAGGAGGAAGATGTGGCTCGCTGGGAGAGTATTCCAAAGGTGGATATTCCAGTAGCCCGTTTGGCCAAACACACTTTACTACCAGCCCCAGGTTCGGCAACTCTGCAGGATGCCAATAATCGCAGAGTGGAATCCCAGCTGAAATCTATATTTGTGGCTGCGGGTTCTTCCTTTAGACCCACATTTGCTTCAGCTTGGGTTGCTAGAGCCATGGAAGCATGGGCAGACCAACTGGCAGAGGCCTTACAGGACTCTGATTTACTTCCCCTGGTTTTGCATTTGAAAGAGGCATCAGGGTACCTTTATGAGGCAGCCCAGAACACAGCGTCTGTATCCTCTTCTATTCAGGCGGCATCTATTTCAGCAAGAAGGACGTTATGGCTGAAATCCTGGGAAGGAGATGCGGAATCAAAAAGCTCCGTTGAAACCATTCCCTTTTCAGCAGCAGGTTTGTTTGGCCCCGAACTGGATACTATGATCTCACAGGCAACGGGGGGCAAAAGCACTTCCTTGCCGGTATTCTCTAACAGGAGCCGGAACCCTCGAGTCGGCTCCTTTCGTCAGCCCTTTCGAGGGACCTCCTTGCCTAGAGGACAGTCCTTTAGAGGTAGACATCCAAATGCCCGAGGCTCCTCTGTCAGGGGAAGATTCTCGTTTGCAGCTAGGCGCCAGGCCTCCAAGAACCAGGAGAAGCCTGCGTCCTGGCGACCACTCTGTTCTTCTAGAGGGGGTGCCAGTGGGGGGACGTCTGTCTTCGTTTCAGGAACAGTGGGCAGCGTCCTCACAAGATCCTTGGATTCGGGGCATTATATCAAGGGGGTACAGGATAGACCTGCTGGGCCCGGTACCACATTGTTTCTTCATAACCCCGCTACCCCGAGATCCAACAAGACAGGCAATGCAGGATTGTGTCGCCTCTCTTCTTTCGCAAAGAGTCATCTGCAGGGTCCCAGACTACCAGAAGGGACAGGGGGTTTTATTCAAACCTGTTTCTGGTCAAAAATCCGGACGGCTCTTTTCGACCCATCTTAAACCTAAAGAGCCTCAATGTGCACTTACGGGTGGACAGATTTCGGATGGAATCCCTGAGGTCGGTGATAAACGGCTTAGAGAAGGATCAGTTTATGGCTTCCATAGACATAAAAGCCGCATACCTCCACATTCCCATTTGGAGCGACCATCAGTCTCTCCTAAGATTCACAGTAAAGTCCTCCCACTATCAGTTTCAGGCCCTCCACTTCGGCCTCTCCACAGCGCTGAGGGTTTTCACGAAGATCATGTCAGTGTTGGCAGCGTGTCTTCACTTACAAGGAGTTCAGGTCGTGCCTTATTTGGACGATCTGCTCATCAAATCCTCCTCAGAGAATTGCTTACGTCATCACTTATCCCTCACCCTGGCAGTTCTTGAGGGCCATGGATGGCTGATAAATCTAAAGAAAGCCCAGATGGTTCCGTGTCAACGCATGGTTTTCCTAGGGCTCATCAAAGACACCAGTCAGCAAAAGGTGTTCCTGCCTGCCGAGAAGATGGGTTCTTTTTGGAGTACAACAACTCAGGTCTTGTCCTCTCCCAGCCCCTCAATACACTTGTGCATGCGGCTGCTGGTAAAGATGGTGGCCTCTTTCGAGACCATTCCCTTCGGTCGAGCTCATTCTCAATGTTTTCAGTGGGATCTGTTGACGAAATGGTCAGGATCCCACCTACGCTTGGATCTCCAGAGGATCTCACTGTCTCCAAGGGCGAGAGAATCGCTCCAGTGGTGGCTTATTCTGGATCACATGGCGGTGGGCAGGTCCTTTGCTCCATGGTCATGGATCATAGCCACAACAGACGCCAGCCTGAGAAGTTGGGGAGCGGTAGTCCTGCACCTCAGGCTCCAGGGGCTCTGGTCAGTACAGGAATTGGCCCTATCAATCAACACGTTGGAGTTGAAGGCAATACTTTTAGCTCTTCGGGGGGCCCAGACTCTCCTTCATGGCCACCCAGTCAGAGTTCAGTCCGACAATGCCACGGCTGTGGCATATGTCAACAGACAGGGAGGAACCAGGAGTGCAGCTGCAATGCGCGTTGCAGCTCAGATATTCCTTTGGGCAGAACAGTACGTTCCAGCTATATCGGCGGTGTTCATGCCAGGAATAAAATATTGGAAGGCCGATTACCTCAGTCGCAATGCGATGATGCCAGGGGAGTGGTCCCTCCACCCGGAAATATTCCAGTATCTAGTTCAGAGGTGGGGTCTTCCGGATGTAGATCTCATGGCCTCCAGACACAACAGGAAGGTTCACAGGTTTTGCGGAAGGGCAAGAGATCCCCTAGCAATAGTGGTGGACGTGATGTCCATGTCATGGGAATTCAGGTTGGGTTATCTATTTCCCCCGATTCCCATGCTTCCCAGAGTACTCAGACGAGTGAGGCAAGGCGGCCGGCCGGTGATCCTAAAAGCTCCCTCATGGCCGCGTCAAGTGTGGTACGCAGACATTCTATCCATGGCGGTGGGCCAAGGATATCGTCTTCCGGCACGAGACGATCTTCTTCTCCAAGGTCCTTTACGTCACCAGAATTTACCTCAGCTCAGTTTAACGGCATGGCTGTTGAAGCCAGGCTCTGGAGGGCTAGGAGTTTTTCCTCCAGTGTAGTGAACACTATGATGCGAGCTCGAAAGCCAGTTTCGGCTCGTATCTATCATCGAATCTGGAAGGCTTATAACAGATGGTGTGAAAATAGAACATGTCACACATCCTCCTTTCGTCTCCCTCGCTTATTGTCTTTTCTTCAGGATGGTCTGGAAGCAGGGCTTCGTTTAGGTTCCCTAAAAGTTCAGGTATCGGCACTTTCAGTCTTTTTTCAAATGAAATTAGCCGATTTGCCGGACATCAGGACTTTTCTTCAAGGGGTTTTACATATTCAGCCTCCCTATGTTCGCCTACAGCACCATGGGATCTTAACCTGGTACTGGATATGCTTAAAAGGCCTCCCTTTGAGCCTTTACTTGAGGCAGATTTAAGGTGTTTGACCTGGAAGGTTGTTTTTCTTTTGGCAATTGCATCGGCACGCAGGGTGTCGGAATTGGGAGCTCTGTCTTGCCGGGAACCATATCTGTTTTTTTATGAAGACAGAGCGGTTTTGAGAACGATTCCCTCCTTTATTCCAAAGGTGGTGTCATCATTCCATTTAAACCAGGAAATTGTAGTTCCGGTTTTCTCATCTACTTCTCAGTCTGATCTGCAGTCTATGGAAAAGTTAGATGTGGTTAGGGCTCTCCGGATTTACGTCAAAAGAACATCTCAAATTAGACGAACCGATTCCCTGTTTGTCCTATATGATTCTAACAAAAGGGACTGGCCAGCCTCAAAACAGTCCATTGCAAGATGGATTACGGCAACCATTAAGCAGGCTTACATAAGAGCTAACCGTCCTGTGCCAGAGAGACTTACGGCCCATTCCACCAGATCGGTAGGGGCGTCATGGGGAGCAAGAAATGGGGCTTCTGCTGACCAGCTTTGCAGAGCCGCCACCTGGTCTTCTGTCCACACATTTACCAAATTCTATCAATTTAATGTATTCGCTTCCGCGGATGCAAACTTCGCTCGTAGTGCTCTACGAGTGGGGCTTTCAGAGCGGTCCCACCCTTAGGGGGCTGCTTTAGAACGTCCCCATGGTAAGCAGTGTCCCCCAGACTGGATGAAAGAGAAAAGAGGATTTATATACTCACGTTAAATCCGTTTCTCTGATTCCGGCTGGGGGACACTGCGATCCCTCCCTTCTGCCTTTCCTCTGTATCCTCTTGTTTGATTGACCTATCTCCTTGGGGCTTTTTAAATTAACTGAGGCGGAAGAGGCGAGGGGATTGTAGAGGGGAGGGGTCTGTCAGCAGTGCTAAAGTTTAACTAGTTAGGTGCCAACTCCCCGTGCTCCCCTCCACAACCCATGGTAAGCAGTGTCCCCCAGACGGAATCAGAGAAACTGAGTTAACGTGAGTATATAAATCCTCTTTTTATTATTGTGTGCTCATTCATTATTAACGTATTATAGACAATTTAATATATTATAGTTATAAACATATTCTAGTGTACGCAAGTATTATAGATTGTTATTGTATTATAGTGCATGCAGTCATTATAAGCATATTATTGTATGATGTTGTGCTCCATCATTATAGAAGTATAATTGCATTGATCTCTTTCTGTTTATATCAGGTTCTCTAAGACATGTGAGATAGTTGGCACTGATGGCTACAGGTGCACAGCCTGCCCCCTAGGGTACACAGGGCAGTACTGCGAGCGGTAAGTATTCTGTCACTGTGTATTACTATCGAGAGCATTTAGTGTCACCTCTCTGTTTGCAGTCAGACACATGTAGCTGGGACATGGGTAGCTCATGTCACCTCACTGTATATCTGTCACAATGTAGCTAGGATATATCACATCCTTGGGCTAATCTTGTATCCTTTTCACATATGCGTACATGGGATATGTCATATTGCCTCCCTCTAATCCTGAGTTACATATCTACCTGGGACACAGGTAGATCATACCTATTTCAGTCACTGATATCTACAACTCGGGTCACGTCACCTATTTGTATGTAGTTACAGTCATTCTTCTGTACTACGGACATAGCTAGGTCATGTTCTCTCCATGTTCTTAGTTGTATACATGTACAAGGGTGGGGACATGTTATCTCCCAGTATCCCAGTCACACGTGTAACTTTTAAGAGTTCTAGAATAAACATCAGTATGTGTCAGGACTGACACGCCTGTATTTGTCTCCTGTTCCTCCATATGATAGATGTTCTCCTAGGTTCACGGGTAACCCCAACATCCGTGGACAGAAGTGTGTTCCCGATGGTAAGAGCGTTATTTTCTTTCTTTTTGGGCTCCATTCTGATGGTAAATGTGCCTGTGATGTCTGATTGGATGGAATCAGTTACAATGTGGCTATCAAGATTTCTCCTTCAGCAGTAGGGGACACAGAATGTGGGTTATGTTTTACCACAGAACACAGGTCACAGGGAAAAATAACTGACTCCTCCTCTCTCTCCCCATGATACCCTGCTCTCCCCCTCAGTACATTGTCCAGAGCACTGAATATGAGGTGGGCAGACTCCTTTTTTCCCTTACATAAATTATTTCTATGTTTTACACTATTCCAAGGAACAGCCTCCACATCCCCTGGACTGTGGAAGGAGGGTGTATTATTTTTTTTTTCATCCCATCCAAATGCCTGATTCCACTTTGGGAGAAACTCACCCTCACTGCTCTTTGCAGTGGACTCTGGACTGTCTAGGACAAGTAGGTCTTAGTCACTGCAGTGTCCTGGGTAGGGAGGGACAAATGGTGGCCACACTCTCTGCCAGGAAGGGAGGGGATGTGAGTTTGCTTTAGCTCTGGAACGCACTGCGGTGCTTTCCTAATTGGAGTACAGCAAGATGGCATTGACAATGCTGAGGGGGGGTCTGTGGAAGGGAGAGTTTCCTCTGGATGGTGGCACCTTTGGGGGGGATTTTTGAGCATGATGATAAACTCTTTTCTTCAAGCTGTAGAAGAACACAGACCAACCCACCCTGGAGTCCATGTCTGTTTTACTTCTTCTTCTGTCTGCTGATAGTTCTAAGCTCAGGATGAGTCATGGAGTGGTGGTGGTTGGGGTACTTCTTCCAGTGCCCTGCCTCGTAGTGGTCAAACATAACTTAATATTTGAGTGCCCCTACAGCGTCAGAGAAAGGGATTTAATGTTAAATACATAAGTTCCCTGGTATATCCCGCATGGAGTACGAGTGGTAACGCTTCTACTCTCTATTTCCTACTTAGACAGAAGATCTAACTTCATTGTCAGGGTTTACCCTGAAAAGAAAACCATTGCTGCCGGTGGTGAGGTTTCTCTCAGATGCCAAGGAAGTGGCGTTACTCCTCACTACTTCTTCTGGTCTCGAGAAAATGGACAACCTCTTCCTAGCAACTCCCAGCTGAGGGACAGAGGTAATAGAAATGTCTGAACCTTCTGAAGTTTCAGGTGTAGAAACATCTCCTCTTCTAACACTGGGAATAGGCGACAGAAAATCATCATCTTTCACCTGTCTGTCCAGAAAACCCGCCACCTGTCTGTCCAGATAACCCGCCACCTGTCTGTCCAGATAACCCGCCACTTGTCTGACTAATGTCTCACCTGTTTCCTGTCCCATCTCAGGAGAGATCCTGCACTTCAACAATCTGAAGCCTTCTGATTCCGGGGGCTATATTTGTACTTGCCGCAACATTCAGTTTGCCAACACCAGCAGAGCAGAGATTATTGTCCAAGGTGAGATTTGCTTTATTGTTCTGTGGAGATTACCAACACTCATAGTCTCTGATAATTGGATGAGAACTGCCTGAGAATCATACAATATAAATTGTGCAGTTCCGTAGTTACCGGATAGTTGTGGTTGAAAAAAGGTGAATTAAATCCAATTTGTTACAGTAGAGACTCTTCCACCTCCAAGACCAATTCTGACACCTGTCTGGATAACATTGTACCTCGTCTTATCAGCTTTTCAAACCTTTCTTCATAGTTGCGCTTTTCACTGCTCGTACTAACAATTTGTAGTAACGTTTGTAGGCGATTTCTTTGACCAAATTGCATTGCACATGATTCTCTCAGACTGGTCTAATTTCATGAGAGAAAAATTCCCGAATAACTCCAAGGGGGGTCGGGTGTGATTGGGCACCGGAGAATTGGTGTATTTGAAGGTATTGATAGAAATGTTTGTGTGTCATATAAAGCTTAGAGAAATCAGGGAGGTTCCCCAGAAGGGTGAGATGAGGCCGGGAGTGTTCCCCAGGTCACCTCAGTGCATGGAGTAAGCTTTACAGGATCTTAGTCAGTGACTAATGTAACCATATTACTGCTCTTTTTACATTAAGGTCACACCTAGGCAGCTATGCCAGAAAGCAAAGACTGTTTTTATTTATGGGATATACAACACATCTACTCATATAACACTTATCTACATCACATAAAAGCAGCAGGATATCAGTCTCTTATCTCACAGATGAATAAACACCGCACTGTACCCCAGTATTATAATCAGGAGGGAGCCTAGTAAGTTTCTGCTGCAGGGATTCTAGGAAGGATGTAGCAATTTCCTCCAACGTTATATTCCCAGATCCCTTCCCACAACAAGGGGACTGAGGGTTAAACAGTCATCGCAGTGATCATCAATCTCACACAAATAATAAAATCATCTCAGCTAGTCCAAGTCATATAACAAGAGTAACGTCTGGGGGAACATAGAGGCTCCTGATCACCAGCACCTCCAGGCTGGTGGACGTTTCAAGTCCTATTGCGGGAAGAACAACTGTTTCGATAAACCCCAACTTCTACACCCTGCACGTGTCTCTCTGTAAAACTGGGGGGATTTGCTCTCAAGCAGGAGTGTGAGTATTCGCACACTGAGATATGAGTCTTTGCTACAGATTCTATCACTCAGCTCTGGAGGGGAAGTAGGGATTGGAGGGATCAAGTTCATCCTTCTGGCCTCACGAGCTGCCTTACACAATGTTTCATGTCGTTATTGCTGTAATTTCCATTTCTTCATCATTTCCGAAATGATCAATATAATTTATTAATAGTAAATCAGGTACAATGTAATTTCCTGTAGAATGACGTCAGTCTATTCTTATATCTTACTTACACATTGTTTGATTAAAGCTGCCATTAGCTGGGATTCTTCACTTTCAGCAATGCAATGAGGTTTGTAACACAAGATTAACAGATATATTACTGTTTGCTCTCCATTACTCACAATGCCCATGACATAGAGACCAATATGATCACTTATTTCTGTACTGCACCCCTTATAGAAAGTGTCCACTCCCATATACCATCCCCAATGTCCTTGCCCCCATTTACTTACCCCCCGTTCTCTCATCCCCAAATTCTCTGCTCTATTCTCTTGTCCCAAAAATACTCTCATCCCCAAATACACTCATTCCCACATACTGTGCTCCACTCTCTTGCACCCATGCTCTCATACCCAAATACTCTGCTCCATTCTCTCATCCCCAAATACTTTGCTAAACTCTCGTCCCCACTCTCTAATACCCAAATACTCTGCTCCACTCTCTCATCCCCAAACACTCTGCTCGACTCTCCCGGCCCCAAACACTCTGCTCCATTCTCTTGTCCCAAAAATACTCTCATCCCCAAATACACTCATTCCCACATACTGTGCTCCACTCTCTTGCACCCATGCTCTCATACCCAAATACTTTGCTAAACTCTCGTCCCCACTCTCTCATACCCAAATACTCTGCTCCACTCTCTCATCCCCAAACACTCTGCTCGACTCTCCCGGCCCCAAACACTCTGCTCCATTCTCTGGCCCCAAAAATACTCTCATCCCCAAATTGTCTGCTTCACCCACTCATCCCCAAATACTGTGCTCCACTCTCATCTCCAAATACTCTCATCCCCAAATATATGCATGTCTTTGTGTGGTGAGAATGGGGGTGGGAGGTTTATAAATGACACATTTGAAATAACAAAGATAATCTTGTTTCACATCCCAGCCGCACCCACCAGGCCAATCACCGTAACGGTGGAAGAGCAGAGGGTTCAGAGTGTGCGACAGGGCTCAGACGTCACCTTTATATGTACAGCGAAGAGTATGGTGAGTTTGGAGCACTGGGTGTATGAAACCAGCTTGGGGGGAAAACTCCTACAAAGCTTCTCCCAGTTTCATGTTTGTTATTAACTTATGTTTTGCCCCCTATCCTGTAATCCAATGGTCATCATCTGTTTTTGTTTTCCTTCTTCTCTCCATCCGACAACACTCAGTCCGCGGCCTACACACTCGTGTGGACCCGTCAGAATAACGGGAAGCTGCCCGAGAGAGCGATGGACTTCAACGGGATCCTGACCATCCGTAACGTGCAGCCTGAGGATGCCGGCATTTACATTTGCACAGGCTCCAACATGTTTGACATGGACACGGGCAATGCAACACTCTATGTTCAAGGTTGGTGTAAGAGTCACCATTAAACCCCTCCATCCTCCACCCCACTTGCATGGTGCTAAAGTCCCCACTCTCCTTAGTGCCTGCACATCCCCTAACTGACGGGTCTCCTCGGCTTCACTTCGCTTGTAGGCTTTGGGCATTGGCTGCAATGGCGTCTACCTATCTGGAATTTCACCATAACACCAGTGATTTTGCATGTTGGAATGAAGTAATCCTTCACCCTCCCTCTGCCTTTCTCTTCAATCCACTCATCTAATCAGGACGCTCCACTAACGTGATTGGACGCTTATGCTGCCTGGGCCCGCCCAAATTGCATCACATGATTAGAGAACACGAATTAAATTAATTCTGCATCCAGTCGCTAGCAAATTCTTTCCCTCAATCACTCCCCACCCTCGCCAGCTTCACCCACCTTCACCGTGTGTGCATTCAGCTTCCGCTGCTGCCTATTAAACCCAGATATGGAACCCAACACCCACTGAAATAACAACATCCTCATGTTTATTTTTTAAATAAAATGTTTATGTTTAAATTTGAAGTGGACATTAAGACTTCTTATGTTGAGTGAGGGGCTCTCCATGGTCAGGTCCTGGGGGTAGAGCTTTCCCCTGCCCAGGCATCATTCCAGTGTCCACTGTGTATGTGTTGTGTCTTTTTATATTCTCTGTGCTTGTTTTGGGGGGTTTAACCTACTCCTGGTGTACTTTACGTACAGTAAGTAATACCCTAGTCCTGCCCCTGTTTGACTCGGTGACGGTATCCTGTATTTTCAACCATGGTGTAGATGCTCTACATTCTCAGGATTTACCATGAGTGTCAGGATCTCTCCGCTGTAGGTATAACGGTGCGTTAGTATCATGATACGGCCTGACTTACAATGAGGGATATTGGTTGAAGCCATGGAAAGAGGCCGATATCTTGGTTTATACTGGGGAATGAATGTTTTTCTCATGTGTCTTAGTAACAGTGAGGATTGTTATTATCTTCTCACTTTACCAGTATTGATTCTTAGAACTGTATCACACTGAGAGGTTTGTATCTTGTGACGTAGCCAGTATCCCATTGGTTAGAAGTTATTCTATTGCGATGTCGCCAGTATCTTAGTAAATAGAAGAGGGTAGTATTGTGGTACATGTATCTTACAGTATAGATAGATAAGGATCCTGTGACGTGGCCAGTATGACATGGAATAGAAGAGGTATGATCCTGTGACGTGGCCAGTATGTCATGGAGTAGAAGAGGTAGGATCCTGTGACGTGGTCAGTATGTCATGGAGTAGAAGTGGTAGGATCCTGTGACGTGGCCAGTGTGACATGGAGTAGAAGAGGTAGGATCCTGTGATGTGGCCAGTATGACATGGAATAGAAGAGGTAGGATCCTGTGACGTGGTCAGTATGACATGGAATAGAAGAGGTAGGATCCTGTGACGTGGCCAGTATGACATGGAGTAGAAGAGGTAGGATCCTGTGACGTGGCCAGTATGACATGGAGTAGAAGAGGTAGGATCCTGTGACGTGGCCAGTATGACATGGAGTAGAAGAGGTAGGATCCTGTGACGTGACCAGTGTGACATGGAATAGAAGAGGTAGGATCCTGTGACGTGGTCAGTGTGACATGGAATATAAGAGGTAGGATCCTGTGACGTGGTCAGTGTGACATGGAATAGAAGAGGTAGGATCCTGTGACGTGACCAGTGTGACATGGAATAGAAGAGGTAGGATCCTGTGACGTGGTCAGTATGAAATGGAATAGAAGAGGTAGGATCCTGTGACGTGGCCAGTATGACATGGAGTAGAAGAGGTAGGATCCTGTGACGTGGTCAGTGTGACATGGAATATAAGAGGTAGGATCCTGTGACGTGGTCAGTGTGACATGGAATAGAAGAGGTAGGATCCTGTGACGTGACCAGTGTGACATGGAATAGAAGAGGTAGGATCCTGTGACGTGGTCAGTATGACATGGAGTAGAAGAGGTAGGATCCTGTGACGTGGTCAGTATGACATGGAGTAGAAGAGGTAGGATCCTGTGACGTGGCCAGTATGTCATGGAGTAGAAGAGGTAGGATCCTGTGACGTGGTCAGTATGACATGGAATAGAATAGGTAGGATCCTGTGACGTGGCCAGTATGTCATGGAGTAGAAGAGGTAGGATCCTGTGATGTGGTCAGTATGACATGGAATAGAATAGGTAGGATCTGTGACGTGGTCAGTATGACATGGAATAGAATAGGTAGGATCCTGCGACGTGGCCAGTATGTCATGGAGTAGAAGAGGTAGGATCCTGTGACGTGGTCAGTATGACATGGAATAGAATAGGTAGGATCCTGTGACGTGGCCAGTATGTCATGGAGTAGAAGAGGTAGGATCCTGTGACGTGGTCAGTATGACATGGAATAGAAGAGGTAGGATCCTGTGACGTGGTCAGTATGACATGGAATAGAAGAGGTAGGATCCTGTAGAGTGGCCAGTATGACATGGAATAGAAGAGGTAGGATCCTGTGACGTGGTCAGTGTGACATGGAATAGAAAAGTTAGGATCCTGTAGAGTGGCCAGTATGACATGGAATAGAAGAGGTAGGATCCTGTGACGTGGTCAGTGTGACATGGAATAGAATAGTTAGGATCATGTGACGTGGCCAGTATGACATGGAATAGAATAGGTAGGATCCTGTGACGTGGCCAGTATGACATGGAATAGAATAGGTAGGATCCTGTGACGTGGCCAGTATGTCATGGAGTAGAAGAGGTAGGATCCTGTGACGTGGTCAGTATGACATGGAATAGAATAGGTAGGATCCTGTGACGTGGCCAGTATGTCATGGAGTAGAAGAGGTAGGATCCTGTGACGTGGTCAGTATGACATGGAATAGAAGAGGTAGGATCCTGTGACGTGGTCAGTATGACATGGAATAGAATAGGTAGGATCCTGTGACGTGGCCAGTATGACATGGAATAGAATAGTTAGGATCCTGTGACGTGGCCAGTATGTCATGGAGTAGAAGAGGTAGGATCCTGTGACGTGGTCAGTATGACATGGAATAGAATAGGTAGGATCCTGTGACGTGGCCAGTATGACATGGAGTAGAATAGTTAGGATCCTGTGACGTGGCCAGTATGTCATGGAGTAGAAGAGGTAGGATCCTGTGACGTGGCCAGTATGTCATGGAGTAGAAGAGGTAGGATCCTGTGACGTGGCCAGTATGTCATGGAGTAGAATAGTTAGGATCCTGTGACGTGGCCAGTATGTCATGGAGTAGAAGAGGTAGGATCCTGTGACGTGGCCAGTATGTCATGGAGTAGAATAGTTAGGATCCTGTGACGTGGCCAGTATGTCATGGAATAGAAGAGGTAGGATCCTGTGACGTGGCCAGTGTGACATGGAGTAGAAGAGGTAGGATCCTGTGACGTGGCCAGTATGACATGGAATAGAATAGGTAGGATACTGTGACGTGGACAGTATGACATGGAGTAGAAGAGGCCAGTGTAACATGTTTTATAACGTATGATGTGGCCTTTATGACATTGAATAGAAGAGGATAGCATCTTGTCTCATGGCGACAAGAAGGATTTTTTTTGACTTGTGAAAAGTCCTTTAATTAAAGTTGTAGATAAGTAGATCCTGATGTCCTGACCTGAGAATGTTGGAGTCTAATAAACGTTTATCTGGTGCCTTCTGGTGTCTCTGTGGGGTGTTTGGGATGGAGGCGTTCATGATCTCACACAACTTCTTGGAACGAAGAGCTTGTTGCCTTGAATAGATATATTCGCAGGACCTCAGAAAGTATTGTAAGCTCTGCACATCGTCCTCGGAGAGCAGAATGAATGACGTTGCTTTATGAAGCATTGTATAAATGATTCCCTTGTATATTGTAAGTTCCCTTATAAGAGAGACTGTAAATATCTACAGACTACAGGTTGCTGCCCCCGATTATGGGTAGATCCAGCACCTGAGCTCTGAGCTGCTAGTTTTGGTCTGCAGATTACAGACCATTCATAGACCTAGAATGTTTTCTGCTCTCATTATTGCTGACCTCACCTTGTAATGTGAAATGTGAATCACTATATACCTCACAGATGCTGCAGTGTTGAGCGTTGTACTTTTACTGACACTTACAGTCCATAAGCATTCATGCAATACATTGTAAAAGAGTTACTACTGTGTTGTACTGAACAGATACCTGCAATGCATTCTGCAGAGGTTACTGCACACACTGTGGCATTCAAACCGCTGTTGGTGCTGAATTTACCAAAGACCAGGTATAGCCCTGTATATGGGATGTGCCACGTGTTACGTAACCTTAGCCTGCCTATGGCATTACCACTAAATGTAATCTATAGGTATCAGTATTTTGTATTTATACTATGTGTATTAACCTGTACATAGAACACCACCCTGTCCTGTGTTTCCACATCAATAAAGCTGGTATTGTTCCACGTAATTCCTGTGTGTTACATTGTCTGTAGCTGTGACATTGTTAGATAATATATCTGTGTTTTATCCTGTCCTTATATTCCCGTGGTGTCTTATTCCATAAAAACCACATTCAGAACTTATATATACAGTGATGTTGGGATAATACTGGTGCCAATAAAAAAAAAAAAAGAGGCATTAGCCCGAGTGACAATACTTAATATTCTCCAAACGTAATTTTATCCCCCATATTTTGTGTGTGTTGTATGCAGAACTTGTAGGGAAAGTTTAGGGGGCCTGCATTATACTGCTCATTATACACATACATGTCAGAACCATTAGACATAAATAACTGAAAGTTACTCTGATTCTGTCATTGTTAACCCCCCTCTGCCCGCACTGCACACAATCATCTGTTCCGTTGACCATCACATCCAGATAGGCCTCAATCTCCATCTGGTACCCTTAATACAGATGGTTTCAGATCTCCTGACATGGGAAGAGTCAGTCACCTCCGTCATCTGGCTGCTTCTTATGGCTCCATTCACTGTCTAACACCCCAGTCCCACCAAGTACTTTATAGCTGTGAAGATAGGACATGTCTCTGGGGGTTGGTACATTGTATTTGGGTAAAGAGATTACATTAAGGAGTTTCTGTTGCTCTCACCCATACCTGAAGACATATAGGTGTATGAAGGGTTCTCCACCGTCAGGACAGCTGTTTGGTGATTTCCATTCATGTGTTCAGTACAGATGGTTCTAACATAACCGCAGAGAATTATCAGACCAAGTTTTATGGAGCAGTAGAAACCCCTGAAGGACACACAGCACCAGAATTGACACAGAGTGGCTCTGCCCATTGAGCACTGTGGCTTCAGCGTGCCAACCAAACTGCCTGTTCCCGGTAACATTCCTTAATGCCCCTCTGTGCATGTCTGGCATAGCCTTCACTCCATCATACGTGTCCTTCAGCTTCTGGTCAGGAATACATCTCTGCAGTACATAATGATTGAGCACTAATTCTGATGTGTAGTGTGTCTGATGCTAATATCTGTGCTTCTTCCTGACCATACCTGGCCTGCTAACCTCCATCTTATCCACAGCTAGATTGTAAGTGTACAACAAGTGCTCAGACCTCTCATTATCCCGGTGCTGTCATCCCTGTCATAGTTCTGGCAAGGATGAAAATATATTCACACTAATGTGCCACCAGCCCAAGCACTGGAGAGACGAACTTTAGGTTCTCTTGACACATTGGATACATTTGTGTTTAAAAAAAAACCCAACAAACTGCTCTGCAGGTAACTGAGAACAAGATGCGGTGTTTCCTGTCGCAACCAACCAGACATTTCCTTTTATTTTGAAAATTGTATTGAAAAATGAGAATCTGATTTGGTCCTAATGGTAGCTCCACATTTATATGTTGAATAGTTTTTATAAATGTCCCACCGCCCCCGTCTCCAAGTTTGTAAATAGTTTGATTCATATCACAATAGCAGACAGAGGACTGGACTCTTCTGCTGATGTCAGGGGATAGTATGACTTACATTGCGGGAGGATCCAGCTCTCCAGGAGCTGTGTGCAGACCCATGTATTTTATGATGTGATCAGTGTAATTCTTCTCCACCATATTATAGCCGTAGCAGGGAATCCTCCTGTGGCTGTTATTGAACCCAAGCAGCTGACCGTTCAGGAGGGTCAACCAGCAGAGTTCCGCTGCACAGCATATGGGCAACCTCATCCTACACTGGAGTGGACAGGTAGGTAACTGCGGGTACTGAATGAGCGGAGAGGATAAATAGCAGTGGGACTTGATCTCATCTATGCTTGTGTCTCTGGTAGGTGGGCAGAACGGAGGAATTTCTTCTAGAGCCAGCATCCAAGGCGGCATCCTGCGATTCTCATCCACCCAGCTCTCTGACGAGGGCCAGTACTCCTGCCGTGTGGCCAACAGTCTGGGGCATGACATCACCAGGGCTGAACTGCGAGTACACAGTGAGTAAATTACTTGTGCACATTTAGTACCAGATAAGTGACCTCCACAAAGACCTCAGGAGAGTTGTTGGCATCCAAAGAGTCGGAGCTTGGAGTTAGACCTTCCCTTCTACTTTCCTCAGAGCTGTACTCCGAGGAGGAATCGTTGTTTCTCTGTCATCCAATCTGGGGGACACTCGGAGTTGGCACTTAAATAGTTTACTAACTGCTGCTGACTCCTTCCCTCTGCAACTCCTGCTAGCCTCAGTTTAGTTTGTGCCCAAGGAGTTGGGCTGTTATTTTTGTACTGTTAGGTAATTTAGTTATTTTCCTTTGTTTTTAGTTTATATGGTGAGTGTAGTCGGATACAGGTGCTGCTACCTGTCATCTGTTAGATCAGTGGTCCGGACAAACGGATGAAGAAACAACTTTGTCCTGAACTGTCCATACAGACAAGCTTGGGGCTTGTTATTAGGGTGATGGCAGACGCTCGCTGTGGCGCTGTCACTGGCGCTACACTGGGACCGGCGCTGCTGACAGGCAGAGAGCGCACGATCAAAAGGAAGCGGGACATGTTGGGAGATACCATGTTCCCCGCTAAGGCGGAGCGGGAACCTGGATCTCCGGTTGCGGGACTAGTCCATGGCAGTGCCTGACTAGGTCAGACTGCAGAAACGCTGGGCAGGTTTCTATTTGGTGCTGGACCGCTCGCGGAGGACACGGAAGGTGTGTACCGCGCTGCAGTCAGCTGACGGTGAGAATCTGGGAGGAGGGGGCAGTGGAGGCTTCCACCCTGTCTGTTGGTATATCCCAGGAGTGCGAAAATTTCCCGTCATTGCATTAGAGGTCGGATGTTCCTCAAGTGGCTTTGTGAGGAGAAAGAAGTGTGCTGTCACTGACTCCTTCCTTCCTTTCCCTGGGACCCAGCTAAGTGGGAATTCAATTTTCTTTCTGGTTTCCCCTGGGCTGCTTCCCCCTAGGGCCAATCGGGCTAGGTTATCCCATGCTCTGTTTTAGGCTTCCGGCTCAGAGGGGTCCTCCGAGGAAGAAGGGAAGCTATTAGAGGATTCTGACTACACCCAATGGGATGACTGGGAGGACAATGCCAGAACCATGGGGTTGCAGGACCTGGTGTTAGCGGTACGTCAGGCTTTGGACTTGGTGGGATCAGAGGAGCAGAGCAGTTCAGTGACTGTGTTTTCCTTCCTCTTCAGAACTGTCTGAGATTGCGGAGTCTGCATGGAAAGCTCTGGACTGACGATTTTGCTTCCCTTGCAAGTTTCTTCATCTTTATCCACTGCAGGACAAGGATGCTTCTCGCTGGGAGCAGATTCCCAAGGTGGATACACCGGTAGCTAGATTAGCCAGTCATACCACCTTGCAGGTGTCTAGCTCGGTGGTCCCCCCACAGATAGGAAGACTGAGAGCTTCCTTGAAAGCATGTTTTCGGCAGCGGGTGCTTCGTTCCGGCCCATGTTCTCATCTGCGTGGGTAGCCAGAGCCATGGAAATCTGGGCTGACCAATTGGCAGTAGGATTACTGGATTCTGATCTCCTTCCTTTAGCTCTCCATTTGAAGGAAGCCTCGGGCCATCTTTATGAAGAGGCCCAGAATGCGGCTTCGGTGGATTCTTCTATTTTGTCCACGGCTGTGGCGGATAGAAGGGCCCTTTGGCTGCGGTCTTGAGATGCAGACGCAGAGTCAAAGAAGTACCTGGAGGTCTTACCTTACTCTGGGTCTATCATATTTGGTCCAGAACTGGACACTATGATTTCCCAGTCCACTGGTAGGAAGAGTAATTTTTTGCCGGTGAATGCTCCTAGGGCCAAACCACTTGGGTTCAGTTCCTTTTGGCAGCCCTTTCGGGGCCACACCTCTGGCAGGGGTCAGGTGTCAGTGAGAGGTGGACCTTTTTCATACCGAGGACAGTCTCACAGGCGAAGGGGCTCCTTTCCCAGGAGGCGCTCCTCTTCCAAGAACCCGGACAAGGCCGCAGCGTAATGGGAACATCCATCTCCTAGCCGCTGCGGGGGTGGGTGGGTCGTCTGCAATTCTTTAGAGACCAGTGGGCGGTGTCTTCACGAGACAGCTGGAATATGGGGGTCATTTCCAGAGGATATGTGATAGACCTTTTGGGTTCTTTTCAACTCCTCCTCTGAAGGGAAGGGCCTTGACTCAGGCCGTCGATTCTCTACTTTCAACAGGAGTTGTTTGCTGAGTGCCAGATTCCCAGAAGGGTCGGGGATTTTATTCAAATCTATTCTGGTCGCAAAGGAGGATGGGTCATTTCGGCCAATCCTAAACCTCAAGGGACTCAATCAGCATTTGTGAGTGGACAAGTTCCGAATGGAATCGGTCTGCTCCATCATCAGTGGACTGAAACCCTGGGAATTTTTATCTTCGATAGAAATCAAAGACGCTTATCTCCATGTTCCCATCTGGGAAGGAACATCGGTCTCTCCTTCGGTTCACGATGGGGAAGGACCATTTTCAATTCAGGGCACTTCCTTTTGGCCTGTCAACAGGGCCCCGTGTGTTCACAAAGATCATGTCTGTCATGTCTGCCCGCCTGCGGGCCATGGGTGTGAACATAATTCTTTATTTGGATGCTCTCTTTATCAAGGCTCCTACGAGGAGCATCCTGGATCAGCATCTTTTGCTGACCCTTCGGATTCTGGAACAACACAGTTGTGTGATAAATTACCCGAAGTCCCAGTTGGTTTCATCCCAGTGGATGGTGTTCTTGGGTCTTCTCATGGACACCAGTCTACAGAAAGTTTTTCTTACGGAAAACAAGGTTTCTGCAATCAGGACATCGGTGCAGAACCTTCTCCTTTCTCCACGACCCTTCATGTTGATGGGCGTGAAGCTCTTGGGTTAGATGGTCGGCTCTTTCAAGACCCTTCCTTACGGACGGTTTCATTTATGGGTTTTTTAGGGGGACTTCTTATGCCAATGGTCAGGATCTCCCTTTGATCTCGAGTACCAGTATTTCCAGTTGTCCAGGATTGCCCGTCTCTCCTTTCGGAGGTGGGCACACCGAGAACTTTTTCCTTTTCTTAGAGCAGGGGTGGGCAAACCAGTCCTCAAGCGCCATCAACAGTTCATGTTTTTAGGATTTCTTTAATCATGCACAGCTGAGTTAATCTATTTGGCTGGGTCAGTAATTATCCCAGCTGTTTCTACAGACAGAAATCCTAAAAACATGAATTGTTGTTGGCCCTTGAGGACTGGTTTGCCCACCCCTGTCTTAGAGGAATGCCAACCTGAATTCAATCGGACAATGCCACGGCAGTGGCCTACGTAAACCGACAAGAAGCGCAAGTGCCATGGCAGTGGCGAACGAGATCTTGTCTTGAGCTGAAAGGTTTGTTCCAGCCATATCCATGGTATTCATTCCGGAGGTGGACAACTGGGAGGTTGATTACTTGAGCAGACAAGCGAGCCTCCCAGGGGAATGGTCCTTGCATCCTCAGGTTTTTCAGGATCCAGTCAACAGATGGGGCCTCCCTGACATAGACTTGAGATGGCCTCTCGTCGCAATTACCGTGTACCGAGGTTTTGCACAAGGTCCAGGGACCCTTTGGCAGCGGTAGTGGATGTAATGACCATGCATTGGGACTTCCAACTGGGGTAATTGTTTCCTCCCATTCCCATGATTCAGCGAGTTCTTCATCGGGTGGCTCTGGGGAGCCTTCCAGTTATTCTAGTTGCGCCAAACTGGCCCAGAAGGGTTTAGTACGCCAACATTCTTCTGCTCGCGGATGGTCTAGTTTGGCCTCTTCCTCTCTAGCCCGCTTTACTGGAGCAGGGACCTTTTCATCATCCTCACTTTGTTCGGTTGACTTTAACGGCATGGCTGTTGAGGCCGACATTTAGTGGGGCAAGGGGTTCTCTTCCAGTGTCATGCAGACCTTGAAAGCTAGGAAGCCGTCTTCGGCACGCATTTACCATAGGACGTGACAGGCTTATGTTAAATGGTGTGAGGCTCATTTTTGTCAGTCGACTTTTTTCTGTTTGTCTCGTTTATTGGAGTTTCTCCAAGATGGTTTGGATGTTGGGCTTCGTCTCCGTTCCCTTAGGGTTCAAGTCTCGGCATTATCTGTGTTTTTCCAACGCTGTCTGGCTATTCTTCCTGAAGTTCAAACTTTCTTCCAGGGAGTGTTGCGCATTCAGCCTCCTTAAGTTTTGCCGATAGCGCCCTGGGATCTCAATTTGGTCCTGGGTATTCTTCAGAAGCCTCCTTTGAACCTTTGCGTTTGGCTGAACTCAGATTTTTTGACCTGGAAGGCAGTTTTCTTGTTAGCTATCGATTCGGGCACGCAGGGTGTCAGAACTTGGGGCCTTATCATGCAGGGCTCCATACCTGATTTTTCAAGAAGACAGGGCGGTCTTGAGGACGGTGCCTTCCTTTCTTCCTAAGGTTGTGTCTGGTTTCCACGTGAACCAGGATATAGTGGTTCTTGCTTTTCAAGAGGGTTCATCAGTGGATGTGGTGCGGGCATTACACACGTGAATAGGTCCTCTACTTACCGTAAGACAGACTCTTTTTGTTTTGTATGACTCCCATTAGAGGGGTTGGCCGGCTTCTAAGCAATCCATTGCTCGTTGGATTACATCTACGATTCGGCAGGCTTATGTGAGTTCTATCAGGCCGGTGCCAGAGAGGCTTACAGCTCACTCCACGCGTTCGGTGGGGGCTTCCTGGGCTGCTCGTCACGGTGCCTCAGTGGACCAGCTGTGCAGGGCTGCTACCTGGTCCTCTGTTCACACCTTCACCAAATTTTAACACTTTTTAATGTTTTTGCTGCTTCGGATACTACCTTTGGCCAAAGTGTTTTGCGCGCAGGGGTTCCTGAGCAAACCCTCCCTTAGGGGCTACTTTAGAAGTTCCCCATGGTAACAGTGTCCTCCAGATTGGATGCCTGAGAAAAAAAGTTTTTGGTACTTACGTCAAATCTCTTTCTCTGAATCCATCTGGGGGACACTGCGTTCCCTCCCTTTTGCTCTTCTGCAAGTGCCCCTCATACAACCCCCATGGTAGCAGTGTCCCCCAGATGGATTCAGAGAAAGAGATTTGACCTAAGTACCAAAATCTTCTTTTCTTGTGTGATAACTATGTAGGGGGCAGTTGCACATCCTGCATCCTGGTGAGTTTGGGTGGATGGTTTAGAAAGGCCTTCCAGGGACTGAACAATCGCTTATGCCTGTTATGCTTGTACACACTCGGTGTTGGTGCATAGGCTGGAATAGCATCAGAGTTATAGTTTGCCGGCGCAGTTTGCCGATGAGTCCAAGCAACACAGATTGGTCCCTTTTGGCCAGAGGTTATTTAAACTTTGCTGGGGGGGGGGTTGTTAAACTCATTCCTCCAGGTCACTGTGTAGATATCTCTGGAAGTCGCTGCAAGGAGTCGTCCATCTGTGGTCATCTGAGGCACATACAAGTTTAAGAAATTTCAAGTATAGAATTGTTGAATAACAGAAAATATAAAAAAAAAATATGTTGTAGAGTCATGCTTCAAATTCCACGCGTGGTTGTGATGTAAGAGCAGCTCTGAGGTCTTACACTCGATGGCCGGTTTTCCCTATAGCTGTCATTTCTTAGACTCCCCATCTGTAAAGTGCATTGTTGCCATGAGCATGACACCAGGAGCTGATGGTAGGAGATTGCATAGATGAGAATAGATGTTCCTTTAGTAGTACTGAAACTGTATATTAGAAATAAAGGGGAATATTCAATTAGGTCCAGAATTGCGGTAACGAGCTGAAATGGGGCTTGAAGATAATCCACTGCACCGCACCCCATAGGGTTGCGAAGGAAATTGCGGTACTGTATTACCTCGGTAATGAGCACTCCGCACGTTACCGCGATCACAGAACCAAAAGTGTCTATACGACTGCTTCGTCAGAGCTCCAGTGTCATTGTCTCAATTGCTTGCAGGTGGAAATTTGCCAGTCATCCAGGTGAGCCCAGAGCGCTCTCAGGTCAGGGAAGGTGACACCGTTCAGCTGTATTGCAGAGCTGCAAGCAGCACCGCTGCTACAATCTCCTGGAGGAAGCAAGATGGCTCCTTACCCCCTGAGGTAAGTGTGGACACAGTGGCAGCAAATTAATGGGATGTTGTGACACCAATAATATAACTAATGCAATATATTATTTGTCTTATAAGATCTGTCATAAACTCTTACAGCTACACATTCACTACAGCTGTCACTACCTAAAACTGTCCCAGTATAAGAATTTGCAAGGCTAGAACTGATCCAGATCTTTCCCAATCTCTACAAATCTAGAACTGATCTGATCTGGAGCATCCTTATCTGGAAAGATTCTCCAACTGTCTGTCTTATTCTACGTACGAGTGATCCTGCAGGCGTATCTTGTAGGGGCTTAACCACTGGTGTAGATACAGGATGATGATCATTAGCACAGACCATTGCGGTGTAAAAAAAAAATATATGACCTAAGCAGCAGCACTTATAGCCTGAACTGGTAGCTGCTAATATGGAGGGACAAGAGGGACAATGAGAGTCCGCCACAAAAAGAGGGTATGTTACTTACCGTAAAATCCATTTTCCTGACTCCATTGGAGGACACTGCGATACATTGGGGTATAGTAGGCTGCTCTGAAATAACAGAAATTCAACATTTAAACACTTTGAAAGAACTGAGGATGGTTCCCAGGGGAGGGGCATAGTAGGGGAGGAGCTAGCCATTCAAAGTGCCCTATAGGGGCTCCTGCACTTCATTTATTTATTTACATCTTTTTTTATTAATAAGATTAGGGAACTATCAAAGACACAACCAACGCAAGGCTACGACAGGCTGGTCTGGTCACTATGACAGGAAAACCTGCAGCGTGGTGGCCCCTGTAATAGTGGGATACAGCACTAGCCGGAGCAGAGTGATATGGAATTACCTAGAATAATTAGGTGTACAAAAAATGTGGGAATCTAGGGCTTACTGGGATCTGTAGTGCCACATAGGAAAATACTTTAAAAAAAAACCAAAACGCCAACACCAAGTTTTATCATTTAAATAAATGCTACCCCCAACCTTCCTTCACTTTATTATACTGCTAAGTCCTGAGAGATGTTCTTTTCTTCTCCTTTTCCATCTTCTTTCTCTTCTGGTAATCAAAGGGTAAAAAACAAAAGACCCTCTTAGATGACAATAACCTGCTCCTCACGGAGCCATGATACGAATGACAGCACAGGGGCCTGTCCACAAACAACCCATCCAGAGCGACTTCGCTTTGATTAGTTAGAGAAAGGTGTTGGCAGAGTCTGTAACGGTTCCTAGGTGGACAGGGATGTGCATTAGCTGCTGTCCTCTCTCCAGGATTCATCCTATTGTTCACATCCCTGCAGAAGTATTGGCTGCTTTGTGGTCATTGTCCGAATGTGGGAATCAGTTTTGTGTCTTGTGCTCCTCTTTTTACTAGGCCCGTATAGAGAGTAAGGATATCTCGACTCTTGTGATCCCATCAATATCAGCAGCCGATGGTGGGACTTATCTGTGTGTCGGGACCAACTCTGCTGGGTCCTCACAAACTCCGATCGAAGTGACTGTGATGAGAGGTGAGCAACTTTAATTAGAGTTCATTAGCGTTTGTTACACGTAGTAACAAGAATGACAATTGGTCTGTGTTTCTCCTAAATGACATGGTGTAATTTTGTTGCTTGATTGGGACCAGTTATCAAATGTTTCCTTATTCCATCATTGCAATGTTATCTTTTGTATATTGGTTGTAGTTACTTTTATTTTAATATTATTCAGCTTCTGCAGCCGCACCACTGGTGAGGATCGAGTCAGCATCCGACACGGTGCAAGAAGGACAAACTGTGGAACTGAACTGTGTGGTCACTAGTTACCCACCTTCTGTAGTCACATGGCACAGAGCAGGACGCCCCCTCTCTCCCAACCACCAGGTAAATATGCAATATGTTTCTATGTTGCATGATCTGGAAGTGTTATGGGTGACCGCAGTGTGTGTTCTGAGGGGCACAAAAGCAATTAAATAAAACTTAAAGTAGCTAATATGTTAATAAATGTATGATTGGATTGTAAAATTAGTTAATGCAGATAAAGAATGCAGTTCCAGTAGTACAGATTTATTTTGAATTGGTTGTAGAGGAGTGGACATGACAATTCGGGAGCCAGTCAGTGAAATCTAAGAGCCAGCAGGATCTTTTAAGTAGATAGAAACATCCACCAACATTGATAGAAATGTACTTACTTACAGAAGTGCCTATTCTTCCTTTGCTCAGTTCTTTGTTCATCTCATTCATAAGGTCTATGGCTCCCGTCTACGTATTCTTCAAGCTTCATCAGCAGACTCTGGGGAATATATTTGCCAGGTCTCTAATGGTGCTGGCACACAGCAGGCATCAATTATTATTACAGTCACTCGCGTTCCTGGGGTTCTGATTCGTAAGTTCTGTGCAAGTCTCTACCCTCTTCAGGACGTTCTGACCTCCCCAATATTAATCTGTTATGCAGTAAACATGTCTCCTGTTTTTCAAGTAGTTCTATTCTTCCTTTATTTGTCTTACTCCTTAACTTAAAAGATTCCTCAACATCACATGTTTACATCTCATCTCTTCAATGCTCCGTCTTCCTTCTCCACTCAACAGATCCTCAATATCACTCGTTCCCTGTTCTTGTTTCTCCATGGTTCTGCATTCCTTCTATACTTAACATATTCCTTAAGGGTCGCTCATTGTCCTCTGCTCTCCTCTCTCAATGGCTCAGTATTTCTTCTATACTCAACATATTCTTCAAGGTCACTCATTGTCCTCTGGTCTCATGTCTCCATGTCTCAGTATTCCTTTTAATATTCAACATGTTCCTCAATGTTGCTTATTGTTCTCATCTCTCAAAGGCTCAGTATTTCTTCTATATTCAACTTATTTCTCAGCATCGAGGACATTGTCCTCTGCTATCATCTTTCTTCCCTCAGTCTTCTTTCTATATGCAATATAATTTCCAACATTATTCAATGTTCTCTGCTCATTTGTCTTTTCATTGCTTGTTATTACGCCTTCATTTAGATTTTGTCAGGGTTTTAGTCCTCCGTGAAGAATTCCCACAATATCACTCATTTCTATTCTTTGGGGGCTATTCAATTAGCCACGATGTTCCCCTGATTATCGCGGCTACGCACATTTTCAGGTACCACGGTACCTCAGCATCACGGATGTAACATCGCAGCGGAGTGCCTTCACGACTGTTCCGAAGGCACTCTGAGGCTAATTGAACACCCCCGTTTTTTGTATCTATTTTACTCTTCTAATTATTTGTCATTCTTTGCTGTTTCTACTCTTCGTATCAGTTCCACTGAACTTGTCCCCATAGTGTCGTATGTTATTCTCTGTTCTGCCTCTTTTTCTTCCACGGATCCCCAGTGTAACCCATTCAGTTTCTGATGAAATGTAAATGTCCTGGTACAAGTGCTAGAATAAGAGGAGATTTCTTGGCAATGTCTGTTCTCTCTCAGCATCAGAAAACATCCCAGTACTTAGAATTGAGTCATCCTCTGGCTCTCTGGTTGAGGGACAGACTCTGGAGCTGGATTGCCAGGTGGCTGGTTATCCTGGGGCTTTGGTCACATGGCACAGACCAGGAATTCCTCTCTCACCAAATCATCAGGTAACTAAAGAAAAGATAACTGATAAATACTAGTGTAAATCAAAATGATACAACATGCTTCATCTTATGATCACAACCCAGAAACCTGTATTTAATGTCCTCTGTGCTGGCTCCTCCATAAGTGTACATCAGGAAACACAGAAAGAGTGTGCACCTATCACCCCCCCAAACAAAAGTAATTTTCATACAGAACAGCCCCCTATATCTATGTGCACATCTATGTTTACTATTGTATTGTAGGTCTCCGGTTCCCGACTGAGGATCCTGCAAGCCTCTGAGGCAGACTCTGGTGAATACATCTGTCGTGTGGCCATTGGTACGGTCATACAGCAAACCTCAACCTTCGTCACAGTCACCCGCATTTCTGGTACGTTTATTTTATTGTTTTTTTCTGTTATTCAAAAGCTTCTGCTACAGGCAAGAGTTATTTCTGAAAGTGAAAAATTACGGAGGAGAAATGCAAATGCTGTGAGGTTCAGGTCTTAGTTTTGCAGATTTGTTCCCATTATTATGGAAATAACAAAGGTTTGGTGTCTCGAGACAACACTTATTGGGAGGGTAACAAAATGAAGCGCTGGCAGACGTAAAGAATTTCCATATTGAAAGCAGCTTAGTTGTAATATGACTGTTTTTGTGGCCAAATGGATAAATTAGATTTGGTGTAGGAGGCGATAATCTCCTTCAAGGAGTGGATTCTGCGTCACTGAAGAACCACTTTGGACTTGCAGAATAACATCATTTTGCACATACTCCGATGTGGTCGGTGATGGTTACTAGTGCGACTACTAAAATGCAGACAAGAAAGAGAACGACATTAAAATGCTGAAAGTAGTAATTGCGACATGTCAAAAATGCAGACGTACTGAAATACTTACATCATCATCTATTTATTTATATAGCGCCACTATTTCCGCAGCGTACAGAGAACTCATTCACATGAGTTCCTGCCCCATTGGGGCTTAAAGTCAAAATCCTCTAACATATACACACACACAAGGACCGAGAGAGACTAAGGGTAATTTAATAGCAGCCAATTAACCTACTAGTATGTTTTTGGAGTGTGGAAGGAGACCGGAGCACCCGGAGGAAGCCTACGCAAACACGGGGAGAACATTCAAACTCCATACAGATAAGGCCATGGTCGGGAATCCTCATCATCATTTATTTATATGGCGCCAACATATTCCGTAGTGCTTTACAATTGGGGACAAATACAGTAAACTAATAAACCCCAGTGCTGTGAGGCAGAAGTGCTAACCACTAAGCCACCATGCTGACAACTTTTCCGGCATGGACCACAATTTTTTGCACAAAGAGGCTGTACTCATGCACTTGGAAAAGCAGATTGAGGACTTCATCCATGTCTGCAAATAATAGTTCACATCACGTCTGCTTTTCTGACTTCTGTGTCTGAGGTCTGGTGGTGTCGCATACAGATGACTCGGACACCTCAAGCCTGTGTGTATATCTTGTATAATCCTATTTATGTTGTGAGATTAGGTTCTTTTTCTGGTTTTTCAAGACACGTTTCTGTGACTTAATATCTCTTTGCTTTATAAGCAGTATTCTATGCATCATTTTCTCGCTTCAGACTCAGGTTCTGTCCCAGCTTTAAGGATTGAACCCTCCTCTACTTCTGTGGCTGAAGGTCAAACCCTTGAACTGAACTGTGTCATTTCTGGGCAGCCAATTGCTGCGGTCACGTGGCACAGAATGGGTCAACCTCTGTCACCCAATCACCAGGTAGACTACACTTCATTAATGCTCTGTGTTCCCAGACCTGATCTAAAAACAATTAGCATATTTTATATATGTATTATATATATTATAATATAATATGTGTGTTTGTGTATATAGAACACCAGTCCCATTATTAGAGTTGTATAGACTAAACTCCCACGATAATCTTGGTAATGAACCTTTTGTTGTGTATAGGTGATGGGCTCTCGTCTGAGAATCGTTCAGGCATCTGTGGCGGACTCCGGCGAGTACATCTGTCGTGTCACCTCTGGAGCCGTCGCCCGTCAGGCATCCATCACAGTCACTATAAGTCGTAGAGTTGGCCCAGTTCTCCGTAAGATTGGTTAATTGTGTTCTTTTTCATTGTTGTATTCTTTGTTTTCTCATCAAAACCAATAATCTCATTTATCTGCTCAGCTCCTAGCATCACACCGACCATCAGGATTGAGTCCTCAGCACAATCTTTAGTAGAAGGTCAGACGGTCGTTCTGAACTGTGTGGTTGAAGGAAAGCCGCATCAAGAGGTCACATGGTACAGACAAGGACGGCAACTGTCGGCAAATCACCAGGTATTTTCAGAAACTTTGTGGAAGTAATTGAAGACGTACAGCTGACGCGCACTGCAAAGCACTTTAGTTTTATACTTGTGCATCTGGATGGTCTCGGCAGCGCACACCATGGTGCATACCAGCTCTCAGGATTGCAACGCAACTCAGAAGCACAATTATTTGTGGGGAGAAACAGAAAAATCTCAACAGATGCATTGTGCAAAAGTATAAACGTCACATTAAAGTCCAACCTCCTCCTACTTTAGTACCAAACCTTTCTTTAAATAAAGCCTTCCTGTTTCATTTTAATCATGAGTGAGGGGATGTTGGGACTACTGTACATGTTATAATTGTGTATGTGTTGAACTGTTTATTAGATTGCTCAGATTATGTCCAGAAATGCAGCTCTGCAAGGAATCGCCTTAAAGATGCGCTCTCTCCACCCTTTTATCTCATTACAATAATCTTTCTCTGCAAAAAGAACTCTTGTATCATGCACCTTTCTGCAAAACCACAAGTGTTTGTTCTACATTACTGGGAATGTCTTTACCCCGCCCATCTCCTCCTTCTCTGCTAGCGCCCTGAACCCAAATTTAGATGAACTCGTGAAAATCGAGGCACAGGCAGATCCAGCCGCTTTTGGAAGTCACTGGACATTTTGACCTCTTATGTATGGTGGCTCCCTCACTTTATATACTTGTCACATACAGGTTTCAGGCTCCAGCCTACGGATTCTTCAGGCATCCCCACTGGACTCTGGAGAATACATCTGCCAGATCAGCAGTGGCTCCGGGATCCAGGCAGCTTCTATCACTGTCTCTATTGAAGGTTCCCGACACAGTGAGTATGGAAGGAACATTGTCATTGTATATCACTTGCAGGGGAATGGATGGCGATCACAACCAGTGTAAATGTAAACCCACCTTTAGAACATATTGGGTAGATGTTGGCAGGGTCACTTGGACTCTTCAAGCTTAATGATTTTCTTTCAGACACAGGTGTCTCAGGCGCTATCCAGATTGAACCATCTTCAAAGACGGTAGAAGAAGGTCAGCATGTGGAACTGAGGTGCTTGATTGATGGATATCCAGGTCTACCTGTGACTTGGCATCGGTCCGGTGGGCTGCCACTACCTCCAAATCACCAGGTACAGCAAGTTTTAATATGAGTATGTCACCTACAAGTTATTAAGACTATACAACCAAGCACACATCAGCAGAGTCTATTACAACATCTTGAAATGATCTGTTGTTAATACGTAGTGGGTGTGGTCACTGACTGGACAATCTCTCATCTTCATTGAGGTTAATCGCCCCCCTTTCATTTTATGTTGCATACAAACAAGGAGGGACATGGGATACCCAGTCTTGCATGGAAGTTATTCTTTGGTCAGGAGAAGAGAGTTGTCTAAGTACTTTGGATTTTGTCTCTCAGGTCTCAGGGCCTCGAATGCGGATCCTGAACGCCAAACTGGCTGATTCCGGCGAGTACATCTGTCGAATAAACACTGGCTCTGGTTTCCAGGAAGCTGTTATCACCGTTATCATACAAAAATCAGCAGGTGAATCTTAGTTATTGTATACATTGCTGGAGGCATGGGTAATACAGAATATCCTCAAATGTAATATGCATTTATACACTGCACTTTAGAGCTGGGCTAAGCGCTTCCCCCTCACAACTCATGTTGTACATTTCACCCCCTGCTGCTTTCAAGTGCACATTTTGCTCCCAGCTCTGAATCAGCCCTATTATTGGGAATAAACATTAAGCTGTAATGGAAAGAACTGGAGATGGATGAGAAAATATCTCCTCGTACAATCTCAAACAAGTTCTGCATTGTTCAGATCTCTCTCATCTCCCAGGGACATTTCCAGGACATATATTCTAATTTTGCACAAGAACATGTGTGTGTCCTGCAGGCGTGCCTATGACTAGAGTGCCTGTGGCCTATGACTAGAGTGCCTGTGGCCTATGACTAGAGTGCCTGTGGCCTATGACTAGAGTGCCTGTGGCCTATGACTAGAGTGCCTGTGGCCTATGACTAGAGTGCCTGTGGCCTATGACTAGAGTGCCTGTGGCCTATGACTAGAGTGCCTGTGGCCTATGACTAGAGTGCCTGTGGCCTATGACTAGAGTGCCTGTGGCCTATGACTAGAGTGCCTGTGGCCTATGACTAGAGTGCCTGTGGCCTATGACTAGAGTGCCTGTGGCCTATGACTAGAGTGCCTGTGGCCTATGACTAGAGTGCCTGTGGCCTATGACTAGAGTGCCTGTGTCCTATGATATTACAATCAGTAGAGCTGAATTACCTCAGGGTTTCAGAATTTATCTGTAACATGAATAGATAAGACAGACAAGTCAGCAACCTGTGGAAATGTCTTAGAAAATGTTATATATATATATATATATATATATATATATATATATATAATGTATGTATATATGGATCTCTGTTGACTGTTTATAGAAAATATTTGTCCATGCGAAATCAGTGCAGCAATCTTTAGATTCTGTCCTTTCCTCTCCTCCTGCCTCAGGGTCTACAAGCTCCATCTCCCCAATCCTCATTGAGAAGACCTCTGGTACTTTAACTGAGGATCAGACAGTGGACCTGAATTGTTTGGTCCATGGAAGACAAGACACTAGTGTTACCTGGATCCGCCCTGGAGGAGATTTCTCACCAAACCACCAGGTGGGGATAGAGAGCTCTCAGTATGGACGCTATTCTGTGCTACATATACTATGTGCTACTTGATATTATTACCTTCCAAGGGATACGGGGCATTAATTTTAGTGGATTTGGCCATTTTATGTCCTGCCAGCATCACTGGATGTGGTGGCTGTTGTCTGCTCCTATTGTAAGGAGAGTCAAGTGATCGGTAGACCCTAATCACACCGTCCCAGTCAAATGACGACTTCTTCCTCCTCTCCAAGTTCTCTAGGTTAATGTCTTAGCCACGGAAGATGCTGGAGAGTCCTGCTGGCCGTAGTAAGTGATCAATTTCCTCCCTCCCATGTTCTGAGTGTTATGACATACCCATCATCTCTGATGTTGATGGAGAAAAAGGGATTTTGTGCTTCTTGTAAAATCTATTTCTTCAAATCACATATGGGGACATGGAGCAGCCCTCCGAGAAATGTTAGCTTCGAACTCCCATTATACTGTCTTGGCTACTGTAAAGTAAAGAGGGATGGGAGTGGAGGAACATTATATGGTTGAGGAGGTTCTTCAGTTTTAGCAGCCCCCAGTAGTCTCTGTGTCCACTATTACTTTCATGGTCACTCTACTCCTTGTGCTGACAAACGGAGTGTGACTCATGCTGGAGAGAGGACATTGAACTGGTTACTGGAGATATATTTTCTGACAAGAAATG
The DNA here is from genome assembly GCA_036250195.1 of Mixophyes australis. NCBI lineage: Eukaryota > Metazoa > Chordata > Amphibia > Anura > Limnodynastidae > Mixophyes > Mixophyes australis. The sequence goes on along the minus strand of JAVHZZ010000011.1, from coordinate 103,085,335 downwards.
TTTCTTACATGCTCATATCATCAACCTAACAATTTGCTGTTTGTTCACTTAGATCTCAGGCTCCCGTCTACGCATTGTACAGGCAACTAGCGCCGATTCTGGAGAGTATGTCTGCCGGTACAACACTGGCTCTCAAATCTTGAAAGCCTCTACCTTTATTACCATCACTTCTGGCGCTCAGAAAGTGTATCGTAAGTCGCTGTATTAATGCTCATTATTAACAATAGAGATAAATTGTCTGAAGGTTCAGTTCCATTTATTGTGTTTTATAGGTCTCGAGACTCCAGTGATTTCAATCAATCCACACAGTGCCACTATACGACAGGGGGAAAATGCCACTTTCAAATGCCACATCCACAAGGGAGCACAGCCCATCCGCCTCTCGTGGAAAATGGGACATAATCAGCATCTACAAGGTATAGGAATGTAAATGTTGTCTTAGAACATAAAAGCTGAGGTTCTCCGATTGGGGAAATAATGCAGTATTGTGAGGTCTCCTGGGTTCTATGATTGCCACGAAACTCGGGGGGGAGAGGGAGGGATGGCTCTGTTACAGCCCACTTCACCAAACCCATATTAGGGAATATGAGGCCATGTAATGGATATTTGTGTGGTGTGGAAATGGCACAGTCAGAGACTTATATGCAATAAATTAGACTATAATCTACAAAGAGGTTCAAAGAAACAGTCACATCTAATACATTGGGAAATATATAGACAAATAAGTAGTATTACCAGCCCTTTGTGCTTCTCATCAAATGAAGAACCACACCAGAAGACCTGCCTTCTCCAGTGAGACATTTTAACCCTTTCCACTTCCCGTGCACCCTGGGTAATCTCTCCGCCCACCTCTGCTTGTCTGTGTGAACCTAGGTCCCTTTGTGGCTGGAGACTGGGAGATAACAATCACTTAGACCTTCCTCCAGTATCCTCAGGAAGATGCTGTGGCCACTTTGGGGCTGTTGATCCTGAATCAATGGGGCTAATATTATTTACACAAATGAATATATCCAGTTTGACGTCGGGTAATGATGTAGTGGAGTAACCTATTAATCCTTTCTAATATACATGGACTTTATTTTTTGAAGCAGGGTGATACAGTTGGGAGACTTGACCTTTACTTTATAAGCTGCTACTCCAATTTCACCACAATAATTGATCATTTCTGTGTTCATCTCTCTAATCTCTCAATCTGAAGATAATGTCCACATCAGTGCCAATGGCTCCGTTATTACCATAGTTGGTGCTCACCACAAGAATCAGGGGTCGTACCGCTGCATGGCTTCCAACGCCTATGGGGCAGTGGACAGCGCTGTGAACCTGGTGGTTGAAGGTGAGTAACTCCACATTATGCTGAACATTAATGGGTGTCTTGGTGGCTTTTCTGGTTGTATCAAGATAATAAACAGAAATCTCATTAATGAGGTTGGAACAGGGGAAAAACTTCAAATTAAATGTGATATTTTCTGTTCTTCAGAGCCAGGTTAAGCTGGACGAGGAAGCACAGTTGGTAGAACTTTTTCTCATGTATTACATTGGACAATACAGTACAGGCTCTGTGGCCTTCAGAAGGTTGGACATGAAGGAGTAACATACCCCCAGCTAACCCGTTTTAGTGTTCTTAGAAGGTGGAACTAGGCCCAGTCCTGTGACCCTGACCAATCTGTCACTACATGTACTAAGGCTTCACTGAACGGCTGTACACAGTTCTGGGTTCTCGTTCCTGGTTCCGGTACTAGTCACAACCACCAACATCGCCCACACACATCCTGCAGAGCACCCTTCCTTGCTCTTCCCCTTTTCATCCTGACGTTAGCATTGTTGGAGGCGCTATCAATAAAACCCAAAAAACTGGTAACTCATTGGATGGCAGAAAAATGTCTGTATGATCACACACAGTTTTGCCAGGTCATTCAGTGGCATCTTTGGGCATAAGGTGCCTCAGGCCGCAGTGTCTTCTGACTTCTGCACAACCTCTCCTTTCCCAACCTCAGTTGATACCAAGTGTTACATATGGAAGTTTTGTATTTAGCGTTAAATAACTATATTGTGTATTTCATTCTTACCTGGTCAGTTAAAATGTGCTCTTCCACTTCTTTCATTGTTGTTGTTCTTAGTCTTCACCTCCTAAGTCTGCTGTGGGATGAATTGGATAGCTGGTGTCATGTCTTATAGCCTATAGGAGGCGTTATCTTGCTCATCCTTAGGTTCCAGCCTTCTGATTGCAGCTATAAAGCTATTATGTTCTCCAATTAACTCCATGAGAAACAGATTTTACTTTTAGCTCCAAAATCTCATTTTTAACGACATACCTTATTGCATTCCTGGTATTATTATGTTGCTATAACAATGCATATAAAATGTTAATTATAAAGGTGGACGGGCCGTTTCAGACTCTGGGTTCTCCATATTACAGGACGCCCCACAGTTTCTGTGATACCTCCAGGGCCCATCAGGGTGAATGTTGGAGATACAATTAATGTGGAATGTATGGGAATGGGAGACCCTCGACCTGTTGTCAGCTGGCGCCGTCCTGGATCTAAGCATGATATCCGACAGCAGAACCATGCTCCACTTCACAGCCATGCTGTCCTACAGGTCAGTGCCACTAACCTTGCACTGGTAAAGTTTCTATCCCAGAAAAATAGACCACAGCAGTTTCCATGAATCAAGGTTAAGCAGAGTGGATATGGAATTGGATCCTCTAATGCAGTGGATTCATACCGAGAATAATAAACATACAACCTTATTGTACAAAGAACGAGCACACGCAGGTGTGGTTTCTGAGTTATTTAAGTATACAACATCTTATCATGCTTGGGGTCATTTATAAGAATGCTGGGCAGCCCAATATTTAGTCTACTACAGGAAGAGACATCCGTACCGAGAGAGGTGCGATTGTTGTTGGAGCACCTTTTGCATGAGCTACATCCCAAAAGACTGCTCAATGCTCTCGTATTTCATGAGGAACTGTTGCTAAAGTAATGTAGACTTGGAAGTGTGAGGCAAAGATGATATCAGCTACTGTGGATGAGAGAAACTAAACTGCTGGTATTTCTTGTAGATGGATTGGTGTCGCATCCCCCCAGTAACAAAAAACACCAGGTTTTCTGGTAACCTGTGGTATGTCCTTGGAGTCAAACATTTCCAGACCAGTGGTTTACATAGTGGTTTAGTTCATCCAACAGTGTGTTTGTCACTTTATGGACCATGCCAGATATATATAGTCATGGAATTCTCAAGTTCTGATGATTAACGGTAAAGAGGCTTCATGATGACCCTGTTCCCATGCTCTGGATTGTCCGTGCTCTTCTTTTAATGGGGGTGTTTAGGGGTCTATCATTCAGAGATTCATCCTGCTTTAAAATGTAGTTAAATATAAATGTGACCCATTAGTATATATGAGGACTGCTGTTAAAATTCTAAAGTGTGGAGTCAGAGATCAATTCCAATTTATTCACCATTGTAGATTCCATCAGCAAAGATGCAGGATTCTGGATTTTACATCTGCGTTGGCCACAACCCAGCCGGTTCTACCCAGGTCCAGGTGGAAGTGCAAGTTGAAAATAGAGTGGTGAAACCTAGTGCTCCTAGAGTCACAGCAGACCAGACTAAACACCTAGTGCTGGCTGGAGAGACTGCCACCCTCAACTGCAAAGCTACAGGTGACTGCTTAAAGGTTTGGGTTGGAGGATTAATGACCCTCCATGTAGTAGGAGGGCATAGATTATAGATCAGCCTTTGCAGCCATGGTAGTGGCAAAATTGACTTTCACTTCAAGGGGAAGAAGATAACTCCTGGACGGATTGTAAAATGGCACTCCCAGAATGGCCTATAATATCTTGAACACATTGCCCTACATAGGTGGGATGTCGCCCTTGATTCTGCATAAATAGTGTCCGGATCTTCAGCCAGTTTGATGGTGGCTGCAAAGGCTGTCATAACATCTGTCACTCTACAGCCTTGTACAAGAAGCCAGTAATTTCCTACTTGGTATCTAGTTCCTTTTTTAACAAAGCTCACTTTTTCCAATCTGCATCAGTAAATTGTGTATATGCTTGTATTTACATCATTCTCTAATTGGAATCGATGGAGAATTGTAATAAATCTATAGTTCTGGAGCCTAATTGATATTCTGTCACCCTGTTGTGTAGGTAACCCAACTCCAACTATCACATGGACCAAGCTCCGGGCACCGCTGCCATGGCAGCACCAAGTGGTCAACAGTACGCTGGTCATCCCGCGAGTTGCTCAGCAGGACTCAGGATATTACATTTGTAACGCCTCAAACCCTGATGGATACGCCGACATTATTATTAATCTGGATGTGGAAAGTATGTATTACATTGCAGAGGTTGGATTGCTTTACCGGATGTCGTGCCAATTATATATTAACCTGTCTCCCATTATAAAAGCATTTCCTGTGAAGACTGTCCTGCTGTAATTAAATATGAATGATCCCTTTGCAGCCAAGCCCATGAGCCCCTCACTGTAGATCAGAGATTTAATCTTAATAATCTGCAGCCCTTAATCTCATATATTTTGTAATGTGTAGTGCAGACCAGCATCCTGAAGAACTCCACCATTCAGGTCTGGTTGTGGGATTTAGCAGTGTTTGGCACTCGCTCTGGCAAAATATGTAGCACTTCCACAATAATTACAATAGTTAATAAATACAGATAACAGTATAGTAATATTGAGCAAGGGAGTTTAGCAGTAAAAAGCAAGTGGCAGGAATCGTGTCAGATTGGAGAGCGCTGGGGTATATGTCATGAGAGAGGCATCATATAAGTATTCCAGTGTTCAGGTCCAATCTTTGGTCATAAGTGTTCCTTATTTTCTGAGTAAGAAGTGGGGTTCTGCAAAATGTCTCTTTTTGGGCACTTGACTTAGTGGTAATGTAGCAATAATCTCTGTGTTGTCATGTCCACTAGTATTTTATTAATAATAATAATAATAATAATAATAATGGTGTTGTATTCCTATCACTTTCAGATCCCCCATATGCCACCATCCTGCCAGACGAAGTATCTGTGAGTGTCGGAGAACACATTCAGTTACAGTGCTTGGCACATGGCTCTCCTCCACTCAAATTTCAGTGGATCAAAGTCAACGGATCTCTCCCGAGTGAAGCTGTAGCCTCGGAGGGCATCTTACAAATAAATCAAGCAGCAACTGAACATGCCGGCACCTACAGCTGTGTGGCCAAAAACAAAGTTGGCGAAAGCAAAGCGTTCACCCAAATTAGTGTTGTTGGTGAGTTTCGGGAGCTCATATCTGGCCAGGGTACAGTCACTGGCTTGTACTTGTCATTAGTGAAGTTGATCACAGACATAATCGTCTATCTGTAGTGTTCAGTCGGTTATTATGTGAGCCATGGTGGTTAGGCAAGGAGTATGTCTGTCTGAGGATTCTTAATAGATTTGGAGAATTTAACTTTTACTCTACCTGCATTTGGTGAACTCTGCCAGTTTTTAGTTTATAACCAGAGAAGGCAAGCTACTAGTTCAATAGACGACTGCTTTGTATGTAATATTGAAGTGTTCATTTTGTCCTTTCTCTACAGCTCCGTTTTCTGTTCGCGTTTCACCCCAGATAGACACGAAGGCAGTTAGTGGAACAGCACAATTTACCTGTACTGTGATCGGAGATCCTAGGGCTAGAATCCAGTGGGTTAAAGAAGGAGGCAAACTCCCATCCAATCACAATGTGCAAGGACCGGTGCTTCGGTGAGAAGGAGGGGGGTATTTATTTATATTCATGATCCTGTGTACGAGACACGCTTTTTTTCTACTCCGAGTTTACTTCTGAAAGGGGAATATCATTTGTATAGAAGTTGCATACATTTTTCCATTTGTATAGAGTAATTATTAACGTCAACCACAATTTTATAGGCATAAGCATGAAACCTTCTCGTAGGCTATGGAAACTATGCCACCTTCAAGTCATGGCCATGTAATACTCACGCGTTTCTTAAGGGAGTAAAACTTTTACACAGCAGCAGCTCTTTGTAATCAGACTTCACCTAAACCCTTAAAGTGTTCCAAGTTATGGCTAGTATGGATATCGCGCAACTGTAGGAAATGTTGATTTTTTTCTTTTCCCTCTTCTCGATCTCAGTAGTTTGTCACGTCTGGTTTTTGAGAAGAAAATCAGATTAAAGAAGCAGAAAAAAAAAACTAGTAGCCGCTCATCAAACATTAGTACCTAATAAAATGTAATTGTAGTGGGGACAAGGAACATCAGGACAGTGGACATTATTTCCTTCCCTCACTGTAAGCAGTGTGAGATTTTATTTTCTAGCGCTCCAAACAGTGACCAGAAAGAGACTTAATTCTACGTAACAGAAAGTTTAATGTGCATAGTCCCAAGTGTGTTGTCTTCTGCATTGCCCAGCAAGGTAAACGATGGAGAGCAGCTGTTGACGTCACACGTTTTCAGAATGTATTCTCTTTATTTTGATGTAACTAGTAACCTCTCCAGATTTCTGCAGGCAAAGATATCATCATCATCAGCTATTTATATAGTGCTACTAACTCTGCAGCGCTGTACAGAGAACTCACTCCCATCAGTCCCTGCCCTATTGGAGCTTACAGTCTAAATTCCCTAACACACACACACACACACACTGAGAGAGAGACTAAGGACAATTTGATAGCAGCCAGTTAACCTCCTGTTTTGGAGTGTGGGAGGAAACCAGAGCATCTGGAATTAACACGGGGAGAACATACAAACTCCACACAGATAATGCCATGGTCAGGAATAAAATGCATGACCCAGTGCTGTGAGACAGAAGTGCTAACCACTGAGCCACCCTGCTGCCTAAGAGAGGACTATATTAGGGCCTCTTTCATAAGAAAGGGTGTGACACCAGGTTCTCTGGCAGATGAGAGAAAAGACAGTATAGCTTTACTTCCCCTTTCAGAAGTGAATAATGTTCTATTATTTGGAAAGCAAGGTTCATATCCAGCACACAGATGTCTGATAGAGACTGATGAAAGTTTCTGAAAACGGAGTCTGATCAGTGCAGAAAGCAGTAATGTGTGCAGAACATGTGAGTACATCTGACCTGTTTCCCACAGAATTTCAGATTTGGAGCTCGGGAATGAGGGTGTCTATACATGCCGAGCTGTCAGCCGCTTTGGTCAAGCCCAAGACAGTGGAAAATTGGTTGTCCAAGGTTGGTATGAAAGTCATACATATATTAGGACATATATTAGACGCTTGTCTGCGTTACCAGCAATTAGGGTATGTATTAAACCCAGCTCTTATTTGAATTTAACTCAAATATTGAAGAATGCTTGGGAGTTTCTGTGTACTTTGATTTCAGAGAGGCTTTACTTTGAAAAACCAATTCCACAGTATTACTCTTTATGGTGTCAGCTGGACTAAAACAAAGCTGAAGTATTACAAATAAGATGTTTCCTGGCATAAGTCTCTAGGCAGTATGTTATCAGAAATCTTATTTTACCCCCATAGTGATGCCCAAAATCAGGATCAACATCCGTACCTCGGTGCAGACTGTTCTGGCAGGGAATTCTGTGGAGTTTGAATGCCTGGCACTTGGAGACCCCCTCGCCAAGGTTACTTGGAGCAAGGTCGGAAGTCGGATGCCGACTGATGTAATTATAAATGGAGGGATGCTGAAAATTGAGCAGGTCAAGCAATCTGATGCTGGACAGTATCGCTGTACTGCAACCAATGACGTGGGAGAAGTGCAGTCACATGTCATCCTCCATGTGCAATGTAGGTAGAGTGTTGCATATGGTATCGTTCAGGTATTAATCTGCCTTATTCTCTAACAACTCAACATCTCTCATCCACAGCCGTGCCACAAATTGCCGCTCAGCCAGAAATGAAGGAAATAACAAGTGGATCAATTGCTGTATTTCCATGTTTAGCATCTGGATTTCCAGTACCTGAAATCACCTGGACGAAGGTACATATATCTATCTATCTGTTTCTATTAGAGAGAGATATATAAAGCATATTATAGAGATAGAAATTTCTCATGTATTTGATGTTCCCAGTCCTGCCCCAAACTCACCACACAGTGGAATGAATTTACCATCATCATCCAGGTTCAATTCATAAAATATAAATTTAGCAAAATGCAAATTTTAAGATACTGGGCATAATGCCATACCATGGAACTGGTAGATAGTAACTTGATTTGTGTTTAATGTGTGTGAAATTTCCTCCATCTGTGCTGTTTTCTGACAGCTAAAAGAATTTTGAAAGTAATCCTAGAGATCTGAAATATCTGCAGCTGATTGCACGTCTACCGGAGCATTTTCTGTTCAACTGCCTTAATGGCCATTCAGTGTCCTCTGTTTGTTTTCAACATTCCCCCATCTGTTAGTCTGTGAAAAGTGTCCACGACAAACCCAGCGGCGTTATGGGGAAATATACTTTGTTCAGGTCATTGGTGGGTAACAGGCGGCGTGCTTGATGGAACCTTCCGGGAGTCAGGGCGTAGAGGATCTGGTCCTGGCGGTGCATTAGGCCTTAGACCCTTTAGATGAACCTCAGGCTCTTCAAGAGACAAAAACAGTTGATACTCTGCTACCCACTGTCTGCAGAACTTACTGATCTAGTAGAGTCGACCTGGAAAACAGACAGATCCAGAGTTTGTCATCCCTCCTAGGTTCCCTGGCTTTTATCCTTTGCAAGTCGAAAAGAAAGTCTGCTGGGAACTGGTGCCTAAGGTGGACACACCGATGGCTAGATTGGTCCACCATACAACCCTTCCAGTGCTTGATTTGTCTGCCCTTTAACATGGCACTGCCCGAAAGATAGAGGACTTTCTCAAGCCCATTTATGTGACGGCTGGCACTTTGCTCAGACCCATGCTGTTCTCTGCATGGATCGCTTGGGAGATGGAGACCTGGTCCAACCAGCTGGTAGAGGGTCTGCAGGATTCAGAATTACTTCCCCTGGCTCTACATTTAAAAGAGGCTTCGGGATATCTTATATAAATAAATGTTGATGATGATCTTTTATGAGGTGGCTCAAAACACAGCCTCAATTTCTTCGTCTGTCTCGGCATCAGCGGTTGTGGCTAGGAGGACTCTAGTTGCCAGGGGCGGATCTAGAAAAATGCTGTACCCGGGGCGATTTAGGAGGGGGGGCGATTTAGGCCCCGGCCCTTTCTAACATCTTAGGCTGCCGACGGCTGCACAGTATATGCAGGTCCGTCCAGCCGTGACAGGCAGGGACAGTGTGCTGCCCGGCTGCTCTGATTGTGTTTTAAACACACTGTCCCTGCCTGTCACGGCTGGACGGACCTGCACATACTGTGCAGCCGTTGGCAGCATGTGTCTGCTAGGGGGGGCGATCGCCCCCCCCCCCCCCCCTGGATCTGCCACTGCTAGTTGCGTTCCTGGGACACGGATGCAGTGTTGAAAGAGTCCCTGGAGGCTCTTTCCTATTCGGGTTCAATCCTCTTTGGGCCACAATTAGATAACGATCTGTCAGGCCACGGGAGGTAAGAGCACCTTCCTCCCAGTGAATGCCCCCAAATCCTGCGTCCCAAGGTTTGGGTCCTTTCACTAGCCCTATTGCGGAGGTTCGTCCACCAGGGGTCAATCCAGGAGGAGCCGATCTTCGAATTCAACGAGACGTCAAGTGTCCAAGCTAAGCCTGCAGCTTGACGAGGTTCCTCCCCTCCTGGCGGCTGTGGGGGGAGACTACTGTTGTTCAGAGCACAATGGGCGGCTTCTTCTCATTATCAGTGAATCTTGGGGATCATGCAAAGAGGTTACATAATCGATTTTCTTGGTCGGGCCCCCCACCTATTCTTTGCCACCACTCTTCCACGCAACACCGTGAAAAGATCAGTAATGCTCCAATTGCTCGTTTCACTTCTTTAAGCAGGTGTCATCTGGTGGGGCAAATGGGCCAGGAGGTTCTACTCCAACCTTTCTGGTCCTCAAATCAGAGGGACCTGGTTCTACTCCAGGACCCCTTGGCGGTTGCGGTGGATATCATGACCATGCAGTGGGAATTCCGATATTCCGATTGAGATAACTGTTTCCTCTCATCACAATGCTTCTTCGAGTTCTCCGTCTGGTCAAGCAGATAGGGCTTCCAGTGATGCTGGTTGCTCCCGAATGGCCCTATCGGGTTTGGTATATATACATCTTGCGCATGGCAGTAGGTCCTGGGTGTCGCATGTCTCTTCATGACAACCTCCTTTTGTAGAGACCGTTTCAATATCAGGAGTAGTCTCGGCTGGGTTTAACGGCATGGCTGTTGAGGCCCATACAACCCCATGGTAAGTGTCCCCCAGATGAAATCAGGGACAGGATTTATTGCAAGTATAAAAATCATCTTATTTGCTGCAGGTTGTGTATTAGATTTGAGGAATCTGGCCCAGTGTTATGTGACTTATAGCTATGATTGGCTCTATATATATATTCTGTAAATAAATGTTTAGGGTATTTGCGTTACTCTGATATACAGTCTAATAATAACACTGATAACAATGCCTCCAGTTGGAAGGAGACCTCCCCAGTGATGCTCGAATCGAAAACAATGTTCTGACGATACCATCTGTGAAGCCGGAGGATGCTGGCACATACGTGTGCACCGCAGCCAATCGTCAGGGCAGAGTCACTGCGTTCTCAATGCTGAAGGTTCGAGGTGAGATCTTTGTACCGTATAATTTCGTTTATTTTCCTCTTACTTGATTCATCACTCTGCCGCACCCCCCCCCTCCCAAAACACAGGGACAGAGACAGATTGAGTTGTTATACAACTGTTCTAGATTTAAGGCTCATCCTGTATAACTGGCCTATTTTTTTCAAATTTAGATGTGAACATTGTGGTTAAAATAGCAGTTTTTTGCTATATGAAATACTGTTCAGTTTCTTGAGGATGGTGATTAATGTTTTTATAATAGCGCCACTGGATTCCACAGCGCTGTACAGAGAACTCGCTCACATCAGTCCCTGCCCTATTGGGGCTTACAGTCTAAATTCTCTAACACACACACACAGACAATATCTGACGTATGGACAGTAATGTCAGCCATTAAGGTCCGTAATGGCCAGCACAGTGGCACGCTGTTGGCATTGCTGGCGCAGTTGATTCAGTTCTGACCAGTGCCTGGTGGGAAGTTTGTATGATTTCCCTGTGTTTGCATGAGTCTTTGAGAATCTTACCTTACAGAAGGATTCATCGATACGTGATCATATTAAAGAATTGTTTTCTGGAGACGCAAAGCATTCACTATTTATTTCTGTTTCTCTATTTTCAGAGAGGGTCGTACCCTATTTCACTGGTCGCCTCCAGTCTTACCTCACGCTGCCTAGCATGAAAGATGCTCACAAGAAGTTTGAAATAAAGATTACGTTCCGACCGGACACCGCTGATGGTAAGAGAGAACATGAGATTTCCATTTGGTGTAGTCTCTTTTGCTGAAAATATTTTTGCCATCTAATTTCACCTTTAACTCTGTAGGATCTGCTTTTTTCTCTCTTTCTGGTTGTTGTACAAAACTACATTCTTATCTGCAATATGTTTTTTATTTAAGCCAATACAAGTAACATTACAAACATCCTTCTCGATTCCAAAAGTGCCCAATGATAGTAAAACTAATGTCTAGCACCTTGTAGAGATCTAGTTATTACCTCAGTACATTTTGCTTTGTTACATTATGTCTGCTCTTACAGCAAAAATCCCTCTTCTATTAAATGATGAATATTAGGTTTACCATGAGCATATTGTGTAGTCTGTTTTATCTGAGCTAAATTCACCAATCTCACTGGTGCCTTCCTGCCTCTCTTCTTACCTCTGGCTATTTACCCTCTTCTTCCTCTCGCTCTAGCTCTCATTCTGTACTCTGGTAAGTGCTCTTTACTTGCATGTCCTTCCTTCCGATTTACAGAAGCTGGAGAAGTGTTTTGCAAGTGAAGTTTCTCCAGCTATGTAGCCTGCTCCGATAATGTGTGCAGTGTACCCCATAATGACAATTGTCTCCTCCAGTATGCAGTTGCATCCAGTATAGACAGCTTGCTCTTCCAGTATCTGCATCTTCTTGAACTCTAAATAAACTCCCTCTGTGTGCAGTGTCTTCCACTGTAACTGCACCAAAATAACCTATTTCCTAGTGTGTTTAGCCCCATCTATTGTAACTCCAGCAAGATTGCTGTAGTGTGCACAGTCATCCAGTTTAATTACTGTTAACAGTCTGCTTCCTCGCTGGGTGCACTGTCATATATTGTAAACTTACAGTTCTTCATCATGGGTTAGTTATTGTACCTCCATATAACCAGCTCTGCCAGGGCTTTCCACTGTAAGAAAGAAAACAACCCGGCGTGATGTAGTGTGATTCCAGTGAGGCAGCCGGCTCCTGTGTTATGCAGTGTCATCACGTCCAGCTAGATAAGTTGGGCAGTGGGGTGGATTATTCACGTTTCATGAAAATGTAAACATATTTTCCAACACTTTGGCTTCCTATCCTGTGCATCCTGTTATTCACTAACATTAAAACCACACCACATTAGGTATTGCTGAAACCATAAACACTTATTGACGTGTAGTCCATCCGGCTCTGTGATGGTGTCAGTCTCCTATTCAGTATGATTGTGTGGTTTCTTATAGGAATGCTGGTACCGGTCTCCTGCTCGGTATAACTGTGTGGTTTCTTATAGGAATGCTGGTTTATAGTGGACAGAAGAAAAGCAATGGAGCAGATTTCATGTCCTTTGGTCTAGTCGGTGGACGTCCGGAGTTCAGGTGACGTGTTTAGTTCCCCTGGCCAGCCATAATATTTAGTCACACAAATTTGGTACTTTACTTTTATATTTTGTGCAAGTGATTGTTTCTTAAGCTGGGTACACACTACAGAAATTTCAACCAACTTTTTATGCCGTTTGATTTTACATGCGATCGATGGTCCGATCACTCGGTCCATGGACTGCATACACACTAGCCTTGTTTAGGACGATAAAGGGAAGAGCAGACGTCCCATTAGCGAATTTTTACAGCCATGTTGTCGTGAGCAATGACTGTAATTTTGTACTCACTGTTGTGGATCGGTCGGAAGTTTATACACACTACACAATGGAAACGAGATTGGAACGAAAATATTAAACGGTACAACGAACCAAATGAGGCGACAATCGTCCATTTGGACAGACTTTTGACTATCGTGTCACTACACACACTGACCCCACTTTTAAACGAGCGGTCGTATGTCGGCTGATTGAGCCGATTATTGGACGAAAACCATGTAGTGTGTACCCAGCTTATGTGTGCTGTAAGTCTGGGGTTCTCATAGTTTTACATCCTCTGCTAGGATCAGGGTTATTTATCTTTCTCAGGAGACCACATCTTGTGTCCTTTTAGGTTCTTGTAATTTAGCAAACCTGTTCATTTATCTTACATCTGTTAATCGCTTCTCCCATTAATGGAACATCGTCTGTGTGCTTATAATGACATATCCCGTGTTGTATCATTGCAGATTTGATGCAGGTTCAGGAATGGCTACAATCCGTTATCCATTGGCCATTAATCTGGGCGAGTTCCACACTGTGACCCTGTATAGGAATCTGAACCAGGGATCAATGGTGGTGAACAACCAAATGCCTGTGAATGGAACCTCACAGGTACATTCTATACATGGATTCTGCGTGTTGATGTACACGCATCGTGCACCACACATGCAATGTTATTGAAAATAATTTTACTGCATTTATGGATATCCTGTTAATAAAGTCTTATAAAGTATGTGACTGGATATGTTTTTTCTAATAAGAATAATGGCCTTTACTGTGTACGAGAAAAGAACATGCTGTGTGTATGTTTTCATATATTCAGGGCAAATTCCAAGGTTTGGACCTGAATGAGGAACTGTTCCTAGGAGGTTATCCAAACTATGAGGCTGTCTCTAAAACTGGCTTGAGCAAAGGCTTTGTTGGTAACTGAAAACTTGTCTTCTTTACTTTCCCGTATACTCCACATTCATTTCCTACCTCCTTTCAGAAAGGTCTTTTTTACCTCTGTTGTATTATTCTGTTCCTAGGTTGTGTTCGTCAACTGATTACACAAGGTGAAGAGGTCATCTTCAAAGACTTGGATTTGAGATCAAACGGTATCTCCAACTGCCCAACATGTAAAGACAGACCATGCAAGGTATTCATAACATACATCAGGGGGTAAATGTATTATGCTCCGGGTTTTTTTCATCTCGCGGGAGATCGGCGACTTTGCATGTAAAATTTAAAGCGGCGCTGGCTTGTAAAGGCAAACTTGCGCCGCTTTAAATTTTACATGCAAAGTCGCCGATCTCCCGCGAGATAAAAAAAAAACGGAGCATAATACATTTACCCCCAGGTCTTCAAACACATCTCACCACAACTAAATGACCCATTATCTGTAATACAATTAAGTATTAATGCCCATTAGAGACATCTGCTACAGTTTGTCATCGCATTGTACAGTTCTGTACTAGTAAGGGGTGAAAGATCTTTATTGCTTTAGCAGATGGGGCGCAGATCCAAAGTCAGTTCTGGTTCTGTCATCATCGCTTAGCCCGTCTCTAATGAATGACTTCATTTTCTCTGACATTCTCTGCAGTTATTTACCATCTGGTGATGTTTTGGGTTTCTTTCAGAATAGAGGAATTTGCAGAGAGTCAGAGAGCAGCAGTTATGTGTGTGATTGTCCGCCCGGCTTCGCTGGCAGCAACTGTGAACACTCTCAAGCTCTGCACTGCCACCCAGGTACTTACCCAGAAGTAGTGTCTGGCTAAGAGGTTTCAGATATAGAGAAGGAAGACATTCATATCTCTCCCATCACTCTCTTCTGCAGATGCATGTGGACCCGAGGCTACCTGCATCAACCGAGCTGATGGGCTTGGATACACATGTCGGTGCCATCTAGGAAAGTCTGGAGACAAGTGCATGGACGGTATGTTGTACCCACAATTCCCGATTTACTGGTCTATGACATATAACAGTTGCCATACTCATTAATTTTCCTAATAATTGTGCATTTACTGATACTGGTTCAAATGTTCCTTTGTTTTCTGATAGTTGCATCATTACCATGCATTACACTATAATTCAGGTTATTCCATGTTTTGTACAGAAGTATTTTTTCTTTTTACAGGAGTCATGGTGAACACACCTTCATTTAATGGAGAAACTTCTTACATCTCTTACCCATCTCTCACCAACATCCACAACGACCTGCGGGTGGACCTAGAATTCAAGCCCCTGTCTCCAGATGGACTCATTTTCTTCAGTGGGGGGAAGGGAGCCCCCGTGGAAGACTTTGTGTCCCTCACCATGGCTGGTGGACATCTGGAATTCCGTTATGAATTAGGATCAGGTAAAATAACCTCTCAGAGGTGGATGATGGGCTCTTTAATACATAAATGAACCCAGATGTTAGTACATTTTCAGAAAGTAGATATGAACCATGCTGACCACAGGCATCACTAGGAATCAATATTTGTGAAATTGTTCTGTTTCTGTCCTGTAGGATTAGCTATATTGCGAAGTGCTGATCCCCTAACCCTGGCACAGTGGCACAAAGTATCCGCAGAACGAGTCAATAAGGATGGAACTCTGCAAGTTGATAGAAACCCACCGGTTAAGAGGTCATCTCCAGGGAAGAGCCTGGGTCTGAATTTGAAGACACTGATGTACTTGGGAGGTGTGGACAGTTCTGTGGTGCTTCCCTCTGCTGTAAATTTCACTCAGCCGTACCAGGGCTGCATCGGAGAAGTGAGTTCATGTCTGCATCGGACAGCTGTATATTTATATATACGCTACAGTGAGGTGCAAAGTCATAAGCACCATTCATTCAACTGTATATATGGTACCTGTTTACATCATGTGTGCAGTTAGATACGCACAAATATTTAGATGTACATAAGTATTTTTGGATCATCCTGTTACTAACAGTGGCACATAATCTGTTCTTCCTACTTAATGAGTTCATACATTGTATTTTTGCTTGAGTCTGGATACATCATTATCTCTGTTACTTGTAATTCAGATTTCTTGGTAGTGACTTTGCTGTTTCTCTTGTTTTGTGCTACGGTCTCAGATTTCCGTAGGACTTCGGTCCAGACCCATAAAATAAATGCTTTCAGATAAATGTCAATTGTTACAATTAATCCCAGCTAAAAAAAAGTCTGTATCTCTCTGGAACATTATATCAGTTTGGGCACAAATAACCTGGTCAGTTTTGCAAATACCCAGTTACAGAGTTTTACATGAATACCAACATAAAGCATCATTCATTTTAGTTGTGTTCAGCTCCATGAGTATCCCGGAAATCCTCTTGTAGACAAATCTGCAGCATTAATAAGCAGTAGGGATATTTTCTAGTCTGGACACATACAATTGTCTGTGCAAGCTCAGTGTATAAGTCGTTTCTGATTCATCTGCAAGAATCTGATTTTTTTGTTTTACAGGTTTCCATCAATGGTAAGAAAGTGGATATATCCTACAGTTTCATTGAAAGCCGCGCTATCAGTCAGTGCTACGATAGTTCTCCATGTGACCGCATGCCGTGCCTGCATGGTGGGCGTTGTATGCCAACAGGAGAGTATGAATACCAGTGTCTTTGCCGTGATGGTTTTAAAGGTGAGAATTTGACGATTCAAACTTTTTTTTTTTTTTAACTCTTGGTTTTAAATGAAAATTCACCCATGTATTATCAATATTCATTCAGCACTTAAATGGCTTTCTGGGTTTCTATCCACTCAGTTACTTTCCTGTATTACAGGAACATTTTTGGGGGGTGCAATTTCCTCCAGCAGAAACATTTTCTAGAAACCAAGAGGTTAATAACAGAATTAGACACCCAAGAAAAATATAAAATTCCGAAATATTGTGAGCAGCTAAATCAGAAATCAAACTACTAGTAACCTCGGGGGGTATTACTGGATACTGTTTCTGCAGCCTTAGCAATCAATCCGACATTCTGCCTGCCATGAATTATATTCATACTTGTCCCTAACTGACCAGAACTGGTGTCATCCACATCTTCTAGGTGAACGTTGTGAAGCACACGAGGATCGTTGTCAAATACACAATCCTTGTATCAATGGCGGAATCTGCAAAGACAACAGATGCCACTGTCCAGAAGGCTTCTCAGGAACATTGTGTGAGCAAGGTGAGAAATACACACTGTGAGTTAAGTGCACTAGCTCGTAGATAGAAGAATAGATGTTCACTAGTGACTTACAATTAGTGACCAGTGAATTAGATGAGAGATGTCCACCAGTCACACGTTGTGAATAAGATGAGATGTCCAGCAGTTACACTCTGTGAATAAGATGAGATGTCCACCAGTCACACGTTGTGAATAAGATGAGATGTCCACCAGTCACACGTTGTGAATAAGATGAGATGTCCAGCAGTTACACTCTGTGAATAAGACTCCCATATGTCTCGCACATGTCATTCTGGTGAAAATACACATTAGTGAGTTTGAATTGGAGAAATGCCTTTTTTCGACCCTTCATGAAACCAAATGCAACAAAATTTCCCCAAGAATCACAATTTGCACTGGATGCTTATTTAAAGCAGTTGTGGTATTATGAAGAACTAAGTATTATATATTGTGTAGAAGTGAGACTGACTTGCACAGTAGAGCTTGCTGCCTTTTATACCCAGGGATGTCCAGAACAATTCGCTATGTCATGGTGTCCGCAGCATGTGTTGTAGTTTAGATGCTTGGCTAAGTTTGTGTTGTTGTGTTAACGGGCTTATTTGCACTTGTACAGGAGCAACACCTGCAAATCTGGATGACGGCGGGCACGAAGGGAGTGGGGGGAATGGTATTGTATCCCCAATTTATTTTGTTATTTTAACTTTTTCTCTTTTCCTATAATTAAGATTTTGATTTGGGATATAATGATTTCTTTGAATAGTCTGTAAGGATCTTGCAACTCTTTATTTGAATTACACATTTGATGACTCCCAGGAAACTTTCAGATGATGCATTATTATTGGTGGGTCTACTGAAGAGCTAATAGGAAGTTTTGTCAAAGATAATAAAGAACACAAGAAATTTAACATTTTACCTCGTACATATCCAAATATAAGATATTACCTATGGAACGTGCAGTATCCCAAATGATCTGTTTTCCAACGTGGATCTGATACTAATGATGGTCAAACTGTCGCTCTTAGAAATAGGTTGGGATTGGCTTTTAAGCTTTGCCATGTGGACTTCCTACTGACTGGTTCATTAAGTTCAGCCAATGAGTTTCTCTTTCCATGTTGGTGTATTTTACAGACGCACCAGGAGTTTACGGATCCTACTTCTCCGAGGACTCTTTCTTAGCTCTACCAAGACAAATGTTTCCCAGGAGGTAGGAAAACTACTTTTTCTCTATCCACTCCACATCTGAATTCTTTATATACGGGACATTCATCTCTTCTCTTATATATATTTTTTTTATTATATGTTAGAGAAGTACATTTTCGGGGAAAAAATAAAAAGATGTACTCCATTCACATGCTGTTATAAAAGCTTTATGTTTTTACTTCTTGCTTTTACAATGCATTTTATATTTCAGTCGCCCAGATTCTCCAGAGACCATTGAGCTCGAAATTCGAACGACTTCTGCCAATGGTGTGATTTTTTGGCAGGGAATGGTGAGTCTTTCATAAACTTTCCTGGAAGGATTTTGCTTTCTAAAATGGCTTTAGGCAGCTTGACGTCTAACGAATAGTTTTTGCAATTTTTGTAAGTAAAGGAACTCTAGTGTTTTATTTAGAACTGTTCAGCAGTTGGAAATTCATAAGACATTTGTCAAAAAAAAAGTTACCAAATGAAATTCTATTGAACATCTCTACAGACACACAAGGTGAGTTATATTACGCACAGTCTCTTATTGAAGATCAGGCAGAGAAGTGTTTCCTGTTAATGAATCAGAGTAATAAGAATAGGAATCAGACACCTTGGGGTATTGCCTTTTCTGTGCCATGAATACGCACATAGCAACTTTACAATTACTTGATCTAAAAGTGAACCTTTCCACACATGTAGTCTTAATAAAATGATCTAATTATATGAGAATTTCTACAGACGGAACATGTAGCTATGATATATATTAGATTTTCAGCATGAGCCATAAAAAGATCACTTATTTATGACTGCTTAATCTGCCACACGCTGAGTATTACAATTATTTTCAGTTACTGGGGGATTTAAATGATTGTATTTCTGAAAATTGTGGCCTGGATTGCATTATCTTAGATTGTAGAGATAACGGTATTGTGTCTTAAGATAAATTGTTGCATGTTTAGACAACCTAACGCT
Organism: Mixophyes australis; assembly: GCA_036250195.1. Classification (NCBI taxonomy): domain Eukaryota; kingdom Metazoa; phylum Chordata; class Amphibia; order Anura; family Limnodynastidae; genus Mixophyes; species Mixophyes australis. Next base: position 103,066,042 of record JAVHZZ010000011.1, on the reverse strand, counting down.
GTCACATAAGGTGCATGATCGCCATCTTTATCCTACACTGAATGGCAGCACGGACTGCATGTAAATGTGGTCTATAAAGGACACATTCTACATGCTTGCATGTTCCCATCATTGAAACCTGCGTTCACTGTCCATTAGGAATTTGCATCGTCTGAGCAAGCTCTGTATGATACTAAGCAGGTATTTATAGGAGTATAACAGTAACTAATACTGGACTCATTCCTTGGTTAGAGCTCTTGTATCCGAGACTTACACTGACAAAATTACATTTTCTGGTAGCTACACAAAGACTGAGCTCCGGTTGTTCTTTTCTTTCACCTAATTATTAATTCTTATTTACTAACAGCGGGAATGTTGACACATAACCATTTGTGTTGTTTTTCAGTCTCTGAGCTCAATTGCAGCAGTGTTCAATGATTAACATTTTAAATCTTCAGTTATACTTTATACATTTTAGATTCATTGTACTACAAAAGCGGATGACTCCCATTTAGTGTTATTTATTTGCCCTCAGATAGTGATACGGCCTCCCGTACAATTCTGAGATTGTCACTCGTTTGCTGACTGTTGTCTTTGATTTTGCAGGAGGAAAAACAAGAAGGCCGGGAAAGGGACTTTATTAGCCTCGGGCTGAAGGACGGTCACCTTCTTTTCAGGTGGATGTTACATTGAGTAGCATTATGGCCATATCCATACTGTGCGTACATCTAACCTTCTCTATTCCCAACAGCTACCAACTGGGCAGCGGTGAGGCCAACATCATCACGGAGGATCCCATCAATGATGGAGAATGGCACAAAATCACTGCAATCCGGTGAGAGATAGCACATGTCCAGCTGCTTTCTGGGAGCCTCAGTCATATTATCAGATTATTAGGCCTAATTTGAGGGGACCATTAGATTCTAAACAGAGTGCAAAAACTCTGAATTATCAATGTGCTTCCGAGAATACTGTGAAGTTTTCCTGGAATCCAATTGAGCATTGGTCGGTTATAATGCACTGTTCCTCATTACAATCATCCGGTGTGCCTCCATCTTTTCTCCATGTATAAGTACACAGTCTCTTAACCTTTATTCCCTCCACCAAGCTAGCTCTTTTCTTCTTCAATGCTACAATTCCATATTTACTATCATTTAACACACTTTCTGTTTCCCCTGCACTTCTCCTTCTATGTAACTGCTACTTTGATATAGAAAAGCAGATTTAGAATAGATATGCACAGGACAGTAGGGAAAACATGGAAGCAAAAGATCATATGGCACAGTGGTCAGTGTAAGACTGGAATTACCAGAATATCTGGAGAGAAGACAACCAATCACAGCTATGGCAGAGGAGAAACGATTGGTTTTGGGAGGCAGGATAGACAAGATTTGAAGCTTCCCATATATAGTAATTTACAATGGGTAAGAATGACTAGAAAAAAATGTTGCTTAGTAGGAATGGGTATTAATTACTACTGGAGATGCCAGAGCTGCTTGTACGAAGAATTTTAAGAACCAACTCTTAGCTGTGTCCTAGGGTAAACAAGGTTGGCAAAGATGTAAGAGGTGGAGGGATTAAGTCAAATAGAATTTGAATATTCAGAATAATTTTGTGCTCTATCAAGTCCACATATCTGCCATCCGCTTCTAATAATACGTAGTGAACTTTGCACGGAAACTGTACCCTCTGACTCCAAAATGACTGGCACTTTCACCCCTTTAGGTCAGGTACCAAGAGGCGATCACTGGACCCTAAGACAATTTAGCTTAACTTTAATGTTAGTGTTCTGAAATCGGGCTACCAGTAGGCCACCAGACATACTGTGTTACTATTGCTTTGGATTAGCGTAATCATAATCCAATTACACCCTTTCTGGTCACAACTTGAAGACAAACTGCACATTTTTTCCATTGACAACAACTTATTGTAAAACTTTCAGTTCCGTCTCTAATTTGGAGGATATTGTGGAATATTCTAGGCAAAATATCATTTAATATATATCTGCTAGACATAAGAACAAAACTGGTAACCATAAGGAGACCTGTTGGAATACCGGCAGAGGAATGACATTTATATCATTGTCTGGATGTAATGTCATACTGAGAGCCAGCATTCTCGTACACACCACAAGCTAGGCCAAGCTTCCTGGTGCTAGAATTGCAGGAACAACATGGAAACACTGTTAGCAGATCAGCGCATTTCTTTCATACTCTGTCAATAGAAACAAACTGGGGAGTTCTTTCTTGTACAGGAATGTTTTAGTAAGATTCTGTCATGTCTGTATAACTCAACAGTTTATTATTAATAGTTACACCACAGAGTACATTTCTCTTTCCTGCCATTGGGGACACTGCGAGACATTGGGATATAGTAGGTGGACTAAGAGTAAAGGCGCTTTAAACAGAACTCTGTGCGTGTACACTCCTCCCCTACTATGCTCCTCCTCTCCGAAGCCAACCTCCGTTTTTGTTCAAGTGTTAGGGAGAAGGGCAACTTTTTAGGGGTTCCTGCCCATATTCTTTTATTTTTATACTTTAAAGAATCCCTGCCGTCTGTGAAGAGGAAAGCAGATGCGGCCTTTACTGCGGGCAGTACTAGGGGGCACTTCTCCTCCTCCTTGGCACGGTGTTGGTTAACGCCAGGCTTTCCACTCTGATTGCGGCCTGCCGTTTTTTGTGGTTGCGCTCTTAGTCGGCTGATGCAGGCTCAAAGCGTACCCTGGAGTCTGTGTCGTTTGATGGGGTTACTCTGTTTAATTCCATGCTGGAACAAATCATTAAGGTGGCCACGTGTAGCAAGAACTGCTTTCTGCCTGTCAGCACTGCTAAATCGAGGCAGCCCAGGTTTCGGTCCTATCGTCCCTTTTGGTAGGTCAAGAGCGGCTCCCACCAGAGCACATTTGTGCCGGCAGACGTGGGGCTCCCCGGCCAGGGACAAGTCCGCTACAGTCGTGTAGTTGGGGCCAGTCTACTGCTTTTTCAGTAACAGTGGCAGGCCTTGACTTCAGATGTCTGGGTTCAGGGGATTGTGACTCATGGCTATGTTATGGACCTGGTCACATTTCCTCCATGCAGGTTCTTCACCACAGGTCTGCCTCCCTGCACCCTCAGAAGACTGGCACTCCAGAGGCTATTCGGAAGCTTCTAGTTTCCGGCGTGATTGTTCCGGTCCTGCCTCTGGTACGAGATTGGGTTTTTACTCCAACTTCTTTCTGGTCCCACAACCAGATGGCTCATTTCGTCTGATCTTGAATCTCAAAACTCTTAACAAGATTTTGGGAGCTAGGATTCCGGATGGAGTCGCTACGTTCCGATTGCGGGCATGGACCACAGGGAATTCCTGGCTTCGCTAGACATAAAAGATGCCTACCAACATGTCCCCATATGGACAAGTATCAAGTAAGAAGAGGTAGATGCGCTAATACCCCACTGCTGCTAAACACACCTATAGGAATCACACAATATTCTATATCTATAATTAAGGCACATATATTCTGTATCTGGTGAGTGGATTCACATAAGAAGAAAGGATTGAAGTTCATCTCACACTCACTATACAACATAATTTATTGTTACTGTATTACACTATGTTGTGTTTTTATATTTTTTATGTCATGACATCACTTATTGGAGGAAGGATCTGAATGAAGTGACCCTTACACTCACCTCCAAATTTAAGTATTTTTTCAATTTTATTATCACCTATATATACTGTTAAGAAGACCAGATTAGTCTTTGTACCTACTTACCTATGTGATTACAGCCAACAGCGCTGAAACTATCCTATACTTATTATATTTAATGCCCCCATATGGGAGAGGAATCAATGTCTTCTTTGCTTTGCTATCTGAAACAACCACTTTCAGTTCAGAGCTTTGTCCTTTTGGTTTCGCTTCCGCACCACAGAAGTCCACCAAAGTAATGGCCATCATGGCAGGTCTCAAGCGTTCTCAGGGAATCACTATTGTGCCCTATTTGAAGGACCTGTTGTTAAAGGCACCATCTGAATCAATACTTCTGCAGCACTTTCAGCTCACGGTTCAGTTTCTGGAGACCCACAGCTGAATTCTGAATCTCCCCAAGTCCTCTTATGTTCCGGATCACCAGATGTGCATTCTGGGTCTCCACTTCGACACATTGTGTCAGAATGTGTTCATCCTGGAGAATAAAGTTCTTTCCATTCGATAGCAAAACAATGCCTTTAAAGCCATTGCCGGCGACTTGCAGAAATTGGCACTTAATACATTTACCCCCTGGTCTCTTCTGGCAAAACGGGAAGTGTCTCTTCTTCATTGCATGAAACTGCTGGGGACCATGGTAGCTGTGTTCAAGGCAATGCCCTACAGCAGTTTCATTCTCGGATACTTCAGAGGGAGCTTCTCCAGAGTGGTCCAGATCCACCCTTCATCTGAACCAGCAGATCATCACGCTATCAAGTGTCTGTCCCTCACGTGCTGGTTAACCTGAGCAAATCTGGAAAAAGGTCAGTCCTTACAAGAGTTGGTTCGGACCTTAGTTACCAGAGACACCAGTCTGTTCGGTTTGGGTGCGGTTATCAGTATTCTCTGTTTCCAGGGCCCCTGGACTCTCCCCTGGAGTCTTCCTTACCCATCAATGTGCTCAAATATGATTCAGATGGCACTTCTTCAAGGCCAGGGGGTTTTGGCTGGGAGGCCCCGGAAGTTTCAATCCAACAATGCTACAGCTGTAGTTTACGTGAACCATCCGTGGGAAACACATCTTGCCATAGCAATGCAAAAGTCAACGAGGGTCATGTCTTGGGCGGGATGTTATCTTCCCGTGATATCTGCCATATTCCTCCAGGGGGTGAACATCTGGAAGGCCGATTACCTCAGCCGCAGTAGGATCTACCCAGGGGAATGATCCCTTCTGGTTCAGCAATGGAGTCAGCCAGAGATAGACCTCATGGCATCCCGTCTGATCTTCAGATTTCCTCTCTTCTGCTTGAAGTTCAGGGATCTGAAGGCAGGGTACAATGAGGTCATGACCATCCTCTGGCAGTTTCTTCTGGTATACCCGTTCCCTCTGTTTCCTATGCTCCCGCGGGTGCTCAAAAATGCAAGAGAACGAGTTCCCGCCATTCTGGTGGCCCCAGATTGGCTGCGGCGAATGTGGTACTTTGGCGTCCTAGGGATGTCGGTAGGTCCACCTTACCGGTTGCCTCTTTGCCTAGATCTTCTGGGTCACGGTCTTCTTCTTCTGGCCTATGGTTTCTCGCACATGGTTGTGAGCACAATGAAACAGGGAATTTAAAGCAGAGAAACCACCTTCCTCTGCAAATTATTATTGGGTGCGGGAGACTTGCAGTCTTTTGGTGTGTGAGACACGGTTTTCACACTTACTGTTTTAGTCTTTCCCACCTGCTTTCTTTCCTTCAGGACAGTTTGGATAAAGGCCTGGGTCTTTCTTCTCAGAAAATGGAAATCGATGAAACCTGCAGTTTCAATCAACGCAGGTTGGGCTTTTTCAGTCATTTTTCATGTTATTCTGTGTAACTTTTCTGCCCGGATATTCATTTGAGTCTGTTTTTCTCAATATCAAATGTGAATTCTGCTTCAGCCCTTACTTCCAGAGCATTTATCAGAGCACTGTATGTGTCAGGTGAACTACACAGGAGTATGGCTACTACATGGTTGTATTTTATATTCTCTCCTGTAGATCTGAGCTGTGCTACAATTTCCAGCAGTCCATTTATATGCTCTTGCCTATTCGTTCCTTTGCTAAATCTCATTTTCTACAGTTATAGCATGAATAATTTGCTGTTTAAACTGGATCTTTCATGTAGTTGCTGTAGTACATCCCACATACCCTGAGCAGTATTCTCATGTATTTTATGAATTCGCTGATCATCCTCCACTAATAAGCTTATTTCGGCACATGCCTGTCTGGTTTTTTTTGTCCCATTCCGGATTATTCATTTTTGTTCCGTCTGTGATTTATTACTTCCCATAAATCATCTTTAGACAACAGCATTTTAACTTTGAATTTCCACAGTTGATAGTTATCATTAGACAGTTTGGTTACTGCTAGTCTAAAATCTGTGCTGCTCGCCCTTTTCTTCCCTGTTTGTATATCTTTATTCCCTCTGAGGTATAATACGGGTTACTCACATGTACTGTGCAATTCTTTCAGAGATGTTTCTTCTTCTGCTTATATCCTTGTAACTGGGCTTCTGGTGTCTGGGTAATTGTAATGTGGGCCCATAACCGGTTAGGAGATCAAACACTTCACTCATACTCGGGGCCGGACTGGGACTAAAAATCAGCCCTGGCATTTAAAGCACACAGGCCCACGTGTTGTGAGCTCCATGCACTATATTGTTGCACACTGATGCTGGCGCAGTGCGCATTGCTGGTGCTGTACAATATGATGTAGTATGAGTGAGTGTGTGTGGGGGTATTTATTTCTCCTAATGACCCTCAGCATTACATTGTTAGCACCCCAATTACATCAATAAATACAGTGACAATAAATTGCTAGTGCCCAAATTACAGCAATAAATAACCCCGCACACACTCTCATAATACATCAATCACCCCCACATTACAGCGTCCAGCATGACCCTCCACATTACAGCAACCAGCATCACCCCCCACATTACAGCGTCCAGCATGACCCCCCACATTACAGCAACCGGCATCACCCCCCACATTACAGTGTCCAGCATCACCCCCCCACATTAGTGTCCGGCATCACCCTCCACATTACAGTGTCCAGCATCACCCCCCCACATTACAGCGTCCAACATCACCCCCCCACATTACAGCGTCCAGCATCACCCCCCCACATTACAGCGTCCAGCATCACCTTCCACATTACAGCGTCCAGCATCACCCCCCTCACATTACAGCGTCCGGCATCACCCTCCACATTACAGCGTCCAGCATCACCCCCCTCACATTACAGCGTCCGGCATCACCCTCCACATTACAGCGTCCGGCATCACCCCCCACATTACAGCGTACGGCATCACCCCCCACATTACAGCATCCTCACATTACAGCAATACCCTCTCCAACTTATTAACAATACTAAGCCCCAAACACACTATAACATTGCCGCCGCCACGCCACCCCATACTACAGCAATACCACCAATTATACAGGCGCCACTGTAGGAAACCAATGTTTTGCTTTTTTCAAATCTCCCACAAGATAGCAACAACAGAATACATACACACATATAGGTAACAGGTACCCTTTTCCCTCAATTAAATAGTAATGGCAGAATTTTCATGAATCATTCCACATGAATAACTATTGAATGATCATTTGAACCCACACGGCCACATTAAAAGTATTTCCATCTACAGCAAAATGTTAGAGAAAAATATTTTTTTTTACTAACTTTGTTTTTAGTAACTGGATATGCGTCTTTTTTCTATTCATTTTATATAACCGTATATAAATTAAAGGGGATATTGGAGGTGGGTGAGAGATAATTGGATGTGATCCATCAGTTTGATTAGATAGGAAACATTTAGATTATTTACCTGGAGACATCTACCCCCTTGACTCACAGGCAGGGCCGGCAAGAGGAATTCTGGGCCCCGATACAGCAACTTCTTTGGGCTCCCATCATATTCAACAATGAAAGACTTGCCCAGTTCATATTATGCCACATCGTAGTGCCCCAAGGTCATATAATGCCATAATAGTGTCCCCAAATAACATTATGCCATAGTAGTGCCCACAAATCATTAGTAGTGCCCAGACAAAAACTCATTCACAAATAAAAATTGGTACAGCATATCAGATACTGAGTGTGTAAGTCCCAGGAGCAGCTTAATACACCATTTACAATGCAAACATAAATAGATATATTGACACAATCAGATAAAATTTATGACAAGCAATTTTTTTCCCTCTTAATTAAAAATCTTTGTACAGATAAATATGCAAAAAACATTACAGTGCAATAATGAGCAATACATAGTGTTTTAAATGTCATTGGATACACAGTAGTGCCCCCAGTTCAAGAAAGGATGGTTAAAAACACATTGCACACGAGAAAATATTTGAACTTACCTGATTATAGCATCCTGTGTTCTGTTCTCCTACTGGGTGCGCTGGGCGAAGAGGGATCAGCAGCTGTCAGCTCACACAGGCAGTCGGGAGCAGGGACAGAGGGCAGTGGTCGAAGCGGAAATTTAGAAGTGGGAGAAAATATAAGTGAATTGTCCCCTCTGCATTCCCATTCTTCATTACTACTTGTGTTTTATGACGGCTGTATCCCTGACATTCCCATTCTTAAGATGTCTCTCCCTTTACACTTTCTTTTACCTATGCCGCTGCACCATCTTCTCCTTTGTCCCTCTCACACGTCTTCCTACACCCCCTACCTCCCTGACTCTCTCACCCTTCCCCCCCCCCCCTGGCTCTCTAACCCCTCTCCCAGCACCCTCTTCCCCTTTGGATCTCTCATCCCCTCTCCCAGCACCCCCTTGCTCTCTCACCCACTCTCCCAGCAGCCCCTACTCCCTGGCTCTTTCACACTGGTGATCCCCTCGAAAATCACGGCACCCCCGCGCCCCTCCCCCCCCGCGCGAAAATCGCGGCACCCATCGTGACCCCCCCCCCCCTCCGAGATTCGCGGCACCCCCGTGACCCCCCCCCCGTCTCCCGAAAATCGCGGCACCCCGTGACACCCATTCAGAAAAAAAAAATCTGGAAACAGTCCAGATTGCTTGTAAGTGCAGAGGAGGGAGCGCAACAGAGGTAGCTGGTCCCCGGGGAGGAACCAGCTACCATGAAGAGGAGGAGTCGGGCCAGCCCTTCTGGCATTTGCCAGATGGCCAGTCCGGCCCTGCTCATACTCTGTCAATAGGCACAAACTGGGAAGGTCTTTTGTGGTATAACTATTTATAATAAACTGTTTAGTTAACATACAGACATAATAACCACATCTTACTTGAACAACAACATTACTAGAACATTTCTGTACTACAGAGTGATAACACATTTAGTAACAGCACCACCTGCTGTCCCTCCAGTATGACTACTCAAATAATATTAAGTCTCCGTCTGTTGTAATATCTCAACAAGCACTACTGCCACCTAAGCACAGCGCACTTCCTACCAGTGGGAAAAGACCTGGTGGAGATAACAATATGTTGGTAAAGAACATTTGTTTTCTCCTGATGAGCATTCCTTATAGATATACCCCTATACAATTATGGAGAGCAGCAGTGTTTCCTTAAGTCACAGAAGATATAAACTGTCCACCCTACCATCTCTCTTCTCAGAACACAGGAATGTTATTTGTAGCAGGACAGTTGTCATGATATCTCCGTATTAATGGTCTGTCTTTTCTTGTCAGGGAAGGGAAGTCCGGCTCTGTCCAGGTTGACGGAGAGGAAATGGTCTCTGGGAGTTCACCAGGCAAAAATATAATGGTGGACACAAAGGGAAATGTCTATCTTGGTAAGTTCATTGGCAATACTTTTTTTTTCTTTTTTGAAATAACCAAAATTGTATTTTTTTTTTTCTTACCACATACAATAAGTGTATCGTATTGAGTATATGAAATTATTTGGATGCTATTCCACATCCTTCAGGTGTTGAATACACAATGTAGGAGGTGCTGTTTTTGTACTCCGTTGTTTCTATGCATTTTAGATTGTTTTATCTAAAACAAACAATATGACCAATGTCAATGCTTATTTAAAAAGAGGATTTTTATACATACGATAAATCCGTTTCTCTGATTCCATCTTGAGGACACTGCTACCATGGGGCTGTGTGAAGGGAGGAGGAGTCTGGTACTTAACTAGTTAACTCTGTTAATGTATGCTGCTGACAACCAACCCCCCCCCTGCAACCTTCAGTTTAAGTATAAAGCCCCAAGGAAGGGGAGTGAACCAACCAAAGACCAAACGGCAGAAGGGAGGGAACGCAGTGTCCCCCAGATGGAATCAGAGAAACGGATTAATCGTGAGTATAAAAATCCTCTTTTCTCTTTCATCCTATCTTGGGGACACTGCTACCATGGGGACTTTCTAAAGCAGCCCCTTAAGCGAGGGACCGTTCTGACAGCCTGGTACGTAGAGCACTACGGACAAAACTGGCGTCTGCCGGCGTAAAGACATTGAATTTAGTAAAGGTATGGACCGAGGACCAGGTGGCTGCTCTGCATAACTGGTCCGCTGAGGCCCCAATTCGCGCAGCCTAAGACGCCCCCACAGAATGGGTAAAATGGGCAACAATATGATCTAGCACAGGTCGGTTAGCATTGACATAAGCCTGCTTAATAGTCGATATAAGCCATCTAGCAATAGATTGCTTGGAGGCCGGCCAACCACGTATTGAGAAGTCAAATAAAATAAGGAATCTGTGCGACGAATCTTTGATGTCCTTTGGACATAGATTCGGAGAGCTCTGACTACATCAAGAAATCCCATTCCAGACACTTGTGGATCGTCCATGAACACCGGAACCACTATTTCTTGGTTTACATGAAAACCGGAAACTACTCTTGGCAGGAAAGAAGGAACGGTTCTGAGAACTGCCCTGATGTCATGAAACACCAGATAAGGTTCTCGACATGATAGCACCTCCAGCTTGGAAACTCTACGAGCTGAGGCAATTGTAAGTAGAAAACCACTTTCCATGTTAAGAACCGTAACTCTGCAGTCTGCAATTGTTCAAAGGGGGGTTTTTTGAAGCATATTAAGGACCAGATTAAGATCCCAGGGCGCCATGGGCGGAACATATGGAGGCTGGATATGCAGGACTCCCTGTAGGAAGGTCCTGACATCCGGTATGTCTGCCAGGCGAGGGTGAAAAAAAAACACTGAAAGAGCCAAAATCTGCACTTTTAAGGATCCTAGGTGAAGATCGCCACCCTGGAGAAAAGCAAGAAACCTAGAGAGGCGGAACGAATCCAAGTGGCAGGTCCAGTTCTCACACCATCTAATGTATGTAAGCCAGATACGGTGGTAGATCCAAGCAGAGAATAGTTTTCTAGCTTTAAGGAGGGTATCCACAACTCGTGAAGAGAACCCTCTGGATTTACAAAGGTTGGCTTTAACAGCCATGAAGTTAAATTCAGCCACAGTAAGTCCTGATGTAGGAATAATCCTGAAGTAGAAGGTCTTCTTGAAGAGGTAACCAAAGACCTGGACCTACCGCCATCAACAGTATTTCTGGATTCCAGACCCCAAGCTGGAGCCACCAGTATGACTGGCATTCCGCCCAGCTTGACTCTCCGAAGGACGCGGGAAATCATAGAAAAGGGAGGGAATAGGTATCCTAACCTGAAGTCCTAGGGCATTGTCGTTACATCTGCTGCTGCCAAGGGATCTCTTGCCCTCGAGCAAAATTGTAGGACCTTTCTGTTGTGACGAGACGCCAGATCTCGGTCCGGGGTCCCCCATCGGACGACCAGAGACTGAAAATCCTCCAGATGAAGAGACCATTCCCCCGGCAGAATTGCATGCCGGCTTAGATGGTCTGCTTGCCAGTTCTGGATGCCTGGAATAAAGACTGCGGAAATGGCGGGAAGTGGTTTTTGGCCCAGGTGAAAATATGAGTCGTCGCCTCCATTGCTCTTGCACTCCTGGTGCCTGCCGTGGCATTGTCAGACTGCAGATGGACCGATAGGCCCTGAAGGATGGACTGTGCACCCTGTAAGGCCTTTAACATGGCTTTTAGTTCTAGTATGTTGATGGGTAGAGAGGTCTCCTGAGCGGACCAGAGCCCCTGAAGTCTCGGATGAAGAGCCACAGCCCCCCAACGCCGAAGGCTGGCGTCGGTGGATACTAAGATCCAAGATCATGGGGCAAAGGACCTGCTAACTATCAAGTTGTCCCTGGGTATCCACCATCGGAGGGATTGTCCCACTTCTGGTGACAAGCGAATCAATTGACGTTCTAACTTCTGATGGGATCCTGACCATTTTTTTAGGAGGTCCCATTGGAAGCAATGAGAGTGGATTTGACCATTAGGGAGAGTCTCGAAGGTTGACACCATCTTTCCTAGTAGGCGCATGCATAAGAGAACCGACTGTCTGCGGCAGGACAAAACTCGAATAACCTAGTCCCGCAGGGATCAAATTTTGTCCTCTGGAAGGGAATACTTTCTGATTGTTGGTAACCATTATCAGTCCCAGAAAAGTAATTCTCCGGCAAAGGGTTTACTGAAATTTGGGGCGATTTATGAGCCACCCATGCCTCTCCAGGATCCAGATGGTAAGCTGAAGATGTTTCTGGAGCAGGTGAGCCGAAGCAGCCTTGATTAGTAAATCGTTCAGGTAGGGCACTAATTGCACACCCCTGAAATGAAGATAAGTTGCCATCACCGCCATAATTTTTGTAAACACCCTTGGTGCAATTGCAAGGCCGAATGGGAGAGCCAAGAACTGGTAATGAGAAGATCCTGATGTGCCTTCCAGATAGGAACGTGGAGGTTGGAGTCTTTGATTTCTATCAACTCCATAAACTGGTGTGCCTCCAGTCCGTTGATAATGGACCTCAGGGATTCCATTCGAAATCTGACGACCTGCAGGTGAAGGTTTAACAGTTTTAGGTTTAAGATGGGAAGGAGGGAGCCATCCAGGTTTTGGACCAAAAAGAGGTTGGAGTAAAACCTTTGTCTCTTTTGGTCTTCTCGGAGAACTCCTGCAGAAAGAAGAGGCAACACAGAGTAGAATAGCCTGTCTTCTTTGTGAGTGGCAGGGCAAGCTGGTTGCAAAAAACAGACGAGGGGCTGGGCCCACTAGGTCTATTATGTAACCTCTCGTCATGATCCCGCAAATCCAACTGTCCTCCGAGGCCTCTGCCCACTGATCTCTGAACAGAAGCAGACGTCCCCCACTCCTGTCGCCACTAGAATGGGAGGTGGGCGTCATGCTGCCTATTTATACAGGAGCTTAGAAGACGGACAACTTGTGGAGGAGGAGGACCTACCTCGGTGGGTCCTAATTGTCTGGCCCCTGCCAGATGGGCTCCCTCGAAAGGGCTGTCTAAATGAGCCAAACCTGGGTGTACTAAGCTTTGGGACATTGACTGGTAAGAAGGTACTTTTGCCTCCTGTAGCCTGGGAACTTATGCTGTCCCATTCCAGGCCAAATAACACTCCACTGGAATAAGAGAGGAACTTCAAGGACCACTTAGATTCAGTGTCCGCATCCCATGACCTCAGCCATAGGGCCCTCCTTGCCGCTACTGCTGTTGCTGAAACAGAGGAGGAAATGGAAGATGCGTTCTGGGCAGCTTCATACACGTACCCTGAAGCCTCCTTGAGGTGAAGGGTGAGGCGAAGTAAGTCAGAATCTTTCACAGCTGTAGCCAACTGTCAGTCCATATTTCCATAGCTCTGGCAACCCAGGCTGATGAAAAGCTAAATGAAGTACCGGATGTTGTGTAGATGGACTTTAAGAAAGCCTCTATCTTACGATTAGTGGAGTCCTGCAGGTATGCTGTCCCTGAAACAGGGAGCGTGACAAGCTGAGCGTGCCACTGGTGTATCCATCCTTGGGACCTGTTCCCAATGGATTAGATCATCTTCCTGTAGCGGGTATAAAGCCAGGTTCCTTCGTCGAATAACAAACCTACAGTCAGGTTGTTTTCAGGATGCTTCTGCAATCTCTTTCAACTCCACAGATGGAGGAAAACGGATTGCCGTCTTCTGACCTATTTAAATAGACTACGATCTGTAGATTTAGTCTCCTATGTCTAGAAGACCCAGTGCCTGACGCATTGCGACCACCAGGTCATCAATCCCCCGATATCTGGGAGACTCCTCTGGGTCCGTAACCTGTGCGGAATTGGAATCTTCTAAAGCCTCCCCCTCCTCTTCTGATGATCTCTCTGAATCAGAGCGGGACAGAAGGGAGTTAGAGGATCTGTGTCTCTTTTACTTGGGTAAATGTCTTGGGGCCTCCAAAAAACGGTTTAACCAATCTAGGCCCCTGACCAATAATGTAGATCAAGCCGGTTCTCCCATAAGGGGGACTTGAGATGGTAGTGCGGGTGGATCTCTCCCGGCTTGTCCAGAGACAACAGACTCTAGTCCCCGTGGTTCCCTCTGAACTAAGGGGGGCCATAGTTCCAGTGGTTGAAGGGAGTACCACAGCAACCGCTGGAATTTGTGGGTTTAGAAAGCAGTTGTACCAATGCGGTAACCCCCCTGCGTCAGGGCAGTCGCCGATGCTGGGGTTTCCGTTATAGATAGGGCGTTTAGTCTGTGCCTGCGCTACCATGGGAGCCCCACTGCAGTCAGTACAAAGCGCGCCCGGGTCCTGCTGTTCAATGGGGTTACTTAACCTTAAACTTGAAGCAAGTATAATATTTAGAACAAGGTGCTTTTACCCTTGTCAGACATTTTATAAAGAACACTGTCACAGTAATAAAATGTAATACAGGCAATTATACAAGAAACAGACAGAAGATACTAACTAATCTATGACAAAAGTCAAAAGATAGTATCCTTGTTAAGGCTGTGTGAACCAAAAGAATATCTATGCAAGTAATATTCTATCTATTAATATTTTGCATGAACATGTTTTCTAATACACCTCTATCTTTATTATAGTGAGTATAGAAAATGATTTTTGGTACTTAGCCTTCCCAAGGCTAAGCTGTGTGGAGCAGGAGAGGTTGACCGCTGCTCTGCTTTTTTCTTCAGAAGAAGCTGCTGCCGTTTTCCCAGGCAGATCGACGCCTTGGGAGGGTCCAAATTTCCTCTGCAGGCGGGGAAGCTCTATTTTCATAGCTCTCCCCGTCCTGCACTTGCTCCATATCCTAGCAGGCTGGCTGTAAAGGCGATCTACTGCTTATCTCTAAGCAGTAATCGCTGTTCAGTGCTTCTTGGCCGCTGAAAATAAGTACCAAGTTCCCCCCTTCATTTCTGAGGAGGGGACTTGGTATAGTCCAGCAATGTCCGCCTCCGACGGCAGCGATTATCGGCACCGGTAATCTAATAACGATAAGTGTGACAGCGGTTGTAGAAGCCGCCTGTCACCACTGCAGAGAAGCTGGAAAAAAAGTTCTCTGCTGTCAGTGAGAGCTCTCAGTCCGACAGCTGCTCCTTACGTAAACGAGTGTGTGAGGACAGAGCACACTTTTTGAAGGGACTAAAAATAAATTAAATTTAAATAAAGAAAAAACAATTCACTGACTAGCATAAGTGAGCCCAACTCCCTTGGGCACTCAACTAAAATTGAAGGCTACAGGGGCGTTGCAGGGGGAGGGGTTTGTCAGCAGCATACATTAACAGAGTTAACTAGTTAAGTGTCAAACTTCTACTCCCCTCACACAACCCCATGGTAGCAGTGTCCCCCATATAGGATGAAAGAGAAAAGGGAACTACTGTTTGGGACCAACACAATGAATCACACAGCACCACCTACAGGCTATTAGAATGCAGTGCACATAAATTTAAGTTTTAGCTAAATACTTGAAATAGTAGATATAGGAGCCTGTTATGTACATAATTAATTAAAAATCACTTGATCTAGCTACTTGCCAGAAGACTAGGTTTGTTTACACTTTAGCTTGACAGACATAGAAAACATCCAAAAAAATGTTGGTAGCATGATCTTAGGGTCTCTGGTTCCAGCACTCAGAAAAGATTGGCGTCACAAAATAATATGAAAATGAGGTCATTAAAGAGGGGAAAACCTCCTGTTACAAAAGGTCTACTTTCACCCACGGCCAGGGTCCCTTCCTAGACAGACCACCGTTCAATTGAACCAATTCCCAAGACATCAAATAAGGCTAGTCTCAAGTCCCCAGTCTGTGTTCCAAGTTACCACAAAGAATACTGTACAGATCAACCATTTTCTGCTTAGCTAATGGCTAGTATACAAAGCAGGGTCCAAACGGATTGCTGAAATTAGTGAATATTTAAGGAAGAAAGGGAAACACTTACTTGTAATACGCTACATTTCTGATCTTTGTTTTCATAAAGGTGGGGCGCCCAATATAAAGATGATGACGGGAGGAAAATTCTTGAGTGGAATTACTGGCTGCATCAAAAACCTGGTGCTTCTAAATGCAAGACCATCTCACCAACTGCACCAGCCCATCGACTTGAAGCATCATGCAGAGACAGGTCATAACATCAAAGAATGCCCCTCGTAGGTGGGAACAGTATTACCCCACAGGCAATGCTACGGCAATCCAGACACTTTTTTTTTTTACAGAAAAAAAAAAGACTGACAAAATGGAGAACAAATGTAAATGGTGCTTTTGCTGCTACCAAAAAAACAAAAAGGTGGTGCTAAAGAAAGTATTTGGATTGCAAATTTCTGTATTACCTAAACAGGATTTCTTCTTTTTAATTATTTTTTTAAGGTCTTCAGATTTCCATGTGTTTTACTGCTGGATGAAGGAAATTTGTATGTGTTGAACCAGATGTATGTTTTTTAAAAAATCCTCTAACCAAACAAATCAAGATATGTGTAATGTAACCTCTGTGACAAGAAAACAAGCACAAGAGGTCATGTTATAATCTTTTATCTTTTTTGGTTATTGTATGTATGTATGTATATATATATATATTGACCTGGAGATGTTGCAGACCCAATGTACCGGAAGGAAGTTGCACAATGTCGGAATATTCGTAACCGGTGAAGTTCATTCATGCCCAGAGAACGTCACGTCTTGGTCACCCTGTGTTCTAGATAACACAACCTGTGGACCTCTGATCTAGAGACTGTTGCAGTACGTTATGGTGGGATGGACATAGGAACCAGTCTGCCTCAGTCAGTTTCCAGATAAAACTGCCTCTATATGGATAGAGGAGATGCTATCATCATCGCCTATATTGAACGGAATAGAACAACTGCTGCCCAGATGGGGTTTTGTTTGTTTGTTTTTTTTTGAAGAGGGGTCACTGTATTTTTCAGTAGACTCCTAAGAAAGGAGTTGGAGCTGTGCCTTGTTGATCAAACATCTCATTAGTTATTTTGCTATCGGAGTCCCCAATCTCTCCATGGCTGCCTTGTTTCTTTAATTATTATTTATGTTATTTAGCTAACACACTTTAGTATATTATAAAAGGTGCATGAACTCTTAGTTCAGGTCAAAATTAAGTTTTCAAATAAAATCATTCCTCTCCATCCGTCTGGTCATTCCCAAAGGACTCTCTTCATGCCTCTACAAATGTATTTTTACATATTCCTGCCCTCTATATTGTACTAGAGCATGAGCTATATATTTAGCATTTTATTTGTCAGACTTTGTCCTGCCTGCTAAGGGACCAACATAAATAGTCTTTCACTCAAAGAGTAGAATGATCCACTGGGCTACTGCTTGGGCCCCTAAAGTTTATGTTGATCCAGTAAATAAGGCAATTTAATAACAAATATTTGGACATTTAATTTGCCACTTATTTCTATGTGCTGCTGCTACTTAAGTATTGGCAACAGATATTACATTGCTTAAACTTGGACCTAAGAGTGTATGCACCTTTCTTGCGTATACCTGTTCCAGGAAATCTGTGGATAGTTTGGTATTACAGGGTTTGGCAGGAACCAATCCTGTGCCAGCTGTACAAGGTAGGGTCATGTTTACAGACGGACCCATATGAACAATCCTCAGTTTCTTTTCATGTCCAGAATATGAAAACAAAAATACTACTGGAAACTCCAGAGTGTTCTGGAGCAAGTGTGAATGACAATGTAAAGGGAGAAAATGCTTTGAGGACAGTGGTTGTTCTTGGCGAGAAGCACAGTAGCTATACACCATCATTCGTTTTTAGGCAATTTTAGTGCCCACCCATAGAAAGGGGATGCTGTCATCATTATTATTACACACTTTACATAGGGGGGTGAACAGAGTACACATATACAAAATGAAACAATACAATGAACAAACAGCTGTCACCTTAGACCTAATCTCCAGTGATGTACTACACATACAGAAGATGTAACCCATATAGAGCTAAATGGGTAGTCCACAGATACACTGGAGGCAAGTGGGTGCACTATAGCAGCATATGAAATTGGACTTTGCATTCTTTTGGTCAATAGATTTTTGAATCTAATCTGGTGGAATAGTCTATAAACCACAATAGATCTTTGTACCACAGATATACGTTTCTTATTCTCCTAAACAGCTACAGTTTTGCCTTATGGTGCAGTATAAATATTATTGTACAGCCAGTAAGAATGCAATAAATGGAGCAAGCTGTTTTTCTGTACTAGTATTGGATCCACAAACGGTGATCCAGCTCCCTTCTTGTTACCCAAAGCACAAACAGATTCCTTGTGAATAATCAACAACAAATTTTACCAGGAAGTGTCAAAGAGAAAAATAACGACATCAGGTCCAAACAGTAAGTCTGGAATAGGAACAGACAATATTGGAAGCACCCAGAAGAAAGGCCGCCCGTAGTGTAAATCCAGCCGAATTACCTAACCGATGCTACAGGGTCTTTGTGGGGAAACACATTTGTAAATGTGAGTAGCACTTGTGTTAGTAATCTTGTTCCTGCAACTCTGTACGCAGGCAATTGGGGAATCTCCTAACCTCAATTCTGCAAACAAGCTTCCAAGCCCTTTGTTACGTCACTACCTTGAGTATTACAACTAACCAATAAACCAAGTGTTGGAACATGGAAACTTGTCGTCTTGTTGTATCACTGTTACAATGTTCAGTTCACATGAGTAGAAAAAAAACAAACAAACTGCATACATTGAGTTTTCTGTGTTTTTACAGATAAATGTTCAACATTTAATATGTGCAGAAGGCTAATAAATATAAGATACAGCTTGATAGAGGCATCCTGCTGTCCGGGGCCAATAAATGGGAGTTCATTGGCTATTATGTCCACCTCCTGGGCCACAATGATGAGTCCTAATAAAGTAATTGAGGTAGAACTTTACTTACAACACTGGGAAGATGATTATATTTTCCTTGTGACAGATCAGGGGTTCCCAGAACCTTATTTATAGGGGAACACACAGAAATAGAGAGCTGCCTTACCAGCCTGGTGTCACTAAATACGGAGATTAGCATCACACTGGCACAGTCGGCACTGTGTTTTCAGGGGTCACTTTGCTAGGTCGACTTTTCTCCTTTAAGACACAGCTGCGGGTGCAGAGGTGACAGGACGCACAGAGGGAGTTGCAGCAGGGAATGAACCGGCAGACACTGATCCTCCAGATGAACCAGCCTGGTGACCAACAACACCAGAATAACAGAGCAACTCCAATCACCAGTCCCAGGATAATATACAGGTAAAGGAAAGAAGCGGGAGGTCTCTTGTCTGAAACAGAAATGCATTAAAGAATAAGTTTCCAAGCATCACATATTGCCCCATTATATACATACACACACAGTAAGGTATGGGTGACGTGGTCTATCTTTTACGATATGTACCAAACATGGGCGCCATCTTGAAATCGGCCAATCGGCCCAATTCCTGATATATATATATATATATATATATATATATATATAATTAAATACACAATAAGAATTAGTGGGAGATGATTTACTTTCTCTGTCTTCCTTTGGGGGACATTGGGGTATAGAGTAGGGACAGGGTGACCTGGCACTTTAAACTTCTGTTTAACTAAGCCCTAGCTCCTCCCCCTCTATACCCCACCTCCTGTCCAGCCTCAGTCTAGTTTAAGTGCCCGGCGAAAGGGCTGTGTCTGGGCTGCTCAGCAACCTTCTTCTGTTACTTTTATTATTTTATGGCAGGAATCTGCAGTATGCAGTGTGCGGCAAGCGCTGTATGGAGGGGGGGATAATCGGAGGTGCTGTGAGAGGTGTCTCTGTTGCCAGCCTTGCTCTCCCAACGTTTTCATACCCTCCCAGGAGCCGGCCACAGTCTGTGTCCGTCCTCCCGATCTGACAGTCAGACTGCAGACCCTGCGTGAGGAGGGGTGGCAGAAGGTAAGTGAAACCCTCTCCCAGCACAGTGCTGACAGAGAGGGGTAGAAAATCACAGTTTGTCCCTGAGCAGGCTGCTTCTTACTAGGAGCAATCATTCTATGAAAAAAAAAAAAAAGAGAACATACCTTTTTCTGGGGGTCTTTTGTTTGGACCTCAGCTTGACTCCATTACCAGTCAAGCTACAGGTGGAAAGGGCACTTTTCTCCCAGTTAATGCTCCCAAACAAAGATTATCCAAATTTCAGTCCTCAGGAAGGTTTCGGGGTTAATATTCCTCAGGCCAATCACCCGCCCCTAGGGATGGTTTGCTGCGTGTGCGCCAGGCCTAGTCGGCTTGACGTCCAGCAGCGAAACCTGCAAACAAGCAGTCCGCATGGCGGACATTTTGCTCCTCCGCTGTCGCCAGTGGTGTGAACTCGTCTTTTCTTGTTCAGGGATCAGTGGTTGCAGTCTACTACCGATGTCTGGGCTTGGGTGTAGTGGATTGAGGATACAAGATTGATCTGCTCGGTCTTTCTCCCAGACAGTTTTTGCCAAAGGGCTTCCCACTTGTCTACGAAAGCGACTGGTTTTACGAGAAATGATTCTATCCCTCTTTTATTCCGGAGTGATGATTCCGGTCCCAGATTCTCAAAGAGGTTTGGATTTTTATTACAACCTTTTTCTCGTACTAAAACCAAAGGGCTTATTCAGACCAATTCTGACTCTGAAAATGTTTCAACACCCATGTCACAGTGCCCAGGTTCAAGATCGAGTCTTTGAGCTCGGTCATTCAGGGCATGGAACAAGGAAAATTCATGGGGATTCTAGACATCGAAAATGCCTATCTAGAGGGGTCATCAGTCCCTTTTGAGGTTTGCGGTTCGGTCACAGCACTAACAATTTCAGGCTCTTCCCTTTGGTCTGGCCACGACCCCACGTATCTTCACAGAGATCATGCCGGTCGTGACTGCTCTGCTAATGTCCAAGAGGATTACAGTCATCCCTTGTCTGGACGATCTTTTAATGACAGAGTCTCCAAAGGTGCTGTAGGTGACATATCCAAGTAGTTATCCAGACTCTACAGTTTCAAGGTTGGATTCTCAACTTCAAAAAGTCCAAGTTGCTCCCATCTCAGCAAATGATCTTTTTGAGTATTTTTATTTCACATCCGTCAAAACGAGTGTTCTTACCAACCAAGACAGGATTTTAGCCTTGTAGAACAGGGTAAGATCTTGGTTGGCGGCAAGGTAGCCTTCGGTACATTTCGCCATGAGCGTTTTTGGCAACATGGTATCTACTTTCTATCCGGTCCAGTTTGCTCAGTTTTATGCACGGCAATCCCAGTTGGATCTTCTGTTGCAATGCAACAAATACCATCTGAATCTGGCGGCCCAGGTATTTCACCTGTCTCCGCATACCAGTTAGTTTCTTCTTTGGTGGTTACATAAACAGATTCTCGCCAGGGGACGCAATTTATCAATTTAAAATTGGACTTTAATGTTGAAGGCTAGCATCCTTTTTGATTAGAGGCCTTCTGTCTTCATGCTCGATTTCAGGGTTTTTGTATTCAAAAGAAATCCAAGCTTCCAATCAATGTCTTTGAACTGTGAACAGTCTTCATGCTCTTATAAGCGCACAACACTTGCTGCAGGAAAGGCTAGTGAAGATTCAGTCAGACCATGCCACATCAGTGGCATACCTCAATCATCAGAGCGGTACCAAAAGTCCCTTGGCCATGCGGAAATTGTCCCTTCATCCTAAGGTGTTTTGTCAGTTGGTGGAATGGTGGGGTCACCCGAATGTCGACATGGTGGCATCACGGATGAACCACAAGGTTCTCCTCTTCTGCTCCCGTGCAAGAGATCCTATGACCATTGCAGTAGACGCCATGTCTGTCCCTTGGAGGTATTGCTTAGTGTACCTTTTTCCACCGGTAGCCATGCTTCCAAGGGTGTTAAGAAAGGTAAAGAGAGCATGTTCCAGTTCTTCTGATAGCGCCGGATTGGCCGCAGAGGGCCTGGTACACCGACGAGTTCGGACCTGGCGGTTGCCGCTACGCCCAGATCTATTAACTCAAGATTCCTTTTTGTCATCTACGTTTACAACATCTAGCTTTAACGGTGTGACTGTTGAAGCTATGATCCTAAGCGCTAAAGTGTTTCCGAACTTGTGGTGCAAACCATGCTTTGTGCTCGGAAACCAGCCTCTGCAAAGATCTCTCATTGAGTCTGGAAAACTTATTGACTGGTGTAAAAAGAAGGATTATCCTACTTCTTCTTTTTGCTTGGCCAGGTTACTTAGGTTCTTGCAGGCAGGGCTGCCATCAGAAAGCGTGGGGCCCAGTACAATGAAGCAAGCAGGCAGGCGCCCATGTATTCAGTTTAATGATATTTCTATTGCTTTTCTCAATGTTGTCCAAGTCTTCCAAATTTATGTGCAGAGGTCTCAGAAGATGTGCAAGACTGACGATCTTTTGAGTCTCTATCATGCTCACAAAAGAGGCTGGCTAGCTTCTAAAGTAATGATTGCTAGGTGGATAACGGCTGTTATTCCTCAAGCTTATAGTAATGCTAGGGAGCCTGTCCCAGATAATCTATGCAAGCACTCTACAGGTTCTGTAAGTGCTTCCTGGGCGGCCCGCTATGGTGCTTCCAGAGAACAGCTGGGTAAGGCGGCCACGTGGTAGTCTGTACACACATTCACTAACTTACAAGTTTAATGTGTTTGCATCCAAGGATGCAAGTTTTAGAAGAAAGGTGTTTTGTGCCATTTCTTCTGAGCGTTCCCTCCCGTAGGGCAGCTTTGGGATGTCAATAAAGCAGGAAAAAGCTGTGGGCCGCATGCGGCCATTCTCTGCTATAGAGGAAATGTGAACAAAATATGGTGTTGTATATTCACTCATAAAACAGCTATAAAATTGTGTGCTTTCCAGAGGATTAGACATTCAGAAGCTCATATGTAAGGGTGAACATGTGTCTGTTCTATGTGCATAACATTTCCATACTGAGCATGCACACATAAAATGCGTACGCATCCAGATTATGGTGCATCTTACACTACTAACTGAAGAGGTGGAATGGAGGAGACGAGGAATAGGCAGAGTACAGCAACAGATGAAGTAGACCGGGATGTAATCCTACAAGTGCCAGCATACCCACGGCTGCCAGGACAGTCTTGGCAAAATAGAAAACCATCATAAGACGCCGCAGTACTAGCTCAGCAGCTCTTATTGGTAGTGCAGTAATGTCTCTGACCTCAGAGGGTGGGCCTAGTGCTGGTAGTGACAATTGTGAGGGGAAACCACATTTTCCGTTTCCCCAATTTTTCCAAAACCAGGTACATGCTGATCACCATCATACACAATGGAAGCAACCACAACAGATACGACTCCTTTGTACTACACATGCGCTGCACAGAAAATACCATTTTACTATTCCTTTTTGGACGGCCTCTAGATAAAGCCATAAATCAGAATAATAACCATTCAGCCTCTTTCTCTATCTGGGAGAACTTATAATAAGAATAAAATCCTTATACAATATACAAATAATACATGTATGCAATAGTATATATATATATATATATTTTTTTTTATTTTTTTTTATTTTTCAACACACTTTGTACAGTACTGCAATATGGTGGTGATATATACATAAACGGTAATAATGAAGACAAGAACTACAAAATAATAAAAATGGAATGATCCACCTCAATTGATTGTCAACACAGAATAAGTTGAACATACCTCATGAAACAATAATATATATACACATACATACACACACACACACACACACACACACACAAATATATACATACACGTATATAATTATTATATATATATATATATACACATATATATACACGGTATAATAGTCACTTGTAGTATATACTGTAATATTACACTTCATTTAATATCACATATGTGGATTTATTTTATTATCGCATATTCCTTTTAGACACTTGAAGGTATATTTACTAAACTGCGGGTTTGAAAAAGTGGAGATGTTGCCTATAGCAACCAATCAGATTCTAGCTGTCATTTATTTAGTGCATTCTACACTAGACAGCTAGAATCTGATTGGTTGCTATAGGCAACATCTCCATTTTTTTCAAACCCGCAGTTTAGCAAATATACCTTCAAGTGTCTAAAAGGAATATGAAAGAGGAAAACAAATTTGGCTGAATATATAAAGATATAGCTGAAAAACACAGAAGGCAACAAGACCGTTCTATCATCCAAAAACAGGACACAGATCTGAGGAGGAAACATTACAAGGTCCATTGGAGCTTCTCACAGAGTAATGTCACGTTAAGCCTTCTGGCTCATCAAATGTTGATAAATAAATAGAACCTGTAGGTACCAGGAGCCTGCAATCAGTCTTTATAGTGGTTTATATCACCTAACCATGGCCACTGTAAAAAAATAGCCATGTGTTCTAGACAGAAAAAGGTGAAGTACCTGTATTTGATTCATGTGGTTGGACAGTGTCTGGAACTAGCAGCTTTCGATTCCCTTCGTTCCCACAGCTCAGATTCCGCACAGTCACCTGAAGGTCTGTTGTTGTGGGAGCTGCGCTGCTGCCAGATACTTCAGGGGGGGTCCCAGTTCCTATCATCCCTTGTAATGCAGACAGGACACAGGAATGAGAGGCATAGAGGAATAGACAATGGTGGATTTAAACTATGTATCTGCTTCGGGTTTAATACTAAATCTGAAGGAATTCAGTTCAATTTATTTTAAATTTGTGGGCAGCTATAAAGCCAATTGTTCCATTTGCCGCATTTTTGAATCCTTCTAAATGTAAGAGGGATGTTTTAGAAATACGGGTTGGAGGCATGAGATGGCTCCTGAATGACTGCAGTAACACTGAAGCGTAAGCATATCCCTACTTTGAACATTAAGAATAGTAATATAGATTTTCTTATTTGTAACTTGAAATTCACAAAACTCAATTAGTAAAATGCATGATCCATGCACACAGCAGATAATGTATATTCTACAATTCTTCAATCCTACAAGCAACGTAACAAGAGAGCATACGTGATGTACTTACCTCTGCTGTGCAATGAGACACTGATGCAGTTTGCAGGGGACCTGGTAGACTGGTCACTCCCATCTCCACAGTTATCAATGTTATGGTCATCACACACCAGACTAGTCGGGATACATTTGCCGTTATGGCAGCTAAAGTATGGCTCCGACTTGCACTCCGAGGTGTTAAAGCCTGTAATGCGAGTCAGTATTGTATAGACAGAGAGAAAACAATTTTATTCACAGTGAGCACAACAAGGATATTTCAGAGTAACATATTTTCAATAGAATTGTTTTTTCCCCAAAGGAGAATATACAGCACACTAGATAACAGTGGTCTACTATTGTTTATTATTAGGTCTATGTGGGAAACTCTATAAATACAAAGGTGAATAAATGTTCTTAATTCTGAAAATCTCCAATGGCCCAGAGGGATAGAGTGGGGTGTTAGGATATGATAGGAGAGTGAGTACATTCATTCCAAATGCTATAGACTAATCCATTACTATGTGTCCCCATCCAATGAACCTTACACCAATGATGGCTGAATAACTGGACCCTTACCAATTCTGAAAGAGGTAAAATCTCCAACAAAGTCCACTCTGGGCTGCTGGCCTCGGGTAACCAGACGTAAGGTTAGATAGTTGCCAGTGGACAGGACTGGCCTGGGGATGGTTTTCCCACAAAGAGGAGTGCTTAGAGGTTCTGAATAATGGTCTTTGCCATCATAGAACTGGACATATGAGCCAGCATTACAGGGGTCGCTGAGAGCTTCTGAACCCAATCCAGGTTGCCTTGAGGTCTCTTGAGAGGACCAATTTCGAAGACTGCTGTTCACACCTGGTGCAGACGTCTGACTCTGAACATTAGACATACGCAGGAGGCTGTAGACGAGGAAGAAGCGGAACTGAAACTGAACTTTGTCCTTCAGAGCAGCAGCTTGCACAGTTAGACGGCAGTCTGTCCCCATAGACACAAAGTAGTACTTTCTGGAGTCCCCATGTGAGTTAATAATCATCCCATCCCCTTTGATGATCTGGCCACAAAAGTCCACCATGCTCACTATAGAGGACACGTAAAAAGATGTTACACACAGATTATAGAAACACAAAGGTATTATATAGCAATCAGAGGCACGATTTGTACACAATTACAATGGATGACAAATAACAGTAAGATAATAAAGTGCTGGAACTAGAACAAGTAAAACTGGAATCAGTTTGTGGCACCAAGCAATTGTAATTGTAAAGTGATAGCTGGAAATATATTGCAAGCCTTCCAGTCCTTCCAGAACGGACCAACACTGCGGCTGCACAGAGCAGTACAGACACCCAGAGAACCTCCGGCAGATGTGCAAAATAATTATTGTCAATTAGATAACAATTTCATTAATGTCATAACTATCAGTGAACTTGTATATGAACCAATCAAATACAGATGGAATATATTTTTTAGAAACAATGTTTACTCAAAATGGTTAATAGTAATTCTGCAATAGCTATAACAAAGTAATCTTTTTTATAAAAAAGTGAATTAATAAAGTTATAAAGATCGGTATTAAAACACTATTCATTTTTGTATTGCATTTTACCAAAAGTTGAGGGAGAACAGAAAAGAAAGAAGTTATCAAATAGTGAAAGAAGGGGATAGAAGGTTCTCTCTGCAGAGAGACATGCAGCGCCTCCATCATCATCATCATCTACATATATATAGCACCAGCAAATTCTGTAGCACTTTACAATTAGGGACAAAGTAATAAACAATACTGGGTACTACAGACAAAGAGGTGAGAAGGCCCTGCTCACAAGCTGACAATCTATGGGGCAATGGGAGTCGGATACATGAGGTTAATCTACATATTACATTTCGGTCCAGTCAGGTTGTAAAGGGGTAAAGTGATGCGTATGCTATGATCAGTCACACAGCAACGTTGGCCAGAGCGTTGATGTCTTGTGTGAATTGTGTAGAGGGTGCTAATAGGGTAACCTAGTGAGGTTAAGTGGGTGGTTAAGGAATATTATAAGCTTGCCCGAAGAGGTGGATTTTCAGAGAATGCTTGAAGGTTTGTAGACCACAAGAAAGTCTTATTGTGCGAGGGAGGGAATTCCATAGAGTGGGTGCAGCCCGAAAAAAAAAGTTCTGTAACTGTAAATGGGAGCATGAGAAGAGAGTGGAAGAGAGACGCAGATCTTGTGCAGACCGAAAGTGTCGAGCTGGAAGATACATTGAAACAAGTGAGGAGATGTGTGTTGGTGTAATTTTGTTGATGGCTTTGTAGGTTAGTAGAAGTATTTTATATTGGATTCGGTAAAAAACAGGCAACCAATGTAGAGACTGACAGAGTGACTCAGCAGAGGAAGAACGATTTGCAAGGAAAATGAATCTAGCTGCTGCATGCAAAATAGATTGTATGAGCTTGAGTCTGAGTAGAGGAAGACCAGTAAGAAT
Organism: Mixophyes australis; assembly: GCA_036250195.1. Taxonomy (NCBI): domain Eukaryota; kingdom Metazoa; phylum Chordata; class Amphibia; order Anura; family Limnodynastidae; genus Mixophyes; species Mixophyes australis. The sequence goes on along the minus strand of JAVHZZ010000011.1, from coordinate 103,038,730 downwards.
GGAATAGCAATAGTCGATGCGAGAGATGACAAGTGCATGAATTAAGAGTTGTTGCAGTGTCTTGTGTGAGATGTACGTATTCTAGAAATGTTTTCTTTAGATGCATGCAGCATTAGAATATATATATATATATATATATATATATATATATATATATATATATATATATATATATATATATATATATATATATATATATATATATATATATATATATATTGTTGATGTGGGGAACAGAGGATTTTTGCAAGTCAAGGATTACACCTAGGCAGTGAGCTTGCGGGGTGGGATTTAAGATCATGATGTCAACAGAAATAGAAATGTCAGGAAGGTAACTCCTTTGGTGGGTGGGAATATTATGAATTCTGTTTTTGAAAGATTGAGTTTGAGTTGGCGAGAGTACATCCGAGATGTAGTGGCGAAAAGACAGTCAGTAACGGCTTAATTTAGCTGATCCACTATATCTTGTTCATTTTCTCGAGCATTGGAGGAATACTGCTTTTCCAGGATTTTGTTGCTAATGTGATATGTCGAAATAATGGCAAAATCCACTTTATTCACACTTCTAGGTTTTGCATTGAAAACACAGTGTAACACTTGCCATTCAGTTTGTGTGACATGAAGAGGGGAGGATGAATGAGGGAGATGAGTACTTTGTGCGAGGGTGGATGCGTCCAGCTCTGCGCCTGTAGCATTTCCGCCAGGTTTACGGCAGGCGTACTTATGCCGACACACGTATACAGAACCAGGTTGTAAGCACAATAAAACAATGACAGAGATATTTCACCCAAGATACGCTACGGAATCTGGTGTACGTCCCACTCTGCATCAGCCCCAGTGTGTCTACTTAAGAAGTCAACCCTGAGGAAAATCCTCCTGATGCAAATTGCCGACAGGTCGTCTTCTGCTGGAACAGCAACGGTCAAGCTTGGCATCACCCTGCGATTGTTATCCACTATTTACACAGGCTGGGCAGTCCGGAGCAATTTGGGATGGATTTGGTGGACAAGGACCAGGCTCCAGTGACCCTTGCTGAAGCAGATTCTACCAAATCTAGATATAGCAACTTGGAACAATAGTCCTGGACCTGGTCTCACAAAGGTGTATAATCAATGTAGATGCAATGATCTCCCCTCCAATTAACCCATGCGTGTCTTTTTGGGGAATATCAGTCCCGAATGGCCGTCGCTTCTGGTTAACAGTGCTCAGACGCTAATGGAGGTGGCCCTGATGCCTACAGAGACATAGATCAGTCCGTTAAGGGCAGAGTAGGATTGCAAGGTGTCCATTACCCCAGGATGGAAATAGCAATTCCAACATGGCCACATCTAAGAAACAGTGGGGAAATGTCACTGGCATTTTCTCCAATGAGAGAAGGATCCCAAACAGGCTTAACCTTTTTACTGCTTGGTATCCCTGCTCTCTTCACATTCTGTAAGAGATTTAATGTTCTAAAATCAGCCACGGTGCTCCGTAGCAAGTTTAAATAGTAAACTATCTGTTTTCCCTGAAACATCCTCCAAGTGGACAGACCTACAAGGTCAGGAAAAACCTGTATACTGTTGCCCTAAGTTAAAGAGCCAGGCTGTCGGAGAACAAGGGCCACATTTCTGGTAGTATAGGGAATATTGGGTATTCCCTATCTTTAGGTTGCTGTTAGAGGGCTCCATGTGCTCTATAAAGCTTGAGTGTTGCTTGGGAAGATCAAAGAGAAAGTCATGTGGGTAAGCAGGGCCCGTCTCCAAAACTCCACTGAGGGGTTAATTTGCTCAGCCCTATTTTCTGCATCCTCCTGAAAATCTTTAATAAAGTCCAATTGAGTAAATCTGTGTAGACATGGCTGAAGTGCTCCACTATGTGATCAATTTGGTGCTCCCTCTTATCAACCCTTGCACTGAGAGAGGTAAGCGCTTACTTGTGGGCTGGTGTACAGCACAAAACAAACTTTCCAAGCTGCAATATAGGGCATGTAAATGCTTCTTAATGATGTAATCCATGTCTTGTTGTTTACCACATCAGTTGAGCACACTGCTCCCAACATTGAATGCTTATTCTAAAGAAAAAAAAGTGGTGTCAGGTCCTTAATTTGTGGTCTTAATTTTGTCAGATATCTGGCAGGATAGAGAAGTTAGCATAATGTATAGGTGCAGAAGTAGCAAGGTAAGAAGCAGATTACATGCCAAACATCTTGTGAAGCAGCAGAATCTTTAATCTACATCTCACTATACCAAGACCAAGGCCAAGAGGAAACTTATAGCTAATGCAAAATGTCACAATGGTGGACCTGAAAACATTCTGCAAAACAATGGCCTCTATCTATTTATCTATCTATGGTCAGTCATGCAAAAAAATTACAAAGATGTCTGCCAGACATAACCGCAAACTGAGCATTTTAGGAAAAAAAGATGGGCAAATACATAAGTTGCGTAGTTGCCTACTTTCCCTAAAGGTCTGAGAGACTCCTGAATTAGGAAACCTCCCTGACCCCCGACAGAGCAGTGCATTTTCCCATAGAGCAAGGTGAGCAGAAACATGACATGAAACGCATCATAAACATATCTATCTGTCTTTTCATATCTTGTCTCCACAATTCCCTGGAGGTAGTAAAACAAATAAGCATGATAATAATGTCAGTATGTTCAAATTCAAAAAATACAATTCTTCAGCACTCAATCATTTATAATTATGAACATATTACTTACATATTATCGTACTTGTCTTATAGCTTTAAATACGAAAGTAACTTTTGGCTTGCATATTTTGTACAAGTAAAGATGTACTCTAGCCAATGTGTCAATAGACTCTCAATACTTATACTAACAGCAAGCACCAAGGGAATTAGCACCACCAAAGAAACTAATGCATCAATGTGGAAATGTGTGCTATTATTGCCTTTATCTCAGACTAGATATTCCAATGAACACAATAACTAAAATCAAAACAATGACAATGTCACAATATTAAACTTTTTATAATTTGCCAATTTCCACTCTGCAACAGATTTAAATTGGAGATCATAATAAAGGCCATTAACACAGCTGTGTCTAAAGTGTGTGCTGTCCTAGACTATTGTGAGCTAATGCGCACAAACATAGTGATTTCATTATCCACCTATTTATCGCATGCATATAACTAAATATAAGTTATGGCATAAAAATCATTTTGCTAGGTACAAATGCTTACTACTTGAGACATTAATTTTCATAGAACTAACACCATCTGGAAAAGATATCATTACTGGGAAGATTTACAGCCTCCAAACATTTTATTGCCTTGGTCTCCAAGGTTATGTGGCTGCCGGAATCTCTCTGTGTGGTGTGAGAACCAGCTTGTTTTTGGGTAGAATGGGGGTGTCTGCCAATAATGAGATCTGTTCTGTCTTACACAAAAGGAAATGATGTGGGTGACACATTAAATTTGAATAAACTATTTTGGGTTAGGCTAACAAAATAATAAGTATTTAGAACACAATTAGGGACAACATACACAAGTCTCTACCACATACTTGTGACTTTGTGAGGATATAAACGTGAAAGTACACTGCTTTGACATTAGTTAATACAACGGTTCATTACGTAGAATTATATGGCAGAAGAATCTATAGAAACTGAGGACTGCAGAAAAGGTAACTTTAAATGTTTTTTAAATAAGGGGTTTCTTATTTTAACAGACATCATCATTTATTTATATAGCGCCAGCTAATTCTGTAGCGCTTTACAATTAGGAACAAACATTAATAAAACAATACTGAGTAATACAGACAGAGAGATAAGAGGGCCTGCTCACAGCTTACATAATGGAGGGATGTGAACAACAGAAGGAAGTTATAGAGAATTAACTAATTTCTAGATTTGCATGCAAGTAAGAGTGATCATTACTTTGATCTGGGCTTGTCCCTGTCCAGTCTAGGTTAATGTTATGTGCTCAAAAAAAAGCTATAATATACCCCCTATCAATGCAAATTCTCTAAATGAACCTCCAATGGTAGATATACGCAGAACATATTAGTACTAGGTTGGTTATTAGTGATGTACCGCAGTGATCATGACTGACAATTATCAAAAATTCAAAAGATTTTATGACATTTTTTAGGCCCACAAATAACAACACCATTAAACTGGTGTAGAACACGCACAGATTTTGCACAGGAAAATGTGACACAAATAGGTGTGCGACATTTTATAACAATAAAGAGGTTTGTTCCCTTTCTATAGCTATAGCTTTAATGAATGACCCCTACAATGTATACAATTATATCACATCTATCTCAAGTATTATGTGTTCTCTGGCATACAGTTGGCTGTCCATCCCAATCATTGCCAGATCCCATAGGGCATTGTTTACCAAGCCTATTCCTCAAGTACCCCCTAACAGGGCAGGTTTTCCAGGTCACAAATTAAATATTTATACCACCTGTGGTTTTTTCAAAATATGTCAGTCAGTAATAAATAAAACTGTGCTCCAGAGATATGGAAAACATGCACTATTAGGGGTCCCTGAGGACTGGGCTTGGGAAACACTGCCCTAGGGAGGGAATTAGAATTATCTGTAACAGAAAGCAATATTTAAATAAGGACAGAAATCAGAGTTCTGTGTACTTGCAGAAGGATCATCTTCTCCACTAAAGTATGGATTTTCCTATTGAATAAAATACTGTAAATGCACTAATTTGTACAGACATTTAGGCTATCACAGCATGTATGGGCCCAAAATTCCATTGATCCCAATCTATATTTTATTGGGAGCCATCAGATGTCTTTCAAAATAGATGATGACCACACCTGACCATGTAGACGACAACGGTGGTGCCCTGTAAGATCTGGATGTTTAGCATGAGTGACAAACATCGTTGTTTCCAGATGCATATAGGCAAATCTGGGCGTGATCCGGCCACTTGACCCAACCTGGCACAGTGGGTACGTTTATTTGCATGTCTGAGAGCCAGGGCTGCCAAGAGGAATTCAGGGCCCGGGTACAACAAATTCATGGGGCCCCCCTCATAGTCGAGTAAGCCCTCAAATTTTTTTGCGCCGCTGTTATTTTTTAGCCTCTGGTCATACATTCAGGGGCGTGGCAAAGCACCGTTGGGGGCGTGGCTAGCCTAACGCCGGTGCAAATTTTTTGGGGGGTGTGGTCATACATTTGGGGCGTGGCTAGCACTAGATCCTGAATTCACCAGAGCGTCACATATGTCCCAGCACTCCTGACTTTTAAGACATCTAGCACCACAGTGTAGTATACAAAGAATGCAGTGTGTACACAAAGAGTTCAGTCTTGGCCTGCACCTTACATTGGGCACGACACTCACCAAAAATTCCCATTGTCCCTACTAGAATCACAACATTTCACACACTCTGCTGCTCTCTCCTACCTGTTCTTCTCACTTTCACCTCCTGTGACTGCTGCTTTCTTTAGTTGCGGCTTGTCCGGATCCTGAAATGTTGGAGGACCTATTTGGGGAAAAAAATGGCTACATTTAGAAAATTACAGCCAGCCCCGGCGTTAAATCAATAGCACCCACGATTAATAATTAGGCCTTCCTCCAGCCCCAACATTAAAATAATAGTATTCACATTTAATAAATAAACCTATTTCCCTTCCTGCAAACAGCCCCAGCAATACCTATTTCCCGCAACCATCACTGCCATTAATAAATTCAGTCACATTTAATAAATAGACCTCATTCTCCCTAAACTCACCCCCATATTCAATAGCCCCCAAACCATCCCATCTTAAATTAATAGTCCCCACTATTAAATGTGCCTCTCCTTTTTTTTTTTTTTTAACTCTGTGCTTCTCTCCCTTTTTATTTATACTGTTTCTCTCCCCTTTTTTATTTATTCTGTGCTTCTCTCCACTTTATTTATTCTGTTTCTCTCCCCTTTTTTATTTTAACTCTGTGCTTCTCTCCCCTTTTTTATTTATTCTCAGCCTCTCTCTCCCGTTGTTTTACTCCCCCTTCTTAATAGCACTGTCCCTTTCCTCCCCTTGCCTCTCTGTTTCTTTACTTACCTCCTGTCAGCTTCTTTCTTTTTCTCTTCTTCTCTTCTGTCTTCTCTTCTTTCTTCTAGCTTTGTCTTGTCCGGCGCTCCTCACTGACTGCCGGGCGTGACTTGTTGACGTCACGCCCAGCAGTCAGTGTGAATAGAGAAGAGGAGAGGAGGGACGCGGCGCCACGGTCACGTGAGTATTTATTTACTTTTTCTTTTTTACTGGTCCAGCTCCGCCCCCCCCAAAGCCACGGGAAAAAAAAAAAAAAAACATTAAAAAACTGCAAGATAGAAAAAAGAAAAAAGGAAAAAATTAGAACCGAAGGCAAGCCCGGGCCCGGGTAAAATGTACCCGCCCCCCCCCTCTCGGCGGCCCTGCTGAGAGCCAAGCAAATGTTCAACTATTCTCTAGTTATCAGTTCCCTTTTATCAGAACAAGCAATGATATTTGTATGTACACTATCAATTATTAATGTCAGGGGAAGTGAACATATTGACTGTAGATTATTATTATTATTCATTTTTATTTATAGGGCGCCACAAAGTATCCGTAGCGCCGTACAAGGACAAAACAATGGCACAGTACAAGGTGAAACAGCACAGTACAAGTAACAGTAAGCACTATAACTCTGGGGGCTCAGGCACAGCATGAAAGAGGGAGGGAGGGGAAAAGTGAGTACAGGCAGGTAACTATGGCCCAAGAGGATGGGCACGAATGACAGGTTGAGAGACACTGAGGGGAGCGGAGAGAAGCGAGAGGAGACAGAGGGCAGAGGGACCGAGAGGAGATGAGCTGAGTAGCTGGAAAGCACAGTTAAAAGTGATGCAAACAGGAGGTAGGAGAGACCTGCTCAAAGGAGCGAACAATCTAAAGGTAAGGGAAGAAAGACTGACACATGGATGAGACGGAGAGACGGGAGGAACGGAGACGGAGTCGAGGAAGGGGGAGCCCATTAGATGATTAGATGTAGATGAGATATTGTTCATAGAGCAGCAAAATCAACTATATAAAAAAGCCATAACATTACCATGCGTGCATGACAGAATGTGTGACCTGTGGGTGTAAAAGGGTTAATCAGCACAAAACCACCTGATCTGTCTAAAAATTATCAAAATACCCCCAAAACCCCTCGCGCACTCACTATTAACCAGAAAGTTCTGACACCACTTAGATTTAGGTCAAGAGCCGACACTCTTAGAAAGTCTTCAGTTACTTCTTAACTTATCCCAAAATAGAATCACAATCTGATTTAAACCGGATATACTGTAAACCATACAATTTCCTGTATAAATGTGGTATTCTAAAAACCAAGCCTACCTGATACATGAATTCTTTAAGAACACAAAGACAGAATGTTACTAAATGGGATATAATATGACAAAAAGTCACAATGCTTATTGAAAAGAGATCTATAATTATTATTATCATTTATTTGTTAGGCGCCACAAGGTATCCGCAGCGCCGCACACAGTACTAACAGTACTGTACTAACAATAACAAATTGACATACATATTAACATTGTTTTTAAAATAAAAAAAACACAGAAATTGAAGACCAACACTCACTTAATCTTTCACATAATCGGACACCTAGGAGTTTAGGTATGAAAAGTCTCTCAGTAACAGACTAATGCCCAAATAATTTCACTACTTTTTAAGCCTGTTCCTTTCTTGCCCACACCCTACCTACATGACATCACCAGGAAGTATGCTAATCTCTTTAATCACTAATTAAATTCAATATTGTCCAAGAACAGGTCTTGTAATGGCTTGACATCCCCTGAAGAAGTCACCCAGACGAAACACTTAGGGTCTTATTTGTGACTTTTAGTGTGGAGATTGGATTTTTCTTAGTCCCTTTTCTGGCCAGAGTGGTGTTCCCTACTTTAAAACTAGAGATGCTCACTGACCCCCGTGAACTGGTTTTGGATCTGAAATACCTTCGTGTTTTGGTTTTGGCAAAAGCGCCCTCGTGTGTTTTGGTTTTTTTTAGAAAAAATCCTAAAATATTCTAAAATAACATAATTGTGCTCTTTTTTTGTTCCTACATTATTATCCTCAATAACACTAATTTAAAGTCATTTGCAGTCAATTTTGACCACCTCTCAGATCACAATATTATTTTCATACACTTTTGTACAAATACTGCAGCGACCTGGCTGGATGGTAAGCGACAGAGCAATGACAAACACACAGCAGTTCCTAGCACATCTAGGGCACACTGGTACACAGCAGTGGCAGAAAAGAAAAATGGGGGTCCTCCCTCGCCATATTGGATCTTAAAAAGGAATTAAAAACTTGCGAGATCCAACGTCACAATGACGTTTTGCCTCGTTTTCAATTCAGAAGGTGTGCGACAGTACCGAGCTAGCTCGGCTCGGTACTCGGATACCCTAAGTTTGGGTGTGTTCGGTTCTCGAGGAACCGAGCCTGAGCATCTCTACTTTAAACACCTTCACTAAGGAACCCCTACAGGTAATCCCTGATATTTTCTGTTGAATGTACACAATTGGCACTAATGTTTTTATGTGAATATTAAATCTCTTGTTTGTAATTGGCTTCTGACATTTCTTTCTTTAAGATTTACTTCAATTTTTTCTTACAAGGTCTACTATCATGTATTTCTGGTATGCAATATTTCTTTACATTGAATGGATTTTTAAATGTAGTGACTATGAAATATTGTATTTTCTTTTCCGCTCACTAGCACTTGAGTTTTTGAAAGATCAAGCACCATGTGTGTTTCTGAAGAGGCATTTTGAAACCCTTTAATACCCAGATAAGCTACACATTTATATTTACTTTGGTATGCAGCTTGAAATTGCACCATTTACTGCTATCAAATTTTAATTTGCACATACACCATGTGTGGCGCTTCTGTTTTTTCATACGATTTATTTTAGATTTACGCTTGGAACAGGCGTTTAAGAGAGGAGCAGCCTACATGTATGGTTATTTGTAAATTTATTTAGTTTGACTTCACTTATCACGGTTGTTTTCTGTATTTTAACACTTTAGCACCAGAAGTTTTACACTACATTTTGTTCATTATTTATGATCATATTTTAATTTATAAAACACCGTAAAAGGTCTGCAGAGCTGTACATGAAATGTATTCGTAGTATACTATACACAGACAGCAAATACATTATTAACCAAAACATAATTATACAAAGATTAGACATCTACTAATTAACAGATTACACACAGATAACTTTGCAATGCAGATCCAGTTATTTACAGGACAGTAAGTAAGAGTGATGGTAATGTCCAAAGTGAAGTGGGTCTGGGCTCAATACAACAGGTCTAGAGTCAGTATAGAGCTACAGAGAGTGGTGCAATAATAACAAAATAACACAAGGAAAGAGGACCCTGCTCATGAGAGCTTACATACTAAAAGAAACAGGAAGACACAAATAGGGTTGCACAGAGTGGAAGAGATAGCAGAGGCAAGGATTTAGGAGCAGTGCTGATAGGCTTGAATAAAAAAATATGATTTAAAGGGCATGTTTGAAGCTTTGGGGTGTAAAGGCTAATCTGATAGTATATGGGAGATTATTTCACAGGTGAGGAGTAGCCCTGACACAGTCTTAGAGGTGGAAGAGGAAAGAGGTAATCAGTGTGGTAGAGCAGAGGGGATGGGAAGGAGTGTGGGTAGAGATGAGGTTGGAGAAGTAGGGTGGAAAGCAAGGTAGGGGTTGGCTCCGTGAACTAGTCATCAGAAGCTTTACTGACAGCAATCCCCAAGCAGACTTCCTTTTCATTAACTTAGTGTAACAATCCTGTCCAGGTTTGCTACTTTCCCTGTCTGCTCTGTTCTATTGTGGATCATGACTCACCTTCAGGGCGGGTCATTCAAACCTGCTCTATTTAAACTCCGCACTGACACCTGCTCATTGTCAGTGCAACGTGTTTGCTAGCCTGACTCTATGGACTCCTGTGTATTCCTGAACTCTCCCATTGGATTCCCTGTGGGTGAACCTGCTTCATCAACCAAGTGCTGGTAGCACTATCTTTGGGACTCTCCTGCTTGCAAGTATCTTTACGCATAATTTTACAAAACTTTGTTTATTATGCCAAGTGTGCAGATTCTCATCATTGTGATATTCTGAACTGCCATCTCGCCTATACTACTGTACAAGAACTTATTTGATACCTTCTGGACTGTTCCGCTGATGCTGCTATTTCTACACTCTGCGGTGATCAGACCCTTACCTTGCATATATGTTGTAGTGCTAATCTCTACTAATTACCGGACCCCTGTGGTATCCTGAACATCTTTACTCACCATCTCTGTGTACAGAAATTTGCTGGTCTCTATCCCTGTCATGTCTTGTCACAGCTAATCACCATCCATGCTGCATAGTGACTGCTGCCAAGTACAAAACCATTGCCACGCCCTGCCGTGACTAACTTAAATATTCTGACGTGCATAGAACCCTGCTAGTAGTCAGCCGTGGACTCCTTCTGTGCTCAGCGGATGCAATACATATTCTATGTGTTTTATGGATACTTGCATTTATGTCCTATATATATATATATATATATATATATATATATATATATTGTGCTTAGCAGTACTGCTGTGTTTAATGCTTAACCATTCTTTGTAATGTTATATATGACAATCTGCTTATCTCTACATCTCATTACTATTTGCTGCATTGTTTATATTGTGTTGATATGTACTAATGCTCATATTCATTGAAATATTAAGCAGACCCATTGCCTTGTGTTCTTATTCTCCAAGCATCATATGATCCTGACTCGGCTAAGTCACGTGCCCAGGCCTTCGTGGGAACCGCCCACTAGGCCTGATATTATTCCAGTCCATAACACTTCGTTGATGCCACTGGGAAACATGATCTCACTTACTCGTGAATTGACTAAGTTGATTAGTAACCAGGTGTTCTACTGGTAATGATGGTGGAGAATTGATTTCTAATACCCACACTTGCTCTCCTTAGTATCTTGGAGTTGCACAAGACTAAATGTAAGACACCTGCATAACACAGAAGCTATCTTAGAAAATTAGTAGCCAGGAGAACTGCTGGCAGAAGTTTGAATCATCAGACTTACTGAATGCTCCACCAAGCTGGTTGAAACTGCCATCATGCTTAAGGCATAAATTGGTTTAGTGGACAAGTAGCTAAGGGCTCTATGGGAAATGATAGTTTAGGCCCTGGGTCTAATCCCCATACAGGCTTCATTTTAGCGTCCTTTTATGTTGCACTTGGCTTGTTGATGACTTTGAAAAAAGCCTCCATACTTACCTTAAGCATAAGATGTCTCAGTGAATAGTAGTTTCCTGATGACTATAACTTGGGATGTCCTGGTTCAGGCTTCCTTTCAGTTATTTGGACATTGCATGGATGTGCATGATGACCCCCACTTACATAGACCAAAAGCTGGCACAGTTGGCTAGTAGCCAGATACTATAGTGGCAATGATGGTTAAGGTCCTTGTTCAAATATCCAGACAAGCTTCCATTTTGTACACTGGATGTTGAACAAACTGGTTGATGACATTGAGAAAGGTCTCAACAGTTGCTTAACATGTAAGCTGTGGGACTACTAGTCAGGTGACAAATCCTGCATCTAGGAGCTTGCTGTATCTGATGCTCTAAAGGATCCTATAGGACCCTCCATGCACTACTGGCAGCGATTATGAAGACTATTTCAAATAACCAAGCAAATTTTATTTTAGTACGTTGGATGTTGCACCAGTGAGAAAATGTCACACCTCACACAAAAGCCGACTTAGAAGACTAGCGGTGAAGGTCGAAGCCCTGGTTTAAATCTCTTTGCAGGCATCATTCTAGTATCTTAGATGTAGCACTTATCTGTTGACATTGATAAAATTCTTTCCTCATACTTGAAGCATAAATTGGTTTAATTAGCTTGTATACATTAGCTCTTCCAAACATAGCATTTGACGACAGATGAGAACCACTTGGCCCAGCTAGTCGGCCTGTTTGTAACCTATGGTAAGGATATGCTTATGTCTATCCCAAGCATGTTTAAATTGCTCTACTGTATTAGTCTATCGCTCTGATGGGAGAAAATTGTGGCAGTAAGCTCCGATTCAAATACACACAATGGCTTCTTTTAAGTACCTTGGATGTTGCACCAGGCTAGCTGAGGACAACAAGTACGGTCTACTCTTCTACATAAACAAGCTGTCTCGATTTGGAACGTGGCCGCTATGGAGGAGATTACGTACTACCTCCACGATAGAGGCCACATCTTCAGTCAAGTCTGGGCTCCATGGCTAGCCGTGGAACACACCTTCCCCCTCAACGCTCCGCGTCCTCCGACCTGACCCATGTGCGACGACACTAACTCTTCCCGACACATATCTCCCCCTCTGCTATAGGCTCAACACACCCTAGTTATCCTCTAAATACTTACAGTGCTTATCTTTGTGGTCCTACCCCCCTCACCGCTCCCCCAGAATCCTTTTTGTTCCTACACCCATTTTATATTACTCTTTAAAAATTTAAAAACCGGTCATTTTTGTCTAAAGGTTTCCCAATATGCGATACACCACAATAACTGTTGTGATTTTACTGTGTATGCTACACAGTGTTATTGTTTTGCTGTCTGTATTTTCTTGATTCACCACTGAAAATAAAAAATTATAAAAAAACAAGCAATGAGTGCTAGTTTAAATAAACAGACATTCTTGCCTTTTAATACCTAGTATTTTGCACCAAGCTTGATGATGACATTGATAAAGCCTTGCAACTTAACTAAATGTGCAGGCTGCCTCTGTTTTCTATTAGCCATGTTCTCTCCAGACAAAGATGGTGTCAGTCTTGGTAGAACGACTTCCTTCTGGGTAACTCTCGCTGCTAGTGTACCCCCTTGCTGGGCACTTGGGCTGGTACACCTGATCTCTACCTTCAGATCAGGGTTACTGTAGATGGTTCCCCCTGGCCTCTCACAATGTCCAGAGCTGCAGGGTAGCAGGCAGAGCATTGTTATTAGATACTGGGTCCCAACCTCAGAACAGCTGGGTAACAGATTAGATTGGTCAAATCTGTAGGTTAGACAAATTACAGCAGATGAGTAGATGTCAAAGTAGGATCTTGAAACTGTTATTATTAGTCCTAATAAGGACAGTTACATGCTAATTTGAGGTATTAGTGTTCTTCTAGAAATTACATATGAAATGATACAAAACATGGTCAAACAGTGCTCTTTTTATACAGTTTCTGACTCATGTGTCTACAGGTGGTAAACCAGCCCCCTTTTCCTACCATGCAACAAAAAGTCTGAGACATTACATTCAATGATTAGCATCAGGATGTAATATGTTCTGTAAATTTGGATTCTAAATGCAATTTATACTTAAGAAATTTACACCAATTTGATTTCCTAAATCACTTGCTGTATACATTATTCATGTAGTTAGTATTTTTAACAAGACAGGATAACAGGTGATGACATTCTGCTGTGTATTCAGTCTAAAAAAAGTGTTGGTCACTCATTTGAAAAGACATGGGATTCTTTCCTCAGACCGTTGAAGAAACAAATTTCCTCAAATCTCATAATAAAGCAATACATGACCAATATGAAAATTAATGCATTTACACTGGCAGCGACAGTGACTTAACTTTAACGGCGCTGCACAATGGTTACTAACCAGCGGCCCAGCGCCCATACATTAAAAAGATACATTTAATTAATAAACAATCCATACAACAATAATACATTTTTATATCCCTAGCACTGGGGTTTAACCCCTCTGGCACCAGGTATTAACCCTCCCGGTGTCGGAGCACATTTCAAGATGAACCCGCCCACGATTGCCTATTTGTCTTTTGCTTGAATTTTGTTGGTTGCAAGGTCACATTAAAGATAGAAAAAGGTCTGGCATCATGTATCTTGATTACATCTGCAATTTCAATTATAAAAAAAAACCCTATCTCACACATAACCATATACACACATATTAGTGCAAATACACATACAGCACTAATCTCATAATTAGTAACTAGACCTGCTCCTAGACACAAATTAGACAACAAATGTTATTACCAAACAAACACACACTTGCATTTTGAAGAAAATTAAAGATATTATTTTGTAAAAATTAAGGTATTAAAATGAACAGCATTCATGATAGTTGGGTGTGAAAATAATGAAGAAATAAATACAAATGCAAAAGTATAATCTTTCAGACTGGTCCTTTAAAATGTAAAATATTTTATCTTTGCTACTAATAAATTAGCTATTTGTAAAAGATGGGGGGGATACCCTTCAGCACAAGCTTCCACAATTGGGGCCATAGTAGAGAGAGTTGATATACTGTATACATAACTAAATCCTAGGGCTCTGGATACTGACACAAATTAGGTTCTCAGAACTTCCTGTTTCCCATCTGATGCACAGGAACTAGCGGCTATCAATTCCTCAATCATGTCAGACGGGAATGGGTTAAATATGATTAATCATTAAAAATCATTTAATGAGGGGTTATTAATTTAATTCTGGGGAAGAAAAAGCAATGCTGGCCACACAATTTGCAATTTACAACATACCCACAAAAACATGGATATATAATACTATTAATAGTCGGTAAGTTCTTACGAGCAGGGCCCTCTGTCCGACCGTTTTTCTTATGTAAATGGAGGTTGTAATTATGCAATTATATAGATGTGGTGTTTGTATTTATACCATTTTGTCACTTTGTACTTGTGATATATATATATATATATATATATATATATATAATACAATAAATGTGGTGGGAAATGAGCGCTATCCGCCTGTGTGCAGTCACCTTCTCATGCTCAAAGAGGTCCAGGTTATGTAAGAAGTCATCCAGCCACTTGCCCTAAACACCTACATGTGTGGCCACATTGGTGCTCATGCCCAGAGGCATCATCCCATATAAAGCCATCTTAAAAGATTAGTAAAATCTAATTTTCCCTAGATAGCATTACAAAAATGTATATACTAATTATGTGAATTCATTGCAGCTTATAGTCCACTTACCCCACCTCCCAAAGTATAGAAGTCGATTTAGGGCAAATAAACCATAAAAAAAAACAAAGATCCCAGCACATGCTGTGAAGTACAAATACAATTACTGTGCTGGTTGTGTGGGTATAAAACATTCTGCCTCAAGAACTGTATACAGATAAGATTTATACAGCACTACTAGGGCTTCCTCAATCCTGACGGGAAAATGGTCAAGTCAAATGTCTTATCAAGACTTAAAATGGACAAAATGTAGATTACAAAATGTGTATAGCACAAGACATACATTCTATACATGTTTGGGAATATGATGAACAAAAAATGGGACACAAAAATGCAGTTGGATTTGTAATATATAACAGACGTGACACACGAGATTGATGAGGACACATTGCTAATAGTGTTTATCTGACCTCTCCTCCCACTCATAAACTGTATCTTAGGGTCCCAGGTTAACAGTATATAAACAATAAACTGACATATTAATTCACAGGCTTTGTGAGATGGGAGACACGTGCCTAATGTATTGTGTAGTACTATGTATGCCGAATTATCAGCAGGATGATACATTTGTGTGTGTGTGTGTGTATATATATATATATTCTTTCAGTGACAATTTTACATGAAGATGAACGGCTACCACGTATTTGAGCAGCATAAAAATCAAACTATTAACTTATATAAATCTCTGCAGTCAGAAAAAAAACAACTTAATTTACAACATTTTGTAGATGATGAAGGGAAAGACCATTTACACAACCAGTTGCAGTTTACTATACATACAGAAAAGAGAGCAGATAAATCACATTTACGCAGAACAAAATAATCAGAGGCGAGTTATATGGGAGAATTGTACAATTCATAAAGACACAAGTTAAAGCATTTAAAGATGGCCTTACATGGTATCCCCAACACCACCAGTTTTAAAATTGTAAACAACATAATAATCAAACAAGTACCATCCAAACAGAGGGTCCTTAATAATTTCCTTTCATTTAACAACCTCATATCTAAAAATCTGGAAAGTTAAAGAAATATTGACATGATCATGAATCACACAAAGTTGCTACGCAATCATATTGTAACCATTGAACAATGTAGATGCACAAACTGCAATATGTTGTTTAAAGCCCTCCTGTCCTGTGCCCAGTTACCTACCTGTTTCTAGGGGGTAGACTGTCTGCATCATTAAAGACACGAGAACAAAGAAGTGTGACAGTGGTTGTAAACTCGTCCCCTTGTAGATAGCCATATTCACATTCCTTCTTAAGTGTTAGTGATTCCGCAGTGGTGGCAGAGAACCTTCGATTTGAGCGTGTAACAGCTGTGAATCAGGGCACGTTGTTGGCCTTCTGTTCCAGTAAGTAAACTTGGGATGTTACTCTTCACCGTGCTCCAGAAAGCACCAGTCCAGGACAGCTATTTTATTACTTTTTTTTTTTTAAACATTTGACTACAATGACTCCTTGACGGTTGCCTTCATCTGTGCCTTGAAATCCTTTGTGCTTTGGATTTGTGTCTCTTGGTGTCCATGACAACTATGTGAGTTTTATTGAGAAGTGGGTGAAAGGGGGTGTGGTAAACAACATACCACCCTATGTATAAACTCTCATTATTTCTGCTTCTTACACAAAGTGATTACTAACTCTTCTGTTTAATAAATGACAGGAATAGAAACACATTGATGGAGAATCTACCACTTCAACAATAGAAGGCGTGTCTGGGGAGACAAGGGCCAAATAGTTTGATTAAATATATAGTCAGTCCTCTACTGACTGATAAGCTGGTTTATGTAGGAATGCAGATATTAAATGGTTAGAATAAATTGAAAGTAAAGATAATGTAATAAATATTAATTACATTTAATTTATATTTAAATATTAAATGATACAATATATTTTGTGCAGCCAACATACCGTAAGCCAGATGAGTATTGTGACATGTAAATATGTGACAAAATAATTCATTGATTGTCATGGCTGTAATTTATTTCCTTGGTTTTGCACTAAGGCTGCGAATGACAAACAGAAATACATCTGGAAGGACCTGATCATGTGGTGATGTGATACCCAGCTAATATAAATACAGAGAAAGCTGTCATTTATTTTGGAGAATAAAATAATTGACGTTGGCTACTATCATTTTGGCCAATATAAAATCTGTGATACTCATCAATATATGAACACAATAACTACCAGTCAATTCCCTAAACAAATAACATTAATTCTATTCTTACTTTGCAATGTTTCTGTAAATTCATTTCCCCATGGGCACAACTATGTAACATAATCTACTGTTAAGTATTAGCATGTTTTAATACATTGTTTTAGGTTATTAAGGAATAGACAATCCATAAACCATTTACATATCAGGACCAATCCACCATATACTAAAAAATAGACTTTAATTACCTTTACTAAAGCAGGCTTACTATAGGTCAATCACCATCCGATCCTATACATCTCCTGCACAATGAGTATCGAACGCTGCTTAATTAATGTGACACATGCATGTTTCAGAAAATCAACACTACTGTACTACTGCCCGTGTGTGGGCTTAAATGTCTCCATAATGACACTTTTATGAAAGCAAACATCTCAACAATGAATTAATAAGCCTAGTTAGAAAGCATACATAGACCCTGTGGTATCAAGGAGATAAAGTTACTGCATAAACTACTGAAGTAGTATGAACAACAAGACTACCATACCCAGAAGCTGCGTGCTTTGCACAGTGGAAGACAGACACTGGCAAGTTGCAGAGAACCAAGAACTTTCATGGTGGTTTTACTGCAATGCAATATATTTTATTAGTGAAATACTAATAAAATATGAAATATTCACTTCACTCTGGTAACTTCTTTGGTTTTGAGGCCATAATGTAAAGTAACTAATATTTTCATTTTACTATTATAATTCCATGACCTTATATGTGCACTCTAATATTATTGGTCTAAGTATCTATATTTGGAATACTGGAAAAGCAGAGTGGAGCCTTTCACATTCCATCCATTTGCATTTTCCATACTACCAATTCTAAATTTCCACTTGCACCACTGCAAATTACTAAAGGAGTACAAGATCCCACCATCAAATGTAAGAGTGTTCATAATACACTTCTCAGAAATTGCTAAATTGTTTTTCAGATACCATCGATAAACAAAACTGAGCAGCCGCACTGCTAATATTCTCAATCACTGTGAGCCGTGATCTTACTATATTAATAAAAATGTACTACAAACATCTGGATTGTAATAATTTTATAGCAGAAACCAGTAAGCACCTTATGAATTAAGTACCCTGGGAGGGGACAATGTAAAGGTTGAAAAGAAACTGTACACATCATTTCTTGGAACAGAGTAAATTGCTGGAAAGAATAATAATTATAGTTACCGTTATTTTTCCTCAAAATACTCCGTCTCACACTTGCGCTCACTCTCTATATATCTTTGCCTGCTGCTCTTGTAAGATTCAATCACAATAAATATTAGAGGAGCTCACTGGCTTGTGCTGTGGTGCAGTTTTGAGTAAATCAGTGTAAATTTAAAACTTGTAAGATCAATGGCACCGCAACAAAATAATCAAAAACCAAAATAAGTTCAAACAAAAACAAAATTAATGTTTATAGATCTTCCGATTATATGCGAGGCGTGTGGAGCAACACAAGTTAGCCAGTCTGGACAGTGATCTCCTTTGTGTTGCTTGTAAAAATGAACCGAAATACTATGGGTTCTTAACCCTTTCTTAATATTAAACGTGTTCAGTAATTCGTGTTTTGAGGGGTGTCTGTTCTTCCAATAAACTGTGGGCCATATAGGCACTCAAGCAAATATATCACTCCCTCTGTGTTGCAATGAATGCTTTGCCTTAAATTGAAATTCCTTTTATTGGAACTTGATTGAAAAGTGACGGTTGGTTTAGTGGATGTTGCTTGTATTATTATGCATGCCTTACAGTTTATACAGTGGTAAAAACATAGATTTGTTTTCTGTTCTTACTTCCAAAAGGGGGTGATACAGCTCTTTGATGGGATAGTCTTAATATTTTTTGCATGTCTATAAACCATTTTTGGGGGTATATTTAATAAACTGCGGGTTTGAAAAAGTGGAGATGTTGCCTATAGCAACAATCAGATTCTAGTTATCACTTACTTAGTACATTCTACAAAAGGACAGCTAGAACCTGATTAGCAACCAATCAGATGAATGTACCTTGAATATAGATAAGGCAAAACCCTTGTTAAATCCGTCCTGAAGGAAGTCCAGGACATGCAGAATAGTTGCAGCAATTGATTGAATTTAGACTCAGACTTGATAAACACTAAAATAGATTATTCTTCTTCCCTGCTTGTGAAGGGGTGTTGATCACTAGTTCCAAGACTCCCTCATCTCCGAGCAGCTTCCACTCTATCTCCAAGATGGTTGCTCTAGATTTGGATAAATAAATGGGCTTCGGTGCAAGAGATCTGTGCGAATGCAAGTAATGAGTGAAAAAGGAGAGCAGACATGACCCAAGTGAAACGTCCATGATATTGTCAAAGCGTATATCCCCTCTGTCCCATGGGTTTTGGGCTAAGAGAAGAACCTGGGTACTTTGGCATTCTGTTTTTTTAGACTTTTGTCCATGTGAGGAAACCCACATTGTTTCTATTAGTAGTTTGACATCACTGACTGCCAACTGTCAGGATCTGCCTGCAGCCCTCTGCATTGCATGCTGGTTATTGGCAGCTCCTGTCTCCAGGACCTTGGACGTGTATATTTATTGTATTATCTGCAGTACCTCTATTCACCAGAGGTGCTGCTATTGTGCCTTCCTTTTCTTCACTAGGGATTAACCTGTTGCACTATTATTATCATCCTTTATTTGTTAGGCACAACAAGATTTTTGCAGCGCCGTACATAGTACAAACAGTAGCCTATACAGGTGAAACAGTACTGAACAATAAACAAATAATACCAATACTTCAGAAACTCCAGGCATGGCTATTGCAATAGAGACGGAGCAGAAGAACAGGTGAGGAGACAGGAGGGAAGAGGGCCCTACTCATAAGAGCTTACATCCTAAGGGAGGGTAAACATACATCAGGCACAGAGGGGAGTCACATGAGGGGATATAGATCTAATTATCTCCTGCATCTGGGTGTTCCCTACTTATACCTGCCTCTCTCCCTCTCCTGTGTTGGTAATTGTTGTTTGTTGCCTTCCCCTATGGTTTGTCTGCTGGTTCTCCTGTGCTCTCGGACTTCACATCACTACTCCAGATCTCTCTTCATCTAACCATTCTACTTGCATCCACAGTATTCTTTCTATCAGTATTCAGCCTTCTCAGATATTCCTGTGCAGTTTCAGCATTATTTGGTTTGTATTATTTAGCTGTATTTTGCTCAATAAACACCTTTATTCTTTATCACATCCCGGGCTCCATAGCTGTGATTTTCATTGAAGCGTGACACCAATACCTTGATTGGGTTGCCTATATAAAAGACAGATTCTGGCACTGATTCAGTGCTGAGTATTAGCTCACTTCCCTAGTGATCTGGTGTCGCTAGTGCTTCCTGCTGCTCCTAGTGCTGCTGGAAATCCTGTTTCCTGACTCATCTTTTTTCCAAGACTACTCTTCTGATTACTCTTTGGAACTTCCATTGTCATTTTGGTGCTGACCCGGCTAGTCTACGACTCTCCACTATGATTCCAGCTACCTTGCTAGCGACTGGCTTCATGGGCTGTGGCATGCACGTTCCAGGCAGTGAAAATCAAACCTCCTTGCAGGTATCACTGGTGAACATCGGGGACATGTCATACTCTGCCTCAATGACCAATTGCGCCAACTGCTAGCAGGTGAACGCCCATTTTTTCTCATGTGTTGTGACAGAATACACTGGCCCTCACAACATGGACAGAGCTGGAGATTCATCACCTCACAATTTGATCAGCGTCTGTCTATACTAGTGGATCAGCAAAATTCAAACCAGGCACAGCTCCTTCAATACCTACAAGGCCTAGCAACTTGCCTGAACACCATTCAGGTCTCTCTAACCCATCCAACACAGACTCCTCCATCTGCTCTGGCTGCGGTGGTTCCCTCACCCTTCAATTTGCATATCCCTGCGCCAAACAAGTTTGATGGAGACCCTAAGAAATGTCAAGGATTTCTCAATCAATGCGCAATCCAGTTCAAGCTCTCCCCAGGAAACTTTTCACCTGAAGATTAGGTACATGATCTCCTTGCTCTCTTGCAAGGCTCTGGGTATCCCCTCTATGGGAGTGCAATGATGCTATACTGCAGATTCCACTGCATTTATTGAGGCCTTTAAGAAGAGCCCGGCAGAGATTCTCTAGTCGCCTCCAGTTAGCTGAAGCTACGACAATATTACATGCGAGTCAATAAGCGGTGCAATTCCGCACACTCACCTCTGGAATCCAGTGGAATGACAAAGCCTTAGTGGCGGCTTTCTGGCTAGACCTGACAGACCACATTAAGGATGAACTGGCTTCCAGGGAACTTCCTTGAGGAATTAATCTCCCTCTGCATCAAGGTTGACATCATCAATACGATTTTACTGGTCAGGAATACGTATGGCAGCAAAAGGGTATTGCTTAACCTACCCAGTATGTGAAAGAACTTCCCCAAAACCTGATTAAAGGGCCCCCGTTGCCCTATGCAACATCAAGGCAAGTACTATAGCAAAGGAGCTTCTCCTACTTTATATAGGTTGGGGATTGCAAAACAAATTCTAACAGACCAGGATACCCCTTTTATGTCGAAATCGATAAAGGAGTGGAGTCAGCTACTTGGCGTAAAAGCTCTCGACACATCAGTCTATCACCCAAAAACGGATGGGCTGGTGGAGCGCTTTAACAGTACGCTAAAACAAATGATTAAGAGGACGGTGGCACAAGAGAAGGATTGGGATACACTACTCCGGCGGTTCCCAAAGTGTACGCCGCGGCACCCGGCCAGACATATATAAAAAAAAAAAGAACACAGAATATCGACATCAGTAACAAGCTGCGGGGAGAGGAGGCTGCTGGGTCCCGGGGCCCGGTGGATTGGTAAGTTTGTGTTTTTTGTTTTTTTCTATGTCTAGCCCGTGGCAGCGGAGAGTGACAGCGTGAGAGGGGCAGTGGAGGGGGACACAGCGTGAGAGGGGCAGTGGAGGGGGACACAGCGTGAGAGGGGCAGTGGAGGGGGACACAGCGTGAGAGGGGCAGTGGAGGGGGACACAGCGTGAGAGGGGCAGTGGAGGGGGACACAGCGTGAGAGGGGCAGTGGAGGGGGACACAGCGTGAGAGGGGCAGTGGAGGGGGACACAGCGTGAGAGGGGCAGTGGAGGGGGACACAGCGTGAGAGGGGCAGTGGAGGGGGACACAGCGTGAGAGGGGCAGTGGAGGGGGACACAGCGTGAGAGGGCAGAGGAGGGGGACAGCGTAACAGAGGGGGCAGTGTGTCTGGATGCAGAGGGGGCAGAGTGTCTGAGGGCAGAGTGTCTGGATGCAGAGTGTCTGGATGCAGAGGGGGCATTTTTGCATACAACTAAATAATTATTTCTGTCCTGACCTAAAAACTTATTACAGTTTTTTGACCCAACTACTTCTAAAACAGGACTGCTCAATAATTATTTTGGAGGGGTGCCTTGAAAAAATTTGGAGACTCTAAGGGTGCTGTGAACTGCAAAAGTTTGGGAAGCACTGCACTACTCCCTTTTCTACTGTTCACAGTAAGGGAAGTACCACAAGCCTCAACAGAGTTTAGCCCGTTTGCACTATTGTATGGACGACAACCTAGGGGCATTTTGGACCTCATTAAGGAAGGTTGGGAGCAAAAACCCAAAGATCCAAATGTGGTTCAGTTTGTTGCCCAACTGTATAAAAGGTTGAGACAAATAGGACCTCTAGTGAAAGAACATTTAAAGGATGCCCAAGAGTGTCAAAGAAGGCATTATGACACTCGGGCAGTAGTTTGTTCCTTCAGCCCAGGCGACAAGGTTTTGATTCTTGTTTCCACCCAGGAATGCAAGATTGTTGCACACTGGCAAGGACATTATGAAGTCATAGAGGCGGTTGGCCCAGTAAACTATAATGTCCGCCAGTTGGGTAGAAGACGAGGTGAACAGATTTACCATGTCAATTTACTAAAACCTTGGCATGAGGATAATCCTGGACCTTCATTGCTAGCTGTTAAAACAGAGGCCTGTGAGGTACCCATTGAGGCTTCCCTGATGACACTTCAAAAGCAACAAGTGGCTAAAATGGTGGCTCGAAACAGGGATGCCCTTTCTCCCATCTCTGGGCGTACCGCTCTTGTAGAGCATGATATAATCACCCCCTCAGGGGTGGCAGTTAAACAACGGCCCTACCGTATACCCGAGGCCAGACAAGCTGTAGTGAAGACAGAAGTGGAAAACTTGCTTCAACTGGGCGTTGTAGAAGAATCCACCAGCGAGTGGAATAGTCCGATAGTGTTGGTCCCGAAGCCCAATGGGACGATATGTTTTTGCAACGACTTTATATAGTTAAATAAGGTATCCCAATTTACCAATTCATCTCTTCATGGCATAGGATGCTTGTCAGAGAATTGAGCCGGGAGTATGTATTTGTCCACATAAGACCTCACTAAGGGTTATTGGCAAATACCCCCAACAGCTTCTGCCAAGCAAAAAACTGCATTTTCTACCCCTGAAGGCTTATTTCAGTACAAATTTTTGCCTTTTGGGCTGCATGGGGAACCTGCCACATTCCAGAGGGCTATGGATACACTCTTGAAACCCCATAGAGCATATGCCACTGCGTATTTGGAGGACAGTTATCTATACTCGCGAATAGTAATAGTGTTGGGAGTCTTTGAAGCCACATGGCCTTACGGCCAATCCGGTGAAATATGCATTAGCCATGCCAGAGGCATAATACTTGGGATAGATAGTTGGACGTGGGAAGGTCAAACCCCAGATTGACAAGGTAGAGTCCATAAAGAATTGTCCCAAGCCAGAGAGGAAAACCCAGTTGATGACATTTCTGGGATTGGTAGGATACTGCAGTCGATTTATAGAGAGCTTTGCTACACCACTGAAAGAGCTTCTCAAGACAGGGAAAGCCTGTCGCGAAAAGCTAAGCTGGTCTGAGGCTGCAGAAGCTACTTGGGAAGACCTAAGGATGGCTTTGTATACAGCACCAGTATTACAAGCACCCGATTTCACTAAGAAATGTTATCTGCAAACCGATGCCCCAGGAAAAAAAGTAGAAGAGGGAAAACCCATCCTGTATCTAAGTCGCAAACTCTTACCAAGAGAAAATAAATATGCGACTGCTGAACAGGAGTGCCTCACCATCAAATGGACTGTGGAAGCCCTTCGATAATACCTTTTGGGTGCGGAGATCACGTTAGTGACAGACCATGCTCCATTAAAATGGATTCAGGTAAATAAGGACGTCAATGCCAGAGTGACCCAGTGGTTGTTGGCATTGCAGCCCTTTAATTTCAGTATAGAGCATAGGCCAGGAGCTTTGCATAAAAATGTGGATGCTCTCTCCCATAAACATGTGCTCCCCACTGTATCTGCTTCACTGGGGTTGATGAAGCCAAAGAGACAGGTGTATGACAAAGAGAGCAGTTTTGCACTCCCCGCTTTGTGTAGCTGGACGAAGCTGAGAGGGGTATGTGGCAATTAGGATACTTTGCCATCTGGAGAAAAAAAAAAAAAAAGAGTGAAGGTTTCCCTGGGAAACCACAGCCTAAAGGTGCAGAAAGGGTTAAATCTGCACACACAGCACAGGAGACCAAGTGGAGCACCTGGGTCTAAGCCAGTGGTTCCCAAACTGTGCGCCTAGGCTCCCTGGGGTGCCTTGGAGATCTCACAGGGGTGCCTCGGCCAGGGCCAGTGGCAAGCAAGGGGGGGACTACTTGGTAATTATTTTGGCTTAGGGGTGCCTTGAAAAAACTTTGGCGACCCTAAGGGTGCCTTGAACTGAAAAAGTTTGGAATCCACTGGTCTAAACAATCAAGGAATCAGCTAGAGCAGTGCTGGGGAGGAGGCATAAATAGCTAACTTGTGTTGTGGGTGGGAGACTGGTGCCAACACGTGGCCAGTGACCAGTTAGGGACCTAACTGTGATGGCCAGCGTTTAGAGCTACGGGACTGTGTTTATTTCTGTGACTATGTTTGATTTTATTGATGAAGACACTGCTAAGACTGTGTATCCATACTGAAAAGTAAATAAACGTCAAAGTGGTTCAGCAGAAACCTGTGTGAGGAGCCATCTGTTTGCACGCTTTTCACCCTATCTAAACTTGACGGGTGATGGCTGTCACATAGGATTCATTGAAAAACAATAATAAGTTGGTCCATGACACATTTGCCAAGGTCAGCAATTTAGATACATGTACTTTTCTATAATACAGAACTATTTAATGTAAACTAATTTTTGTTATTTAACGAGCCTCTGTATTTCTTGTAGAATTTTAGAGAAGATATTTGCACATTTCAATATCAAACTATAGGCCTGCACAAAAAAATAAAATAAAAAATAGATTATAAAACAAGCTCCACATCTATGGAACAAATGAACACATCATCTTTGCTTACAAATAAAAAGAAGGAAATATGGCTTAAGAAACAATAAGTTTCAACTATTGTATAAAGTGTTAAGGAGGTAAAATTAATTAAAACAGCCATAGTGCAAAACCTAGGAACTGTTGACATCTAAAACAATGAATACCTTTGCATAAAGGATACAATCGCATGTGAATCTAGGGGCATTGAATACATGTTAAAACATACATGTTGCAGCTTACAGTAAGTTGAAAAAGAATTACAAATAAGACTCACGGTACATGTTGTAATATAAGAAATGGTTTATCCATCATATCACTTTGCTACACATTATAGTAGAGATCAATCTCAAATAATTTTTTATGGAGAAATGCACTTTTAAAAGAATTTGAAAGGGGAGGGTAACATTGTTTCTCTAATGAATAAAGAGGAAGTAGAATGGATATTGTGCTTCAAACTCTCACACTTTTAGGATTGTAAATTGATCTAGAGTCGAGTCCTGTTTTTACACTACATTATTGTGGTTGGATCACGTCTAAATAACTTATTGCAATAATATATTTAAATTATCAGCACAGTGCCAATTTATATTGTTGCAAATGTACTGATTCTTGATGCCGTGTTAGAAATGTACTTATTGTGTTATATTTCTGTATAGAAAATGCATTCATTTCTGAGGTATGGTTTTGTAACTTCTGGTAGGAGAGGATGTCATGATTGATTTGTATAACTTTTCTAAAGAGAGTCCCTCATGTTAGACCTTTTCATCTTAGTGGCCAACATGTCTGTTAAGCCTATATACACAGCAGGGGGCGGAGGCTGCTGCCTCTGTCTGTGTGGCTTACTATTCTGCATCTTAGATTCTGTCCGAATAATACACACAGAAGATTTTGGGAAATGGCAGATTGGGGTAAATTTTGTTAACTTTGCATTGCATTTAAATCCATGTTTTGGGGAAACAAATTGCATCCCGATACTAAAAATAACTCAAGCAAGCAAAGAGTTCAGGGGGCTGGCTTACCCCCCTGCTAAGCTGTGTCCAAAACTGTATAAAAAAGCACTAGTTTGTACTGAAATGTATCATTATTGTACCAACTATACTTCAGTAAAGATCGCTAGTACCAGACTGGCGTGTGGACTGTCCTTATCGAGACACTTGAGCGAATAAACATCACTTGCTTCAAGATCCTGCTTTGACAACTTCTTCGCTGTATTTCCTGTGACCTACAGATCAGACCCAAATCTAATCTGTTTCCGTCTGTTCTGAGGTTTGGACCCAGCTTTCCAGCACCACCGCTTTGCCTGCTACCCAGCAGCTCGGGTCAGTGTGATAAGCCAGGGATTCCATTCACAGCAACCCTAATCCGAGGGCAAGAGGTCGGGGGGTACACTAGCAGCGACAGTTACCCAAAAGGACGCAGTTCTGGATGCTGCTAAGGAGTCTAGTGGTGGCGGCAGCTTAAGCCCCTCCTATGGTGGTTTTATGGGGTGCATGTGCGATAAAGAAAGGAAACGGTGGCAAAGTAAGCCCAGCCCATTCCCAGCAACAACCGACAGGGTGGCATAGGCGGTCCATCCTGTCACAGATTTCATTACAAAAGTAATTTATTGTATAAGGGAGTTCCCTCTTTTAAATCGGGGAACCCAAAGCTTTCTAAAAGTAACAGGCTGTGCACTTGCATGTACATGCTGTGATGCAAACTTAACGCTGGAAAGGTTCCTTTTCTTTGGCATTATAAGTAAACCAACATATAGTGGGAAGTTATCGTTGTGCTTTCTTAACCACTTAAATGCAGATGATGAGTGGTACTCGTACTTTGATGGAGTCATATAGAGAACGAGTCCCACTCGTCTTCAGCACGCAAGGGCTTCAAAAAAGGATTTATATACTTATGATAAATCTGTTTCTGATTCCTTCTGGGGGACATTGCTACCATGGGGGGTTGAGTGAGGGGGAGTAGGAGTTGGCACTTAAATAGTTAATTCTGAGCTGCCAACAGACTTTTCCCCCTGCCAACCCTGAGTCCTCAGTTTCATTATAAAGCCCCAAAGAAGATAGGGCCAATCAACCAAGAACAAACAGAAGAGCAGAAGGGAGGGAACGCAGTGTTCCCCAGAAGGAATCAGAGAAACAGATTTATCGTAAGTATATAAATCCTTTTTTCTCTTTCATCCATCTGGGGGACACTGCTACCATGGGGACTTTCTAAAGCAGCCCCCTTGAAGGGAGAGACCGCTCTGATAGCCCGGCACGTAGAGCACTACGGCCAAACTGGCGCCTGCCGACGCAAAGACATTGAATGCCCAAGATGCCCCAACAGAACGGGTAGAATAGGCAACAATACGCTCTGGCACAGGACGGTTAGCACTGATATAAGCCTACTTAATAGTCAAAGTCAGCCATCTAGCAATAGACTGCTTAGAAGCTGGCGAACCACGTCTTGAAAATCAAACAAGACAAATAAGGCATCTGTACAGCGAATCTTAGAAGTCCTCTTGACATAGATTCGTAAGGCCCTGACCACATCCAAATATTTCATAGTTCCTTTTCCAGGCCCCTGAGGATCTCCTGTGAACATCGGAACTACCATTTCCTGGTTTACATGAAAACCAGAAACTACCTTAGGTAGAAATGATGGAATCGTTCCGAGAACTGCTCTGTCATCATGAAACACCAGATAAGGTTCTCTACAAGACAATGCCCCCAGCTCGGAGAACCTCCGGGCTGAGGCAATAGCAAGAAGGAAAACCACCTTTCATATTAAGAACCGTAAGTCTGTAGACTGTGACAGTTCAAATGGAGGCTCCTGCAACATATTGAGGACCAAATTAAGATCCCAAGGAGCCGTGTGCGTAACGTCTGTAAAAACAAAACACAGAAAGAGACAACCCTTGTATTATTAGAGATCCTAAGCAAATACCTCCATCCAGGCCATACTGGAGAAACACAAAAAACCTAGCAAGATGAACGAATCTGAATTGCAGGCCTTGGGCCCGATTCATTAAAGATCTTAACTTAAGAAACTGCAAATTAGTATTCTGTTTTGCACATAAGTTAAATACTGTTTTTTCATGTAGCGCACAAATACTTGATAGCTTATTTGTACACGGAAATTTAAAGTTGATATTTGTGTGCTACATGAAAAAACAGGCAGTATTTAACTTATGTGCAAAACAGAATACTAATTTGCACCCCTTGCATTGTAACATGGTTTTGTCCAGGAAACTGAAATAAGAATCATGCCCCTTGTTCTTACACCATTTAATGTATGTAAGCCAGATACGGTGATATATTTGAGCCAAAACTGGCCTCCTAGCCTTAATAAGGGTATCTACTACCTGTGAGAAGAACCCTCTAGATTTCCAAAGCCTGGCTTCAAAAACCATGCCGTTAAATTCAGCCAGGTCAAATCCCGATGCAGGAATGGTCCCTGAGGCAGCAGGTCCCGCAAAGAGGTAAACAAAGACCTGGATCTTCCGCCATTAGAAGAATCTCTGGATACCAGACCCTCCGCGGCCAAGCTGGAGCCAACAGAATGACTGGCCGGCCTCCCTGCTTCACTCTCCGAAGGACCCGGGGAATCATGGAAATGGGAGGAAACAGGTAACCTAACCTGAAGTTCCATGGCATTGTCAGACTGAAGTACGAACCGAAAATCCTTGCAGGACTAGCTGTGCTCCCTGCAATGCTTTCAACATGGCTTTTAGTTCCAGAACATTTATGGAGAGAGAGGTCTCTTGGACGGACCAGCGCTCCTGCAGTCTCAGATGAAGAGCAACCGTTCCCCACCCCGGAAGGCTGGCGTCTGTGGATACCAAGATCCAAGGCCAGGGGGCAAAGGACCTGCCAACTAGGAAGTGGCTAAGGACAATCCACCTTCTGAGAGACTGTTCGCTTCCGGCGACAAGAAAATCAGCTGACATTCTAACTTCTGATGGGATCCTGTCCATTTCTTCAGATGGTCCCATTGAAAACACTGAGTGAATTCACCCAAAAGGGAGAGTCTTGAACCCCGACACCAATTTCCCTAGTAGACGCATGCCCAGGAGGACCAACGGCCTCCAGCAAGACAGAACTCGGTTTGTCAAAACTTGCAGGGACTTTATCTTGTACTCTGGAAGACAGCTGGTGCCCATTATTAGCCCCAGAAAAGGCATCCTTTGACAAGGAGTTAACTATGACTTCAGGCGGTTCAAGAGTCAGCCATGACAAATTTTCCAGTTAGCCAATAAGGTTACTAGACAAAATATCTCTCCTACCCCAGAGGTTGCGTTACTGCAACATTACACCCCCCCCCCCCAGTTTCAATCACATGCTAAATATGTCTTTAGTCATATTCTGATTGCCGCAATAGCCTCCTTAAGTCACCACAGATACCCTTGATATCTAAAGTAGTGGCCAAGGTGCAATTCAGCTTTGAAATGGAGACAGAGGGGATGCCCTATTCCACTGCCACCTCGTCCCCGATAATGAAGTGGTTCAGCTGGCATTTGTATGTTACGGACGGAGAGGGAGCGCGTCCAAATCGAATAGACTGATTTACTACCTGCATCTCCTACACTTAGCGAAGTTCCCCAAGGTTCCTATTAGTAGTTCCCTGGTGACCATTCGACCAGCGTAAATTTCACAAATTGGAAGGGAACCTATTGGGTTCCCTCCCTCATGTGTTCAATATGGTTTAACAGCAGAATTGTTTAATGTGTTCCCCCCACTATGTACCCCTTCAACCCTTCCCCCCTTTTATTTTTGCGTCCATTCCTTACCCCACATCCCTTTCTACTTTCCGTACCCCATAATTTTTGAAAAATTAATAAAAATACTATTGAAGTTAAAGTCAGCCATGCTTTTCGAGAATGCAAATGGTAAATTGAAGATGCTGTTCAAGCAATTGAGCTGAAGCAGCTTTGATCAGTAAGTCGTTCAAATAGGGCACTAACTGCACCCCTCTTGAATGGAGATAAGCCTCCATAATCGCCATGATCTTTGTAACACCCTTGGCGCTGTTGCAAGTCCAAATGGAAAAGCCCTGAACTGGTACTGGGCACATTCCTCTTGCGATGCGCTTTCCAGATTGAAACATGGAGGTAGGCGTCCTTGATATCTATAGACGCCATAAACTGACCTGCCTCCAGTCCGTCGATGACCGATCTCAGGGATTCCATTAGGAAAGAAACTACCCGCAGGTGAAGAATTGCTTGAGGTTCAATACTGGCCTGAAAGAACCATCCGGCTTTTGGACCAAAAAGAGGTTGGAGTAGAACCCCCTAGTCTTTTGGTCTTCTGGGACTTCCATGATAACGCCTTGCGAAAGAGAAGCGACGCAATGGAGCATCGCTTGCCCTTTCTGTGGATGCGGGCAAGCTGGTTACAAAAAACCTTAGAGGGGCTGGACACCGATAAATCTATCATGTAACCTTTTGTCATGATCCCTCGAATCTAACAGTCCTTCGAGGACTCTGCCCCCTGATCTTTTAACAGTAGCAGACATCCCCCCACCCCCACTAACAGTAGAGGGTGGGCGTCATGCTGCTGCTTTTTCATGTAGCACACAAATCCTTTATAGCTTTATTTTTGCAATGAACTTTAAAGTTGATCTAGGACATGCCCTACCCCAAATATAAATCTGTCCCCATTTTAAATTCACCTCCCCTTTGAATACAACATGGTTTTGTCAAGGTGCAGTTTCTCCTTTTTTTTTTTTTGCTTTACTTTCCTTAATAACTCATGATACAAGTGATATTTGCCAACTCTCCCGGAATAGCAGGCAGTCTCCCGGGCTCCTGAGTCTCCTAATCTCCAAGACTGTGGCCCAGATAACAAGTGGGTGTCAGATCCGCCCCATCTAGTACGATGCTTATGTTTAACTTGAGCTATCTCCCCAAAATGATTTTTAAAAAGTTGGTTAGTATGCCATTAGTATATATCTACTGTAGAAGTCACTCGCATGCTCTATAGCAGCTTAATGATTTTGCCTTTGGCAATAAAACACCTCTTGTATAAACGTTTACGCAGAGGTTTCATCCTTCTTGTAGGCCTTTTTCAGTTTCAGGTTGTGTTTAAACACTTAGGGCCTGATTCATTAGGGAACTTAAATTAAGAAGTTTCTTATTTAAGTCTCCTGGACAAAACCATGTTACAATGCAAGGGGTGCAAATTAGGATTCTGTTTTGCACATAAGTTTAATACTGCATGTTTTTTCATGTAGCACACAAATATCAACTTTAAATGTCAGTGTATAAATAAGCTATCAAGTATTTGTGTGCTACATGAAAAAACAGTCAGTACAGCCTCAGACTGGCCTGCCGGGCTATCCACTGGTAGGCCCGGCGGGGTTGAAGCTCCGCCCCCTCCGCTGTAAGGGCAGAGCTTACGGGGAACACATCTGAATGGAGATGAGATGTCGGCGGCGGCGGGATCACTTCCGTCACAAACACACTACCGCACAGGTGTAGAGAGCCGTGTCTGGGCTCTCTGCACCTGCACGGTAGTGTTTTTCACTTCAGCAGGGGAGGAGTGGTCTTCCTGGTATCACGGCCGCCCAGAGGAGCAGGATGCCGGAGCTTTCAGGTAAGTGAGTGCCCATAAGTTACAGCGATAACTGATATCAAAGCAATAAGAAAAAAAAAAAATCGGATTTATTGAGGACACGGGGCTCTCCATAACAAATAGGCCCCTTATTTCTAAGTTACTGTGGGTATACACCGGTCTGCGTTTCCTTTCCATTGCCAAATCTTCTAAATAGAAAACTTGACTTAAAAGCTAATATAACATTGTGGAAATGACAAAATGAAAATGCAATTCCAGAATCTCTGCCTCCCGGCAGCTCCTCCACACATTGGCTGTATATGGAGAACCCGGCAGCTCCTCCACACATTGGCTGTATATGGAGAACCCGGCAGCTCCTCCACACATTGGCTGTATATGGAGAACCCGGCAGCTCCTCCACACATTGGCTGTATATGGAGAACCCGGCAGCTCCTCCACACATTGGCTGTATATGGAGAACCCGGCAGCTCCTCCACACATTGGCTGTATATGGAGAACCCGGCAGCTCCTCCACACATTGGCTGTATATGGAGAACCCGGCAGCTCCTCCACACATTGGCTGTATATGGAGAACCCGGCAGCTCCTCCACACATTGGCTGTATATGGAGAACCCGGCAGCTCCTCCACACATTGGCTGTATATGGAGAACCCGGCAGCTCCTCCACACATTGGCTGTATATGGAGAACGTCAGTCAGTGTTTGTCATCATTAAAAAAAAATCCTTTCACTGTTTCATTTTGGAATGTAGATGGCAAGTTTCAGTGTAGTAAATACAGCAATCCCATTTATCCCGACACACTTTAATTAACTTAATTTCTCTCTCTAATGTCTCTTTCATCAATACAGCTATAACAGATTCTGTTGTTATGAGAGAATGGTACAAGCTGGACAAAGTTTATAGGCCTCATTTCCCTGTCACTTATAATGAAACTTGTCCTTCAAAATAATACTGCAGCATAAAATAAAAAAAAAAATCTACGAAAAATGTAGGGAATGGAAGCTTTTTGTTTAACAGCAGTTTTTACTTGTGTAGCTTAAACACACTAAAGCCTTATAAGATGGATCACAAGTAAAAATAAAAACTTATTTACCATATAATATATATATATATATATATATATATATTATATCTATCACACACACACACACACACACACACCAGGTGTCCTTGTTCTTTACGTTGTAGCTTTCAACACCCTGTAGCAAATGAAACACTTTTTTATACCTGTCTTACTAAATTCCCTCCCTTCCCAAAAATACTCTTTTAGTATTACTAATTCAGCGTTACTCAGCTCCCTCCCCATTGACAGACACACAACGAATAATACAGCTTTCCAGAATATTTTTTATTGATTGATACATATTTTATCTAGTTTTTTTTTGTACATGATACATGTGAAACACTAATTTGCAATGTCCACTTTGTTCTTTAAGGACCACATTATAGTGCTACAAGTTGCCCTCCATGGGCTAACCACACCACCTTGACTGGCCACACCCACTCTTACAGTTGGCCATACCCCAATGTAGTGGGCCTCTATCACTGCATTTCCCCGGTGAGCCCTTCATGCCCCAGTCTGACACCAAGTCAGAAGTTAACTTATGTGCAAAACAGAAAACGAATTTTCACCCCTTGCATTGTAACATGGTTTTGTCCAGACTTAAATAAGAAACTTCTTAATTTAAGTTCCTTAATGAATCAGATCCTAAATGTTTAAACACAACCTGCGGGGTCCACACATTAACGCTTTAAATTAACCTTCATGAAAGTTGCGTTGATGTGAAACTGCCGAAGTCCTGTGTTCAGAATCACTGCCTGTCAACATGGCGCTTCCATCTGAGATGTGGACCTCTTAGGTTTTCAGGTCTATTTATTTTCTAGTCGTTTGTCTCACGTTTCGTATTTTTTTTTGTAGGAATAAAGCGTGTTGGATTTTTCAGCATCGGTGATAAGATTACCACCGTTCTGAACTACAGCCGTACAGGAACACAATTAGTGTTCAGTTAAGGTCTCACTTGCCTATATGGGCTGCCAAAACTGAGGAGACACCTGGACTCGACCACGTCTATAGACTTAAAGAATCTTCTGTTTGTACTCTTAGGCCAATTTAAGTAGTGTCTATAAAATTTTAAGAGAGTTTGCTGTGTGAATAACCACTTACATTGAATATTTGTCTGTGCCTGTGTTCCCTCCCATGTTGAAGTAATGAGGGTCCCTGTTCCCTAAACCCTCATTAAAAGTTAAAGGGACATTCACCAAGTAGAATCTCGAGACAGTTCTTGTCCTCCTTGGTTATTGTCGCAACAGCAGATGCAGACAGAGCTTTCTAGCCAATTAGGTGGTAAAACAAGGACAGTTGGTCTGTATGATGAATAAGATTTTTTCAAATGAAAGGATGAATGTCTTTGGTTCAAAGTCTATGATGTGTTCATATGTACCTGGAGAAGTCTGCTATTCTCATTTGTTATTCTGTTAAGCCACAACCCTAAACAATATCCATCCAAGGCATGGTGGTAATATGGACGTCTGAGACCCAATCAACTACAACTGTTTTTTTGCAGTCCTGTTGTCTTAGGTGGTACCACGATCGTCCCTTCTTATGACTCGTCATCTGTGCACGTCTCTGGGCGTGTACACTTCCAGGTGTAATTTATACAGCATCTACCCAGGTTCCACTTTCCTGTGACTAATCTGCATATATCAGTGACTTGAGAGCTTTCCTTTGTCCCATATAGACCTTTTGTTGGATGACTCATGACCTTCAATGGAGAAGCAGCTTTACGACCGTATTCAACATTGCGCTCCAAAATGGCCTGGCAATTTCAAGCACATGTTCAACACACCCAGGGCTGGATTCATGTTCGGACGCAACATGCTCGCAACTTACGTTTAAAAAACAAACACAGAACTTGAGCATATTTCCAACCGTATTTAAAAACAAGAGGATACATTTCCATTTGAATTGGGGTATAAGTACGCTCTGCCTAAATGTTACTTGCTGTAAGTTAAGACAGAACAAAGTGCAGAATAAGCATATGTGCAATAAAAAATCCCATCAGAACGCATAATATTATCACCATTAATAAACATGTTTACATTTTTATATCATTAAATACATAAATCAGGATGTTCTTAATGTGTACTGCACATACAATGCGTTTTTATATTACCTCTTACTTGCATACAAATGTACTAGTAGCACACACACACACATCGTTTTTAATACAAAGACAATGCTGTGACATCATCGCTACCAGTCGGCATTTACACCTGCTCTGTAGCAAATGAAACGGCTAAAATACAAACAAAAAAAACAACCCACGTAATTTAGAGAAACACAGGACTTTAATCAGCCGCAACTGTGTTGGAACACCTTTAGCGGACATTGCCTATGTTCGTACACTCCTTCCCACCCTCGTTCCACCCTTCAAATCGTAGGCAGTTGTGTCATTTGTTGACATGAATTGCATTCATTGGAGTAATTTCAGTTCTGATGC
This sequence comes from Mixophyes australis, assembly GCA_036250195.1. Classification (NCBI taxonomy): domain Eukaryota; kingdom Metazoa; phylum Chordata; class Amphibia; order Anura; family Limnodynastidae; genus Mixophyes; species Mixophyes australis. The sequence goes on along the minus strand of JAVHZZ010000011.1, from coordinate 103,003,161 downwards.
ATACGTAGAGCTATTTCGTGCAAGATACAGTACGCATATTGACTTATGACTGAAGATCAATCAGGCCCCAAGTGTCATATGCAGCATATCAACTCCAAAACATCACTGAACCTCGATGCTTGACTGCAGAGGTGTGCTTTTCATTTTGCTTTCTGTAAACATAGGAATGGTGTGCTATAACTTAAGTCTCATTTGTCCACAGGACATATTCGCAGAAAGAATTTGGCTGGTTAAAGTGAATTTTGTCAAACACCAGTCGACCTTTATTATCTCTCTCAGCAGTGTGACCCTGCTAGATAACCCTCCTTCATTTGAGTTGGCGACGGATGGTGCAAGATGAAACTGTTGTACCTTGTCTTAATGTCAGCCTGACACTGGCAGTGGATCGAGGCGCTTTTTCAAGCACTCAAATAATCCTGTGCAGCAATCTTCCATCATGTCTTTTCTTTCCAGGGAGGTTGGCTACAGTGCCATGGGCCTGAAACTTCTTAATAACATTACGTACAATGGAAACAGGAACATCAAGGTCTTTGGGGATTTGTAGCCTTGAGATTGTAGCCACGCTTGGACAATCTTCTGGCCGACCTTCTTAGAGAATTCTTTTTTTTTTTTTTTGTTCACCCAAAAAGCTCATTGCAGTACACAATGACACAAAATAGGAGTATGAGTTATTTTCTCTATTAAAAGTTTGGCTAATGAGTTATATTTTATACAGCAGCCACCAGCTACTCACAACAGGTGAGTTCAGTTCCAAAGTGAAGGAGAATCAGCTGTCTGAAATCAAACTATTTCAAATTACCGTATTTTTTGCTCCACAAGATGCACTTTTTCCCCCCCAAAAAGTGGGGGGGGAAAGTGTGTGCGTCTTATGGAGCGAATACTGCAAAAAAGGGACGAGCGCGTGCAGGAGAGGCTCTCACTCTACAGAGAGAATATATCGATCTCCCCTGGAGCTTCTGCGGTTGCAGCCAACGCCAGACAGGCGTGATAGAGTGGGGTCACAGCTGTCCCTAAGATCGCGGCACCTGGCAACACAGGGAGGGCTCTGGAGCTTAGCACATATACCACCGCACCGACGGCCAGTGGTCTGGGACCAGGAGGACTGGGCTGCGGGAAGACGTGCTGGGTAGGCGGCGGACCTGCGCCCCCCATGGAGAACCTCCCCGCTTCCGCTTGCCTGGACGGATCCCCGGACTAAGGAGAGATCCCGCAAAACGGCAAAACCGGAAGTCGCATTAACAGCAGACGCTCCTTCACTTCTGGCTCCTACAATCCAATTGGATAGTTCCCGGGCAGCTCCAGCGGGTGGCGCTGACGCTTCAGCGGGTCCTCTCAGCTCTCCCCGAGTGCTTGTCTGCAACCCTGCGCTTTGTGGAGTCTGCCAGAAAAACAGCAGGCTGGCTGTCTCGTCGGGAGTTGGGTGAGTCACAGTGCCCCTATTATATTATCAGAGAGCTCTCTCCAATGAGCATCAACGCTGTGCCACACTTTAATAAGCTTGTCTGAGGTACTATTAATGCTGGGTGCAGGGGGCACAATTCATTAAAAACCCATACATATGATGTTGCACTTTGAATATTTTTTTTCCTGTTCCCCCCCCCCCCCCCCTAAAAACTAGGTGCGTCTTATGGTCAGGTGCGTCTTATGGAGCGAAAAATACGGTACTTACAAACTCAAAAAAGGTGCCAATAACTTTGTCCAGCCCATGTAAGGCTTTATTTGGAGAATAAATCACAATTTAGTACATTTTTATGCTTTGTGCATTTTATGCTACTGCCAACCAAATAAATAAATACTTATGTGGATACAACCATTTTGTAATTTCAACAATTTTCTGGAAGAACGTGTGCAATATTTGGAAAAAACTTACTGTACCAATATTTTTTTACTACAAATGTATTACTCACCTAGCAGCAGTTTCTGGATCAACTGGGTTTGATAAACAGAATAATCAAAAAGTTAATTTCCCTCCCAAAACAATGTAACCCTATCATATAAGATGCAAGTACCATTAATTTCCACAATTAAATTTTCAGAAATGAACCAAGGACATCAAATACATTGTGTTTTGTTAAAATTAAATTCCTTTGCGCCCACCATCAACAATACCATAGAGATCTTCATAGAATGTAAGTTAATATTTCATTCATCCAGTCCTATAGAACGTTCAATATAATCAGCTCATTCTAGCACATGGACTCTCTTAGACAACTTGTTTTCCCCCCCCTGAAAAAGCTACTCAACAGACAACATTGATGTCCCACTGGACATACCACTGGATCTCAGATCAGTCTGTTCTATTACTTGCTAATAGTGCAGCTTCCTGCCCTGCAATGAACTCAAACTAGTTGCCAGTCAGGAGATGCAGTTCTAATTCTGTGAAGTGATGGATCCTCTCAGGGGTGTGGGTGCAGTCAGTGGGAGGTCAGTCAGGGGGGCAGTACAATAAGTCTGTTAGTGGGAGGTCAGACAGGGGATGGGGGGCAGTACAATAAGTCTGTTAGTGGGAGGTCAGTGAAGGCGAGGGGAGCAGTGCAGTTAGTCGCGGGTCGGTCAGTGCAGGGGTGGGGCGAGTCAGTGAGGGGGGAGGGGAGCAGTCAGTGGAAGGTCTGTCAGTGAGGGGGGAGTCGGTGAGTCCTCTCAGGCGATACAGTTGTTAAATATGATTTTTTGTTAAGGCCTCATAAGGCCTTTGTTCAGCCATTTTATTGTAACTTGTATAGAAATATTATTTGCTAGAAGAGATTATTCATTTTTCTGTTAACTTGCAGTTTTGCAATATGTGAGCCTATGGCCTTGAAGTTGAACTAATAGGGAACACCTGAAGAATGTAACCAGTTATGAAAACAATAATGAGCTTCATATCCAGCTGGTAGTATGGGAGCTGTATCCATGGTGTTACACATAGCATATCTCCAACTCCCCTTGAGATAAGAAATAATAGGCTCATCTGTCCTTAGAAGGGGGAGAAAAGTAAACACCTCAAGAATACGTGAGAAAGTTAATCAGTAGCGCTTCTCATAAACTAGTGGTATAAACTATTGTATGCATATGACGTAGGATTCATTTATACAGTAGCCTATAAAAACCTGTATCTTTGTATCAATAAACTAGAGAATATTCCTTGTATACAGAACTTGGTCTGTGTCAATTCTCTCCAGCTGATTGAAGCGCTTCCAGATATACTTGACACCACAGGCAGACTTGGGTCAGAATTTCAGATCTAACAACTTGGAGGTCGCCACAGAGATTCGCTGTCCAGCAGGCTACAAGACAGACAACGGAGGTTTCCCAGCACATTGAACCCCAACATCCGCGGTCAGTAGATTTCTACTCGTTGGTCTTCCTAGTCTGGGTCACCTCATGTCTGTCTGAGGCACCTGACACGCGAATTTGTGAGTCTCAAGTATCATCTGATTAATATAATACAGTATTAGCCCAATTTGTTTACTGTAATTGTATTGTTGATTAGATTTTTGAAAGATGATTGAATTTTGAGTGCATGTGTTTGTACCTATGTATGATGTATAAAGCATAAAAGTCACATAAGACATTGATCAAAGAAGCATGTAATGGAATAGAGGGATTTAGAGAGTTATTGTTTTGAACATTGAGTGAACATTTTAGACACCATCCCCAGAGGTATATCAAAGAAGGGAGATTCTGTAATCTGCCCAAATTGTGTAAGAGAGATTTCCAAAAGACCTTCGTCCCAGATACTGTCAAAGAAGCTATTTAGCACGGACATCCAGTACAAGGAGTCCACAGAACGGGGCGTCCAGTGCAAGGACAACCCACAGAAACTAGATAAGAGTCCCGATTTGGACTCAACAGAATACTGTCAATACGAGTAATATAGATAGTAAACAAATGACAGCAGCTCCCTCATAGATATGATGCACAAAGACTTAAGGAAATGGGGGAGTAGAAGGTCTGCAGGGAATTTTTCAAGAAAGCGGGGATAGCCAAAGATATGTGTGGATGGAGAAACAAAGGTGTTGCAAGTGGTAATGTGACAAGAACAAAGGGGTATTGAGATCAAACCCCAAGAGATTGTTTGAGGTGGCACAGGAAAGTTAAGAGATCTGAAAAGTCGAAATATATGTGGATATGCTAAATGCATCGGAAGCTGAATAATGAATCAAGTAGGTTGTATATTATAAATGTATGTTTGATCCTGTGCAGCTGAATAAGTGAAATGTGCCCCTCCCTTATTCTGTGTAAAATGATTTCAGTGTGTTGAGATAAGAAGCACACTGTTTTTTGTTTTTTGACAATGTATGTAAAATTAAAAAAATGTGTCCGGAGTGCTGATTGATGATAACATGTTGAAGCTAACTTGTATTTAGTGTAATGCTGGGACTTGTAGTTCCACAGCAGTAGGCTGGAAGATGTCAGTTAAGTTTTCTTTCTCTGTATGTGAGTTTTGTCTCCGTCTTACTGCGTGTGAGAGAGATCCGTGATAATTCACATTGTTTGTTCTCTGTCTTAGTGCTCTATAAGGGAGATGTTTGATTTACTTTAAATCACAATGTTTGTCTGTCTTGTCCGTTTTTTACAAGAGACATGTTTCAAGGTTGAAAAAGTTGTACATTCATTGCTTAATGATAAGCTTTTAAAAAGATACAAAAGAAGTTTCAAAATGTTTGGTCCGATTGCACGGACAAGATTGTAAATAATGTACATTATCACTATAAGTACTAGTGTCAGAACAAAGCTGGCTGGGATCCAACAAGCCGTTTCTGTATTTGAACAAAATAATTTTGTTTCTGAAGTTCAGAAATATAGCTTTCTCTTTAATGAAGTTGAGAATTGTGGGAGTGAGCTTACATGCTGTTTTTATCTGTGTTAAAATGGCGCTGATGAATGTTCTCAGAAATCAGGAGGGTTTGTTATGCCTTTAAAGAAATGTTACGAGATAAAATGTTGTCTGTGAGCGAGACTTAAGTGAATATATTTTTACTTTGAACACGAAAATCACAGAATCTAGAAATATGTGTGAATATTTGGTCACGGGAGAGAGATTTTGTTGAGAAAATGTTGAATGATTTACAGACACAATGTATTGTGTCTAACGAGAGTACTCTGATTTATGAGACAGTGCTGCTTTTAAAATGGTTGAATACTTGGAACCAAGATTCCAGATTGAATGTTTCTAAACCCGGAAATTTAATTAGTGTCATTTAAAAGGGCTGTACTAAGAGATGATAAGAAAGGAGTGGCTTTGAACACTCGCCCAGGTCTCGTCACTTTGACATTCTCTATTTGTGAAATTAGGGACTGCCCCTTTGAGGAAATCAAGGCATGGAACGCATAGCGTCACAGTTAAGCTTTTAGCAGCTGTTCACTGGTTACCTGATAACAGTATACACGCATGTTACAGTTACAGTAATTCCTAGTAAATAAATGTTAATCTCTATGCAAAAGTTTTTTTATTCACAGGTCTCCAGCTGCAAAGACCCATTAGGCAATCCAGATTGCATTGATTTAACTTCCAATGCACCATCTTTGCACCACAACAAACATAAGTATAAACTAATGAAGGATTTAAATAACGTAAACTCTTCTGAGTAATGATTACCTTGTTTTGGAAAGAGATATTAGAGTTTATGTGCTATTCGCATAGCAAATGCATGAACTAGGTGGTTTTTCTGTATGTGCAGAAAGCAAAAGGTTTTTATTTGTATCCTCATTACAGTTTTGAGTAAATCAGTGTTTGTAAAGACATTTACTGCCCTTATTTACTGTGCTATAATTGTCATATACTGTAAATAATTCTTTTTATTGTGGGTATGGTAATGCATTGATGGGAATTCTATATTTTTACAGAAATGAAAAAGATTTAAGACTTTAAGAGCAATTGTATGTGCTCCTGCATTAGCACTTCTGGATCATAGCAAGCCATTTATACTCTCCTCTGAGCAGAACCAAATGTTTAACCAATTTTAAGCTGAAATAACTTCAGCGCCAGCACTGGCTTTGCCAGATTATGACAAGCCTTTCACATTATTTTGTTATGAAGTCAGTGCACATGTACAAGGAGTACTGACACAAATACATGGTCGCAAGCTAAGGTCACTTGCATACTACTCTGCTTTAGTGCTTGAAAAGAGTATAGATATTGTGCTAGGACACCCAGTTAACTTAACGGTATCGTACGTTGTGACAGAAACCAAGCACAAGCAAAACATTTGTTACCGGCCAGATTTACTAAGTATGAAGATATACAGCACAAAGGACATTCCCTCCTATTGTGAAATGAGTGACATATAACACTTGCCGAGCGCACTGTGTATTTTCTTCCTCCCTTTCCTTTTTTATTAGAAGAAAAAAAAAAAAAAAGGAAGCACAAGAGGCCCCAGAGCCTCTCATGTTCACAGATATATGTTAAGACCTTCAGACAAGGGGAATCTGAGTAAACTGTATTTTAAGTTTTTTAAAGGTCCAAGGGAGACCAGAGAGGGGAGTTCATTGATATTAGCAGGAGGAATATAGATTGCACGTTATTTTCCTTTGCTGTGCGCTGTAGATGTGTACTAGACTAGAAAGGAAAGCCAAGTTTGGAAGAACCAGACTCAGGCCCATAGTAATGTATAGATCATTATACATAATTAGAAAATTCTAATATGAAAGTTTAACCCAACCAAATAAAGAAAAGAGCAACCCATGACTACAGGGGTTTATACCCAATGCAGGAATGTGTTTGTGAGTATTGTGGCCCAACACATTATTATATACACTAATAGAACTGATGATGTGGCTTATTAACAGGTTATTTAAGCTAAGTGTTTCTCTTCCAGAAGAATTAAAGTTACCACATCTGTCTTAACCGTTGTACTGTACACTCCATCTAATGAGTGTAAACTTTGTGGAACTCAGAAACCAAGAACCTTTTCCTTGGATTCCACATGCTCCTTACTGAAGCCTATCCTAATGAAGTAGCACTGCTTACTCCCAGTAACGTTACACTTAAGCAGTGCACAATGTTGAATCCTGCTGCCTTATTGCAGCAAGTTTCAAAAGATGGGAGAAGTACCTGTATATATTGGGGTTACCCTAGGGATTTGGGGGAATTCCATTCCAGCTTGAACAGAAAGAAAGAAAAAAAAAAAAAAAAATGCAAACAAAATTTTTCTGAACATGATTGCATAGAACTAATGAAACAAGAATCTTTGGTTTTATCTCACATTAAAGATAAACCATTACCAGATGCAGACATCACTCTTTTTGTAGATGGTTCACACTATCACATAGATCCTGTCCCGTATACAGGGTGTGTTGTAACCACACACACAGAAATAGTGATTCAACAGACTCTACCGAGTCACATGTCAGCACAAGAAGCTGAACTAAAGGCCCTGACACTTGCATGCATATATGAAAAAGGACAAAGAGTAAATATTTACACTGATTCAAGTTATGCATTTGTAATTGCGCATGATTATGGCCCTGTATGGAAAAGTAGGGACCTTATGGGTTCAGCAAGCAAACCAGTCAATATGATGAACATACCAGGGCACTGTTCACTGCATTCCAGCTGTCCTCCAAACAGTGATGAAGGTGAAGACACACACAGAGATACTACCCCCGAAGCTAAGTGAAATAGACCAGGCCGCACGAGAAGCCGCCATAGCCCCAGTACCCCAAGGGGAGTCTATTTACATGGTGACCCCCTGACCCCTGTTTGACCAGAGCACACTCCAACTTATGGAAAGACAAGCAACAGAAAATAAGAAAAAAGACTTGGGCAATACATGGAGCACTAGAAGTGCAAGGAGTGGTGTAAAGGTCAGCGTTTGTGTCTGCCAAAAGTAGTTTATCCCATTATGGCCAATATAGCACACGAGAAAGTGCATCTGGGAAAAGATGCTATGGTTGTACTCACTAGCAGCTTATGGATAGTACCAGGGTTCGCCCAAGCAGCACAGTCGTTAGTGGCAGAATGCCTAGTCTGTGCACAAAGTAACCCGAGTAAGTCTGTCCTATGGAAAAGCACACCCCAGACATAATATCCCTATAAGAGGATACAGATAGACTTTATAACTTCCCAAATGCTCGGGCTTTGAGAATGTGCTTGTCTGTGTCAACTTCTTTAGTCACTGGCTGGAGACATGGCTGTATAGAAAAGCAAATGCTAAAGCATTAGCCAAGAAAATTGCGAATGAGGTAATCTGATGATATGGTGTACCAGAGGTCATTGTAAGTGACAGAGGGATACACTTTACGGGGCAAGGATTCCAGAAACTATCACACCCCCTACAGATCCCAAAGTTCAGGATGTATGGAGCGCCTTAATGGTACACTGAAATTGAAAATGCAGAAAATAATGGCTGAAACAGGTCTGCCATGGATCTCATGTTTACCTGCACTCAGTAAAAAAATACTGCTAGGAAAGACACAGGTTTAACACCATATGAGATATTGTTTGGCACAGCAAACAGAACAGGCTGTTATTTTCCATAGCAACTACACCATGTATATAGTGATTTGTTGAATTATGTTGCCTTATTATAGAAACAACTAACTGAAATACATGGTCAAATATTCTCCTCCATTGCAAACCCTAATTTTGATACAGGTACCCATAAACTGCACCCTGGGGGGCTGGGTGGTCGTGAGAAAGCACATCAGGAGAAGTCTTGAACCCAGATACAAGGGTCCTTATCAAGTCCTGTTAACGACTCCCATGGCAGTGAAAGTACAGGAAAGAGACACCTGGATTCACGCATAACACTGCAAAGTCTTCAAATCAGGGGAGTCTTGTTCTGATAAATAGAAATGACTGTCTCATTGTATTGATATGTCTTGCCAGAATAATTGTGACTGAAGTAGGGATTAAGGCCTCCCTAACCCAGTATGAAACAGACAGTTAAGTGACATATTGCCTATGCCACTGTGAGAAACATATGGGAAGGAGTGCTCAACAATTTGCACTCATAGTAGAGTAAACTCTGAAAATGTCTTTGTGCAGATGCATAACCTCATTGGTAAAGTTGTCAGTAATGATTCATGTTGGATATTGGAAATATTGGCATTAGTAGCAAATGGTTTTGCAATCCTGTTGATCGTATAGGTGATAATGAAACTAAATATATGGCTGATTAAGAAGTTACTGACACTTGATTGTTGTCTCTCCAAAAAGGGAACCACTGAAAATCCCGAACCTCTGATGATCACAGAAATTACTTCTGAAACCTGACCAGACTATGAGTGTCATGAATTATTTGGACTAGCAAAGCCAAAGAACTGCAGAGTTTGCAACAAGAAACTACTAAAGATTGAACAAAGGACATGCAAGGCCTGCAGAACTACAATAGACTCATTAACTACCTACTAAGAAACCATCTTTTAAGAAACCATCTTCTAAGAAACCATCTTTTCTAGACATGGACATTTGCCAAAATGCATCTCCTCATAAATCAAGTATGCATGTGGCCTCCTACATGTGTTAGGACAGGGAGGATCACAGGCTTATTAGTGGGGGATGAGTTGACAGATTCCTAAGGGGACCAACTCTATGCATGTGGCCTCCTACATGTGTATAAGTACCTGCTTATTAAGAATGTGGTTCTATAGATAGGATTAGGTAGGTAGGAGGAGAAAGGGTCGAAAATTGAATAAAAGATGGGAAATGTTAAATATGATTTTTTGTTAAGGCCTCATAAGGCCTTTGTTCAGCCATTTTATTGTAACTTGTATAGAAATATTATTTGCTAGAAGAGATTATTCATTTTTCTGTTAACTTGCAGTTTTGCAATATGTGAGCCTATGGCCTTGAAGTTGAACTAATAGGGAACACCTGAAGAATGTAACCAGTTATGAAAACAATAATGAGCTTCATATCCAGCTGGTAGTATGGGAGCTGTATCCATGGTGTTACACATAGCATATCTCCAACTCCCCTTGAGATAAGAAATAATAGGCTCATCTGTCCTTAGAAGGGGGAGAAAAGTAAACACCTCAAGAATACGTGAGAAAGTTAATCAGTAGCGCTTCTCATAAACTAGTGGTATAAACTATTGTATGCATATGACGTAGGATTCATTTATACAGTAGCCTATAAAAACCTGTATCTTTGTATCAATAAACTAGAGAATATTCCTTGTATACAGAACTTGGTCTGTGTCAATTCTCTCCAGCTGATTGAAGCGCTTCCAGATATACTTGACACCACAGGCAGACTTGGGTCAGAATTTCAGATCTAACACAGTTCTAATTCTGCACAGTGACAGATCCTCTCTGGGGTGGGGCAGGCAGGGTGCAGTACAATAGGTCTGTTAGTAGGGGGTCAGTGAAGGCGAGGGGAGCAGTGCAGTTAGTCGCGGGTCGGTCAGTGAGGGGGTGGGGCGAGTCAGTGAGGGCGAGGGGGGGGTGCAGTCAGTCAGTGGGAGGTCTGTCAGTGAGGGGGGAGTCGGAGAGTCCTCTCAGGCGATACAGTTCTAATTCTGCACAGTGACAGATCCTCTCTGGGGTGGGGCAGGCAGGGTGCAGTACAATAGGTCTGTTAGTAGGAGGTCAGTGAAGGCGAGGGGAGCAGTGCAGTTAGTCGCAGGTCGGTCAGTGTGGGGGTGGGGCGAGTCAGTGAGGGCGAGGGTGCAGTCAGTGGGAGGTCTGTCAGTGAGGGGGGAGTTGGTGAGTCCTCTCAGGCGATACAGTTCTAATTCTGCACAGTGACAGATCCTCTCAGGGGTGGGGCAGGCAGGGTGCAGTACTACAAGTCTGTTAGTGGGAGGTCAGAGTGAAGGTGAGGGGGGCAGTGTAGTCAGCTAGTTAATTAGTCAGTGGTTGGTCACAGCAGGGGTGGGAAAGCTCAGTCAGTCAGTGGGAGGCCATTCAGGGGGTGAGGGGCAGTACAATAAGTCAGTTAGTCGGGGATCGGTTAGGGCAGGGTGGGAAAGGTCAGGCAGTGCAGTCAGCTGGTCAATCAGGTGGTGGGGAGTGGTCAGTTAGGGGGGGGGGCAGTCAGGGCAGGTTGCAATGCAGGCAGTCAGCCAGCCAGGGAGGAGTCGGTAAAGGCAGGGGGGACAGTCAGGGTCGGTGTGTCCTCTCAGGTGACGTAGTTCAGTGATGATCCTCTCAGGGGTGTTGGTGCAGTCAGTCAGGGGGTGGGGGGCAGTGCAGGCAGTGAGGGGGGGCAGTGCAGGCAGGGAGGGGGGGGGCAGTGCAGTCAGGGAGGGGGGAGTCAGGGAGGGGGGGGCAGTGAGTGGTCAGTCAGGGAGGGGGCAGTGCAGTCAGTCAGGGGGTGGGGGGCAGTGCAGGCAGTGAGGGGGGGCAGTGAGGGGGGGTCAGTGCAGTCAGTCAGGGAGGTCAGTGAGTGGTCAGTCAGGGAGGGGGCAGTGCAGTCAGTCGGTGAGGGGGGAGTCAGTGAGTCCTCTCAGGGGTGTAGTCAGTCAGGGGGTCAGTGAGTGGTCAGGGAGTGGGCAGGGAGCAGTGCAGTCAGTCGGTGAAGGAGTCAGTGAGTCCTCTCAGGGGTGTCGGTGTAGGCAGTCAGTCAGTCGGGGGGGTCAGTCGGGGGGGGTCAGGGAGGGAGTGGGCAGGGTGCAGTCAGTCGGTGAAGGGGGAGTCAGTCAGTCGGGGGGGGTCAGTGAGTCCTCTCAGGGGTGTCGGTGTAGTCAGTCAGTCAGTCAGTCGGGGGGGGGGGTCAGTGAGTCCTCTCAGGCGACGCAGTTCTAATTCTGCGCAGTGACGGATCCTCTCAGGGTAGGCGGGGACAGTTTATCCCGCGCTTGTTGATGATTGGCTGCCTAGAGGTGACGTCATCACGTAGGAGTTACGCTGTGACAGTTGCGTCTGTTGTGCAGGCTGAGCTCGCGGCCCAGTGAGACCCGCCCCCTGGTGATATGGCCCCTCGGCTGCAGCTAGAGAAGGCGGCCTGGCGCTGGACCGACTCCGTCCGCCCGGAGGAGGTGACCCAGGAGCACATTGAGATCGCTTACCGGGTCCGGCTGGAGCCCTGCGTCCGGGGACTGTGCAGGTAACCCGGCCTGTGTCACCCACCCCGCGGCGCCCATCTGTCCCTGAGGGTCCCGCTTCTCCCCCACCCAGGACCATGTACCCTGCACTGTACTGATGTCCTCCTCCCCTAATACCGGGGTCTGTATACCTGGGATCAGGATCCTGTACCCTGCACTGGACTGATGTCCTCCTCCCCTAATACTGGGGGTCTGTATACCTGGGATCAGGATCCTGTACCCTGCACTGTACTGATGTCCTCCTCCCCTAATACTGGGGGTCTGTATACCTGGGATCAGGATCCTGTACCCAACTCTGGACTGATGTCCTCCTCCCCTAATACTGGGGGTCTGTATACCTGGGATCAGGATCCTGTACCCTGCACTGTACTGATGTCCTCCTCCCCTAATACTGGGGGTCTGTATACCTGGGATCAGGATCCTGTACCCTGCACTGGACTGATGTCCTCCTCCCCTAATACTGGGGGTCTGTATACCTGGGATCAGGATCCTGTACCCAACTCTGGACTGATGTCCTCCTCCCCTAATACTGGGGGTCTGTATACCTGGGATCAGGATCCTGTACCCTGCACTGTACTGATGTCCTCCTCCCCTAATACTGGGGGTCTGTATACCTGGGATCAGGATCCTGTACCCTGCACTGTACTGATGTCCTCCTCCCCTAATACTGGGGGTCTGTATACCTGGGATCAGGATCCTGTACCCTGCACTGGACTGATGTCCTCCTCCCCTAATACTGGGGGTCTGTATACCTGGGATCAGGATCCTGTACCCAACTCTGGACTGATGTCCTCCTCCCCTAATACTGGGGGTCTGTATACCTGGGATCAGGATCCTGTACCCTGCACTGTACTGATGTCCTCCTCCCCTAATACTGGGGGTCTGTTTACCTGGGATCAGGATCCTGTACCCTGCACTGTACTGATGTCCTCCTCCCCTAATACTGGGGGTCTGTTTACCTGGGATCAGGATCCTGTACCCATCACTGGACTGATGTCCTCCTCCCCTAATACCGGGGTCTGTATACCTGGGATCAGGATCCTGTACCCTGCACTGTACTGATGTCCTCCTCCCCTAATACCGGGGTCTGTATACCTGGGATCAGGATCCTGTACCCAACTCTGGACTGATGTCCTCCTCCCCTAATACTGGGGGTCTGTATACCTGGGATCAGGATCCTGTACCCTGCACTGTACTGATGTCCTCCTCCCCTAATACCGGGGTCTGTATACCGGGGATCAGGATCCTGTACCCATCACTGGACTGATGTCTTCCTCCCCTAATACCGGGGTCTGTATACCTGGGATCAGGATCCTGTACCCTGCACTGGACTGATGTCCTCCTCCCCTAATACTGGGGGTCTGTATACCTGGGATCAGGACCATGTACCCTGCACTGGACTGATGTCCTCCTCCCCTAATACTGGGGTCTGTATACCTGGGATCGGGATCCTGTACCCAACTCTGTACTGATGTCCTCCTCCCCTAATACTGGGGGTCTGTATACCTGGGATCAGGATCCTGTACCCAACTCTGTACTGATGTCCTCCTCCCCTAATACTGGGGGTCTGTATACCTGGGATCAGGACAATGTACCCTGCACTGGACTGATGTCCTCCTCCCCTAATACTGGGGGTCTTTATATCTGGGATCAGGATCCTGTACCCATCACTGGACTGATGTCCTCCTCCCCTAATACTGGGGGTCTGTATACCTGGGATCAGGATCCTGTACCCAACTCTGGACTGATGTCCTCCTCCCCTAATACTGGGGGTCTGTATACCTGGGATCAGGATCCTGTACCCATCACTGGACTGATGTCCTCCTCCCCTAATACCGGGGTCTGTATACCTGGGATCAGGATCCTGTACCCATCACTGGACTGATGTCCTCCTCCCCTAATACCGGGGTCTGTATACCTGGGATCAGGAACCTGTACCCTGCACTGGACTGATGTCTTCCTCCCCTAATACTGGAATCAGGACCCTGTACCCTGCACTGGACTGATGTCTTCCTCCCCTAATACTGGAATCAGGACCCTGTACCCAACTCTGGACTGATGTCCTCCTCCCCTAATACCGGGGTCTGTATACCTGGGATCAGGATCCTGTACCCAACAGTGAACTGATGCCCCCCTCCCCTAATACTGGGGGTCTGTATAGCTGGGATCAGGACCCTGTATATGACACTGGACTGATCTCCCCCTCACCTAATATGCGTGGCTGGGTATACTGTGGATCAGGTCCCTGTATCAGACAATGGACTGATGTCCCTCTCCCCACTCAGATACCAGGGATCTGTACCCCCTGAGGTCAGGATCCTGTAAATGATCCTGGATTGATCACTCTGACATTGAGGATCTGTACCTCATAGATCGGGATTCTCTTCCTGATAGTTGGGTGGTGTACTCCTTCCACTCTGACACCTTTACCTAGAGATGAGGAACCTGTATCTGACACTCAACTGATGTTGTCACTTACTATTTAGTGTTTCTGATATTAACTTGATTTGTCTTCCCTAGGAGGAACTGTAAAGGAAATCCTAATTGCTTGGTTGGGGTTGGAGAACATATCTGGTTAGGAGAGATCGATGAAAACAGCTTCCACAACATTGATGATCCTAACTTTGAAAGAAGGAAGAAGGTTTGTGGCCCTACTCTCCAATGTGGCCCTACTTTCCTTTTGGTCCTCTGCATCGTTTTATTTAATAATACTGTTGTATGTAGTTTTATATTAGATGGTGTAAATATGTATTTTATGGTATCTATTTTTCCTTTATTTAGAACACGTTTGTGGGCTTGACAAACCTGGGGGCCACGTGTTATGTGAACACGTTTGTTCAAGTATGGTTTCTGAACATGGAGCTCCGGCGGGCCCTATACCTGTACGAGAACTCGTGGAGTGTGGAGAAAGCAGAGGAATGTATCCAGGAAGATAAAGGTTTGGTAAAACATGAAATTGTTTAAGCGTTGAGCAGTGGGCTCTTGATGTCCCCATTCTCTGTTTGAGTTGCATCCTTTCTGTCCATTTGCTTCTTTGCTAAGATGGGAAAGACCAGGGGTGGACAAAATAATGTGACATCTGGGAGTCATCTTCAACCTGTAAGGAGACTGAACATCCGCTGACCCTCTATATGGCTCCCCGTAGTTAGGTGCCAGCAGTACTTGGTTGGTGGATTTTCTCAGTGAGGCTGGATCTGCCCTGGGTTAGACATAACTGTCACATTTGTTTTCACTTAACCCACATTACAACAGCCGCTGATACTTCCAGGGGTCTCTTCTATCTGACCACTGTTCAGAAGTCAGATTGACATGTAAATCAGATAAGGTTGAACCTAAATACATAGAGAGATGAGCTGTATGATGTGATTGCTGGGGATGAAGGCTCAGGTGGATATACTGTACTGTATCACTGACCCATTGTCTATTATGATAGTTCCACTATAACCCATTAAACAAGGCTGTGATAGAAATGTATGAGCCGCCTCTTCATATGTGGGGGGGGGGTTTACATTTGTATCTGTTCTCCTCTGTTTATATACTGAGAGCCGATCATCACGTCCAGCTAGATCAGTGTTGGCTAACCTGTGACACTCCAGGTGTTGTGAAACCAAAAGTCCCAGCATGATTTGCCAATATATAGCAGCTTAATGCTGGAAGGGTATGCTGGGACTTGTAGTTTCACAACACCTGGAGTGTCACAGGTTAGCCAACACTGAGCTAGAACATACCATGTCTGTAAGCTGTGAGCCTGGGACTCTTCCCATGTTATTTATGTGTCACAGATTGTGTAGACCTAACAGAGTATACCGTTCATTCATCTACTTGTGTGTATGTATTTCAGAGTACGAGCCACAGACCATCTGTGAACATCTGCAGTACCTGTTTGCTTTGCTGCAGAACAGTAACCGGCGGTACATTGACCCCTGTGGCTTCATCCGAGCACTGGGACTGGACACTGGGCAGCAGCAGGTGAGTGTACTGGACGCCGCTGAGACTACTGAGGGAATCTGTAGGAATCATATAGTACATAAAATGCAGGAATAAAAGCGTTTCCGCCATTCCTGGCGCTCTCCTATGCAGAGCGTATTGGCTGATAGAGGCATCTTCTCTGCAGGTCCAGTGACTGCCATTTTCGTTGTCTGTAAATGTTGTGTTGTGCCAAGGGATTAATGCAGTGGATTCCAAACTTTTTCAGTTCAAGGCACCCTTAGGGTCTCAAATTTTTTCAAGGTACCCCTAAGCCAAAATAATTACCAAGTATTCCACCGCCTTGCTTACCCCTAGCCGAGGCACCCCTGTAAGATGGCCGAGGCACCCCAGGCAGCCTAAGCGCACAGTTTGGGAACCACTGGATTAATGTATTGCTATATTTACTGGATTGGTTCTAATAACACCAAGAAAGTGCACAGTTCCTGATACAGTTCTGCACATTTACATATTGGGCAAACCTTATTTTTATATCCCATTTAATTACCAATATGTCAGCCAATCATTGGCGATATAGTAAAATCTGACTTGTTGTGTAGCCCTTTTTACATAGCCATTTATATATAACAAGTCTTTTATGTTACAGGATGCCCAAGAATTCTCGAAGCTCTTTATGTCTCTGCTGGAAGACACTTTGTCTAAGCAGAAGAATCCAGATGTCCGGAACATTATTCAGGATCAGTTCTGTGGCCAGTATGCCTACGTCACCATGTGAGTTACAGCCTATTATCCTTGGCTAATAGTATAGAGTGTTTCTGTTACTGGAGGAATTCTGTCTGTGGGAAAAGTTGGGATAATTAATGACATGTTTAAGGAAATCCTGAGAGCATGACCTGTTGGGGTTACTTGAGGATCCGAGTTGAGAAATCCTGGTATAGGAGTGGATGCTGGGTATCTTGTTTCAATCTATGGTAATCTTTCTGCGTTATATAGTTCCCTTCTCTGATAATCTACCGCCTGAGTCCTATTTCCCTTCTCTGATCTACCTCCTGCGTTATATAATTCTCTTCTCTGATAATCTACTGCCTGCGTTCTATAATTCCCTTCTCTGATAATCTACCGCCTGAGTTCTATAATTCCCTTCTCTGATCTACCTCCTGCGTTATATAATTCTCTTCTCTGATAATCTACTGCCTGCGTTCTATAATTCCCTTCTCTGATAATCTACCGCCTGAGTTCTATAATTCCCTTCTCTGATAATCTACCGCCTGAGTTCTATAATTCCCTTCTCTGATAATCTACCGCCCGAGTTCTATAATTCCCTTCTCTGATCTACCTCCTGCGTTATATAATTCTCTTCTCTGATAATCTACCGCCTGAGTTCTATAATTCCCTTCTCTGATAATCTACCTCCTGCGTTCTATAATTCTCTTCTCTGATAATCTACTGCCTGAGTTCTATAATTCCCTTCTCTGATAATCTACCGCCTGAGTTCTATAATTCCCTTCTCTGATCTACCTCATGAGTTATATAATTCTCTTCTCTGATAATCTACCGCCTGAGTTCTATAATTCCCTTCTCTGATAATCTACCTCCTGCGTTCTATAATTCCCTTCTCTGATAATCTACTGCCTGCATTATATAATTCCCTTCTCTGATAATCTACCGCCTGAGTTCTATAATTCCCTTCTCTGATAATCTACCTCCTGCGTTCTATAATTCCCTTCTCTGATCTACTGCCTGCGTTATATAATTCCCTTCTCTGATAATCTGCTGCCTGAGTTCTATAATTCCCTTCTCTGATCTACCTCCTGCGTTATATAATTCCCTTCTCTGATCTACCTCCTGCGTTATATAATTCTCTTCTCTGATAATCTACCGCCTGAGTTCTATAATTCCCTTCTCTGATAATCTACTGCCTGCGTTCTATAATTCCCTTCTCTGATAATCTACTGCCTGCGTTCTATAATTCCCTTCTCTGATAATCTGCTGCCTGCGTTCTATAATTCCTTTCTCTGATAATCTGCTGCCTGCGTTCTATAATTCCCTTCTCTGATAATCTACCGCCTGAGTTCTATAATTCCCTTCTCTGATAATCTACCTCCTGCGTTATATAATTCCCTTCTCTGATAATCTACCTCCTGCGTTATATAATTCTCTTCTCTGATAATCTACTGCCTGCGTTCTATAATTCCCTTCTCTGATAATCTACCGCCTGCGTTATAAGTTCCCAACAAAATTATTTCATTCTTGAACACTGAGTATTATGTAGCACCCAAGTTTTTCTTTGATCCTTGGGAGCTTTTCAACCTCCAGATTGATTATTCTATGTCTAAATATTTATCACTACAGTTTATAACGGGCTCCGCTCCCGAGAGAGGTGCTGCAAGAACTGACAATAGTTTTTGTCATTTTGCAGCTATAGTCTTTTCTCCCATTGGTCCTGTAAACCTTTATTATATGCTCTACAACCCCGCTTTATGGAGCAATAATTACTCAGCTGTACATTCACCTTCCTGTGCTTGTGCTCTGGTGAAATCTTATCACAGGACTGGTGCCCTCAAGTGGATATGGTGTAACCCACGGCTGGTTCTCTATGGTGGATTAGCATTTTACCCTAATGCAGGACTGGTGCCCTCTAGTGGATATGGTGTAACCCGCGGCTGGTTCTCTATGGTGGATTAGCATCTTACCCTAATGCAGAACCGGTGCCCTCTAATGGATTTGGCGCCTTACCCTAACCCAGGACTGGCTCCCTATAGTGTATATGTTGTGCTACACTAGCCAGACAGTGACTGGTTTTCTACTGGCAGGTGTCCTATCATGATATCTGTAACACATTGTAGTAAGGGAACCTTGTATAGCTGCACGTGGGAGGATACAATATAGAAAGAGATGTTCTCCTGGCTCTGGTTATCACTATGGCTCCACATCTGTAATCTTCCCATGTGATTTCCCGCTGTGGGAACGTTGTACATTACTCGTTTCACATTCTGCGTTTCCTGGATACTGCATGTATGCTTTGTTACTGCTGTAATCTGAGGCATCGCACTCACAGCAGCATCGGCACATCTAGGAGGTTTCAAACTGGGCTCCATGTGAATCCGAATTACCACCTACTTTGATTTATGGAAAGAATTAGGTGACTGAGTTTTTACTCCTGTTCAGAGTTATATATTTATCACGATGATGAGGACAGACGTCAAACTGAGTATGGGCTGACTACAGACAGCCCTGGTGTTTAATGGATTCTTATAGAATATACGTCTTAGTCTATAGTTAGATGGTTTCTTCGCTGTGCTTTCCTCCCTTTTCTCCTTCTAGGGGCTGTATCTATATACAGTATGTATATACATCTATGTACCATACTGGAAAACAAAATTGCTGTTGCAAAAATTATATATATTCTATAAGGAATTTAATAATGTGTCTTCTCTGTATTTCTTTAAAAAGCAATTTGCGCTAAGGTAAAAAATACATTTTGTGAATATAGCACTTGGCATTGTTGCACATAGCAATGCGATTATAATAGTAGACAATTAGAAAATGGCGCTGCAGATGTCCTGGAGAAGTAACGCAGTACTGGGCTGTGCACGCGGCTGGGCTCAGATGCACATTAACACTTTATAATGTGAGCCCATTGTGTTGGGCTCTGAATAGATCACATTTTTGAGGTTTGGGGTGGTTTTCCTGTGTTTTGCGCTCACGCCCTTGAACAGCTGTTACACCGCTCTTTATAGATGCGTCTCTGGTGTATTGTCACGATGTGTGCGCTGCTTTGTGTTGTAGATGCAGTCACTGGTGTATTGTCACGATGTGTGCGTTGCTTTGTGTTGTAGATGCAGTCACTGGTGTATTGTCATGATGTGTGCGCTGCTTTGTGTTGTAGATGCAGTCACTGGTGTATTGTCATGATGTGTGCGCTGCTTTGTGTTGTAGATGCAGTCACTGGTGTATTGTCACGATGTGTGCGTTGCTTTGTGTTGTAGATGCAGTCACTGGTGTATTGTCACGATGTGTGCGCTGCTTTGTGTTGTAGATGCAGTCACTGGTGTATTGTCATGATGTGTGCGCTGCTTTGTGTTGTAGATGCAGTCACTGGTGTATTGTCATGATGTGTGCGCTGCTTTGTGTTGTAGATGCAGTCACTGGTGTATTGTCACGATGTGTGCGTTGCTTTGTGTTGTAGATGCAGTCACTGGTGTATTGTCATGATGTGTGCGCTGCTTTGTGTTGTAGATGCAGTCACTGGTGTATTGTCACGATGTGTGCGCTGCTTTGTGTTGTAGATGCAGTCACTGGTGTATTGTCATGATGTGTGCGCTGCTTTGTGTTGTAGATGCAGTCACTGGTGTATTGTCATGATGTGTGCGCTGCTTTGTGTTGTAGATGCAGTCACTGCAGCCGGGAGTCTAAGCTGGTCTCAAAGTTCTATGAGTTGGAGCTGAATATCCAGGGCCACAAGCAGCTGACGGACTGTGTCACAGAGTTCCTGAAGGTAACCGTGTATTACATGTAACCTTCCCTATGTCCTCCAGCCTCTCTGCCGTCTTACCTGCTTCTTGTCTTCTGCACAGGAGGAGAAGCTAGAAGGGGACAATCGCTATTTCTGTGAGAACTGTCAGAGTAAACAAAACGCAACCAGGAAAATCCGATTGTTAAAGCTGCCTCCCACGCTGAACCTGCAGCTCATGCGTTTCGTCTTCGATAGGTGCGTTTCTGTGGTGGTGGCGGCGGCAACGAGAACTATATTGTATGACTTCTATGCGCTAATGACGGAGGTGGTCACTTTATTATCCGCAGGCAAACTGGACACAAGAAGAAGCTGAATACATATATTGGTTTTGCTGAGACCCTGGATATGGAGCCGTTTCTGGAACAGACAGGTTGGTCAGAGGACACAGCTATTGGTGGGGCTTCAGGCACCACCACCTCCTCCGTATTATTGTGTTCTAAGCCCCTATGAAGACCCCTTTATTATGACACTAGAAGTACCAGAGAAACACTCGCCAGCCACACTTCATGAAACAGGGCCCAAATATGGTTACCTTCATTTATGGTGTGTGAGTGGAGACGTCACAGGCCAGCGGTCTGTGTGCTGGCGCGTGCAGGTCACGTGATAAATCTATTCTGTAGCGGGAGGAAATGTTGCTGTTTCTTCTCTCTACTGTTACATCGTTAAATGTTACAAATTTTTTCCACCACTTCCAATTTTGCTTATGCTAATTAATAAAAAAAATGGGTATGGTTTAATGAGCACCACTTTAATTGTCACCTGTATAGAATATATGTCATATGGTTGTTGTTTTTTTTTGCAGGGGGGGGGGGGGGGGGGATCAAAACCGCAGTATCCGGTATCAACAGAAAACTATTTCCTAAAAAGAAAAACACTTTGTTATTTTTTTAAAGAAAATACAACATTTTCTCTTTCCTCAGACATTAAATATGTTTATGAGCTGAGTGCAGTCCTCATACACAGAGGGGTGAGTGCATACTCCGGGCATTACATCGCTCACGTGAGGGACCCTCAGACCTCAGAATGGTACAAGTTTAATGATGAAGAGATAGAGAAGATGGAAGGGAAGAAGCTTCAGCTCGGAATTGAGGAAGATCTAGGTAAAGCCTTTACGTTGTGAGTGAACTTTTTACCTCTGACTTTCTATGGCGAGTTCCTCTGAGTCATGGCTGGGTCTGGAGCGAACAAATGTTGTAATATTGTATTTTTGTTCTAAGGACGTGTATACATGTGTTTGTGTCCTGGATGTGTCTAAATCCATACTATAAAGCTATATGTGGAACATGCTGTTTTACTTTGTATTGACATCAATAATATGTACAGGTTGGATGCATTCATATTGAAGTGGGTTTGAAACCTAAATCTTTCTGTATTAGTGTGACAAGAGCCTCACATCACTACTCTGTGCTGCTAGGGGACCCTGCTCCTTCCACTATATAACTCTGTCTGTACCTTCCTGCTGCCTCCATTCCTCTCCTCACATCATGTCACTGCCCCTGTCACATGCAGCTCTGTCCTCACTAACATATCACTCATCTCCTGATATACTCTGTGCTGCTGGGGGACCCTGTTCCTTACACTATATAACTCTGTCTGTACCTTCCTGCTGCCTCCATTCCCCTCCTCACATCATGTCACTGCCCCTGTCACATGCAGCCCTGTCCTCACTAACACATCACTCATCTCCTGATATACTCAGTGCTGCTGGGGGACCCTGCTCCTTCCACTATATAACTCTCAGTCTGTGGCTTCCTGCTGCCTCCATTCCCCTCCTCACATCATGTCACTGCCCCTGTCACATGCAGCCCTGTCCTCACTAACACATCACTCATCTCCTGATATACTCTGTGCTGCTGGGGACCCTGCTCCTTCCACTATATAACTCTGTCTGTACCTTCCTGCTGCCTCCATTCCCCTCCTCACATCATGTCACTGCCCCTGTCACATGCAGCACTGTCCTCACTAACACATCACTCATCTCCTGATATACTCTGTACTGCTGGGGACCCTGCCCCTTCCACTATATAACTCTGTCTGTACCTTCCTGCTGCCTCCATTCCCCTCCTCACATCATGTCACTGCCCCTGTCACATGCAGCCCTGTCCTCACTAACACATCACTCATCTCCTGATATACTCTGTACTGCTGGGGACCCTGCTCCTTCCACTCTATAACTCTCAGTCTGTGTCTTCCTGCTGCCTCCATTCCCTTCCTCATGTCAGGACATTGCCCCGTTACATGCAGCTCTGTTCTCATGAACATAATCACACCAGTGGATTGTTTGCTGCCTCCCACAAATTATCCTTGTCACCTCCTGATTACACTGTGCTGCTGTGAGCATTCTGATGATCTGATTGGCTACAGGTTGTTTTGTCCTTGCTTATGTCCAAACTGGTGATATTGAGCAAGTAATGATGACTGAATTGTACTCTGACCCTAGTAACACACACCATTGTAAATAACACATATTCGCTTAATTGCTCCAGATCTAGTTCTGGAATTCCCAATTTGTCTGCTCTCTAATCATCAACATAATCATCATCAATATTTAATTGCATGTAAATGTGTCACTTCAGGCTTGGATGGATGGAGACTTGAATTCATCATATTAACCTGTGATTTTTTTTTTTATTTCGGGACAAATTCAATAATGGAGTCTTTATTTTTATTTTTTTCCAAACATAGCAGAGCCATCTAAAACCGTAACT
Source organism: Mixophyes australis (assembly GCA_036250195.1). Taxonomy (NCBI): domain Eukaryota; kingdom Metazoa; phylum Chordata; class Amphibia; order Anura; family Limnodynastidae; genus Mixophyes; species Mixophyes australis. The sequence goes on along the minus strand of JAVHZZ010000011.1, from coordinate 102,980,038 downwards.
CGTAAACCCAAGTGCGCAAAAGGTATTCACTGTTCTCGAAATGCGTACATGTTGGTGTATAGACTGAAGATGGAAACACAGCAGGATGTTGAGTTTGAAGTTCCAGGTAAGTTGATGTTTTATTCCAGAGCTGCAGGTCTCCAAAGGGGGAGTAAATATATTTTATAGCTGTTCTAGTGGGAAGATCACTCCTGTTGCTTTACAAGACCTGGTCATGCTTCCGTCCCACATTGTCCTTCTCACTTTTATGTTAATTCTGTCACTACACTCCCAAAGTTTAAGAAATGATCTTAAATAGTCCCAACAGAAGGTATCTTCTGCCCAATGTTGTCATAGGTGTATCTAGCTGAAGACGTAGTAAAGCCTTAAATACATGGAGGGAAAAATGGCCTCCTGGAGACCAAAGCCTGCAGACTCTTCCACGTTCATCCTTGGTGAGTACGTGGAGTGATGACCACGTATGTACTTTGTACAACTGACCTGCAGAAGCTTCCATGCCCGGGAATATCCTACCACTAGTGTTCAAGGGAGAGTGAGTACGTGGGGAGGTTTATACGTTATGATCAGTTGGACACATCACGAAAGCGACATTACAAAAGGTGAAAAGATGGTGTCAGAAATTTACAGAAGTGGAAGTTGCGCAATCAATTTATAGGTTCATAGCAGGTGCTAGAAAGGGTGGGGTTATCCTGAAAGGAAATAACACAGAGAAAAATCCCCCAAGCACACTGCTATAGTCAGCAAAAGAGCTGCTATTTCTGCTGTAAATAAAAATGCCAAAGTCTCAGTTGCACACATTGGCAGATGTATGTTTAAGCCACCCGGTGTCAGACATGTACAACAACTAATGTTTGGTCTGTTGCGTCATATTACGAAGGAGGTGCAGGATACAATTTTGACAAGACAATCTCTGAGGACCTAAATCTACTTTAGGACAGAATTTTAGAAAGGTGGGACGTCCTCATGTGAACTAAAGAGAATCGGAGAAGGGAAACCTTCCAAGATAATAGTTCTAATGATGTTTGTTCCATGGTGTCAGAACTGGACACCTGTAAAGCCACGTTTACTGTCCAAGTTATGGGAGAGATCCCCTGCAGTAACACTGATGGCTTATGGGAGGGATCCCCTTCAGTAACACTGAGGGCTTATGGGAGAGATCCCCTGCAGTAACACTGATGGCTTATGGGAGAGATCCCCTGCAGTAACACTGAGGGCTTGTGGGAGAGATCCCCTGCAGTAACACTGAGGGCTTATGGGAGGGATCCCCTTCAGTAACACTGACGGCTTGTGGGAGAGATCCCCTGCAGTAACACTGAGGGCTTGTGGGAGAGATCCCCTGCAGTAACACTGAGGGCTTGTGGGAGAGATCCCCTGCAGTAACACTGACGGCTTGTGGGAGAGATCGCCTGCAGTAACACTGAGGGCTTGTGGGAGAGATCCCCTGCAGTAACACTGAGGGCTTGTGGGAGAGATCCCCTGCAGTAACACTGAGGGCTTGTGGGAGAGATCCCCTGCAGTAACACTGAGGGCTTGTGGGAGAGATCCCCTGCAGTAACACTGAGGGCTTGTGGGAGAGATCCCCTGCAGTAACACTGAGGGCTTGTGGGAGAGATCCCCTGCAGTAACACTGAGGGCTTGTGGGAGAGATCCCCTGCAGTAACACTGAGGGCTTGTGGGAGAGATCCCCTGCAGTAACACTGAGGGCTTGTGGGAGAGATCCCCTGCAGTAACACTGAGGGCTTGTGGGAGAGATCCCCTGCAGTAACACTGAGGGCTTGTGGGAGAGATCCCCTGCAGTAACACTGAGGGCTTGTGGGAGAGATCCCCTGCAGTAACACTGACGGCTTGTGGGAGAGATCCCCTGCAGTAACACTGAGGGCTTGTGGGAGAGATCCCCTGCAGTAACACTGAGGGCTTGTGGGAGAGATCCCCTGCAGTAACACTGACGGCTTGTGGGAGAGATCCCCTGCAGTAACACTGACTGCTTGTGGGAGAGATCCCTTCAGTAACACTGAGGGCTTGTGGGAGAGATCCCCTTAAGTAACACTGATGGCTTGTGGGAGAGATCCCCTGCAGTAACACTGAGGGCTTGTGGGAGAGATCCCCTGCAGTAACACTGAGGGCTTGTGGGAGAGATCCCCTGCAGTAACACTGAGGGCTTGTGGGAGAGATCCCCTGCAGTAACACTGAGGGCTTATGGGAGAGATCCCTTCAGTAACACTGATGGCTTATGGGAGAGATCCCCTGCAGTAACACTGATGGCTTGTGGGAGAGATCCCCTGCAGTAACACTGATGGCTTATGGGAGAGATCCTCTGCAGTAACACTGACGGCTTGTGGGAGAGATCCCCTGCAGTAACACTGACGGCTTGTGGGAGAGATCCCCTGCAGTAACACTGAGGGCTTGTGGGAGAGATCCCCTGCAGTAACACTGACGGCTTGTGGGAGAGATCCCCTGCAGTAACACTGAGGGCTTGTGGGAGAGATCCCTTCAGTAACACTGAGGGCTTGTGGGAGAGATCCCTTCAGTAACACTGAGGGCTTGTGGGAGAGATCCCTTCAGTAACACTGAGGGCTTGTGGGAGAGATCCCCTGCAGTAACACTGAGGGCTTGTGGGAGAGATCCCCTGCAGTAACACTGAGGGCTTGTGGGAGAGATCCCCTGCAGTAACACTGATGGCTTGTGGGAGAGATCCCCTGCAGTAACACTGATGGCTTATGGGAGAGATCCCCTGCAGTAACACTGATGGCTTGTGGGAGAGATCCCTGCAGTAACACTGATGGCTTATGGGAGAGATCCCCTTCAGTAACACTGATGGCTTGTGGGAGAGATCCCCTGCAGTAACACTGATGGCTTGTGGGAGAGATCCCCTGCAGTAACACTGATGGCTTATGGGAGGGATCCCCTTCAGTAACACTGAGGGCTTATGGGAGAGATCCCCTGCAGTAACACTGATGGCTTATGGGAGAGATCCCCTGCAGTAACACTGAGGGCTTGTGGGAGAGATCCCCTGCAGTAACACTGAGGGCTTATGGGAGGGATCCCCTTCAGTAACACTGACGGCTTGTGGGAGAGATCCCCTGCAGTAACACTGAGGGCTTGTGGGAGAGATCCCCTGCAGTAACACTGAGGGCTTGTGGGAGAGATCCCCTGCAGTAACACTGAGGGCTTGTGGGAGAGATCCCCTGCAGTAACACTGAGGGCTTGTGGGAGAGATCCCCTGCAGTAACACTGAGGGCTTGTGGGAGAGATCGCCTGCAGTAACACTGAGGGCTTGTGGGAGAGATCCCCTGCAGTAACACTGAGGGCTTGTGGGAGAGATCCCCTGCAGTAACACTGAGGGCTTGTGGGAGAGATCCCCTGCAGTAACACTGAGGGCTTGTGGGAGAGATCCCCTGCAGTAACACTGAGGGCTTGTGGGAGAGATCCCCTGCAGTAACACTGAGGGCTTGTGGGAGAGATCCCCTGCAGTAACACTGAGGGCTTGTGGGAGAGATCCCCTGCAGTAACACTGAGGGCTTGTGGGAGAGATCCCCTGCAGTAACACTGAGGGCTTGTGGGAGAGATCCCCTGCAGTAACACTGAGGGCTTGTGGGAGAGATCCCCTGCAGTAACACTGAGGGCTTGTGGGAGAGATCCCCTGCAGTAACACTGAGGGCTTGTGGGAGAGATCCCCTGCAGTAACACTGAGGGCTTGTGGGAGAGATCCCCTGCAGTAACACTGAGGGCTTGTGGGAGAGATCCCCTGCAGTAACACTGAGGGCTTGTGGGAGAGATCCCCTGCAGTAACACTGGACCTCCCACCATAGAATCATCTGAAAGATTATTACTAGAGGAAATTTGACCCATTAAAAAACAATTGATCTTTAGTATCTGTGGTATCTAGTTCTGACTGCTGAAACCTAATTAAACGTTACAGCCAAAAATTGGGAGGTAGAAAATCATGAATCCAGTTCCATTTACCATATATATTTGCTCTGACAATGTAATAGCTTCAGAGATCTGGTTATTAGTATTGTATGGATTACAGCCTCTGACAAACCCTTGGAGAAATAAATTGGGTCTTTCACAGTCTCGCTGCTAAACCTAGTACATAGTGGCCCCAATGAACGGAGCCGCAGACGGGACTTATCTGGTGACAGTACAAGTTTGGAGCCAGCTGAATGAGAATTTTGTCCCGTCATATGTACCGAACACGTATGACAGTAATTTCATAGGTGGGAAAAGACGCCACGGAACTTCTACAGAAGGATTCTGTCATGTATGAGAAATGGTCCCTGTGTGTACGCTTGTGGTAGGGGCTGGTTTAGACTGTGCGGAACCTGTAATGCCACCTCTAACACTGTAACATATTAGGAGTGTTCACCAGTACAGTAAGACACGTACAAGCCGTCTAACAATCTATTGACAGAGCAGACCCCCTTTGTCCTCTTGTCTGATCGCTGAGTCTCTTTTCTTTGTCCTCTGCAGTTTTCCTCCAGAAACTGGTGGAGCTGGATAACTGTAAGTTTGAGGAGTGGTGCGTGGAGATGGCCGAAATGCGTAGAGAGAGTGTGGATAAAGGAAAGGCCAAACACGAAGAGGTGAAGGAGCTGTACCAGAGGTTACCTGCAGGAGCTGGTCTGTAAGACATTTTATTACTCCCATACAAAGCCAGTTATAGCGCCCCATACTTACCCTTACTCAGTAATACTCCGTTATTGCATAGTCTATATTCATGCTGAATACATGTTATATATGTGGTATATGTTTCTGCTATGGGTCTTGTAAATGTAGAATTCTGGGATGTAGCAATGTCACGTGCTGGAGGACCCCCTTTAATATAATCTAGCAGTGTTTAGTCATATTTGCAATATATAATCAATTATAATGGTGCTGTAACTGGCATTATTACATTTTACGGTCTTGCGCTCTGCTTCTCTACAGATGACGCCTACGAGTTTGTGCCACTTGAATGGCTTCAGAAATGGTTGGATGAGTCGACACCAGCCAAACCCATCGACAACTCCAAATACCTGTGTGTTCATGGGAAGCTGCACCCTGACAAAATCTCTCTAATGAAACGCATCTCCGAGTACGCAGCTGAGATCTTTTATCAGAGATACGGCGGAGAGCTACGTCTGAAAGGTGGGTGCTCTCCGCGTGTTGTGGAGGAAGACTTACCTCCCTCCAGACCTGCCGCTCTGTATAAAAACTCTTCCTGTGTGAGCTCAAGTTTGGATTTAATCTGAGGGCTCTGGATGTTCATGTGTGTGGGGACAATGTGCAAAAAGATGACAATACAGTATATATTACAGGAACCTTTATACCAAGGTATCCCACCTGTAAGGGTGCCATTGTGTTATTACCGGAGCTCATCGTATCACCATCATGTTTATATGTTACAGCAAGCTCTTTGTGTAAGGACTGCGTGGTAGAGAGGTGCCGGGTATTGCGCCTGAAGAACCAGTTAAATGAGGATCACAAGACCATAGCGAACATGGTGAAAGTCACAGTAAATGGGTAATTTCCTCTTAGGTCCATTTGTCGCTAGTTCCTGCTGTTCAGTATTGTCTCTATACTAGTCGTATGTCACCGGGAAGGGATTTGGTAACTCTTATTCTGACTTTGTGAATGTGTGTTGGGGGGGGGGGTTGGAGACACCCGCCCCTCCCTCTCGTGTTACCATTATGACAGAGAGGGCTGATTCCCTGGGATACATGTTATAGCCATTAATTTGCTGTATTTGCACATTTAGTGTACGGTTTGTGTACCAAGCACTGTAATTTGTCCAGTAGAAACAGCTTGTATTCTTTTCCTGGCAGTGAAGGCTTCTGGGTTGGAAAAGGGTCATTAAGACGCTGGCGACAGTTGGCTACCGAGCAGCTAAATCAACAAGAAGATGAATTTGAACAGGGCGATTTGAAGATGAACGGGAACAGCCCTAAGAAAGGTAAAATGTGAGTAATAGAGGGATGTCTGCCATAGCCTGCCTGGGTGATGCCATCACACTCTCTCTCTATAATACAGAAGAGCTGCTGGAGGAGAAGAGGGACGAGGACACGGAGCTGGGATTTAATGAAGACCTTGTCTGCCAGCACAGTAAGGAGCTTTATAACCGTGTAATATTAGTGATGTTACAGATGATTTATGGGCTACAGTAATGTTCCAGGGGGGGCTCCTTGTAATATCTGCCCCCTGCTGCGCTCCGATCATTTGTATCATTCCCTTATCGCACGTAAGCAATTAGTGCTGTAAGATTGTATGAAAATGTTTGGTTCAAATTTGGATGTCTCTCCCATGTCCTGTTTATGTTTAATACCAGGAGGTCTGTGCACGTCGGAGGGCGAGAGGAGATTGATATCAGAGGCAGCATGGTACAAGCTGAAGGAGTACTTCCCCACTGCCCTGGAGTTCAGATACAGCAAGGAGCTGTGCTCACAGTGCAAGGTACATTGCTGGATGGCTGGGAAGGGGGGAGGTGCGCTGCTTCCAGAGCTGCCCGTGGGGGAAGGCTGCTTCCCGGGGCGCCTGGGGGGAAGGCTGCTTCCCGGGGCGCCTGGGGGGGAGGTGCGCTGCTTCCCGGGGCGCCTGGGGGGGGAGGTGTGCTGCTTCCCGAGCTGCCCGTGGGGGAAGGCTGCTTCCCGGGGCGCCTGGGGGGGGGGGGGGCGATGCTGCCCGTGGGGGAAGGCTGCTTCCCGGGGCGCCTGGGGGGGGGGGGGGCGATGCTGCCCGTGGGGGAAGGCTGCTTCCCGGGGTGCCTGGGGGGGTGCAGCGCTGCTTCCCGGGGCGCATGGGGGGGGGGGGTGGGGCACTGCTTCCCGAGCTGCCCGTGGGGGAAGGCTGCTTCCCGGGGCGCCTGGGGGGGTGGGGCGCTGCTTTCCTTGCTGACCCATGGGCGCCCCGGATAGCAGTTTGTTGGAAGAGGCTCCATGGATGTTTTCTGGTCTGTATCTTGCTCTCCTTTCTCCTTAGGTTTTGGAAAGAGAAGGTGAAAGACATGAAGCCCTGCATAAGAAAATGGCAAATGAGCAGAAACTCGCTCTTCCCAACTTCTTCCAGGACAAGAACCGGTTGTCTGGAGGCAGCTGGCCCCAGGTATTTCCATGGGTCATCTTTACTGGCATATTCTGACTGGCTGGTGTCTGAATATTATCCCCCTCACTGCTCCGTTTCCCGCTGGCAGTATAAGCATATAATCCCCCCTGATTGTTCCATTGTCTGTTTCTCAGGAGGCCACAGAGCTCTACGTTGTGTCTCAGTTCTTTGTGGAAGAATGGAGAAAGTTTATCAGGTAAAATTGTTCATCCCACTGTCTGGATCTCTGTGTCATGGTGCTTGTGGTGTGATCTGGCTGCTATATACATTTGTATCTCTAGTGATTCTACTTCTGATTTCTGTACATGTTACAGGAGGCCAAGCAAGTGCGGCCCAGTACTAACCCTGGGGAACAGTGTTCTCCTCTGTCCTCATGGGGGTCTCATGTTTTCCTTCTCCAACATGACAAAGGAAGATTCCAAGCTGTGAGTTTCTCCTAATATGAGGTGTCGGTGTTATTGTAGATTATGTCTGTTCTTGCTCTCTGTATAGAGAGAGTCTCTTGTCCCTTATACTGTTGTGAGAGTAACAATGTAACATATCTATGCACAGTATAGCTCTGGTATGGCCTGTAGAATGGGACGTCATTCAGAAACTCTTTGTTGTTGATCACACTATCAAAATCACAAGAAGAACCGTAACAGGGGATGATAACAGTGTAACTACAACATACGTGTCAGAGCCAGGTATGTTCTACTCTTCAGTAGTGTTATGTACTGTGTTCTCTTGTTGGTCCTACAACTTATTTTGGCAGAGTAAAGAGTAAAGGTAGTTTGAGTAAGATTTGACATCATTAAACTATAGGCAGTGGAGGCCAGCTTGGCTAGGACGTCTGGGGGGATGCTTGCACGAGTGGAGGCCAGCTTGGCTAGGACGTCTGGGGAGATGCTTGCACGAGTGGAGGCCAGCTTGGCTAGGACTTCTGGTGGGATGCTTGCACGAGTGGAGGCCAGCTTGGCTAGGACGTCTGGGGGGATGCTTGCACGAGTGGAGGCCAGCTTGGCTAGGACTTCTGGGGGGATGCTTGCACGAGTGGAGGCCAGCTTGGCTAGGACGTCTGGGGGGATGCTTGCACGAGTGGAGGCCAGCTTGGCTAGGACTTCTGGTGGGATGCTTGCACGAGTGGAGGCCAGCTTGGCTAGGACGTCTGGGGGGATGCTTGCACGAGTGGAGGCCAGCTTGGCTAGGACGTCTGGGGAGATGCTTGCACGAGTGGAGGCCAGCTTGGCTAGGACGTCTGGGGAGATGCTTGCACGAGTGGAAGCCAGCTTGGCTAGGACGTCTGGGGGGATGCTTGCACGAGTGGAGGCCAGCTTGGCTAGGACGTCTGGGGGGATGCTTGCACGAGTGGAGGCCAGCTTGGCTAGGACGTCTGGGGGGATGCTTGCACGAGTGGAGGCCAGCTTGGCTAGGACGTCTGGGGGGATGCTTGCACGAGTGGAGGCCAGCTTGGCTAGGACGTCTGGGGGGATGCTTGCACGAGTGGAGGCCAGCTTGGCTAGGACGTCTGGGGGGATGCTTGCACGAGTGGAGGCCAGCTTGGCTAGGACGTCTGGGGGGATGCTTGCACGAGTGGAGGCCAGCTTGGCTAGGACTTCTGGGGGGATGCTTGGTTAGAAATTTGTGGCACAAGATTAAACACTGCATGAAATAATCTCTGTATAAACCTGTTTCTTGTATCAGAGCTGTGTCCGGACTGCCGAGAAGGATTGTTGTGCCAGCAGGAGAGAGACATGCGAGAATATGCCCAGGCCACCATCTACGTTCACAAAGTGGTCGATAATAAAAAGGTTCCATTTTACTTTGGATAATATGAGGCTCTTGTGGAGACTTCTGAACTGCTCCTGACTTGTTCCATCTCTGCAGGTTATGAAAGAGGCGGCTCCCGAGCTGAACGTTAGCAGTTCTGACCCAGAGGATGAAAAGGAGGAGCCCAGACCTGAAGGAGAAAATGATCCAGACTTCAATCAGGTTTCTGTTGTTTCTAATCCCAAACTATATTTCCCCTCCCCCCTGCTCCACCCTCAGGATCAATATATAGCAGAAGTGAATGGTTCATTGTGTGCAGGATCTGGGTATAAAATGATATTTGCTGGAACTAACAGCGCCACCTTATGGTGATGTAGCGATGGTGCAGTTCAGGGACTCACTTGATTTACCTCCTGTATTTTGGCTCCTCTTGCATAAAATAAGGGTTAAAAGTCCTATGTTTGTTTGTGTTCTCTGCTATTTATATAAATGTTTTCAGTATTTCTTTTATTAGTAATTGGTAAAACTTGTTCTGAGGACGACTGGACACAGAATATTTGTTTGAAGGGTCTTGTATATTTGCGCAGGCTAACGGCGCAGCAAAGAGACAGAAGATATCTAACCAAGGACAGATCTCTTACCAGAAGCAGGGGATCCGGCGAAGCACGCGGCACAGGAAAGTACGAGGAGAAAAGGCGTTGCTGGTCTCTGCTAATCAGACATTAAAAGACCTCAAGATCCAGGTGATGTAACTTTCCACTTAGCACCATGTAATAAGCATTTCTCATGTGTTGTATCGGGGGGCGCTGGAACGATGGGTATAGGAAACGCTGCTGCCTCCTACCCCCAGCTGTCCAGGGTCTTACCCTTGGGGACGGATCAAGGCACAGTCCCCAGCGTCTCATCTTTTATATGTTATCACTGTGCATCTCTAGTGTAACTCCTGGTGACGTCGCACCGTCTTTACTTGCCGTTTGTGAAAATACATTTTGCATCTAAGATAATGACATCCTGCCCTTGTAACACAATGGCCGTCCTCGTGTCCACAGATCATGCACGCCTTCTCCGTTGCTCCATTTGACCAGAACTTGTCCATTGACGGGAAATGTTTGAATGACGACTGTGCCACTCTGGGCTCGCTCGGAATAATTCCTGAGTCTGTCATTTTATTAAAGGTATTAACCCTCCTTTTACTTGTTTTGGTCATGAATGGACCTCGTGTCCTCATTAACTTTCTTGATACAGCAATTATAAGACCATTGTTTCCTGCCCTCAGGCGGATGAACCTATTGCAGACTACGCGGCCATGGACGATTTAATGCAAGGTAAGACCTGTATTATTAGCGGGTGCCACTGGGGGAGGGGCAGGGTTTCGCAGGTTTCCAACTTATTTATTCCATTTTATCCTCACTCAAACTGCTTTGCCAACTTCCTGCAGACGGTTCCTGTTTAGTGTTCTCTGTAACCTCAGAGTGTATATATATATATATATATATATATATCTCTATCCATCCATCCAGCGGGACAACGCGTTACTAGTGGGAGGTGATAGACGGCTGCGGGTTCCATGTTATAATATAAGTTATATATGTTATGATATAAGCGAGTTGTAACCTGCATTGTGTGTGTTATACATTGTACATCTATAGTAATATGTATGTATGTCTCTCTCCTGCAGTTTGTATGCCAGAGGAAGGATTTAAAGGTATGGTAATCGTACAGTGTTGCAGCACTTATTATAATGATGATTCCATAGCCCAGTCTTCCCTATCCCTCATCAGTAACACTTCCACCTCCCAGTTGTGGGTCAGTAATTTACATCTCGTTACCAGGAACGGGCCTCCTTGGACATTAACGCTGAGACTCCTCAGAGGAGGAATGAATCTTACATGGAGGGTGTCGTACACCTACAGAAAAATCTGATTTCTGGCTCTTCCAGGAGGTCGAGACCTCTCTCCTACTCCGAATAATGCCTTACAATGAACATAGCAGATTGCACTGAAGGACTGCCGATGGGGAAGGAATAATTCTACTTTTTATATGTAAATAAAGATGATCGTATTGAGGAGCAGCGCATATATTATATAAATATATATAATTATACCTTGTTTACACTGGGGTAATTCCATTCTCTGCAATGTATCCCACCAGCGGCTTCTGTCTCGTGTAATATACATTTACAATTGTGGGTTTGATTTCTGGCCTGCTTAAAACATGAAAAAGAAAAATCAAACTTCTGTCGAGTTTCAAGTGTGTTGTAATTTCTTACTGGTGGCATCATTACCAGGCATGGTGTTAACGGAGGTTAGCAAATGCCGGACTGTTCTAAGGTTCAGAAGTGATCTGGCTGCTTGACGTAAGCACTGAGTTAGTGGTTCTGGTGTAATCTGCCCTTCACAATGTGCAGCAGGATTTCCCATGTTTGGCCATGCTAGGGGTAACCAAAGACACATTATTTGGCCTCATTAAAGCAATATGCTTAGGAAGAGCTGTTCTTTAGAACATATCTGTTAAATTGCAGCAATGTTGTGTTTCTGAGGCTTGATTAGCTGATTTCAGGCAAAAGTCCAGTTTCATTTATCAAGAGTTACTCGGTAAGTGTTACTAGCATAATGATTTAACATGAAGATTTTAAACATTACTCTTGGACACCACTACTGCAAAATATAATCTTAGGGGCATATTCAATTAGGTTAGCGGTCTGTGGTAACGTGCCAGAATGGGCCGCAAAGTCAATCCATGGTACCGCAATAACGTGGATTTTCGTGCGCACCACATAGGGTTGCGTAGGGAAATCTGCGTTATTGCGGTACCGTATTACTGTCGATACTGCGCAATTTTTATGGTGGCGCGCGTTACCGCAGACCGGAAACCTAATTGAATATGCCCCTTAAAGTGGACATATCTGGGAAACTTACAGTTTGAGACCTGCAGGGAATTAACATAATTTCTATTTCAAGTATCAGGTGTCTGGCTGGATCCCCCGGCTGAAAGTGGGAAGTGGTAACTTCAGAAATTATTTCTATTACTGGTGCAGCATTCCTGGTATATTCTTGCAAATGTCGTTCCTGTTTTTGTAATGGTAGTTCTGTTTGTGTAACAGTTCATTAGCATCTGGTCTGTGGCCAGATAGGGGATGGTGTTACCTTGACCACTGCATTCCTTTCCTAACAAGGGCGCAGGGCGGATCCAGAAGTTAATTGTACCGGGGGTGATTTTTTTTTTTTTTGGGGGGGGGATTTAGCCCCGCCCCCTTTTTGACACCTAAGGCTGCTGACGGCTGCACACTATGTGCAGATCCGTTCAGCAGAGAGAGTCCTGCCCGGCTGCTCTGATTGTGTCAATCAGAGCAGTTAGGCAGGACTCTCTCCCTTACTCTCTCTGCTGAACGGATCTGCACATAGTGTGCAGCCGCCGGCAGCAAGCCCCTGCTAGGGGGTGCGATCGCCCGCCCCCTGGATCCGCCACTGCAAGGGCGTCGTCATCCGTGTTTCCTGTGAATATATCCCAGTGCGAAGCATAGAGTTCTTTAAGTTGCAGATCACTATACATTGTGCTTGATTACCAGTTTTAGATAACTCGTTGCTCCTTGATGATAAACATTATTATGTAATGATCATCTTGAATGTATCCTGTGTGTAAGGGGAAGGTCTGCCCTCCTGACATGCTGGACATGAGCATAAAGTTCTTACTGGCCGCCCCAGTTAATTAGCTGATTGTTGGCCTAGTGCAGTCTACCCCTCTTTCGTGTTGGCCGCCTGCTCAAACCTCCACTCTAATTGGTGCAGTATTTCAAGTGCTTATGTGAATTTATGGCCGGGGTGGAGACTGGTTTTGAAAGAGTATTTGTTGCCGTTTACTTTGGGTCAGGACTGCAGTGAAGCAGACTTACAGAATAGTGTTTATAACACATCCGTGTGTTGTACTGATGATTCATTTAGAAATACAAGATGGTACCCACACAATACAGCAGTCTGTGTGCTTTATATAGCGTGAGAAAAACAGTCTTCATCTCTGCCAAAAATTGAAATAAGCACTTGCCATAGTGCAGGGGGTATAATGCAGTGAGCCGACCAATCAGAACTAGGTTTTGTCTGAGCCCCTGGATATGGTCTTCATGAGCCAAGTAATCCCGTCCTGAGGGCAGATATCCCTGTTTCAACCGTGAGCTTTCATCATAGGGATATTCTATGTTAAAGTTGATTGTTAGGGGGTGGCTCTTCAAACAAAGGGCTATCTGTAATTAGTTTCTAAGTACAATGTATAGCAATCTACAGTTCACACAACTCTGCTTCTTCATTTGGGCATTTAAACAGACCCCTGCTAGGAAAGGAATGCAGTTGTCCAGTTGATACCCCCTCCCATCACTGACTGAAGCCAGATACTAATTAACGTGATTTCCTAGTTTGGTTTGTTAAAAATAAATGGCAGTACCTTTTATATACATTTGCAATAATTTACAAGATGTGCGGCGTTCATAGAAATTAATTAATAAAATCATCATCAGCTGTTTATATAGCGCCACCAATTATGCAGCGCTGTACAGAGAACTCACATCAGTCCCTGCTGCATTGCAGCTTACAGTCTAAATTCCCCAACATACACACATACAGAGATTAAGGTCCATTTAATAGCAGCCAATTAACTTACTAGTATGGAGTGTGGGGAGAACATACAAACACCGTAAGTTATCTGACGGTGGATCTAGCCGCAGGTATATACTATTAAGTTATATTAGATATAACGCTGGAGCATTCTTTCTGCTGCAGCATCTAAACTCTGACTGGGAAAGTTACTGGTGGGTGTAAGAACTCGGTGATGATAATCTACATTTAGGGATCAGGAACACTTTACGATACTACAGGGCCATGGGTATAAATAGCCAGGTGTGTTGCCTAATTATCTTACTGACCTTGTGGCTAGTGTCTGGTAAAACGTGTTCCTGATAACATCCTGTAATTTCTATATCTCTGCAAGCGTAACTGTGACCTGCCCAGTGCTCTGATACTAATAGGATGGAGAAACTTGACAAATAGCAGCCCGTAGCGTGGGGGGTATTGACACACGTCCCAGCTCACCTCCACACTGTTACATGTAGAGTGGTCACATCATTAGGTCATCCAACCAGTGAGGGGCGCTCCATTTACCCCAGAGCAGCCTGTTCCCAACAAGATGTGGGAGTGTATGTCTACTCCAATGTCTCCCAAAATGTGTCCTGAACATAGCCCAGCAATAGAGCATCTGATGGTCCTTATGTGTCTAGTCCTGTAGTAATGAGCATAATACGTCTGTCTAATAACGTAGTGGTAACAGGTATATTGCTGGCTGCTCCAGTGGTTTTAACTGGGGTGTAGAATTTAGTGGCTTCTCCGGTGGTTCAGTTAGTGGGATGAAGAATTTGGCGGTTCTGAGCAGTGTGAAGCATTTGCAGAGTGCTCTGATGGTTCAGTGAGTGGGGTGGAGCATTTTGCGGGTGCTCTGATGGTTCAGTGAGAGAGGGGTGAAGCATTTGGCAGGTACTTTGGTGAGTGGAGTGAAGCATTTGGCAGGTGCTCTGGCAGTTCAGGGAGCAGAGTGAAGCGTTTGGCGGGTGCTCTGGTGGGTCGGTGAGCGGGGTGATGCATTTGCTGGTGTTGAGGTCTTTCCTTCTGCCTGGTAGACAGCTGCATGGACAATATATTTGTCAGCCTGACATGGCACAATGGGCTGATACCTGAGTGGATTAAGCAGCAGAGGTGGGGTAGGAATGTCTGTCATTATCTGGATGTTTCTTTTCAGTCCAGTGTCCAGATATCTTCATTTTATTGGGACCAGGTGACAATTACACAAACAAATCAAGGAAAAGCTGCCATTACACAGTGCGACCGCTTAAATACTCGTGTTTGCCTGATCTGGGGTTTCCCGTAGCTGTTTTAGTGCCCATATCCTATGCTCCCTTCCATATAAGATGTGTATATAGGTATTACAAGCTGCGGCAATCCACGTCTCTCCTCTCCTACTTCCGTCCTGGCTACCAAGGCAACAGCCGGGACGTCACTTCCGGCTTCCTGGTCTCAGCCGTCACAGTGGCAATGGCCGGGTCACTGACAGCACTGTGTCCCCACATTTGACACAGTCGGGCGCAGTTGCAGATTAGATTAATTTTGGTGTTTACAGCTTCAGGTGGCTGATTAGATCTCCAGCATCTCCTCAATTCTGATTGGGCATTCTATGTATTTAAGACAGGGAGGGCTTAGCCTCCCTGCCCGTTATAGCGGTGACTACCTGTGTTGTTGCTGACCTGCTCATTGTCTCCTGATTGATCTCTTGTTGTGAGCCTTGCCTGGAATTGAACTTTGCCTGTAACCCTGACCTCTGCCTGAACATTGGAATTTCCTGTTTTTCTTGTTACCCGGATCCGTTGGTCTGTTTTCCGGACTACTCTGCCTGCTGCGGACCCCTGATCTTGGCCTACCACTGACCACCCACTCCATTATCGCGGCCACTGCCTCCTGTTCCAGCTGCACTACAGCCGCCATAGATAAACCTTTACTATGCTGAGCTTAAGACCTGGGGGGATTCAAGTACCTGTGAGCACACTCAGCTCTACGGGAAAGGCGGCTGCTAAAGGTGAAGACCCGATTACCTATTGTTCTAAAAGTTTATCTTGGTAGCCTGTAGCCATAACAATCGGTTACACTGGAGCTCACGACTTATCTGTTAAATACATGGCTAGCGCTCTACACATGTATGTTCTGCTAGACTTTTCTAAGTCATATAGGACAATCAGATTCTCGTTTGATTTCACATCCAGTGTATTTACCGGCACCTGTGTAGCGACACTTTGCTATTACTTCACCGTATTAATTTACAGTAGATGCATTAATCATTATTCCAACTCTCACCCATGTGTAACCCTTGCAGCATTCTCTATAAACCAATCAATTTAGGGCAAAGGCTTAATGTGGGCGGTGTTCCCATTTGGATCTACAGGCGCCCACCTTGATCTGGCTAAAGTCCCTTTAAGAAGATATTAATGAAATGTCTGAAAAGTCTATAAAAAGAAGAATTTATATCTCTGAGTTAGAGTAGGATGAGGTATCAGCGTGTAGTGGTCACTACAATAACAATAATGAATAGATACACTATTAAAATATGGATCAAAGGCCTGGATGCGTCTTCAGTGGCTCTCTATGGGCTGTAGAGCAGAAGCAGGCAGCTGGAACAGTTCTGGACCCTCTGGACTGAACTTGAACATCCTCTGGACCTCTGGCAGCTTGCACACCACCTCTGACATCTTACTCTCTGACTCTCAGGCATTTCCCACTGTGATTCTGGCAGCTCTGCCTAGTAAACTGGCAGCTATCCCTATTAATTTGGCAGCTCTCTGTTAGACCCATAGTTGGGGGGACCTGCCTCTCCTGTCAAAGCCCCATTTCTATGTGTCTACATGGAGCCCTTACATAATCTTGCAACACAAATGTCTACATATGTTCCTGGCCCAATAAGACATAATGCAACAAAAGAGAATATGTCTGAAGTGCCTCTCTATAGTCCTGTATGACAGGAGCGGTTTATAGCCAGAGTTATCTGCATCATAGATTGTCGTTTTCTGGATCGCAGTGTGTACGATAAGTTTCAATGTAGGGATGGAACCAGTCACCTCTCGGAAACACAGAAGTTTTGCCGTGATGTCAGCATTGCTGGAAATAAAGTTCTGCGTAGTTGTATAAACATTGTGTGTGTAGGCGAGTGCTGATAACATGTCAGGTCCCCCGCACCATATGGACGCTTCCCGTGATGTAACGCCATCCAGCCGGTATATAATCCTCTCTGCTCCTTACTCCTCTCCATGTCAACATGCTCAGACTGATTGTGACACTTCTTCTGGCTGCTGTGGGTGAGTTATTCTAATTGTTACGTTTTATACAGAGTCACCAGATTGTGTCACCCAGGGTTTCTTGTATCCAGTCCTCAGGGAGCCCTAACAGAGCAGGTTTTCCATATCTCCCTGCTGGAGCACAGGTGTAGTCATTACTGACTGATACAATGTAACTGATCCACAGGTGTAGTCATTACTGACTGCTACAATGTAACTGATCCACAGGTGGTATAATTATGTCACACGTCATCTGTAAAACCTGCACTGTTAGGGTTACCCGGGCACTGGGTTTGGGAAACCTGGTGTAGCTGGTTCATAGGGGGAGGAACATTGAGGTACAGGAGATATTTCCATAGACGTGGGGATATTAGAGGTGTTGTGAGTACCTGCTTATTACTGTATTAATGACTGGTTATGTATATAAGGATGTGTGGTGTCGTTATTATACTTGGGATATATAGTTTTCCATATAAGTTACAGGTTCCTCTTTCCCTGTTACAGCAGCTGATGGGTGCGGGGTGCCCACTTACCTGCCCAATGCCCGGATTGTGAATGGAGCAGAGGCGGAGCCGTACAGTTGGCCTTGGCAGGTGAGGGTCACAGATGGACATTACACAATTTACTGATAGAAACAATGTTTCCTGCTCAATCTTCGCTGTTTCCAAACAATCTATATTGTAAAATAATAAGAAACGTTTTCTAATAACATTCACCAATGGATCTGTAAATGTTCCCAGAACCGGATAGAAGTTATTCGGCAATAAATGGAATATTCCATATCGTGCTATGTGAAACTCCTTCCTTCTTTTGACAAGACAGCACGGTGGCACAGTGGCTAGCATTGCTCCATGTTCCTTGCACACTCCAATAACATAGTGATAGATTAATTGGCTTCTGATAAAAGTCCCCATGTATGTGAGAGCGAGGCATAGGGCCGCATTCAGAGGTAGGAGCAAAGCATAATAAAACTGCAGAGTTGCACCTGGACAAACCGGGCTGCGATGCAAATACATTTATTTATTACTTTATTTGCATGCGGGGAAGTTCCGTCTGTGTCACATGTCGCACACACATACTGGGCAGACTATTACACTGCAATTTAGAGCTGAGCTTGGACATTCCCCTCCCAACTGTAAATCTGTTCCTCTATCTGTATCTCTGCTCCTAAGAATGACTCTTCCAATCCACAGGTGTCCATGCAGTACCAGATTCCGGGCGGGTTCCAGCACACCTGTGGGGGCAGCCTCATTACATCTCGCTGGGTCCTGACTGCTGCCCATTGTATCCAGTAAGTTGTGTTAGTGACTGGGAGTGTCCTCCCCCCTCCTCTAGTACAGACGCCTTGTAGTGAGCGGACCCCCCCCTTGTCTGCAGAAGATGTACGGATATAACATCATTCATTACTGTGTGAGATTAGGGTCTAATATAGGACCCATCACTACTCTGTACATATTCAGCCTGATTCATCTTTGGGCGTAAGTCCGTTTACAGACTATATCTAGCATGAAATAGCTCTGCGCATGCTGAGATACGGACCTTACGACAAGGAGCGCAATTCATGGCTGCGTTGAAGGACGGACCAGGGGAGGGAATAGGCGGATGAGCGTAGGCGATGTATAGTGAGGGTGTGCGGAGGGCGTGCTGAGGGTGTGCTGAGGGAGCGTGCTGAGGGCATACATAGGGTGTGCCATGGGGTGTGCTGAGGGAGCGTGCTGATGGCATACATAGGGTGTGCCGAGGGCATGCTGAGGGAGCGTGCTGAGGGCATGCTGAGGGAGTGTGCTGAGAGCGTGCTGAGGGTGTGCTGAGGGAGCGTGCTGAGGGCATACATAGGGTATGCTGAGGGAGCGTGCTGAGGGCATACATAGGGTGTGCCGAGGGCATGCTGAGGGAGCGTGCTGAGGGCGTGCTGAGGGAGCGTGCTGAGGGTGTGCTGAGGGAGCGTGCTGAGGGCATACATAGGGTGTGCCGAGGGCATGCTGAGGGAGCGTGCTGAGGGCATACATAGGGTGTGCCGAGGGCATGCTGAGGGAGCGTGCTGAGGGAGCGTGCTGAGGGAGCGTGCTGAGGGGGCATGCTGAGGGTGTGCCAGTGCAGGTGTGGACGATTCATGTGCTGGCTTTCTCTAAAGGACGTGTTTATTAGTCGCACCATGTGCACCAGCTCCAGAGCTGGTGTAAGTGCTGATTGATAGTGGGGATTTTGTGTTATAACAGAACATGTGTATGTACACTACGCCTTAAGAACACCCTGATTTATGTATTTACTGTTCATAAAAAAAATACAAAACAAATATTTTTATTAATGATTATAGTATTAAGAGTTGTTCCTTTGTTTTATAAAAAAAATTTTTTGCATGCGTGCCGATGTGGCTATATTACACATACACACGTGTATATCCTGCTGTGTGTTCTGTCTATATGCGGCCAGCAACGTTTAGTCAGAACGTAATTATACCCAGGTTTAAATGGAAACGTGTACTGAGACCTGCATGTATTTGAATCCACGTTCCGCACTCGATGCATCGCGCCCTTTATGTAGATTGACACCCCGGACAGCGCCCCCAAGGGGTTTCCTGATGAACTGACACAGGCCGGTTGTGTTCTATAGAGTAATGTTGGACAATAACATTTGTGTTACAGTTCCAAACACTCTTATCGCATCGTCCTGGGAGAACATGATCGCAGCGTGGAGGAGGGAGCGGAACAATATATCCCCATTAATAAGGAAGATATATTTGTCCACGCCAGATGGAACAATGACTGTGTTCAGTGCGGGTAAGAGACGTATTATCTGCCCCTAGAATAAAGCGTTTCAGCCCTGTGTCTATAGGGACATGTTATATACACATAGTGATCACTTACATGAAGTCGGGATTCATACGGGATTAGTGGTTCTGCTACCAGGACTAGGTTACATGTTACATGTATGTAGTGTGGAATAATAAAGGCTCATGGATTAGACAGGTATAGCAGCAGACACAGCGACTATCCCCGGCTGATATGCTATAAAGTGTCAAATGTCATACCTCCCCAGAATTTGATATTGCTCTATTCCAAAAGCACTCACCCCTCCCCCTCCAGTTATTGTATTACCCTCACTCACTAAGCAGCACTCACCCTTAGTGTATTATATTTCCCTCACTCACTGAGCAGCACTCACCCCTCCCCCTCCAGCTATTATATTACCCTCACTCACTGAGCAGCACTCACCCCTCCTCTTCTCACCCTCCAGTTATGACATCGCCCTCATGAAGTTATCCCGAGATGCGGAATTGAACGACAAGGTCCAGCTGGGCTGCCTCCCACCTGTAGAGCGTCTTCTGACTAATGGTCACCAGTGTTACGGCACTGGCTGGGGAACCATCTACAGTAAGTGACACATTACTTGTGTACTAACCCCAGCCCCCCATCTAGGGCGACACACCCCCCCTCCCACATCATCTCCATTATACCAGTCAATTTCTGGGAAATAATGTCCCTTTATTAATGGTCTATTTTATTGTTTATTGCTGCGCAGCCAATGGTCCTCAGGCCTTAGTATTACAGCAGGCGGTACTCCCAGTCGTTGACCACGCTCACTGCACTCAGCCGGACTGGTGGGGAAGTTTCATCGATGAATCGCTTCTCTGCGCTGGTGGATTTGGCCAAGACTGCTGCAATGTGAGTTTATTATGTGATGTCTGACTGAATTCACAGGGTTTATAATATAATGCTATCTGCTATAACAGAGGGACTATCTGTATTACACGTGTCCTGAGAGTGAGGGGACACCAGGACTGTCTGTATTACATGTGTCCTGAGAGTGAGGGGACACCGAGACTGTCTGTATTACATGTGTCCTGAGAGTGAGGGGACACCGGGACTGTCTGTATTACATGTGTCCTGAGAGTGAGGGGACACCGAGACTGTCTGTATTACATGTGTCCTGAGAGTGAGGGGACACCGGGACTGTCTGTATTACATGTGTCCTGAGAGTGAGGGGACAACGGGACTGTCTGTATTACATGTGTCCTGAGAGTGAGGGGACAACGGCACTGTCTGTATTACATGTGTCCTGAGAGTGAGGGGACACGGACTGTCTGCATTACATGTGTCCTGAGAGTGAGGGGACACCGAGACTGTCTGTATTACATGTGTCCTGAGAGTGAGTGGACACCGGGACTGTCTGTATTACATGTGTCCTGAGAGTGAGGGGACAACGGGACTGTCTGTATTACATGTGTCCTGAGAGTGAGGGGACAACGGCACTGTCTGTATTACATGTGTCCTGAGAGTGAGGGGACACGGACTGTCTGCATTACATGTGTCCTGAGAGTGAGGGGACACTGGGACTGTCTGTATTACATGTGTCCTGAGAGTGAGGGGACATCGGGACTGTCTGTATTACATGTGTCCATAGAGCGAGGGGACATTAGGACTGTCTGTATTACATGTGTCCTGAGAGTGAGGGGACAACGGCACTGTCTGTATTACATGTGTCCTGAGAGTGAGGGGACAGCGGGACTGTATGTATTACATGTGTCCTGAGAGTGAGTGGACACCGGGACTGTCTGTATTACATGTGTCCTGAGAGTGAGGGGACACCGGGACTGTCTGTATTACATGTGTCCTGAGAGTGAGGGGACACCGGGACTGTCTGTATTACATGTGTCCTGAGAGTGAGGGGACAACGGCACTGTCTGTATTACATGTGTCCTGAGAGTGAGGGGACAGCGGGACTGTATGTATTACATGTGTCCTGAGAGTGAGTGGACACCGGGACTGTCTGTATTACATGTGTCCTGAGAGTGAGGGGACACCGGGACTGTCTGTATTACATGT
This sequence comes from Mixophyes australis, assembly GCA_036250195.1. Lineage (NCBI taxonomy): Eukaryota > Metazoa > Chordata > Amphibia > Anura > Limnodynastidae > Mixophyes > Mixophyes australis. Next base: position 102,958,528 of record JAVHZZ010000011.1, on the reverse strand, counting down.
GTCCTGAGAGTGAGTGGACACCGGGACTGTCTGTATTACATGTGTCCTGAGAGTGAGGGGACACCGGGACTGTCTGTATTACATGTGTCCTGAGAGTGAGGGGACCCCGGGACTGTCTGTATTACATGTGTCCTGAGAGTGAAGGGACACCGGGACTGTCTGTATTACATGTGTCCTGAGAGTGAGTGGACACCGGTACTGTCTGTATCACATGTGTCCTGAGAGTGAGGGGACACCGGGACTGTCTGTATTACATGTGTCCTGACAGTGAGGGGACACCGGGACTGTCTGTATTACATGTGGTAATTGTGCTGGATTTGATTACAATACTCTTCTCTGCCAAAATAGAACATTTAAGTAGAAGATGTATCCCATTTACAGTATGGGAGGAGACTGCTCTCAGCTCCCACAGAGACGAAATGGTTGAGTGCCCCTTGGCACGATAGGGAACTCTCCCAAAAATTGCCCTCTCCATCCCTTTATCTCATTACTGTAATCTCACTCCACAAAATGAAATCACATCTCTGCGCTGCCTCCTCCGTTCTCACCATCACTTCGCCCTACTGTACCCCTCTGTCTAAGCAAATGTCTTCTGCTCCACAAATGCCACCTTCTAACTCCATAAAACCTAAAATCCTATTCCTGAATTCCAGGTTTCGGTGCGCTAATTGAGGCCCATAGCAGGTCTGAAGCTACATTTGTGCTACGCTGTGGGATTTTGCGCTTTGTAAATTACGTTTGTTGTGTTTGGTGAACACCAATCCATCGGTTTCTGATGAAGAGATTGGATTGTTTCATCATTTATAGAGTACATTATGTTTACACCCATTCATTGTCTTTTAAGAGTGACTCCGGAGGACCCCTGAACTGCCAGGCCGCTGACGGCAGGTGGTACATTGAGGGTATCACCAGCTTTGGGACGGCAAAATGTAACACACTAAAGAAGCCCACCGTATTCGCCCGTGTGACTCTGTTTAATGACTGGATAGATGAGGTGAGCACAGAGCGATAGGAAGGTGATAATGTCTGTGTACTGCTGGGTATATATGGAGCAGCTAGTGGGATACGTGACATGTCACCGAGCATATTACTATTCTGTTCTTACTATGTTGTATTGTGCTTCTTAGATCATCGCCAACAACTGATAGAAGGGTGGACACGTCTCCTGGGTGACGACAATACCCTGAGGATGAAGAACTTTCTTCCTTCTATAAATAGATGATGATAAATGACGATTTCCTCTGCTATTCTCTCCATCTACAATGCACATTAACTGCTCTTACCAGATAAATGCTGCAGTTTATTTTGATTGTATTTAGAATTTTCGGTTTTCCTACCAATACTTTGCTGACGGTCAGGATCTTGCGTTCCCCGTCACTGCGTAACGTCACAATGGTACCTGGAGTGTAAATAATCTTGTAATATGGCGGCTTGTGTATATATATATATATATATATGGAAACTGACTTTTTCTATCTGTCATTATCTAATAAACTGCTTTATATTCACACACTGTGATTGGTTGTTAATTGGTGACAATGTTACCTGTCTTCACTTCTTATCTGCTGCATAACAACAAACACTGATCTGTGCAAATAGGTTTCCACCTTAAGATGTTGATTTTATTGGTTGTACAAATTCTTCTGCAACATTTACTAAATAATTAGCTTTATCGTTCTGGTCCATTTTGTGCTTTTTCAGCCATGTATTTATGTCATCTGGGACAGTTGTTTATTTTTCTCACCCTTGGATACTCTTCACAATGCACTATATATATATATATATATATATATATATATATATATATATATATATCATCTCCCGCCTGGATTACTGCAACCTCCTCCTCACCGGCCTCCCCCACTCCCGTCTCTCCCCCCTCCGCTCTATACTCAATGCGGCCGCAAGACTCATCTACCTCTCTCGCCGCTCCTCCTCCTCTGCCTCCCCTCTCTGCCTCGCCCTACACTGCCTCCCCTTCCCCTGCAGAATCCTCTTCAAACTCCTCACCACCACTTACAAGGCTCTCTCCCACTCTACTGCCCCTTATATCTCTAACCTCCTCTCCATTCACACTCCCACCCGCTCCCTGCGCTCTGTCAATGACCGCCGCCTCTCCTCCACTCTGATCACCTCTTCCCATTCCAGAATCCAGGACTTTTCCCGTGCAGCCCCCCTTCACTGGAATGACCTCCCTCGCTCCATCCGCCTCTCTCCTACTCTGTGCTCCTTCAAACTCACCTCTTTCTCAAAGCCTACCAACCATCCACTTAATCCCCATCTCCTCCACTCATTCTCCCCTCTCTCCCATTCCCTCAACTGGCTCCTCTTGTGCCTGGTCTGTTTAACCCTCCCTTAGGATGTAAGCTCGCATGAGCAGGGCCCTCTTCCCTCCTGTCTCCTTACCGGTTCTTCTGCTCCGTGTCTATTGCATCTGCCTGCCTGGAGTTTCTGAAGTATTGGTACTTTTGTTTATTGTTCTGTACTGTTATACCCTGTATAGTCTACTGTTTGTACTATGTGCGGCGCTGCGGAAACCTTGTGGCGCCTAACAAATAAATGATAATAATATATATATATATATAGAGAGCGAGAGAGAGAGATAGATATTGGCCATAGAGACAAAGGACGGTGATATTAACGCATCTGTTTGGTCTATGGTCCTTGTAGGATTTTGTAATACGACCTCTGTGTGATTAGCGAGATCCCAGCGGGGACATTTGATACCAGAGATATGACGCAGCCTTGGCTGGGCCAGTGACTGTCACCTGTTCCCAGGTATGGGAATTCCCAGCCGTTCCTGGACATGATAAATGATTTTCTGCGTGTGATATGTCTGTATTGTTACACAGCTGCAGAGAAGGGGAATTGTGGGAACAGTCCCCGGATGATTTAGGAGATGACCTTTGTTAAAATATGTTACCCCTGTCCTGCTCAACTCCACACAATCCCACATACAGAAATTATTTGTAATATCCTATTTAATTCCGTATATTGTAGCTCCAACTGTCCGGAAAGGGCGTGAATTCCCGAATACCCTCCTGCTGCTCTATAAGTATTATATATCATGTCACATATAGGCTTCACGACCTATGTTATTGTGATGAGCTCTTAATGGGGATACCAGGGGCGTGTGACTGGGGGGTTATCGTATAAGTGCTGCTACAAACTAGAGACTAACGCCAGATCCGTAAGATCCCAAATCACAGGCATTCCTGATAATAGATCCAGTACCTGTGTGTATGTATATATATATATATATATATATATATATATATATATATATATATATATATATATATATATATATCTATGTGTGTGTGTATATGTATGTATCATCATCATCATCATTTATTTATATAGCGCCACTAATTCCGCAGCGCTGTACAGAGAACCAACTCACATCAGTCCCTGCCCCATTGGAGCTTACAGTCTAAATTCCCTAACATACACACACAATCACACACAGAGACAGACAGGCAGGGATCAACTGAGGTCAATTTTGATAGCAGCCAATTAACCTACCAGTATGTTTTTGGAGTGTGGGAGGAAACCAGAGCACCCGGAGGAAACCCACGCAAACACGGGGAGAACATACAAACTCCACACAGATAAGGCCATGGTCGGGAATTGAACTCATGACCCCAGCGTTGTGAGGCAGAAGTGCTAACCACTTAGCCCCTGTGCTGCCCCAATGTATGTGTATGTGTGTGTGTATATATATATATATGTATGTATGTGTGTATGTATGTATGTGTGTATCTATGAATTTGTGTGTGTGTGTGTATATGTATGTATGTATGTGTATGTATGTGTGTGTGTGTGTGTGTGTGTGTATGTATGAATGTGTATGAATGTATATGTATGCATGTGTGTATGTGTGCGTGTCTATATGTATCTGTGTGTATCTATGTATGTGTGTGTCTATATGTATCTATGTGTGTGTGTGTGTGTGTGTATATATGTATGTGTGTGTGTATATGAATGTATGTATGTGTGTGTATATGAATGTATGTATGTGTATGAATGTATATGTATGCATGTGTGTATGTGTGCGTGTCTATATGTATGTATGTATGTATGTATGTATATGTGTGTGCGTATGAATGTATATGTATGTATGTGTATATATATATATGTGTGTATGTATGTGTGTGTGTGCGTATGAATGTATGTGTATGTATGTGTATATATATATATGTGTGTGTATGTATATGTGTGTATGTATGTATATGTGTGTATGTATGTGTGTGCGTATGAATGTATATGTATGTATGTGTATATATATATATGTGTGTGTATGTATATGTGTGTATGTATGTGTGTGTGTGCGTATGAATGTGTATGTATGTATGTATGTATGTATATATGTATGTATGTGTGTATGTATGTATGTACCATACATGTAGATCTACTTATCTAAGCTCAGGACCTTGTCTCCATAGCTGTATTTTGGAGGTAATAGTAATAATGATGATTTGTTTGGCCCATGGACAGGACAGGCCTTGGGCACAGAGCTGACATCAGCTGTTCTCTGGTATAAGGGCCTCCTCCGTTCCCACTACGTTCTGATAACAGTGAGTATTAAAGGCAGCAGCTGAGGGACCTTCTTTCTGACACGATGCTGAAGCTGGTGATCACTTTCCTGCTGGCGGCCGGAGGTGAGTGCAGACTTACATTGCCCTCCACTCACACTACATCTGTACTCAGCCAGAGATCCAACTGTAATCTTTCTCCTCCACAGCCTACGGGTGCGGGGTGCCCACTTATGCTCCTAATAGCCGGGTGGTGAACGGGGAGAATGCCGTCCCTCACAGCTGGCCCTGGCAGGTAGGTGGTCCTGGTCCCACTAGTACAGTGATGGGCAAACTACGGCCCGCGGGCCAGATCCGGCCCACTTAGAGGTTCTATCTGGCCCGCCAATATTTTAATAAGATTTCATTGAAATATGCATAAAATTATTAAAATATAATTATTTGTTTTTATATTTAAATAAAAAAAAATAGATACGAGGAACTTATAGAAATGCATTCACAGCTTCATTCATCACATTAGTTTTATAAAAATTTGTATTATATATTTCGATATTTGAGTTTTTTAATAAATTATATTGGCCCGCCTAAAGTTTTTCTTTTTTATTTGGCCCGCTCCTGAAAAAGTTTGCCCATCACTGCACTAGTATAATCCATGAGAATGAAAATACCAATTCTTGGGGATTTTCATCTTTGTGTTTTACTATAATGGGAATAACCACATGTATGTAGAGTTATACACATGTATGGACGGTTATAGACATGTATGAAGAGTTATAGATATGTATGGGGTGTTATAGACAAGAATGGTGGGGTTTATAGATATGTATGGGGGTTATAGACATGTATGGGGGTTATAGACATGTATGGAGGGGGTTATAGACATGTATGGGGGGTTATAGACATGTATGGGGGGTTATAGACATGTATGGAGGGGATTATAGACATGTATGGAGGGGGTTATAGACATGTATGGAGGGGGTTATAGACATGTATGGGGGGTTATAGACAAGTATGGAGGGGGTTATAGACATGGGGGTTATAGACAAGTATGGAGGGGGTTATACACATGTATGGGGGTTATACACATGTATGGAGGGGGTTATAGACATGGGGGTTATAGACAAGTATGGAGGGGGTTATACACATGTATGGGGGTTATACACATGTATGGGGGTTATACACATTTATGGGTGGGTTATAGACATGTGTGTGAGGTTATAGACTAACATGAATCCCTTACTCACAGATATCCCTGCAATATAAAAGCGGGAGTTCATTTTCCCATACTTGTGGGGGAAGCCTGATCGCCCCAAACTGGGTGATGACAGCAGCACATTGTATCTCGTAAGTACCCCAACCCTGACCGTGCTCGTAGCAATTATCACTACAATTATTAGCAATGGAATTTGATACATAAGTGTTGGATAGATATAAACTCTAGGGGTGGGTTTTCGGAGGCCCCCCACACTGTACAGCACTGAGGAATATGTTGGTGCTTCTTAAATGAAAGATCTGCAGTACGGTAGTGTTTCTGAAATGTAGCATGGGAAAAACTGCTGTATCCAAATAACGTCTGATATTATTATTATTATTATTATTATCATTTATTTATAAGGCGCCACAAGGTTTCCGCAGCGCCGTACACAATACAAACAATGGACAGTACAGGGAATAACAGTACAAAACAATAAACGAGTAGTACCAAGACTTCAGGGGCTCCAGGCAAGGCAAATATATGGAGGTTGGAGCAGAAGAGAAGGTAGAGAGACAGGAGGGAGAAGGGCCCTGCTCATACGAGCTTACATCCTAAGGGGAGGGGAGACAGACGACAGGCACAGAGGGTGTCAGAGGAGGGGAGCAAGCGCTCCCCTCTACTGAGAAGGAGCGAAGAGTGGAGAGAGACCATGGAGAGAGGGTTAATATTGTCAATCAGCTGACATTCTAGTCAGTGAATTAAACAATTCAACACAGTAACCATAAGCTGTGAATTCCTCCATAGTCAGGCAGTAACTGCTCTGCAAAGGAGTAACATCCGTCTAAGAAAGTAACTGCTATGCAAAGGAGTAACATCCGTCTGAGAAAGTAACTGCTCCTTCCCTACAGCAATGGTTTGTCCTGTAGTAGCCAGAATGTCTCATTTTCATGGCAAATTATTTTTTCCCCTAAAGAGCTCATCTATCTCAATTCCCGTCTAACTGAAATAGCTGGCCTCGAAATTCCTCCTCTCTCTCTTTTCCACCAAGAGAGCTTTCAATCAATTAGCTGATAGTGCTGAGTTAACTTCTCACTTTGCACCAATCAATGTACATAGGAAGGATAACCGATCACTGTCAGTCTATTATTTACTGATGACGAATCACCACATTTCCTATTCTGTACAGCTATTGGCACAGAGCAGAGACTTATCTAAGCACAATAATTGACGTCTGCAGTAGAAACTAGCGATAGAGAGTCCACAGAGTCGTGGCTAGTAAGTATATATTTTATATTGTTGCCATCGGATATTGCTCAATTTTCTATAGTTGAAACCAGATGTGGCTCAGCCAATTATTCTTGGTACCAGCTGTGACTGTAGATCTTGAGGTTGGTGGTAATCGAGTTATCGGTGCTGTGAACACCGACACTCTTTAATCCTGCAGAATTATTCCTATAGTGAACAGAGCAACAAAGAAATAATAACTACTTACCAGTAAAAAGACACACTGTCACTTACATGCACAACTTGCACATTTCAGAATTTAAAGCGCCAACGCACGGACCCAAGTAAGTATTCACTTTACTTTAGGGGTTAGGGTTAAGTTAACGATTAGCGTTAGGGCTTAGAAAAAAAATGAATATTAACCTGCTCCGTGGGTTGTCGCTTTAAAAAAAAAACAACAAATCGGCAAATGAGGTGGGTGCAGAGAGCTGAACAGTTTCTAGTTGAAGACAAATTAGGAAGAAAGGGGTTAATGGAGACCTAATGATTCTTCTCACTATCTCTCTCTGCTGTCCACATATTTCTGCCCCATCCCTTTATAGACAGGCGCCATATTTATATATGTGCTAAGCAGGGCAGGATATTAAGGGTCGCTCCGTAATATAGCCTGCCCCATGTAGTAAGTAGGGGGATACCATGGTTAATGTATCACTCTGTTCACATTGTAGCAGTTCAGAGCTGCTAGATCAGCCATTGCTCCCACTTCCCATGATACCTTAGGAAGAGATTCAGTCCTCCTGCTCGGCACCAACGTCAGGTACCAGGGGCTGTAGGGTAAAAAAATCAAAATTGTAATCTAACTACATCAATGAAAGGTTTATTTCCCACCTGTAATTGCTGTAGATCAAGCCGTACGTATCAAGTAGTACTAGGGGAACATGACCGCAGCAAGGTGGAAGGACGGGAGCAGATTATACCGGTGAATAAGGGAGACATTTTTGTCCATGAAAACTGGAAGAGCAGTTCTGTCTCAAGCGGGTAAGTAGTGGTCGTGCAGTATGTATAGTTACACAGTACAGTGTGTGTATATATATATATATATATATATATATATATATATATATAGTGTAACACCCCTTTTTCCGGTTAGGGTGTATATATCAATTTGTGTGTGTGGTCTGCAAATGAATTCAGTACCTTGTATTCCAGATTGCACCTTGGTCTGATTACCAAGGGGTTTCTTTGGGTAGTGTTGTGTTTGTAGCAACACCAAAGGGAGACCAAGGAGCCCTCACTGGGGGGGTTATTCCTTCATAATATCAGACAGGAATTACCTTTAGAGGCCACACTGACACATTTATTAGTGGGGTATAATCTTCTAAAGGGATTTTCCAATATTTTAAATCAAAAATATAAATTGTAGCTTAAACAAACAATTGTATATAATCAATAAATAGTACTATATAATGCCTACACTACCATACATATATATTCTCTCTTCTCTATTATTCTACTACTAAGAGGTACCTCTCTTTAAACTACAATTATCTGGCAAATAAAACTAATATAAAACAATTAACATGAGATAAGGTAAGCAGCATAATAGACATATGTTTACACTATAAATTTCACCATCTATCCCTTAGACATGACCATATAGCAGTGAAACTACAATTCCCAGCATACCCTTCCAGCAATAAATTGCTATATATTGGCAAAGCATGCTGGGACTTGTAGTTTCACAACACCTGGAGTGTCACAGGTTAGCCAACACTGCCATATAGTCACTTCAATATCGTAGGCTCCTCACACCGCAGGTTTGTGAATCTCTCTTGTATGTGACTGAGAGGATAGTGAGGTGTCTGCACAGTGTCACATACATGTAATTCAGTCTCTGCTCCCTAACTAACTGTCCTTGCAATAATCCCATGTTAATATTATCTCAGTCCAGCAAAATGGTTCATTTACATTTACAATCTTCAGGCCTCCCCACCTAGTCCCTATCTGACTACTGGTATAATACAGTGTCCCGAGAAATCAATAAACAGATAATAAGATGTTACTTAACCATATAATGATCAGCCTTTTAGTCCAAGATGACTTTTTCCAGTCAGGACTCCAGTTGTTTCTCTCTTTTAAAAAGATATTTTCCTTCTTCTCACTGTGTCTCTCTCTATATCTATCTGGCGTATTTTATTTATTTCAGACTTTTACTTTAAAACAACTGATGGGTGTACTCCCCTGACCAACAGCTCCTATTTACCAATATGGCTCCTCTGTATACAGGGGTCTAATAGATACTGCTCCCTCCTCTTCTCGGACTTCTGGTACTTGCACATATCCTCTGTCCTGCTGCTCTGCTCCCTCTGTTTTGCTCCCATGCAGTAGTACAGGGTACACTCACTTCTCATCAGCTCTGCTCTTACTTGCTCTCTTCCATCCTCCTTCTCCTCTTCCAACTGCTGCACTCCAACTGCCAGTTTTATAGTCCCTCCTCTCACACCTTAGTCCCTCCCCCTTTCAACAAGCTCTTACTGAATCCTCCAGCTGCAGCGCAGTGCAAACTGGGGATAATGTGCATGTGCAGACATCTGTGTCTGCCAGCGCTACACACACACACATACATATATCTACTATATAAATGCCTAGTGGCGTGTGTGAAAAAAAAAACAAGCTGCAGCGCCACCTGCTGGGCAGAGTTATACACTGACCTATATATTTCTTGAAGGAGAAGTGACAGTTGGGAGTGGTTGGTGGTTGCCGGGGGTGACAGTGGGGAGTTTTTAACACCTTAAGTAGCTTGATGAAGGATGTGGCGATGAAGATGAAGGATGAGGTGATGGAGAAAAATGATGAGGTGGTGACATGTGGACAAAACCACGTTAAAAAAGGGCGCTTGCGTCGGGAAGTAACGCTCTTCCCCTGAGGAGGCCTGGGCTAGGCCCAAATGCATGACAAGAACCTTTTTAACACCTTAAGTAGCTTGATTTGACTAGAATGCATGAGTATCATGCACGGGTTAACTTGTGCGTGTGTATGTGTGTGTATATATATATATATATATATATATATATATATATATATATATATATATATATATACTATATAGTGTATGTATATATATATATATATATATATATATACTATATAGTAAGGGATTATAGTATATAGTCACACAGTGCAGTACATATAGTGATATAGCCAAACAGGTCATTATAATCTACTTTTAGCTGATGATGCACAAGTGATGTAATAATTATGTCTACTCCCGTGTAGCTGATTTGGAGAATTCGGTTTTTCTGAAGCATAAACTGTCTCTAAGCGAAGTATCTAGAACCGGAAACTGCTCGTCTGCTAAACGTCTTTGTAGAGAACGAGTCATTGCTAGCTGTAGTGTAGAGCGATTGATGTGTTATAAACAGCTTTAGTATATGCCTTAACTCCACCATAAAGCATACAGCAGGGAAAGAATGATCATTTTAAAACAATGTTCTTATTTTGTAGTATTTGATTACACAAAAACAGTGGGTAGAAATCTTCAACATTTGGGAGTGTAAAGTGTGATATTACGAACAGTCAGAGAGACTGAGACGATTATATCAACCCAAAGAGGCCTCATACTCCATGTGTCCTTCCCCAGAACATTACGGATATTGTGTCTTCAGTCTCACAATCGCTCAGTCCCAAGATGGTTTTCATTGTGTCCTGTAGGCCCTACTGGCCAGTACAGTGACGGTCATACACTTCTTCTTCTCTCTCCCAGGAATGACATTGCCCTCATCAAGTTATCTCGTGTTGCTTTACTCAACGATGAGGTCCAGCTGGGCTGCTTGCCACCAGCAGGGAAGATTCTTGCCAACAACTATCCCTGCTACATCAGCGGCTGGGGGCGCTTGACCAGTACGTATGCTGAAAACACAGTAGTGATGATATCTCAGTAGTAGACACTGGTCGTTGTATCCATGTTGTGCGGGCCACAGAGTCAGTCCGAGGGCTTTCTTCAACCATTAAATGTGACTTTATCTCTGCAGCTGGCGGAGTCCTCCCAAATGTTCTGCAGCAGGCGCTCCTTCCTGTGGCGGACCATAAGACCTGCAGCCAGAAGGACTGGTGGGGCAGCACTGTGAAAACCACTATGGTCTGTGCTGGTGGGGACGTCAAGGCTGGTTGCAACGTAAGTACAAGGCTTGGTCATACAGATAATTTCCTATAGGTTACATTTCATCAATAGGGTCATACATGAACCCACTGAATTAAAAGAAAGACTTTATAATCATCTGCATTATAATAAAAGTACACCTAATCCCTCAAAAACACGTATTTACATTTGCCAATGGCAACAACCCACAATGCACCATTGTTACCAGCTCCCCATCTCACCCCTGCCAAATACCTACTGCCACCGCGAATACACCACTGCCAAAACCCTACTGCCACCACTAATTCAATGCTGCCAAACCCTACTGCAACCTCCTACACACCACTGCCAAACCCTACTGCAACCTCCTACACACCACTGCCAAACCCTACTGCAACCTCCTACACACCACTGCCAAACCCTACTGCAACCTCCTACACACCACTGCCAAACCCTACTGCAACCTCCTACACACCACTGCCAAACCCTACTGCAACCTCCTACACACCACTGCCAAACCCTACTGCAACCTCCTACACACCACTTCCAAACCCTACTGCAACCTCCTACACACCACTGCCAAACCCTACTGCAACCTCCTACACACCGCTGCCAAATTCTACTGCAACCTCCTACACACCGCTGCCAAACCCTACTGCAACCTCCTACACACCGCTGCCAAACCCTACTGCAACCTCCTACACACCGCTGCCAAACCCTACTGCAACCTCCTACACACCGCTGCCAAACCCTACTGCAACCTCCTACACACCGCTGCCAAACCCTACTGCAACCTCCTACACACCGCTGCCAAACCCTACTGCAACCTCCTACACACCGCTGCCAAACCCTACTGCAACCTCCTACACACCGCTGCCAAACCCTACTGCAACCTCCTACACACCGCTGCCAAACCCTACTGCAACCTCCTACACACCGCTGCCAAACCCTACTGCCACCACTAATGCAATGCTGCCAAACCCTACTGCAACCTCCTACACACCACTGCCAAACCCTACTGCAACCTCCTACACACCACTGCCAAACCCTACTGCAACCTCCTACACACCACTGCCAAACCCTACTGCAACCTCCTACACACCGCTGCCAAACCCTACTGCAACCTCCTACACACCGCTGCCAAACCCTACTGCAACCTCCTACACACCGCTGCCAAACCCTACTGCAACCTCCTACACACCGCTGCCAAATACCTACTGCCACCGCAAATACACCGCTGCCAAACCCTACTGCAACCTCCTACACACCGCTGCCAAACCCTACTGCAACCTCCTACACACCACTGCCAAATACCTACTGCCACCGCGAATACACCACTGCCAAACCCTACTGCAACCTCCTACACACCACTGCCAAAACCCTACTGCCACCTCCTACACACCGCTGCCAAATTCTACTGCAACCTCCTACACACCGCTGCCAAACCCTACTGCAACCTCCTACACACCGCTGCCAAATTCTACTGCAACCTCCTACACACCGCTGCCAAACCCTACTGCAACCTCCTACACACCGCTGCCAAACCCTACTGCAACCTCCTACACACCGCTGCCAAACCCTACTGCAACCTCCTACACACCGCTGCCAAACCCTACTGCAACCTCCTACACACCGCTGCCAAACCCTACTGCAACCTCCTACACACCGCTGCCAAACCCTACTGCAACCTCCTACACACCGCTGCCAAACCCTACTGCAACCTCCTACACACCGCTGCCAAACCCTACTGCAACCTCCTACACACCGCTGCCAAACCCTACTGCCACCACTAATGCAATGCTGCCAAACCCTACTGCAACCTCCTACACACCACTGCCAAACCCTACTGCAACCTCCTACACACCACTGCCAAACCCTACTGCAACCTCCTACACACCACTGCCAAACCCTACTGCAACCTCCTACACACCGCTGCCAAACCCTACTGCAACCTCCTACACACCGCTGCCAAACCCTACTGCAACCTCCTACACACCGCTGCCAAACCCTACTGCAACCTCCTACACACCGCTGCCAAATACCTACTGCCACCGCAAATACACCGCTGCCAAACCCTACTGCAACCTCCTACACACCGCTGCCAAACCCTACTGCAACCTCCTACACACCACTGCCAAATACCTACTGCCACCGCGAATACACCACTGCCAAACCCTACTGCAACCTCCTACACACCACTGCCAAAACCCTACTGCCACCTCCTACACACCGCTGCCAAACCCTACTGCCACCTCCTACACACCACTGCCAAAACCCTACTGCCACCTCCTACACACCGCTGCCAAACCCTACTGCAACCTCCTACACACCACTGCCAAACCCTACTGCAACCTCCTACACACCACTGCCAAACCCTACTGCAACCTCCTACACACCGCTGCCAAACCCTACTGCCACCTCCTACACACCGCTGCCAAACCCTACTGCAACCTCCTACACACCACTGCCAAACCCTACTGCAACCTCCTACACACCACTGCCAAACCCTACTGCAACCTCCTACACACCACTGCCAAATACCTACTGCCACCGTGAATACACCACTGCCAAACCCTACTGCAACCTCCTACACACCACTGCCAAACCCTACTGCAACCTCCTACACACCACTGCCAAACCCTACTGCAACCTCCTACACACCACTGCCAAACCCTACTGCAACCTCCCACACACCACTGCCAAACCCTACTGCAACCTCCCACACACCACTGCCAAACCCTACTGCAACCTCCTACACACCACTGCCAAACCCTACTGCAACCTCCCACACACCACTGCCAAACCCTACTGCAACCTCCTACACACCACTGCCAAACCCTACTGCAACCTCCCATACACCACTGCCAAACCCTACTGCAACCTCCTACACACCACTGCCAAACCCTACTGCAACCTCCCACACACCACTGCCAAACCCTACTGCAACCTCCTACACACCACTGCCAAACCCTACTGCAACCTCCTACACACCACTGCCAAAACCTCACTGTCACCTGCAACACCTACTGCCACTGGCAAAACCCTACTGCCACCTCCTACACACTGCCAAAAACTCACTGCCACCTCCTACACACTGCCAAAAACTCACTGCCACCTCCAACACACCACTGCTAAAACCCTACTGCCACTCCCAACACCCCACCACCACTGTAATATGACCTATGGTTTATTTCTAGGGGGACTCTGGTGGACCCCTAAACTGCCAAGCCAGTGACGGCAGGTGGTATGTCCATGGCATTGCCAGTTTTGTGTCATCTCTTGGATGCAATGCTCTGAAGAAACCAACAGTATTCACCCGCGTTTCTGCATTCAATGACTGGGTCAACAAAGTAAGTAATACAGTACGAGTCCACCAAGAGCAGAGTGAGCATTACTGGCATTATTAATACACCTGGAACATCATATGACAATGACAGTACTAATCCTGCAGAAGCAGACTATGCTTCAATATTGATCGAATGGACAGCAAGTCAAACACTGAGCCTGACATTAGTAATGTCAGTGGGGAGTTTTGAGAGTGCATACTCCACTTTCCCAGTAATTGATAATTATGATGCTACTTCACACACAAGCAGAACATGATGGATTTGTGGTGACAGTTCTTTGGGATACCCGGTATAATTAATCTTCCATCTAATTAATTTTCAGATCATGAAGAACAACTGAATGCCACTAGGAGGCACTGCTGGTAATACTGGATAATGGCAGATTCAAACTGTTGTTGGTCATACTACCTACTATAATCATTACTATACTTCCTAATACTGTAGTAATAAATTATCTGATTATCAAGAATATGCGTTTTCTGATGTGTTATTGTGTCAGTTTCTGTAAGAAAAATTTTCAGAACTCACCTTAAATCCAAATATGGTTTTAGTGAAATGATCATATTTGCAGCTTGCCTGACAAAGCTCAGTGTTACCCTGAGAATTATCACACTCCATTACGGACAGGTGATGCCACAACTTGTGTACAGTGTCGTCTGATTATCATCCATGGTCTTGTCATCTTCTTCCTTGATTATTGCAATCCTCTTCTCTCTGGCTTGCTTGACAGATGTCTGTCCCCTTGAAATATGTGCTAAATGCGGCATTGCGGCTAATCTTCCCCACCAGACGTCCCTCTCCCACTACGCCTCTCTGCAGATCCTTTTATTGGCTCCCCATTCCTTTCAGAATATAATTCTCGCTTACCCTCATTTATAAAGCCCTCTTTAATGCCTCCCCCTCCTATAGCTCTGACCTTATCTAGAAATACTCCCCAATTACGTTCTGTCAATGACCTTCGGCTCATCACTTTCCTGTGCAATACTACACCAAACAGCTTCTTTGATAGCTCTGGGGTCCCTGTGTTTGCTTACACACTCTGTTTCTCCAGCAAGCTACCCTCTCAGACCTCTTTTCTGCTCCTGCTGCTACCACACACGTTTATGGCTCACAGCACCTCTTATTTAACCTTTTTTCTCCTTCCTTTCTGTCTCTCCTCCCAGCTCAGAATCACAGCAGAGGCTGACCTTTGCTTTCCATGGCGACATGATGTCCTAACTGCACAACACAATATAGCCTTCTACATATATAATACCTGACCTTCATCCATCATCTCCATCATGAAGATGGCCATAGGTCTACTGCAATGCACTGACAATCGTATACAGTACCCCGACCTCCATCCATCACCTCCACAACTGGGATTGCCCATAGCTCTACTGTCACCCACTGACAATTGTACAGTACTTTGCTGCCCACACCTGGGAGCGGCAGAGGGGGATATCAGCCCCTGATTCCTATACTACACTGAGAAGCTGATCAAACTTGACTATTTAGAAGGCGGAAAACCTGTAACAAGGTTTCCTTCCGTGAAAGAATAATAAATGGCAGATGATCAAGGCAATGCACTCACATGGCCATACATATGCTTTAAGGGGGGTGGGTTGTGCTGAAGAGTGCGGCATCTGGAGGAAGGAGTGTGGGAGCCGAAAGTGCTATAGAGGGCAGCACCTGGGGTAAACCTTAGCACTCCCTGCAGCAGAATGTATGGCACCGCTAAGGGTTAAAGTGGATCCCCATTAGTTGTACTCAGTCAGTCTCCAGTGTTTGACACAACTGCTGTACAATGAGAGGGGTGTAACACAGGTTTGGGGGGCGGAGCATTTATACACACAATGTATGTCACAGGAATGAGGTACATTATATACAAGTGTAAATCTGAAACAAACAGTCACATCACAGCAATGGAAACTGTACATATTTAATTTTATTACTTTTCAGACCATATATCTTTTTTAAAATCCTTTTTACAAATTATATTATTAATGTTTCCTTCAGATAAATACAATATTCTATATTTTCTTTACACTGACCGACAATACACATAAAGACATTATATTATTCCATGGAAAAATAGTGTTTTTCCTTCTCTTCTGCTTCACTTACAAACCTTCAAAATAGGAAACGGGTGAAGTGAGTACAAATAGGACGGACAGAGGAGGGTAGGATTTTGGGGGGGGGGGGGGGAATATTAATAATACACAGTATTGGAAAACATGGGTTGTGAATGATGTTGTTACAACAAGAAGCCACAAGAGGGGGATGTTTGATTAATTTACAAGTCCATTAAACAGACATCAGGCATGCTGACTGCTGAGAGAATCCCTCTGCTCACTTCATGCTACAAACAAGTGCACTTTGCACACACAGATCACGGATTCGGCTGGACAGTGGTGGAGGAAATGACAGGTGTCATCCACAATGCAATCTGCCTGCACTGGATTACAGGGGTGGATACATGTAGAATTTGTAAATTGTGATAATTGTGGTGTAACTGGATGCATGGGTGGTAATCCTGTGGGAGCTGCAGCTATTCGAGATGTTGGGAGTAGTAGTTAAGTGGTGTACCGTTACTTCCCACTAGCATCACAAAGAGAGATGATAGATCCAGTGTAAGGTCTGTACAGTGCTGTTATGTCCTGAACAATGTATCAGCTAATATCCGGTGCTACGGAGTGAGCCTGCCCACCTCCCGCAGTCATGTCTCTCGTCCACACAGGAGATTAACTTAGTGGAGATCTAGGAATACCATATAACCTCCCCCCACAGAAGTGTACTAGATCTACCTATATGATCATGTGTGTGGATATATATCGTAGAATAGTACAGGACATACAGAGAGACACGCATGGTGCCATGACACAGGACACACCATAGGCTCTATATATAGCAACCTCTTAGTCCCAGGTAAGATGATCCATCTTAGAACATAAATCAAGAACTTGTGCATTTTTTGACATCCTGAGATAGAAATAGCGGAACAGCGGTATCTGGATATTATTTACAAAACGTAACGCTCCGCAATGTCCGAGCTACGGCATAATAAGGTTGTATCCGACCCCGGGTCGTCACGTTCCTCTTCTCCACACCACATTCGGTGGACCAGCAGGATGTGATTGTACGAAGAACGCTCCCCTAGAGTTATTTAAAGTCTTTTAGGGATTGAGACTTAATCTTATCAGTAAGAGTCACCAAGTCTTGTGCTGCAAATCATTGTTGCAGACCAAGTTGTAGGAAGGTACCACAGCTTCTTAGAAGCAGACACAGTCTGTGTTAGTCTGGTTTCTGCGGAGATTGCTGCTGGAGGCCCGGGTCGCGGTGTTGTGTCGCTCGACTCAGAAGCGATAGGTCAGGAGGCCGGGATTGCAGGTGAAACAATCACACTCGGCTGAATCAAAGACTGGAGTTTGGCGCAAATCCCTCAGTTTCTGCCGTCTCTGCCGACACTGAGAGGAGGAAACAGAATCAGATCTCAGACCAGTTCTAGGAAATAACAAAAAGGTTTAGTGAGGGATTTACAGGTTATTACATTTCTCCTAATCTTACTGTAGCTGCGGGTTACTCACAAACAAAATACACTGCATTTTAGGGTACAATTACCCCTCCCTGGGAGCGAAAACATTTACCAGGGACCCTAATGTATAGATCAGAGCGGCAACTAAGGAGAGCAATGGAGAAACTAAGCAGGTCAAGTAAGTATAGTGAGGGTCAGACGATGAGGAGCAAGAGCGGGTGGAGTAAGTATAGTATAGTGGGGGTCAGAGGATGAGCAGCAGGTCAAGTAAGTATAGTGAGGGTCAGGCGAGGAGGAGCAAGAGCGGGTGGAGTAAGTATAGTATATTGGGGGTCAGAGGATGGGTAGCAGGTGGAGTAAGTATATTGGGGTCAGAGGATGAGCAGTGAGTGGAGTAAGTATATTGGGGGTCAGAGGATGGGCAGCAGGTGGAGTAAGTATATTGGGGGTCAGAGGATGAGCAGTGGGTGGAGTAAGTATATTGGGGGTCAGAGGATGGGCAGCAGGTGGAGTAAGTATATTGGGGGTCAGAGGATGAGCAGTGGGTGGAGTAAGTATAGTAAGGGTCAGAGGATGAGCAGCGGCTGGAGTAAGTATAGTGGGGGTCAGAGGATGAGCAGCGGGTGGAGTAAGTATAGTGGGGGTCAGAGGATGAGCAGCGGGTGGAGTAAGTATAGTAAGGGTCAGAGAATGAGCAGCGGGTGGAGTAAGTATAGTGGGGGTCAGAGGATGAGCAGCGGGTGGAGTAATTATAGTGGGGGTCAGAGGATGAGCAGCGGGTGGAGTAAGTACGGTGAGGGTCAGAGGATGAGCAGTGGGTGGAGTAAGTATAGTAAGGGTCAGAGAATGAGCAGCGGGTGGAGTAAGTATAGTGGGGCTCAGAGGATGAGCAGCGGGTGGAGTAATTATAGTGGGGGTCAGAGGATGAGCAGCGGGTGGAGTAAGTATAGTAAGGGTCAGAGGATGAGCAGCGAGTGGAGTAAGTATAGTGGGAGTCAGAGGATGGGCAGCAGGTGGAGTAAGTATAGTGGGGGTTACAGGATGAGCAACAGGTGGAGTAAGTATAGTGAGGGTCAGAGGATGGGCAGCAGGTGAAGTAAGTATAGTAGAGGTCAGAGGATGAGGAGCAGGTGGAGTAAGTAAAGAGGAAGTCAGAGGATGAGCAGCAGTTGGAGTAAGTATATTGGGGGTCAGAGGATGAGCAGCAGGTGGAGTAAGTATAGTGTGGGTCAGAGGATGAGCAGCAGGTGGAGTAAGTATAGTGGGGGTCAGAGGATGAACACAGGGGGGGGGTAGGGTGGTACAGTGCAGGTCGGAGGATGAGCAGCGGGGGAGTAAATATATTAGGGGTGAGAGGATGGGCAGCAAGTGGAGTAAGTATAGTGGGGGTCAGAGGATGGGCAGCAGGTGGAGTAAGTATAGTAGGGGTCAGAGGATGGGCAGCAGGTGGAGTAAGTATATTGGGGGTGAGAGGATGGGCAGCAGGTGGAGTAAGTATAGTGGAGGTCAGAGGATGGGCAGCAGGTGGAGTAAGTATAGTGGGGGTCAGAGGATGGGCAGCAGGTGGAGTAAGTATAGTGGGGGTCAGAGGATGGGCAGCAGGTGGAGCAAGTATATTGGGGGTGAGAGGATGGGCAGCAGGTGGAGTAAGTATATTGGGGGTCAGAAGATGAGCAGCGGGGAAGTAAATATAGTGGGGGTCAGAGGATGAGCACAGGGGGGGGAAGGGTGGTACAGCGCAGGTCGGAGGATGAGCATTTTGGGCAAAAGGCTGAGTACTGGGGTATATATATGAACTCCAGTAAATTAGCAGAAAGAGAAGCAGCAGGAGCTCCAGACATAAGTGATGACTGAATAGAATGAAATCCGGTGACGGTGGGGAAATTCCTGGCTCTGGAAGGAACGTGAGAGAACGGGTGACAGGGAACTAACAATAAAACTTCATATTACATCAGGACAGACAGTCACAGACCATAGAGAGCGCTGACCTGCACAGACGGAGTCACATCCACCAAGACCTGACGTGAGGGCTAGCACTGCTGAATGGACACACAGAACAGGGGTCACATGTAAGAGAACACACAACAATACATGATCATAGGACACAGCAAGATTACATGCAATAACATAATATTCATTTAAAACTCCTGCACTCTGCACATACATCAGACACGGAAACACTGCACCCATGTACAGATCACACATACCCCCGGACACTGCGCCCATCAGACACTGCGCCCATGTACAGATCACACATACACCCCAACACTGCGCCCATGTACCCATCACACATACACCCCGACACTGCGCCCATGTACCCATCACACATACACCCCGACACTGCGCCCATGTACCCATCACACATACACCCCGACACTGCGCCCATGTACCCATCACACATACACCCCGACACTGCGCTCATGTACAGATGACACATACACCCCGACACTGCGCTCATGTACAGATGACACATACACCCCGACACTGCGCTCATGTACAGATGACACATACAGCCCTACACTGCGCCCATGTACAGATGACACATACAGCCCTACACTGCGCCCATGTACAGATGACACATACAGCCCTACACTGCGCCCATGTACAGATGACACATACAGCCCTACACTGCGCTCATGTACAGATGACACATACAGCCCTACACTGCGCCCATGTACAGATGACACATACAGCCCTACACTGCGCCCATGTACCCATCACACATACACCCCGACACTGCGCCCATGTACAGATGACACATACACCCCGACACTGCGCTCATGTACAGATGACACATACAGCCCTACACTGTGCTCATGTACAGATGACACATACAGCCCTACACTGCACCCATGTACCCATCACACATACACCCCGACACTGCGCCCATGTACCAATCACACATACACCCCGACACTGCGCCCATGTACCCATCACACATACACCCCGACACTGCGCCCATGTACCCATCACACATACACCCCGACACTGCGCCCATGTACCCATCACACATACACCCCGACACTGCGCCCATGTACCCATCACACATACACCCCGACACTGCGCCCATGTACCCATCACACATACACCCCGACACTGCGCCCATGTACCCATCACACATACACCCCGACACTGCGCCCATGTACCCATCACACATACACCCTGACACTGCGCCCATGTACCCATCACACATACACCCCGACACTGCGCCCATGTACCCATCACACATACACCCCGACACTGCGCCAATGTACCCATCACACATACACCCCGACACTGCGCCAATATACCCATCACACATACACCCCGACACTGCGCCCATGTACCCATCACACATACATTACGCAATGTACGAATATCTCACCTGATTGCTTGTGTTGGGTTCTGTTTCCTCCAGCTGTATTTTAATCTCTGGATATGCGGGGTCTCCACCTAATTTTCGGACTTCGGGTTGTGGGGACCGCGGGAAACCTGCATCACAGAAGACGAACACAGATGTGTCAGGGTATTGGAACTGGACGTGGGCAGGTATGTGTAATACCCTGCAAGTCCCAGGACCCAACTCCAGTCCTCGGGGACCCCTAACAGGGCAGGTTTTCCAGGTCACAAGTGAAATAATTATATCACCTGTGGATCTTTCAAAATGTGTCAGTCAGTAATAAATGAATCTGTGCTCCAGCAAAGAGATATGGAAAACATGCTCTGTTAGGGGTCCCTGAGGACTGGAGTTGGGAATGACTGCCCCAGGTATATTGCTGTGTACACTCATTCAGAAAAATATATGTCCCCCGAGTGCCTCTGGGAATTTAAGTACAAATTGTGTCGGCCATTTTTGTGTGGACTGACTGCAGACTACAGCCCAGGCTGCTCTCTAGAGCCCAAGAATGTTCTAGAAGGTTCCAGGGGAGGAGCCAGTAAAGGGCAGTCTGAGGCAGACATGATGAGTGGATGCTGGTTGAGATTATAGATCTTCCCACCAAGAGCCACTGACTCTGTGTCTGGAGTGTTGTCCTGAGGTGTCTGCAGCAGCCCAGACAGAAGCATCTTTACAGCACAGGACAAGACCCAACTTGTCCCTGTCCAGGAGGTGCCAGCAGGACCCATAGGAGACAGATAAGTTTATTTTGCTTTGTTATGTTCAAGTTATTTAAGTGAGACATAAAACTGTGATATTATAACCTCAGACCAGGACTGTAATATTACTAGTGAGAGGTGTTATAGCTAAAGGAAGAGTTTGTTCAACCAAATCTGCTGTATTTAATGTTATCTACAAGCTGACTGGGACATAGGGGCCTATTTAATAAAGCAAATGTCAGCCGTTTTCGTGGAATATACACAAATTGTATTGTAAAGTATTTAACTAATCTATCAACAGTGCATCGCAGCAGATGTCATAGTGCTGATGTCATAGTGCAGGTGTCATAGTGCAGGTGTCATAGTGCTGATGTCATAGTGCTGATGTCATAGTGCAGGTGTCATAGTGCAGATGTCCTAGATATCTGTTGCTTTGCATTTTTTTTTTAATACATAGCAGTCCCCATAGATGTCTATGGGGACTGCTATGTATGAAATTTAACAACAGTTGAAAATGCTTTTTCACATATGGTAACGTGCGCCAGCTCAGGCTGCTGTAAATTATAGTTTTTGTTAGTTTTCAGCACTGTTCAGCTCTTCTATGAAGAGCAGAGCTTCATTGTATGTGTGGAGGGATCACTCCATTGTCACAAACCGCTCTCTCTGCAACAGTGAGTTGCAGAGATGTTTGCGCGCATGCGCACTGGAGTGAGAAGAGGACCCCGTGGATCGCAAACTTCTTCGGTAGTGAAGAAGCAGTAGTAAGTTTTGCACTTCACAGGGACAGCCAATTTTTTGGAACTGCTGTTCCTGTGGAGTTTTTTTTTTAATAAATATGAAAGATAGTTCAATCCTTGTCTATGCGATGAGGATTGAAAACTATCTTTCATACAATGCGGTCACTCTTAAATATGCCCCATAGAGAGCAATCATTTACCACAAGAATTTGTCTATATTGCATCAGAAGTTTGATTCTATTGTGAAACTGCCTAAAATGGATGCTGATGAGAGAATTGAAAGCTGTTTAACCCTACAGTTGCTGAGAGATAGATTGGTAAGTGGACACTGTCCTTTACACTGGAAATTGTTTATTGTGCAGAACTGCTGTTTACAGAGCTCAGGAGTCACGCATGCAATTACTGATTTCACCTAGTACAAGTAAATAAGCTTCATGTGTCAGCTGAAACTTCACTTGAACCTCATGGATTATAATTTACCCCCTTGGGTTCTGTATATCATAGAGTGAACTAGAAAGCATCTAATCTGAACAAGCTGGATTAATCCTTGTTGCATCTCTACTGATTTTTGTCTGATAACTATAATCGGTATAATTGCATTAAAAATATTGTGATTGATTGGTCTAAATTATCTGCTGCTGCATAATTTAGTGTAATGGTCTAATTAACTTGTAGCAACCAGTTGTCTCCTAAATCTATTCAGTGAAATCCATTTCACTGAAGCACAGTGCCTAAATTTAAAGTGGGATATATTTATTCAGTGACCTATGTGTTTTGTCGATTTATGTCTGCCTATTATTGAACCAAGATTCCTAAAATGTTATTTATTTTGTAACATGTTGAATGACATTGCATGTTGATGGTATCGTAGTATTACTTCCCTACACTACCGCTACTGATCTGCTACTGAGGTAAAGCCTTCTGCCACAAGCAAATAAGGAAAAACCCCACAAGTTTATGCAGTTTTAGCCTTGTATTCCTTATTTTATTCCAACACTACTGGGGGGACCTTCGCTTCTCTACCATACCACCAGGTCTGTAGAATGCTCCTACTTTTGGGGTGCCAACCATCCGCCCTGTTAAATATATACCACAGATCCATACACACTCATCATCATCAACATTTAGTTATATAGCACCAGCAAATTCCGTAGCGCTTTACAATTGGGAACAAACAGTAATAAAACAATGCTGGGTAATACATACAGACAGAGAGGTAAAAGGGCCCTGCTTGCAAGCTTACAATCTATGGGACAATGGGAGTTTGAAACACAGGGGCATGTGGTACATCACGTCATCACGTGGACCAGCTAGAATGCAAAGGTAAAAAGTATTCAGTAGACTGTGTGATCAGTCACACAGCAATGTTGGTCAGAGGGTTGTTGTCTTGTGTTAGTTGTGTACAGGGTGGAGATTAAGAGGTTGGTTGAGGAATATTATAAGTTTGTCTGACGAGGTGGGTTTTCAGAGAACGTTTGAAGACTAGAGGAAAGTCTTACTGTGCGAGGGAGGGAATTCCAGGAAGTGGGTGCAGCCCGAAAAAAGTCCTGTAACTGGGAACGGGAGAATGTGATGAGAAACGCAGATCTTGTGCAGAACGGAGGTGTCGAGTTGGGAGATATTTTGAGACAAGCGAGGAGATGTATGTCAGTGCAATTTTGTTGACGGCCTTGTATGTTAGTAGAAGAATTTTATATTTGATTCTTTGAAATACAGGCAACCAATGTAGAGACTGACAGAGTGGCTCAGCAGAGGAAGAACGGTTTGCAAGGAAAATCAATCTAGACGCTGCGTGCAAAATAGATTGTAGGGGTTCAAGTCTGATTTTGGGAAAACCAGTAAGGACGGAATTGCAATAGTCGATGTGGGAGATGATGAGTGCATGAATTAAGGTTTTTGCAGTGTCTTGTGTGAGATATGTGCGTATTCTGGAAATGTTCTTTAGGTGTATGTAACATGATTTAGATATAGAGTCGATGTGGGGAATAAATGATAGTTATGAGTCAAGGATTACACCTAGGCAGCGAGCTTGCGGTGTGGGATTTATGGTCATGTTATCAACAGAAATGTCAGGCAGGACGATTCTGTTTTTGGGTGGGAATATTATTAATTCATTTTTAGAAAGATTGAGTTTGAGTTGGTGAGAAGACATCCAAGATGATATGGCAGAAAGACAGTCAGTACCGCGAGACAACACAGATGGTGAAAGATCAGGAGAGGATAGACAGATTTGGGTATCATCAGCATAGAGATGATACTGAAATCGAAAGGAGCTTATTAGTTTTCCAAGAGAAGTGGTGTAGATAGAGAACAGCAGAGGACCTAGGACTGAGCCTTGTGGTACTTCTACTGATAAAGGAAGCGGAGCAGAGGTGGATCCAGAGAAATTAACACTGAATGAGCGAATAGAAAGGTAGGATGAGAACCCGGATATGACAGTGCCTTCAAGACCTAGGGATTGTAGCGTTTGTATGAGGAGAGAGTGGTCAACAGTGTCACATGCAGCAGAGAGATCCAGGAGAATTAGAAGCCATAACTAATGCTGAGTATCAGGACCTGATTATCCAGTAGGCTGACTAGGCTGCAGCTAGGGTGCAAGGCTTTTGTGAGGTGCAGAATTGTGACAGGGAGAGAGGTATAAAGATTTTAAAATGTAAGAATAGTTGTTATCCAAAAGTAAAAAGAAAACATGAAAGAAAAATGTAGTAATGTTTTATTCTGACGTATTCCTGTAGTAAAGGCAGAAGACAATGAGTCGTCCTGAGGATAAGCGAGTAGGAGAGACAAGAATGGCCACAGGGACAGTTATGTCAGCCTTCTCCACATCTTCACTCTCGGTAGCGCTCGTTCATGCTTCAGTTCTGCCAAGTGGAGCTGTGTTTCCAAAACACAGGAACATAAATATTGGTGGGAGGAGGGGGGGGTGGTTGAGGTGAAGGAAGCCAGATTTTAAAATAACAAAAAATTTGTGAGGTAGTGCTGTGTATTAGCCTAAGGCAGCCAGAACCCTTAATCAGGCCCTGATGAATATCATGCAGTCTAAATTAAATGCTTTACTATCAAATATTCCTTCATTGTATTGTGCATCCAATGTCAGCTGAGCTGGGACCATATCCTGGATCAGATACCATATATGAAGGGTAAAAGCCCCTCTGTTCCCTAGAACCCACCGAGTGACTTATCTCCTTCTTCTATAACGTGACCCTGGCAGGAGGCCGCCAGGAAGCACCAGTGAGATGACTGGCGCTAGTTACTTAAGGATAGAATTACCGCAGCTTCTGTGTGTTAGTGATCTGTCAGAGAGTCGGGAATTGTCTCTAAATGGTGAACGGAACGTGTTAGGAGGAAAACATCTCACATCTAAACATCAAAGAGAAGAGCTACTGAGAACAGGGAACAATTGAGAACATGAAATAAGTTTGGAGAATGGGAAAGGGCTATTAGCCCCCGGACTGGTACCTGACGTGCTCCCTCCACTGGCGGTGCTGATGCTACTAGTACTGTCCTCCAGCCACGTACTGTATATAAGAGAGTCTCGTTTCTGAGGGGTTCCTGACGAGGAGACGCTTTCCTAGTAAATAAGAACATAACACCGCTAGATCTATGTCCGGAAGGGTCAAGATAGATATAGATAGATATATATATAATCTTAAAATCTCACCCATGACCCACAGAATCAACACATTCTCCAATAATGTGAGACTCATTTTGGTGGGTCCCCATAATCCTATCACTATAACACAATCAGTTCCTTTACCATCCCTGTGTCCTCCTCATCCAACAGTTCATTCTCTTCCACCACGCTTGCAAAGCTGCTGGCGCTAGACGATGACCGCGAGAAATCTCGTTGAGTTTCTGGTCTAGGACCGGATTCTATCCTGAAAGACAGGTTGTATTTAAGGATGTCTAGCAGGAAGCATGGGAGACAGACTGTCCACACCAGGTTGATCACGTACCTGTTCTTGGTGGTGGGCATCTCGGGGGAGCTGTGATTAGAAGAATTCTCTGACTTTTGCTCCTGAGAGACATTACCGCTATCTGGGGTCTTCTGAGGGCCGGTCGGACTTTCCCTGTGAAACACGACATGATTACTCCTGCAGATCCCAAATCACAAGTCATAGAGACAAAGATCTACTACATTTTATGAGTCAAGTATTTTACAATGTTTACGCACAAAATACTTTAATGGGACAGAAATCAACTGTCTCCTCTAATGGACATCATATCAGAATCAGAATAATGGAAATTGTTGTAGTGAATTAATTATCTAGCGGATTACAAAGTCCATGATGGGCTTCAGCAGGTCTGAGATAACCATGAATGAAGGAGATTCTGAGCTGGTGTAGATGGGGAATGTATGTTCACGGCAGGGAAAGCCCCTGAAAATGTGGTCTCTGAACCCCTATATCTCATTATAATAACCTTAAATGTTTCTGTAGTGCTAGGCTACACGAGACGCACACGTTGTTTGATTGGTTGAGAAGATGCCAAGTACATGATGGTGAAAACATGAGATGGATTTATTAAATGGGCTGTAGAAAAGGAAATGTTGACTTGGACCTTCTTCTGAGGGAACCTCCCACCTGTTCTGTCTGCACAAAACACCCTTGTCTGGTTGCGTGTGGAATGAGGGGGGGGGTCTCACCTCTTCTCCTGGACCTCCTGGATGTTCTCTATGCCAATCGCACTGCTCCGCCGTGAGCTAAAAGGACCGGACTTTTTCCTGGTTGGACTCTTTCCTGGGACAATCAGCGACTGGAAAATATTTGATGTTTTTTATATGACCTTATGTTTCAGTATGTTGACCGGACTTTCTTACGCTTATCCATCTACTAATCCCTGATCTACTGTCTAGATCAGAACGATAAACAAATGAAACATCTGAATGTTCCCACTACAAAATACATTATAAATGACTAAATCTTTCTAATCCGAGAGGAATGTATAAATGTATGCCCCAGCATTCATCTCTTAGTGGTTGGTATATGCTGTTCTGGTGATTTTTGTGTATGGAGAATGGTACTTACTACACCGGAGAGACATTTACAGTGTCCATGGGTAGTGTAATAGGTTAAATCCCTAGAATGACTCAGCCATGCTGCCGGAGCACATTCCCAAGAAGATAGAGCCGCTCCAAGCACCAAGAGATCTCTTGTGTCACCAAGTGGGAGAAGGACCTTGTCACTCGGTGCTCAGATCACAGTGTGTATGGAATAAAATCTGTACTTTATTATAACATTATAACAGTCAACCCCACACACAGACTTAACTGCCACCAACCCCAGGAATTATATCATGGTGTCCGTCATAAAATCATGTAACTATGAGTGACCATCTAAATTACAGACTATGGGTAGGGGGCTCCGTTTAGAGAGGGTCCGTTAATATAATGGTGAGAATATGCAAACTTGCATGTTGTGGAAACCAAATTAGGAACAATGTCATATGCACTGTACAGTCAACATCACCAAAACAACTCTTAAAAATATATTACACAGAAAACCTGTCTGGATATTTCAGAAGCCATTTACCCTCCTGAGTGTATACCCCAGTGTTTATAAAATCCCCCACATTTATGCAGTTTGTAGTTTACCAGAAATGGGCAGTGGGTAGCTCTCTAAGCTGGTTTAGAACCACAAGTCCCAGCATACTACGGCTCTTAATTCACCAACAGGTGGAGATTAAGCCTAAGCCTGCTGTACACACTGTATGCCGTACACACACTACAAATACACTCTGGCATACCTCGCAGAATACAACACACTACAGAGGTCATCTCCTGCAATGTGTAATTGTCCCATTATAAATCCCAATACAACCCTTTTCTGGTCCAGCAACCTCATCATGCAAAGCAGGAGAAAACATCCACCTCTTCTATGGTTCCTATGCCTATGGCACTTCCGCGGCGTCCATGCCGACCGGGAGCTTTCCCTGGCACAAGCAATGACTAGCAAGCAGGAGGAAACGTAGCACAGAGATGGTGAGAAAGAGACATCACACGGGGGATTGAGCACAGAGACGGTGAGAAAGAGACATCACACGGGGGATTGAGCACAGAGACAGTGAGAAAGAGACATCACACGGGGGATTGAGCACAGAGACAGTGAGAAAGAGACATCACACGGGGGATTGAGCACAGAGACAGTGAGAAAGAGACATCACACGGGGGATTGAGCACAGAGATACAGAGGTAAAGTGCCAGAAATGTTAGGATGTTACATGGAGAAGAACAAGAGGGAATAATGTTTTGTTAAAGACAATACGTCAGGAAAACAGGACCAGATGAGGGGGCAAAAAGAAACGACAGGAGAGAGGCCAGGAGAAAAAAAGAGAGAGAAAATACAAGTCATGCACAGAATGGTCTGTTTGCAGTTAGAAATGGTTAATAACAGCTCCAGAATTTTGATGGTGGAAACACTAGGACTCATTTCTGACTACCCTCAGAAGATCATGTCCTCCCTCGGCCCTACCAATCTATGACTACCCTCAGAAGATCATATCCTCCCTCGGCCCTACCAATCTATGAATGCTCCCAGAAGACCATGTTCCACTGATGCTTTACCAATCAGTGGCCGAACAGAAAATATCCCAACTGAGCCTCAATAACCTATGGCCGGCCTGTGAAGACCATGTTCTCACTGTGGACCTACTATCGGTGACTTCCCCCAGATGACCATGTGCTTACTGGGGACCATGTCAGTTTATGCCAGGGATGACTAGGTCATCACCAGGGACACCACCAGTCTATGCCAGGGATGACTATGCTGTCACCGGGGACCCCGTCGGCCTATGCCAATGATGACTGTTGTCACCAAAATTATTCTTCAAAATATCTTTGGTGCAGCAACTATACAATTTACACTATATTCTATTAAAAAATGTAGTTTTAGTGCTTAAATAAATACTTCCTAAAAAAGTAGATTTTTATGTTTCAACACTTTCTACTGTTTAATTGAGCACTGATTCATTTGGAAACAAAATACTTAAAAATGACTATATAACGGCTAATCTAAAAGTGAGTAAAATAAATCGCACCCAACTTTTACGCATGATAAGAGGCTTAAGTATCGGATAAATGTACCAAAGGGAAGAAATTCTCCAGATAGGTCAGTCTGTCTAAACTCTCTGTAGTGTACTCTCTCAGTATCGGGGGTCATAGAGGCCGTGACTTATCTGCCTGTAGCCCCCTTATCCTTCATTCTATATAATTATATATAACAAGGAGCACTCCTTGTTATTATATATAATATATAAAGTTTTACTTGTGGATTTGCTCACAGACCTCTTGGATAGGGGCTGCAGGAGTAGTTGTAAGCCTTATATAGCTATATATTTGCAGAAGGTTGATAATAATAATTGTGAAAATACTCGCAGCTATCTAGCGCCTGAACACAATACAAAAGGTTTACTGTATATTTAGTGTCTATTGAAGGTTCCCTTATTCTCCAGTCTGACTCTCTATCTACTCACAGTCCCCACCACCGTGGAATATCACAGAGAAGGAAGACACAGCTGTATAGTAGGAGTCCTCTCTAATATATATATATCGGGGTGCTCTTCACACTTACTATTCCCGGCAGCTTGGGGATATCGGGGTTGTGACCGAAGCTGCCGCTGTGGCTGGTAGACACGGTGTGCTGCTTCTTGCTGCTGAGTCCCATCGCGTCCATGGACTGGCTGCGGCTCCTGATGACCCGCTGCAAAGAGTGAGACCACCAACAACACCGGGTGACCCCAGGACTGACAGTATACACAGCATTGTACATAGTATTTATATTCTATACACCATACTGTGTGCAGCCTATGTGATGGACATCTGTCCTGTAAATAAAGGTACTGGAAGTTGACTTCTGCCACCCTGAACAAAAGGTTCTGCCCCCGAACGTCGCACTTAGTTTCCTGTTCCAGTTGCCTATGATGAATTGATTAATTGATGAGTACGGTGTTGAACTGTATATTTTGCATCATTACGACGCGTTCCACTTTCTGGCCGGTGAGGCTCCTGGAAGTTCTAGGAGAACAGGCAGCTATCAATAACGCACGCCCTACTGTACATGTTATGGATATTAGAAGTGATCCAGAAGGTTGCAGAAATCCAAGGCAATGTCTATTGTATGTAAAATAATTTACCGCAGGGGGTGCGTTATTCTTTATAATACCCAACTCATCCTAATGAACACTACGAAGTGATGACATCAGAACTCACGTCTATATAGGTATTATATATACATCTATTAGTGTCACATATGTATTATAATGCTATTATTACACCCTTATCCCCAATCCCAGTATCTAGTACTCTGGTGACTGGAGTGTTTTTATATACTGAATGCATCAGCCCTGGGGTATAATATCGCTTCCCTGTCCAATTTATGGCGTCAAGACACTCCAATAACAGTCCCCATAACTAGACTGTAAGTTCCTAAGGCAGAGTTTCCTGAATGTAGTGTAATTTAACACGTGGGGGTAAATGTATCATACCCCGGTTTCTTCAACTCCCGCGAGTTCGGCGAGATGACAGCTAAAATTGAAAGCGGCGCTGCCTTGTAAAGGGTGACTTGCCTTTACAAGGCAGCGCCGCTTTAAATTTTAGCTGTCATCTCGCCGAACTCGCGGGATTTGAAGAAACCGGGGTATGATACATTTACCCCTTGATGTCTGATCTTAATGTTGTCTTTCTCTAGAATGAAATAATGTGTATATGTCACACAAATAAAATATCACTAATCCTTAGAGATTATGATGCAGTACCGTCCTCCTGCCATTAGGTGTCACTATACACTGCTCTTATATAGAGATGAGCAAGTCTTCTCACCTACAGATAGACATCCAGGGGTCCTGCTCAGGAGACCCTGGTAAATGACCCCTGCCTAGGATATTTGTTAGAATTTTATACATCTTTCATTGTTCATAACATTACTTTGAAATTTAAATTTTCTTCTCCATCCAATTAACATCAGCTGCTGGTCTCTCCTCAAACCTCACACTCTGACCACAACTGAAATCAGAAAAGATAATCCCCAATATCCTGGTCCCTTATTAGTGCTCGTCAAGTCCTTTCTGATACCACTATCTGCTCTCGTGCTGTAGTCTTCACCTAAACTCCTTTCCTCCATCGATGACCATTCATGAGTATTAAAATATTCCCAGAAATCAATCTCTGAGCCCTGAGATAGGAATAATACATATACATCAACAGTCATTCCCATAATATGTTTGTATCTCACCTTAAAAGATTCAAAGAAGCCCCCTCCCCCACCGCCTCCATTCTCCATCTTGTCATCGTCCCCGCACAGGCCCATCATGGACTGGCTGTTAATGTGAAGCTCCTCGTACAGGGTCTCCAGTAACGCTGCACGTGTGCGCTCCTGGGGAGGACGGTAATGGGGTCTTATTAAAAGAAACCGCCAGAGCAGCAATTGTCCTTATTTTAAGAACAGTCGAAACTTATGGCCACAACACAAAGCCTAAGTCAGTCGCCCTCCTCTAGCCCGCGGCAGGAACAGTCGCCCTCCTCTAGCCCGCGGCAGGAACAGTCGCCCTCCTCTAGCCCGCGGCAGGAACAGTCGCCCTCCTCTAGCCCGCGGCAGGAACAGTCGCCCTCCTCTAGCCCGGGGCAGGAACAGTCGCCGTCCTCTAGCCCGGGGCAGGAACAGTCGCCGTCCTCTAGCCCGGGGCAGGAACAGTCGCCGTCCTCTAGCCCGGGGCAGGAACAGTCGCCGTCCTCTAGCCCGGGGCAGGAACAGTCGCCGTCCTCTAGCCCGGGGCAGGAACAGTCGCCGTCCTCTAGCCCGGGGCAGGAACAGTCGCCGTCCTCTAGCCCGGGGCAGGAACAGTCGCCGTCCTCTAACCGGGGGCAGGAACAGTCGCCGTCCTCTAACCGGGGGCAGGAACAGTCGCCGTCCTCTAACCGGGGGCAGGAACAGTAGCCGATCCTCTAACCGGGGGCAGGAACAGTAGCCGATCCTCTAACCGGGGGCAGGAACAGTCGCCGATCCTCTAACCGGGGGCAGGAACAGTCGCCGATCCTCTAACCGGGGGCAGGAACAGTCGCCCTCCTCTAACCCAAGATTTGAAACCAGCTTCAGTGAGCGACAATCTCTTACTTCCAGTTTAGCAAATTTTTCGGCTTTATAGCAGGCGTACTCCGCATTGATCAGCTTAGTCAGCAGAAATTCATGAAACTCTGGTCCCTGAATAAATGAAAAGACAGAACATAGAAGCATCAGAGACATATGCAATCTGTGAATCTCCAGTTGCATGGAAATTACAAATTCCAGCATGTCCTGCCAGCAACCAGAGATCAGATACACCCCTGTAATATCTGACTGATATCTGATGATATACAGTAGGTTGAATTGAGGTGTTCAGGGTCAACTCAAGACTTATGAAGGAATTGTCCTTTGTTATCAGGCATATTATACTCTCTGCAGATTGCTGATTGGGAATATATCCATGATGGACATCTCCTTCCTACCTTGCGGAAAGCTGCCGGTTCTGGAAGTGATGGACCAAAGAAAGGCACGTCATCCCGGGCTGTCACCGAGACCTGTGATGGTTACACAGCACTACGTCAGTAACAGAGGTGGTTACAGGACACCGTCTTGTCAACGCTCCTCACAATGTATTGGGTGTAGGATTACATCTCGTTACACATTAGATACAATACAGACGATGTCGCTATATTACACACGGACAGTAAATATGTATAAGATCTATAAACTGTGCTCATAGTGAGGACATTACACTTCTTCTGCTATACATTAACGGATATTAGAAGTCACCTATGAGTATCCAGACTACTAACAGTCTTTATATGGACATCAATCTTCTCAGTGAATTATTTAATATCCTTGTAATTGACACTGTAGGGGAGGGAGACACTGTAGGGGAGGGAGACACTGTAGGGGAGGGAGACACTGTAGGGGAGGGAGACACTGTCGAATAGATAATGACATTATATATTAATATATTATTTCATACATCAGGTTAGATAACATTTCCTTTCTTGGTATCACATTAAGGGTCAATTAGCCGCAATACATGTCGACCTGCGACTATTTAGTTATGTTCAAATGGGTCCCCCCGCCCCCCTCCCTGTCCCCTGACGCACCCATAGTCGCCCAGCAGCCTCCTTTATGTGACTGGTGCACAGGACCCCCCTAGTATAGGGCAACACACAACCTCTGCTACTGCTGGGGGATTATATAAACACTTCTATATCAGCGGCTCTCTCCACCATCTCATCCTGCAACATGGGATGTCGTGTTGGCATGATGCCGCAGTGTGAGGCGCTATCCTACATGTATTCTCATATCAGGAGATAACGCTGCAGTACATGCACAGCGTATGTGACCGCTGTCCTCTGTGCGGCTTTATTGTCAGGGAATCTACCCTCTATAACGCATCCCCCTATATAACATATATAGTGTTGTCAGTATGTAGTTTATATACCCCATATCCCGTCCATGCACAGAGCATTATAATACTATCCAGGACATTGTGCAGCAGGAGAACGTGACTGCAGTCAGGGAACAGTCTCCATCAATATAAATTAGGTCAGACAAGGGAGAGACCTGCGACCGGCTCCCGTCACCACTGATCATCGTCAACCAGACATCCTACTGCATTTCCACATTGTGGAGGGATATCATCGAGATAATCTGAGTTTCCGGAATTACAGAGAATGTACTGACAACATGAGAGTTTTACTCGCTACATAATGACAATACAGTAGTGTACATTGTACACCGGGTTAATCTGGAGTCAGTACCTTGCATACCATATTAATCTAGATTTGAATACCTTTTATCCCAGTGTTAATCTGGAGTGAATGCCTTGCACACTGTGTTAATCTGGAGTGAATGCCTTGCGCACGGTGTTAATCTGGAGTGAATGCCTTGCGCACGGTGTTAATCTGGAGTGATTGCCTTGCACACGGTGTTAATCTGGAGTGATTGCCTTGCACACGGTGTTAATCTGGAGTGATTGCCTTGCACACGGTGTTAATCTGGAGTGATTACCTTGTACACAGTGTTTTTGGTGCAGGGTTCCTCCACTTGTACCACGATGTAGCTGTGCAGGAAGTTGGATGCAATCATGTCGGGGACAAAGGGGGTGTTATCGTCCTGGAAAACTATGGCTACAATGTCGTTACCGATGTGTCGTTTCCTCTGCAACTAAACAACAAGAAGCCGGGTGTCACCAACAGGCCCAAGTTACACTTGTCTATTTGGGACTTCTTTATCATTGTATGTTATTTATGCGTTTCATGATCTCCTCATGTACGGTGCTACGTAATATTCTGATGTTCTATCAATAAATGATGATAATAACTTTTCTATGGAGATTTCGGAAGCGACACCGATCTTGATAAATAAACTTAATTGTGTCGTCCAACAACAGGAACAGTTTAATTTTTATTTAATGTGACCAATGTGGTTTTGAGTTTCTCTCCATTATTGATTTGAGGATTCAGTAATGAATGCTCCAGCGAGTGCTGAGTAAGGTGGGTACAGAGCTCATCGTCCCCCTCCCCCCAGGTTTTTCACCAATATACATACGACATGTTCCAGGCAGAGACTGTCGTCTCTCCGTCTACCTGCTGAGCGTCGCCTTCCGTGTAGGGCAGCTTGGTGGAGATGTGGAACATGATTTCTTTGCCACGAAAGTTGCAGTAGATGGATTCTGTCCCAGTCTGTCCATGGGCCACATCCAAACCTCCCCGGAAACTGTAATATCAGACAGTGTAATCTGTGTGTCATTATGGTAAACCATTGAAATACCGATCTGTAGGGACACATGTAACGAATGACCTTCCACCAAAAATGCAGACTTACCCCTTAAAGTCTTGCAGGAGCACTCTCTCACCCAACAGGTCCAAGAATTCCACAAAGGCTGGACTCTCATCTATAGTACTAAACAATTCCTCTTCTGTGGTCTAAAAGTAAAGGAAAGGGTATGTCAACAGAGGTCACAAGTCAAAGGGACCCCTAAACCAACATCCGTCACTAGTCATAGACCCCTAAACCAACATCTGTCCCTAGACACGTGGACCCCTAAACCAACATCTGTCCCTAGACACATGGACCCCTAAACCAACACCTGTCCCTAGACACATGGACCCCTAAACCAACACCTGTCCCTAGACACGCGGACCCCTAAACCAACACCTGTCCCTAGACACGCGGACCCCTAAACCAACACCTGTCCCTAGACACGTGGACCCCTAAACCAACACCTGTCCCTAGACACGTGGACCCCTAAACCAACATCCCTCGCTAGACACATGGACCCATACGCCAACATCCCTCGCTAGACACGTGGACCCATACGCCAACATCTGTCCCTAGACAGATCCCATTTGCACATACGTCTCCTGAGACACCAACAATCTGACCTGTTTTGTTTTCTGGTAGATTACACCAAATTTAAAGTTATTGCTGATGACGTGTTCATCAAATGTGACGATGAGACGTGACGCCTGTCAGTAAAAATGAAAGGGGGGTAAAGAAAGATTAATAATGAACACAAGTTATTATATGATATTACACTGCATCACCAAGACAATCGTTACTACGCTTCTCATCCGTTAATCACTAGTTTTATACATGATAATGACAGATTGTGTGACCTGTAATATGTGAATCGTCCCTGACGGCAGCAGGGATAAGATATTAGCAGGAGATTGTATTCTGGGGAGAGGCAGAGTATTGTGTCATACAATGTATCAGATTCCGTGTTACAGTCTATGTAACGGGATTGAGTTTCCATTGACTCACCTTTGGGTAGAGGACGGGATGAAATCGATCCACGTTCACATCTTCACAAACCAGCTGAAAAACATAGATCAGCATGAAACGGCTTTGTCTGTTTTCCTGCATCAAAATGTTGTGTTTCTAAAACTAGCAGAAGACAAGTTTATCACTAGTTACCCTGCCCCCCCCCCCCCCCCCCCCCCTTGCTCTGTCCTCCCTGCTACTAAATGCATTATCCAAGCTGCAGGCTGCTTTATATGTTATATAACACCGCTATTTTCCATATGTGCATTAGAATTAATGTCAGTAAGGTCATTGAAAGGCATTGCGTTCATCAAGCCATGACTGGTAACAGAGGACAGTGGCTCCCGGTGAGGCAATGACTGAGTATTTTCATGAATTTGATATTTAGGTCTTCACAGTCTCGAACTGATGAACTCTGATTGGTGTTATTACATTTGTCTAAGGAAATGTGAAGGAAAAACTACTTCACAGAAAGGGTAGTGTGTAAGTGGAATATCCTCCCATCAGAGGTGGTAGAGACTAATACAATTTAAACATGCTTGGGATAGACATAAGAATATCCTTACAAAGAACTAAGGATCAAACAGGGTTTGAGGTTACCATAGGTTAAAAAACGGGCAGACTAGATGGGCCAAGCGGTTCTTATCTGCCATCAAATTCTATGTTTCTATGTATTGTAATTTGTGATATCAATAAATCTATTAATAGTGATTATCCAAGCCCACGTTCTGGGTATTTCTACTCTTGGCAGTTCATAATATTTTACCCTCTGTATTTCCCTTAGGATATTTTTATTCTCAACATGAGGTAAGATTGGTCCGCTATGTAATAAG
The DNA here is from genome assembly GCA_036250195.1 of Mixophyes australis. NCBI lineage: Eukaryota > Metazoa > Chordata > Amphibia > Anura > Limnodynastidae > Mixophyes > Mixophyes australis. Next base: position 102,921,150 of record JAVHZZ010000011.1, on the reverse strand, counting down.
GTTACATACGTGTCATAGCCTGAGGAGACCCTGCATGTGAACTTTATAATGTATGGATAAAGGACACAGTGAGAATATTATACGTTATGTTATCTCTGGGTGATGCTCAGTTATGTACAGACGTTAATGGGTTAACACAGAACAGGGATATTTGCACTTTGTTTCATTGTTTAATCAGTTCCCTTACTGTATTGTACCTTGTATGTTCAGTGTTGTGTGTACATGGAATGTGATTGTCTATTGTGCACAGTGCTGGATTAGAGACCATTGTGTAATACTAATTGTTCTAGAGGGTGTGTCTCTTTATACTACTCATTGATTGGCTATCTGTGTCCCCGTTCCTCTGTTGGGATTGGGCAGTTTTCCCACATGACCGGAGGGGTGGTAGTCCTCAGGTTATATAAAGGAGATGGCTGAGGGTAGTGGGGGGTAGTTGGGAGGGAGACTGGAGATATAACATTCATATATATCACAGAAGCAGGTATCGGTGGCATAACGCAGCACATGGACCCGTACACCAACACCCGTCACTGGACACATCACAACGCAGCACATGGACCCGTACACCAACACCCGTCACTGGACACATCACAACGCAGCACATGGACCCATACACCAACACCCGTCACTGGACACATCACAACGCAGCACATGGACCCATACACCAACACCCGTCACTGGACACATCACAACGCAGCACATGGACCCATACACCAACACCCGTCACTGGACACATTACAACGCAGCACATGGACCCGTACACCAACACCCGTCACTAGACACATCACAACCCGTCACTAGACACATCACAACGCAGCACATGGACCCATACACCAACACCCATCACTAGACGCATCACAACGCAGCATATGGACCCATACACCAACACCCGTCACTGGACACATCACAACGCAGCACATGGACCCATACACCAACACCCGTCACTGGACACATCACAACGCAGCACATGGACCCATACACCAACACCCGTCACTGGACACATCACAACGCAGCACATTGACCCGTACACCAACACCCGTCACTGGACACATCACAACACAGCACATGGACCCATACACCAACACCCGTCACTGGACACATCACAACGCAGCACATGGACCCGTACACCAACACCCGTCACTGGACACATCACAATGCAGCACATGGACCCATACACCAACACCCGTCACTGGACACATCACAACGCAGCACATGGACCCATACACCAACACCCTTCACTGGACACATCACAACCCGTCACTGGACACATCACAACGCAGCACATGGACCCATACACCAACACCCGTCACTAGACACATCACAACGCAGCACATGGACCCATACACCAACACCCGTCACTGGACACATCACAACGCAGCACATTGACCCGTACACCAACACCCGTCACTAGACACATCACAACGCAGCACATGGACCCATACACCAACACCCGTCACTGGACACATCACAACGCAGCACATGGACCCATACACCAACACCCGTCACTGGACACATCACAACCCGTCACTGGACACATCACAACGCAGCACATGGACCCATACACCAACACCCGTCACTAGACACATCACAACGCAGCACATGGACCCATACACCAACACCCGTCACTGGACACATCACAACGCAGCACATTGACCCGTACACCAACACCCGTCACTAGACACATCACAACGCAGCACATGGACCCATACACCAACACCCGTCACTGGACACATCACAACGCAGCACATGGACCCGTACACCAACACCCGTCACTGGACACATCACAACGCAGCACATGGACCCATACACCAACACCCGTCACTAGACACATCACAACGCAGCACATGGACCCATACACCAACACCCGTCACTAGACACATCACAACGCAGCACATGGACCCATACACCAACACCCGTCACTAGACACATCACAACGCAGCACATGGACCCATACACCAACACCCGTCACTGGACACATCACAACGCAGCACATGGACCCGTACACCAACACCCGTCACTGGACACATCACAACGCAGCACATGGACCCATACACCAACACCCGTCACTGGACACATCACAACGCAGCACATGGACCCATACACCAACACCCGTCACTAGACGCATCACAACGCAGCACATGGACCCGTACACCAACACCCGTCACTGGACACATCACAACGCAGCACATGGACCCATACACCAACACCCGTCACTGGACACATCACAACGCAGCACATGGACCCGTACACCAACACCCGTCACTGGACACATCACAACGCAGCACATGGACCCATACACCAACACCCGTCACTAGACACATCACAACGCAGCACATGGACCCATACACCAACACCCGTCACTAGACGCATCACAACGCAGCACATGGACCCATACACCAACACCCGTCACTAGACGCATCACAACGTAGCACATGGACCCATACACCAACACCCGTCACTGGACGCATCACAACGCAGCACATGGACCCATACACCAACACCCGTCACTAGACACATCACAACGCAGCACATGGACCCATACACCAACACCCGTCACTAGACACATCACAACGCAGCACATGGACCCATACACCAACACCCGTCACTGGACACATCACAACGCAGCACATGGACCCGTACACCAACACCCGTCACTGGACACATCACAACGCAGCACATGGACCCATACACCAACACCCGTCACTGGACACATCACAACGCAGCACATGGACCCATACACCAACACCCGTCACTAGACGCATCACAACGCAGCACATGGACCCGTACACCAACACCCGTCACTGGACACATCACAACGCAGCACATGGACCCATACACCAACACCCGTCACTGGACACATCACAACGCAGCACATGGACCCGTACACCAACACCCGTCACTGGACACATCACAACGCAGCACATGGACCCATACACCAACACCCGTCACTAGACACATCACAACGCAGCACATGGACCCATACACCAACACCCGTCACTAGACGCAGCACATGGACCCATACACCAACACCCGTCACTAGACGCATCACAACGTAGCACATGGACCCATACACCAACACCCGTCACTGGACGCATCACAACGCAGCACATGGACCCATACACCAACACCCGTCACTGGACACATCACAACGCAGCACATGGACCCATACACCAACACCCGTCACTGGACACATCACAACGCAGCACATGGACCCATACACCAACACCCGTCACTGGACACATCACAACGCAGCACATGGACCCATACACCAACACCCGTCACTAGACGCATCACAACCCGTCACTAGACACATCACAACGCAGCACATGGACCCATACACCAACACCCATCACTAGACGCATCACAACGCAGCACATGGACCCATACACCAACACCCGTCACTGGACACATCACAACGCAGCACATGGACCCGTACACCAACACCCGTCACTAGACACATCACAACCCGTCACTAGACACATCACAACGCAGCACATGGACCCATACACCAACACCCATCACTAGACGCATCACAACGCAGCACATGGACCCATACACCAACACCCGTCACTGGACACATCACAACGCAGCACATGGACCCGTACACCAACACCCGTCACTGGACACATCACAACGCAGCACATGGACCCGTACACCAACACCCGTCACTAGACACATCACAACCCGTCACTAGACACATCACAACGCAGCACATGGACCCATACACCAACACCCATCACTAGACGCATCACAACGCAGCACATGGACCCATACACCAACACCCGTCACTGGACACATCACAACGCAGCACATGGACCCATACACCAACACCCGTCACTAGACACATCACAACGCAGCACATGGACCCATACACCAACACCCATCACTAGACGCATCACAACGCAGCACATGGACCCATACACCAACACCCGTCACTGGACACATCACAACGCAGCACATGGACCCATACACCAACACCCGTCACTGGACACATCACAACGCAGCACATGGACCCGTACACCAACACCCGTCACTAGACACATCACAACCCATCACTAGACGCATCACAACGCAGCACATGGACCCATACACCAACACCCGTCACTGGACACATCACAACGCAGCACATGGACCCGTACACCAACACCCGTCACTGGACACATCACAACGCAGCACATGGACCCATACACCAACACCCGTCACTAGACACATCACAACGCAGCACATGGACCCATACACCAACACCCGTCACTAGACGCATCACAACGCAGCACATGGACCCATACACCAACACCCGTCACTAGACGCATCACAACGTAGCACATGGACCCATACACCAACACCCGTCACTGGACGCATCACAACGCAGCACATGGACCCATACACCAACACCCGTCACTAGACACATCACAACGCAGCACATGGACCCATACACCAACACCCGTCACTAGACACATCACAACGCAGCACATGGACCCATACACCAACACCCGTCACTGGACACATCACAACGCAGCACATGGACCCGTACACCAACACCCGTCACTGGACACATCACAACGCAGCACATGGACCCATACACCAACACCCGTCACTGGACACATCACAACGCAGCACATGGACCCATACACCAACACCCGTCACTAGACGCATCACAACGCAGCACATGGACCCGTACACCAACACCCGTCACTGGACACATCACAACGCAGCACATGGACCCATACACCAACACCCGTCACTGGACACATCACAACGCAGCACATGGACCCGTACACCAACACCCGTCACTGGACACATCACAACGCAGCACATGGACCCATACACCAACACCCGTCACTAGACACATCACAACGCAGCACATGGACCCATACACCAACACCCGTCACTAGACGCATCACAACGCAGCACATGGACCCATACACCAACACCCGTCACTAGACGCATCACAACGTAGCACATGGACCCATACACCAACACCCGTCACTGGACGCATCACAACGCAGCACATGGACCCATACACCAACACCCGTCACTGGACACATCACAACGCAGCACATGGACCCATACACCAACACCCGTCACTGGACACATCACAACGCAGCACATGGACCCATACACCAACACCCGTCACTGGACACATCACAACGCAGCACATGGACCCATACACCAACACCCGTCACTAGACGCATCACAACCCGTCACTAGACACATCACAACGCAGCACATGGACCCATACACCAACACCCATCACTAGACGCATCACAACGCAGCACATGGACCCATACACCAACACCCGTCACTGGACACATCACAACGCAGCACATGGACCCGTACACCAACACCCGTCACTAGACACATCACAACCCGTCACTAGACACATCACAACGCAGCACATGGACCCATACACCAACACCCATCACTAGACGCATCACAACGCAGCACATGGACCCATACACCAACACCCGTCACTGGACACATCACAACGCAGCACATGGACCCGTACACCAACACCCGTCACTGGACACATCACAACGCAGCACATGGACCCGTACACCAACACCCGTCACTAGACACATCACAACCCGTCACTAGACACATCACAACGCAGCACATGGACCCATACACCAACACCCATCACTAGACGCATCACAACGCAGCACATGGACCCATACACCAACACCCGTCACTGGACACATCACAACGCAGCACATGGACCCATACACCAACACCCGTCACTAGACACATCACAACGCAGCACATGGACCCATACACCAACACCCATCACTAGACGCATCACAACGCAGCACATGGACCCATACACCAACACCCGTCACTGGACACATCACAACGCAGCACATGGACCCATACACCAACACCCGTCACTGGACACATCACAACGCAGCACATGGACCCGTACACCAACACCCGTCACTAGACACATCACAACCCATCACTAGACGCATCACAACGCAGCACATGGACCCATACACCAACACCCGTCACTGGACACATCACAACGCAGCACATGGACCCATACACCAACACCCGTCACTGGACACATCACAACGCAGCACATGGACCCGTACACCAACACCCGTCACTAGACACATCACAACCCGTCACTAGACACATCACAACGCAGCACATGGACCCATACACCAACACCCGTCACTAGACGCATCACAACGCAGCACATGGACCCATACACCAACACCCGTCACTGGACACATCACAACGCAGCACATGGACCCATACACCAACACCCGTCACTAGACACATCACAACGCAGCACATGGACCCATACACCAACACCCGTCACTGGACACATCACAACCCGTCACTAGACACGTCACAATGCAGCACATGGACCCATACACCAACATTTTTACATTACAGGTCATGCTAGATACATTCTGCCCGACAGTGTATCTAACAAGGGGAGCAAAAGACAGGTAATACAGGCTATAATGATAAGTAATAGAAGAAACCATTGTGTCATGTCAGATGGATTTTACACAGTTAATGTCATTTGTATTTCTCACATGTCCCCTTTAGCGGTCTCTCCCCCGCCTGCACTCCTGAAATAAAACTATTAAAACGCTAATAAAAACTGTCAGGAATCAGGAAAATGCTCCTCTCACTTTTGCCATTTGCACAACGTTTGGGAACTCTGTGAGACAGGATATCGGGATGACGTCGTGGTACGTTTGGCATTTTGTCCTGAAACAAGATAACAGACGATCAGGGGTCTCACTCCATGTATATTGTGCTAACACATAAACAAAGATTAGTAAATAACCTCACTGGGGCAGTGGTTTCTAATGCAGTTTTTGCGACATATCCATATAAATCCGCATCACATTTAAGTGAATAGATGAAATATCAGACTGTATTTATATACATTTATATCTGGCTGTTTATATAGACAAGCAGTTCCTGAATACTAACTATTACCATGCTGATATCTTATACCACCATAGTTACAGTAAGTGAATATACAGCGCTCCGTTATATGACCGCCAGCTGTCCCTAATGCTGCTATACATTGTATTCTGGGGCTTATCATCATGAAGAATCACACACTGCTTCAGCGTCTCAGTATTGTCTATAATATATGTCCCATCACTTCCTCCACAAAATGGACTTTTACTGATACAATCATTGTGTTATTTCTGCTGATCGGCCCAATTGTGGCAATAGGAACAGTTCCTTTACTGCATAAACTCTGATAAAAACTCTGCAAAAAAAATGTGCAAAACACAACACTCCGTGGTGAGCTGGTACATTATAAAGGTGCACAGTGGTTAGCATTAGATATAGGGTGGCACAGTGGTTAGCATTAGATATAGGGTGGCACAGTGGTTAGCATTAGATATAGGGTGGCACAGTGGTTAGCATTAGATATAGGGTGGCACAGTGGTTAGCATTAGATATAGGGTGGCACAGTGGTTAGCATTAGATATAGGGTGGCACAGTGGTTAGCATTATATTTCCTCCCACTTACTGGTAGATTAATTGGCTGCTGACACCATTAAGCCTAGTGTGTCTGTCTGGTAGTGACTATAGATTGTAAACTGTGGAAGGGACTGATGTCAATGATTAAAAATTATTCTCTGTACATCGCTGCATAATATGTAGGCGATATATAAATGGTAATACATAAATTCACCTCTGAATCACAGAGACGCTGGGAATGTTTATATCTGTATAAGAAGTAAATAGATTGTAAGCTTGTGAACAGGACCTTCTTACCTCTGTCTGTATGTATTACCCAGTATTGTTTTATTATCATCATCACCATTTATTTATATAGCGCCACTAATTCCACAGCGCTGTACAGAGAACTCATTCACATCAGTCCCTGCCCCATTGGAGCTTACAGTCTAAACACACACACACGTCAATTTGATAGGAGCTAATTAACCTACCAGTATATACAGAATTAGTAGAGTTGGTGGCATGACGGCCTTCAGTATACAACACCTCATAGATATCTTGCTGATATGGGGGATGTTTTTTTTTTTTTTTTGGTGTAGGAGGAAATCGGAGCACCCGTGCAAACATGGGGAGAACATACAAACTCCACATAGATAAGGCCATGGTTGGGAATAGAACTCGTGACCTCAGTGCTATAAGGTAGAAGTGCTAACCACTGAGCCACCGTGCTGTCCTGTTTAATTACTGTTTGTTCCCAATTGTAAAGCGCTACGAAATCTGCTGGCGCTATACAAATAAATGATGACATGTTAGTTGTGTTCTCCTGTATAGATCAGCTGACATTCCTTCTGTGGTCCGTCCTCTAAAATATAATAACTGATATATAATAGGATTTACTGTGACATCAGGAATAATAAGGGACCCTCTAATCCCTGTAATAAGAGACTGTGTGTGATCCCCCCCGGGGCTATACATACCACAGTCAGTCACCCCTCCGGTCAGGACACCTAAAGCTCTGACATGAACGACGTATGTTATGTAATACGTACCGGAGCAGCAGGCGGAGGTGCTCCTGGTCTCCGATGACATCATACTTCAAAGAAAAGACCAGATGTCCCAGCGCAGCATCCACTGAGTAATAGTTAAAATGTTCCTAGGACACAACAGCATCATTTATTGTCAGACTAGTAACAAGCGTCTCCCTGTATACTGGGGTCATTGTGCTGTAACTAGCGTCACCCTAAATATGGGGTCAGTGTGTGGTAACCAGCGTCACCCTAAATATGGGGTCAGTGTGTGGTAACCAGCGTCTCCCTAAATACCTGGGCCAGTGTGTGGTAGCCAGCGTCTCCCTAAATACCTGGGCCAGTGTGTGGTAGCCAGCGTCTCCCTAAATACCTGGGCCAGTGTGTGGTAGCCAGCGTCTCCCTAAATACCTGGGTCAGTGTGTGGTAGCCAGCGTCTCCCTGTATACCGGGGTCAGTGTGCGGTAACCAGCGTCCCCCTGTATACTGGGGTCAGTGTGCGGTAGCCAGTGTCCCCCTGTATACCGGGGTCAGTGGGCGGTAGCCAGCGTCCTCCTGTATACCGGGGGCAGTGGGCGGTAGCCAGCGTCCCCCTGTATACCGGGGGCAGTGGGTGGTAGCCAGCGTCCCCCTGTATACCGGGGTCAGTGTGCGGTAACCAGCGTCCCCCTGTATACTTGGGTCAGTGTGCGGTAACCAGCGTCCCCCTGTATACTTGGGTCAGTGTGCGGTAGCCAGCGTCCCCCTGTATACCGGGGTCAGTGGGCGGTAGCCAGCGTCCCCCTGTATACCGGGGTCAGTGGGCGGTAGCCAGCGTCCCCCTGTATACCGGGGTCAGTGTGCGGTAGCCAGCGTCCCCCTGTATACCGGGGTCAGTGTGCGGTAGCCAGCGTCCCCCTGTATACCGGGGTCAGTGGGTGGTAGCCAGCGTCCCCCTGTATACCGGGGTCAGTGGGTGGTAGCCAGCGTCCCCCTGTATACCGGGGTCAGTGGGTGGTAGCCAGCGTCCCCCTGTATACCGGGGGCAGTGGGTGGTAGCCAGCGTCCCCCTGTATACCGGGGGCAGTGGGTGGTAGCCAGCGTCCCCCTGTATACCGGGGGCAGTGGGTGGTAGCCAGCGCCCCCCTGTATACCGGGGTCAGTGGGCGGTAGCCAGCGTCCCCCTGTATACCGGGGTCAGTGGGCGGTAGCCAGCGTCCCCCTGTATACCGGGGTCAGTGGGTGGTAGCCAACGTCCCCCTGTATACCGGGGGCAGTGGGTGGTAGCCAGCGTCCCCCTGTATACCGGGGGCAGTGGGTGGTAGCCAGCGTCTCCCTGCATACCGGGGTCAGTGTGTCCATGTGCTCTGGTATAATCTGTGTCCGGCGCTTTTGGGGATCCTGGTGTGAATTTACCTTTCCCAGGAAGTGTTTGCGGTAGAGCCGCGCCGTGTGGTTACTCTCCAGCTTCACCTTGCCACTCGGAGACTGGACATTCTCAGGGTCAGACAACAGAGAAAGGTCATGGTTGGTACCCTCAATCCAGTAGCCCCCAAACTGCGGTAAGAGGATGAGAGGATACGGTCCGTCTCGTCCCAGGACCTGTGGGACATAGAGAAGACACCAGATACCAGAACACGGGAGAAACCTGCTCATATATATGGGGGGGGGGGGTGTCAGTCTCACACAGTTATATCTGGAGGTCCAGCCCACCTCTATATACATATAATCTGATACAATTTATTTATTTCTGATTTACTACAACATTCAGCTCTGTGTCCTGTACGTTACCCCCAGGAGTAATGTCTGTCTATTATATTCATTTCTATAGGGTTACAAAGGGGGGCACAAGCCACAAATACCTTCACTAGCCTTAAATAACAGAACATTCCTTGTGTCTGGTGAAGACATTGGATCATAAAGAAATAACTGGAACCTTCTGATAATCAGTAGAGGACGAGTCCGATATGCGATACCTTGGAGTGTAAGCTCCTGTGGACAGGACCATCTTTACTTTGTGTTTCATGTCATTGTATATATTTGTATGATTGAGAGCATTAAACAACGTGTTAATATTATGTGTTATTTACACAGCATGGAATAAGTTGGTGCATTCTAAATACTTTATTGTGGCTAACTGAAGATATTTAAGCTGTTATGTATAAGTATAATATAACTGGTGCCATGGGCTCTGTCTATAGACAGTGTGTGTACGGTAAGTGCCCCCGATCAGTAGAAGTATAGCTGTCATTGCTATGTGTGAGCGTAGTGACATCACCTCTTACCTCGTGGACGCTGGGGTACGGGATATAATCCTCTTCCGTCTAGAGTGGGAAATAACACATTTATATTACTAGAACACTGTTACATTAACATCCTCTGCTATGTGCGTCACATTAAGGGACTAGAAATGACTAGTCCAAGCTGATATTAAACCTGGTTCCTCTCTGCGTAGCACAAAGTAATACTGGTCGGATACCTTTATTATGTGTAAATCTGACCTATTCACATCTTACTACTAATCCTCACATTACCTTCTGTACTATCAGGAGATCTCTCTGAGCAGACGGGTTGCTGTAATAGTGCAAACTGGTGCAGAAATAAGGTGGGCTGTGAGATATAGCAGTGAGCCCAAGTCACTGACATGTGAGGGAAGATCTTCCTTCAAGGTGATTGTAAGGTCTTCAGTGGAAATATAAAAAGATGAGATGGACCAAACGTATTTATTTACTAAACTTTCGTTTTAACCCTACTCTACCAAAATCACCACAACTCCAAAATCCAACCTATCCCCAATATTACGAAACCCTGGAATTATCCGCACACTAGGATCGGCAGCACAGCGACGCGCTTGCGGTAGGAGGGGCGGCACAATAATAACACTCCCACATAGTAAAACAGGGAGTTAGTTACTGTACCCCTCGTATTTCTGAAATAAGTGGTTGCTACTAATATAAGCTCTGCGCCCAGACACCACCAGGAATCCGGGGGGCTCAGTAGTCACCGACCAGGAATATATATCGGACTATAAACGTTTATTTATGAGACTGAATGATTACTCCTAGATAATAAAGATGGATTTACCTTCAGAGGGGGAGGGAGCGAGTATCTCTGTTCGTCCATTCTGCAGCCCTGAAACACAAAACGCACACAATACAGTGCATACGGCACTGGGCAGCCATGCTGGGTGTGAGGAACATAGGCGCTGACAGCCGTATCTGTTACTGATTATGATTTAAACATGGTACAGAGGCGGAACTAGCGAGCAGTGGCCTCGGTGCAGCTGGCCCCACTATCGCCATGGGCCCCGGTGCAGCTGGCCCCACTATCGCCATGGGCCCCGGTGCAGCTGGCCCCACTATCGCCATGGGCCCCGGTGCAGCTGGCCCCACTATCGCCATGGGCCCCGGTGCAGCTGGCCCCACTATCGCCATGGGCCCCGGTGCAGCTGGCCCCACTATCGCCATGGGCCCCGGTGCAGCTGGCCCCACTATCGCCATGGGCCCCGGTGCAGCTGGCCCCACTATCGCCATGGGCCCCGGTGCAGCTGGCCCCACTATCGCCATGGGCCCCGGTGCAGCTGGCCCCACTATCGCCATGGGCCCCGGTGCAGCTGGCCCCACTATCGCCATGGGCCCCGGTGCAGCTGGCCCCACTATCGCCATGGGCCCCGGTGCAGCTGGCCCCACTATCGCCATGGGCCCCGGTGCAGCTGGCCCCACTATCGCCATGGGCCCCGGTGCAGCTGGCCCCACTATCGCCATGGGCCCCGGTGCAGCTGGCCCCACTATCGCCATGGGCCCCGATGCAGCTGGCCCCACTATCGCCATGGGCCCCGGTGCAGCTGGCCCCACTATCGCCATGGGCCCCGGTGCAGCTGGCCCCACTATCGCCATGGGCCCCGGTGCAGCTGGCCCCACTATCGCCATGGGCCCCGGTGCAGCTGGCCCCACTATCGCCATGGGCCCCGGTGCACAGCTCCTTTTAGTTCCGACACTGCTACCAACTATTATACATGAAATATTAATATAATTAATGAACGTTACATGCTGATGGTTTCAAGGTACCTTTTGCAGCTAAATGCACCTCAGATGCCAAAGTCTAATTTCACTAGTTGGGTAAGTATGTAATTGATGGTATTAATACTAACCCTTATCCTGCACTATCTGCACATTGTTATATATATATATATATATATATATATATATATATATATATATATATATATATATATATATATATATATATATATTCTGCAGGATCCGCACTCACTAATGTGTTAGAGCTGATGGAAAGTCTAAATGGAAGATAGAACGGTCTATAAATTCATACGTCAGATATAAGTTATAACTGGCGGCTGGACGGAGACCTATTAAATACTTTGTTAATAACATATATCAGACAATGTCTCTGAATGTAAAGCAATGGGAATCAGCTACTACAATAAGGACATTTTACTGATAGGTTTCATATAAGAGCCTCTACCTGTTTACTCTTTAAACATTATATGTTTACCATTTAGATAATCCCAGAAATTGTCTTTATAAAGACACACACACACATGTGCTGCTACATCTACCTGGAAGGCCTTGGACACATTGGTGCTTTAAATCTTTTTTAAATAGTTTGTTCCAAATTTGGTACAAAAATACAATTAACAATGGTGTTTTCTTACTTTGTGCTTTGCAGCTCACAGATTAGTGTTGTTAGTATAAACTGTGTCCCAGGAACACTTACCTGCATCTTCTCAATCATCTCAAACAAGTCCGAGTTCTACAGGAGGAGACAAAGAAACGCGCGAGTTAGTGATTTAATTTACACACCCAGCACATGTAGCAGATCAGGGTCAGTTTCACTCTAAAGGAACTTTCCAAATGTCTCTTCAACCTCCCTAAAGCTGCAGCGGCCTTGTGTCCCATTGCAGCATCTGTATGTTCTTTATGCGATTAACTTAAATAAAAATAATTATTTTTTTCACTGCCTGATCCATCTATCATATTCTCACAGTCTTCCCAAGCCAAATATAAAACGTAACCTGTAAACCTATCATTAATAATTCAACTGAATATATAGGCTGGAGCGATAAGAAGCAAGCTGTAGCTTAATAGTACTTTGTAGCAGCACAGTGCAAGTGTTCATTACAGTGTAAAGAGCTAATATTCAGCAACATGCAACCTATCCGCTCACTAGGAGCCAGTGACATCACTGAGAGTGCAGCCTATCCAGTCACTAGGAGCCAGTGACATCACTGAGAGTGCAGTCTATCCAGTCACTAGGAGCAGTGACGTCACTGAGAGTGCAGCCTATCCAGTCACTAGGAACCAGTGACATCACTGATAGTGCAGCCTATCCAGTCACTAGGAGCCAGTGACATCACTGAGAGTGCAGTCTATCCAGTCACTAGGAACCAGTGACATCACTGAGAGTGCAGCCTATCCAGTCACTAGGAACCAGTGACATCACTGAGAGTGCAGCCTATCCAGTCACTAGGAACCAGTGACATCACTGAGAGTGCAGCCTATCCAGTCACTAGGAACCAGTGACATCACTGAGAATTGTGCCCACTTTCTGTAGCGCACATTGTAATATCCAGTTTCCACAAGTAGCAAAACACTCAGACTAATCTCAGCTGGAAAAGTGAGTCAGATGAAATGTGTTCTCATTGCACGTATAAATAAAACCGATTATTATGCAGAATACACAGATTATAAAGCTTTGTGCCCAGCTGGAGACTCTTTCAGGAGGACAATGAGGGGAGCACAGACGTCTTGCGCCGGCTCTCGTGTGACCGTGACATCGCAATGTGACTACAGAGTCACCTTGTGTAATACATCCAGGAACCTAGTACCCAGGGCACAGAGAGCGCCAATCACTGTACGTTCTCTGTCACTATCCGTTGGCTGCTTCTAGCGTTAAATCCTAATGTAGCATTTCCATAATATGATTTCTACATTCACACAGACAGACATTTATATTCTATGCAGTTGGTGATAAACGTTCTCGGTGCGCAGATTCTGCTCTCCTATTTCGCCTCCTACGTCAGTGTATCTTGGGTAGGAACAGAACCTGCAGCATCTGATTGTGTTACGTACAGATGCTTCAACCAGTTCAGTTAATTGATATAAAAATTCAACAATTCAGTGGAATTTCTCACATTTTTCATTCTAAAACAATGAAAGAAAGTCAATCACGTGGGGTCTGGCTTCAACTCGTTTGAGCTTAAATTGATACATTTATAACTTTGTGTTCACAGTTTGCATTAAAAATGTTTTAGATTATTTTTTCATTATTTCAAAATATTTAAAAACACAAATTTCATTGCAAATTTTCAATCAGGATCTATAGAGGATTGTACCGAGACCAATCAAATTTGGACTCTGAGCACCTCCAGTGTTAACAGTACTCCTGTGCTCAGTCAGTAAACGCCAAACCCACTGGGAGGAAGGGACGTATCTGACCTACTTATTGTATTCAATCTCAAGCTCCTACTCATGGGAGATGTCTCTAATTATACATCCACAGGGATAGTATGTCCTGTAGCCAATCAGATCATCAACCAGTGCTCACAGCGGTACACAGAATACCCTATAGCTATAGTACCACTGTTCCTACATCTTGGCCTACAGAAAAGCATTGTTCCTTCAGCACGTATCACTATACAGCATAGTATTACAACTTTATATCCCCTCTGTATATCGGACTTTCATTGTGTCTTGTAAACCAGCCCTACGGCTCAGAGTACTGTTTCATCTACACCTTCCCCTATAGCCCTGAAAGTTATTTTTCCCCGATAACTCACAGTATTATCCTTCTATACATAACTATAGATCACAGTATTATCCTTCTATACATAACTATAGATCACAGTATTATCCTTCTATACATAACCCTATAGATCACAGTATTATCCTCCTATACATAACCCTATAGATCACAGTATTATCCTTCTATACATAACTATAGATCACAGTATTATCCTTCTATACATAACCCTATAGATCACAGTATTATCCTCCTATACATAACCCTATAGATCACAGTATTATCCTCCTATACATAACCCTATAGATCACAGTATTATCCTTCTATACATAACCCTATAGATCACAGTATTATCCTTCTATACATAATCCTATAGATCACAGTATTATCCTTCTATACATAACTATAGATCACAGTATTATCCTTCTATACATAACCCTATAGATCACAGTATTATCCTTCTATACATAACTATAGATCACAGTATTATCCTTCTATACATAACCCTATAGATCACAGTATTCTCCTCCTATACATAACCCTATAGATCACAGTATTATCCTTCTATACATAACCCTATAGATCACAGTATTATCCTTCTATACATAACTATAGATCACAGTATTATCCTTCTATACATAACTATAGATCACAGTATTATCCTTCTATACATAACCCTATAGATCACAGTATTATCCTCCTATACATAACCCTATAGATCACAGTATTATCCTCCTATACATAACCCTATAGATCACAGTATTATCCTTCTATACATAACCCTATAGATCACAGTATTATCCTTCTATACATAACCCTATAGATCACAGTATTATCCTTCTATACATAACCCTATAGATCACAGTATTATCCTTCTATACATAACCATAGATCACAGTATTATCCTTCTATACATAACTATAGATCACAGTATTATCCTTCTATACATAACTATAGATCACAATATTATCCTTCTATACATAACTATAGATCACAGTATTATCCTTCTATACATAACCCTATAGATCACAGTATTATCCTCCTATACATAACCCTATAGATCACAGTATTATCCTCCTATACATAACCCTATAGATCACAGTATTATCCTTCTATACATAACCCTATAGATCACAGTATTATCCTTCTATACATAACCCTATAGATCACAGTATTATCCTTCTATACATAACCCTATAGATCACAGTATTATCCTTCTATACATAACCATAGATCACAGTATTATCCTTCTATACATAACTATAGATCACAGTATTATCCTTCTATACATAACTATAGATCACAATATTATCCTTCTATACATAACTATAGATCACAGTATTATCCTTCTATACATAACTATAGATCACAGTATTATCCTTCTATACATAACTATAGATCACAGTATTATCCTTCTATACATAACTATAGATCACAGTATTATCCTTCTATACATAACTATAGATCACAGTATTATCCTTCTATACATAACTATAGATCACAGTATTATCCTTCTATACATAACTATAGATCACAGTATTATCCTTCTATACATAACTATAGATCACAGTATTATCCTTCTATACATAACTATAGATCACAGTATTATCCTTCTATACATAACTATAGATCACAGTATTATCCTTCTATACATAACCCTATAGATCACAGTATTATCCTCCTATACATAACCCTATAGATCACAGTATTATCCTTCTATACATAACTATAGATCACAGTATTATCCTTCTATACATAACTATAGATCACAGTATTATCCTCCTATACATAACTATAGATCACAGTATTATCCTTCTATACATAACCCTATAGATCACAATATTATCCTTCTATACATAACTATAGATCACAGTATTATCCTTCTATACATAACTATAGATCACAGTATTATCCTCCTATACATAACTATAGATCACAGTATTATCCTTCTATACATAACCCTATAGATCACAGTATTATCCTTCTATACATAACCCTATAGATCACAGTATTATCCTTCTATACATAACTATAGATCACAGTATTATCCTTCTATACATAACCCTATAGATCACAGTATTATCCTTCTATACATAACCCTATAGATCACAGTATTATCCTTCTATACATAACTATAGATCACAGTATTATCCTTCTATACATAACTATAGATCACAGTATTATCCTTCTATACATAACTATAGATCACAGTATTATCCTCCTATACATAACTATAGATCACAGTATTATCCTTCTATACATAACCCTATAGATCACAGTATTATCCTTCTATACATAACCCTATAGATCACAGTATTATCCTTCTATACATAACCCTATAGATCACAGTATTATCCTTCTATACATAACCCTATAGATCACAGTATTATCCTTCTATACATAACCCTATAGATCACAGTATTATCCTTCTATACATAACCCTATAGATCACAGTATTATCCTTCTATACATAACCCTATAGATCACAGTATTATCCTTCTATACATAACCCTATAGATCACAGTATTATCCTTCTATACATAACCCTATAGATCACAGTATTATCCTTCTATACATAACCCTATAGATCACAGTATTATCCTTCTATACATAACCCTATAGATCACAGTATTATCCTTCTATACATAACCCTATAGATCACAGTATTATCCTTCTATACATAACTATAGATCACAGTATTATCCTTCTATACATAACTATAGATCACAGTATTATCCTCCTATACATAACTATAGATCACAGTATTATCCTTCTATACATAACCCTATAGATCACAGTATTATCCTTCTATACATAACCCTATAGATCACAGTATTATCCTTCTATACATAACCCTATAGATCACAGTATTATCCTTCTATACATAACCCTATAGATCACAGTATTATCCTTCTAGCTTAGTGTATTGCCCACTCTATCACTAATTCAGGGGCCACTTACCTGGGATCTGCTCATTACAAGCTCTGCGTCCACCTGTTGCCTCTACATGACCCACTTGCAGCTGGAGATGGTGTTTTGTAGAATATATATATATATATATATATATATATATATATAGAGGAGGCGTGTTGGCCCAGTGGTTTAATAATAACATACGTATGGATCAGAGATGTATAATTAGAGTGTAGTTGTATAATAATGACAGGTCAGACAGGTGGGGACTGTATGTAATTAGGTACCTGGTCTTATCAGGGGACAGCGTGTAGTGACAAACCTTTACCAGTTGTGTAACTTACTCAGAATATTACCACAGGACAAGGTGAGCTAGAAGGACTACCTAATCCAGGATCCAGGACACTCATAATAACGCTCATCTCTTCCTGAGACACAATTATCTGCAGCTTGTGTCAAACTCCTACAAATCCCAGTCCAGGGTGTTATGAACTTACCTTGTCCCCGCTCCGCTGCGCTGTCAGCGTTGTCTGGTAGCTGTATCCGCTCTGCTGTTCAGCGCTTCTCCCGATGGCGCCCCCGCACTTCCGGGTTCTCCCTGCATCTAGTCATGTGACTCCTGGGCGGGGAATTCAAATCTCTATATCTACTCTGCTCTGACACACTGCCTGTGTCAGAGCAATGTGTTTCCTGTTCCTGTGTACCTGACTCCTGTGATCCTGCTCCCTGTGTACTCCCATTTTCCTTCTACTCCTGTGTACCAACCTGGCTGTGTTATCGACTACTCTCTGGATTTCCCTCTGGCACCTGATATCTCCTGTGTCTCTACTCCTCTGGACCCATCTCCTGCTACGCACTCAACCGATTCCGTTCATCTAACCGGTTACTGCTCCAGACCTCCAAGCCCTGGAATTCACGGTTAGTGCCTGTATTTGCATCACTTTGTCATATTGCCTGTTTGACTACCCATCACTTGGAGCCTTCTCCCTTACGTCAGTAGGCTAACCTGGGGGCCGCGACCTGCGGTTCTTCGGTAGCAAAGTCCACCCTACCTTGCGGTGGTTCTTGGTGAAGACCGGAAGGCCGTTAGACTCCACGCCCTAGATAAGCCTGTGCAAATACTGACTAAGGCATCAGAACCGTAACACAGGGGAGGGCTGGCAAAATTTAGCCTGGGGGGGAGGGTGAGACTCGGCTCAGCAGCTTATTAGGAACATTTTAATGGACAAAAATGCAGGTAGCCCAGTGACCCGGCCCGAGGTAGCCCACTATGGGAGCGGCCTGCCCAGCCAGCCCCGGTCCGTGTCTCTGGAACCGAAGGTCTGGATGATGATAGGATCTCCCACTTCATTTCCAGGGAGGACTGTGTGCCTCTCAGCAGATGGAGTGATAGAAATATTACCACTGAAACCCAGGGGCAGAGGGCTGGCTCTCTACATTCTAAAAGTCAGCATTGAAAATCACAGAAAACAAACATTCCCAAAGGCCAACTACTGAGAGTACGAAGGAACTGCTCTGCGGACTGTAAACCAGCAAATTATCTCTTATGTGCTCTTAGTCTGATTCACACAGAACCGGAGACTAGTGTGTGTACCCCCAGTATAATTCCTTTCTTCTAATATTAAACATATGTGACGATATTCTAAGACCTCAGTAACTGTGCCGAAATTGTGTTTATGGATCGAGCACAAGAACAAATTAGTTCCCAGATTGGTGTTTTTTAAATTACAGAGAAGAATGATGAAAATGATCAAAGAAGGGATAATAAAGGTTATGATCACCTGATATCCAAAGAGATGGATACATTGCATACAGGGCACCCAAGAGGGAGGGAGGGCAGGTACTAATTACATGGGCCAGGACATGCCAGAGGACCCTCACTGCTGAATTTTATTTTATTTTTATTATATTTTGTTTTTAACCACAAATTAATTTTTGCCTCTGTCTTTTTTTTTTTTTTCTTCTTTGTCCGCGGGGGGAGGGGTGTCTCCACCCCGTTCATTGGTGTTGGGAGGGTAGTTAAAAAATAAACTAACATACTCACGTGATTGCAGTGCCGGCGTCCCTCCTCCTTCCACTCTGCGCTGCTCCTCACTGAATGTCGGGCATGACATCATCACATCACGCCCGACATTCAGTGACGAGTGGCGCAGAGAGGACCCAGACAGAAGAGAAGAAGAGAGATGAAATAAGCCAATACAAAGGTAAGCAAAGGAACAGAGGCAAAGGGAGGAAAGCAGAGAGGCACCGAATGATGAAGAAGGGGGGGGCACAGTGTGATGAAGAAGGGGGGGGGCACAGTGTGATGAAGGAAGGGGGGAGAGAGGCACAGTGTGATGAAGGAAGGGGGGAGAGAGGCACAGTGTGATGAAGAAAGGGGGGGAGATAGGCACAGTGTGATGAAGGAAGGGGGAAGGAGAGAGGGCACAGTGTGATGAAGGAAGGGGGGGCACAGTGTGATGAAGGAAGGGGGGGCACAGTGTGATGAAGGAAGGGGGGAGAGGCACAGTGTGATGAAGGAAGGGGGGAGAGAGGCACAGTGTGATGAAGGAAGGGGGGAGAGAGGCACAGTGTGATGAAGGAAGGGGGGGCACAGTGTGATGAAGGAAGGGGTGAGAGAGGCACAGTGTGATGAAGAAGGGGGGGCACAGTGTGATGAAGGAAGGGGGGGCACAGTGTGATGAAGGAAGGGGGGAGAGAGGCACAGTGTGATGAAGGAAGGGGGGAGAGAGGCACAGTGTGATGAAGGAAGGGGGGGCACAGTGTGATGAAGGAAGGGGGGAGAGAGGCACAGTGTGATGAAGAAGGGGGGGCACAGTGTGACGAAGGAAGGGGGGCACAGTGTGATGAAGGAAGGGGGGAGAGAGGCACAGTGTGATGAAAGGGGGGGGAGATGGGCACATTGTGATGAAGGAAGGGGGGAGAGAGGCACAGTGTGATGAAGAAAGGGGGGGGGAGAGAGGCACAGTGTGATGAAGAAATGGGGGGGGGGAGAGAGGCACAGTGTGATGAAGGAAGGGGGGAGAGAGGCACAGTGTGATGAAGAAAGGGGGGAAGGAGAGAGGCACAGTGTGATGAAGAAATGGGGGGGAGAGAGGCACAGTGTGATGAAGAAATGGGGGGGAGAGAGGCACAGTGTGATGAAGAAATGGGGGGGGGGAGAGAAGCACGGTGTGATGAAGAAATGGGGGGGAAGGAGAGAGGCACAGTGTGATGAAGAAATGGGGGGAAGGAGAGAGGCACAGTGTGATGAAGAAATGTGGGGGGGGGGAGAGAGGCCCAGTGTGATGAAGAAATGGGGGGGGGGGGGGGAGAGAGGCACAGTGTGATGAAGAAATGGGGGGGGGAGAGAGGCACAGTGTGATGAAGAAATGTGGGGGGGGGGAGAGAGGCACAGTGTGATGAAGAAATGGGGGGGGAAGGGAGGCACAGTGTGATGAAGAAATGGGGGGGGGAGAGAGGCCCAGTGTGATGAAGAAATGGGGGGGGGGGGGTGAGAGAGGCCCAGTGTGATGAAAGGGGGGGGAGATGGGCACAGTGTGATGAAGAAATGGGGGGGGAAGGGAGGCCCAGTGTGATGAAGAAATGGGGGGGGGGGGGAGAGGCCCAGTGTGATGAAGAAATGGGGGGGGGGAGAGAGGCCTAGTGTGATGAAGAAATGGGGGGGGGGGGGGAGAGAGGCCCAGTGTGATGAAAGGGGGGGGAGATGGGCACAGTGTGATGAAGAAATGTGGGGGGGGGGGGAGAGAGGCCCAGTGTGATGAAGAAATGGGGGGGGGGGGAGAGAGGCACAGTGTGATGAAGAAATGTGGGGGGGGGGAGAGAGGCCCAGTGTGATGAAGAAATGGGGGGGGGAGAGAGGCACAGTGTGATGAAGAAATGGGGGGGGGAGAGAGGCACAGTGTGATGAAGAAATGTGGGGGGGGGGGAGAGAGGCACAGTGTGATGAAGAAATGGGGGGGGAAGGGAGGCCCAGTGTGATGAAGAAATGGGGGGGGGGGGAGAGAGGCCCAGTGTGATGAAGAAATGGGGAGGGGAGAGAGGCCCAGTGTGATGAAAGGGGGGGGGAGATGGGCACAGTGTGATGAAGAAATGTGGGGGGGGGGAGAGAGGCCCAGTGTGATGAAGAAATGGGGGGGGGGGAGAGAGGCACAGTGTGATGAAGAAATGTGGGGGGGGGGAGAGAGGCCCAGTGTGATGAAGAAATGGGGGGGGGGAGAGAGGCACAGTGTGATGAAGAAATGGGGGGGGGGAGAGAGGCCCAGTGTGATGAAGAAATGGGGGGGGCGAGAGAGGGCCACAGTGTGATGAAGAAATGGGGGGGGGAGAGAGGCCTAGTGTGATGAAGAAATGGGGGGGGGGGGAGAGAGGCACAGTGTGATGAAGAAATGGGGGGGGGGAAGAGAGGCACAGTGTGATGAAGAAATGGGGGGGGGAGAGGCACAGTGTGATGAAGAAATGGGGGTGCACAGTGTGGTGAAGAAAGGGGGGGACTATAACTCAACTATAAGGGGGGCCCCATGAAGTTGTTATACCGGGGCTCTGAATTCCCCTTGGCAGCCCTGATTGCATATAACATAGCAGGCGTACAGAATTCAGTAAAAATATCACCAAAATGTCCAAAAGTTATATTAATTGTTGTTCAACATTTGTGACATAACTGATCCATTTTAGCTGTGAGAATCCGAACGTTGGTCCTAACATGACATGACAGAGTTTAATAACGTGGTATAAATTGTATTATTATTTTTATAACTATTCCACAGCATATACATGGGGATAGAGACACATATAGTCGGTTATTATATAACGTGCATCACGTTATAACGGCACTTTAACTATCTATTTTATTTTTTATTTACTTTTATTATATTTTTGGCCTGTATGAGTATTTTAGGAAACTTATCACACCCAAAGGTTTAGATAACAAATAAAAATTATAACAAAAAGTAAAAAATAATAAACATAATCATTACTAATGATTATTTAATTAGACTGTTCTACTCAGTGTTTAGATGGTCTATCGGACTATTTGGAAGGGTTAATGACCCTGTTCCTTTAAATGATTCAACATTTTTGTTTACAAATTCTAATAATATTATTATGACAGGTGTATATATGCTGTAGGTATAGATCTTTTATACACCGAGGCTGACCTAGGTGACTCCAGAGTGTATGAAGAAGGACAATTCTAATCTTCCATTACCCTGAAACACAAGGGGATAAATTTATTGAGATGATGCCTATAGCAACCAATCAGATTCTAGTTATCATTAACTTAGTACAGTCTACAAAATGACAGCTTGAATCTGATTGGTTGCTATAGGCATCATCTCTATAAATGTACCCCCGAACTCTTCAACAGACCCCGATTCAAACTGTGGCCTCAAAATTTGCAGCTCGTCTTCACAGTACAGATTCACCGATCATAGCTCTCGCTCCCTGTTGATGTTCATAATAGTGTTTTAAAATTTTTAAAAAAGAAAAATGTAAATAATATTTTGAAGGATTAAAAAGTATTTCCCCCTTTTTGTTTAAATCTATCTGCGATCACTACTGCGTCCAAAAGCGCCACATTATTTGTAGCACAACTTGGACGTGTGATTCTCTGACTTAGTTTTGTGGCTCCACAATTCCAGAAATAATAATGAACTTTCGAGTATTGAAAGACGTCCGACTCAAACATCCCTATTCATGACAAAACCAGATTACTGAGAAGTAGCAGGACCGCAGCAACGGCCCCGGCTCCTGATGGGAAGTAACGATGGATCTCTCTGTACGCTGGCAACATTTACTGATTCCAGGGACCGAATTAAGGTTACGGACAGGATGTTCCGTAAAGCCTATTCTTATGCTGGAAGATCAATGACGAAGTCATGGATTACCTGAGACGTTCACTCTTCCAATTCCACGCAAATCGTGACTTTCTGCCAAAATACATTAACCAGGAGGACACAAAATGGCGCCCAAGACGGAGCAGATGAAAGATTCTCGGGCTATCCTGGGAGAACTAACAGGTATAGAATATGGAGCAGATATAACTAATCCGCACTCACAAGGGGACGTGCATGAAACTGGTGCACAGGATAAAAGGTTGTGTAGTAAAGTAATCACATGTTGCCTGTAACTTTCTGGTGCCGTTTATCTACAGCCTGAGATTGTGGAGAATATAGAAGAGAAGATTCTGATTAACCCCTTAAGGAGCGGTTCCTGGAGAACATAGAGACGGAGATTGCTGGGTTATGCAGCAGTGGATGAACGTAGCGTAACGCAGAGATTGTTCTGGGAGAGGTACGAGCTGTGCACGTGGTGTGCGGGGCTGCGTGGGCTCTCAAATCCACTTGGTAAAAACAAATACTTCAAAATAGATTAAATATAAGTAAATGAAAATCGTTAAACATTGAAAAAATGATTTGTTATAATAATAAAACATTTTCTGTGATTTTTTTCCGTTCTGTCTGTCCTGAGGTGGTGATAACAGAACACGTATTACGCCGGTGTCGTATGTTTCATGTACAGGGCGATATGACAAAGTCTTTTCGTGGGGGAGAACAACATATTTTGAAATAAATCTTGGACACCATAAGCTGTCAGACGCTGGAGGGTTCTTACATCAGGAGATGACAGAGTGTCAGTGTTAGAAGTTCCGGGCTGGAACAGATTTGTGGACAATAGTTGTGCCCAGTGTTTCATACAAGAACAGGATAAGATGAGGATAGTGCCGGCTCCAGGTTATACAGACAGATAATCTTACTAGACTACTCTATGGTCCTACAGGTTCTGAGCGACACCTATTGTCAGCTGCACAGAGAGCGGACGTGGGAGAGATGCGCTGGAGGCAGAGACAGAAGTAACCAGGACTGACGTATAGAAACTATCAGGATTACACCATGCCTGTAGCAGTGAGGATCAGGATACAGGAGAGCGTGTATATTACTAGATGTGTCTGCCGCTCCCTGGTCATCTGATAAGGCTTCCACCACTGTACATACACTGATCAGCCACAACATTAGGACCACCTGCCTAATATTGTGTAGGTCCCATAGAGGCATGGACTCCACAAGACCTCTGAAGGTGTCCTGTGGTATCTGGCACCAGATCATTTAAGTCCTGTAAGCTGTGAGGTGGGTCCTGCAATTTTTCCAGCACATCCCACAGATGCTCGGTCAGATTGAGATCTGGGGAATTTGGAGGCCAAGTCAACACCTTGAACTCTTTATCATGTTCATCAAACCAGTCCTGAACAATTCCTGCAGTGTGGAGGGCGCATTATCCTGCTGAAAGAGGCCACTGCCATCAGGGAATACCGCTGCCATCAAGGGGTGTACTTGGTCTGCAGCAATGTTTAGGTAGGTGGTCAAAGTAACATCCACATGAATGCCAGAAGCCAGAAGCCAAGGTTTCCCAGCAGAACATTGCCCAGAACATCACACTGCCTCCGCCGGCTGCCTTCTTCCCATAGTACATCCTGGTGCCATCTTTTCCCCAGGTAAACGACGCACACACACACCCGGCCGTCCACATGATGCAAAAGAAAACGTGATTCATCAGACCAGGCCACCTTCTTCTATTGCTCCATGGTCCAGTTCTGTTGGTCACGTGACCATTGTAGTTGTTTTCGATGGATATTAACCACTGTATACCAGGAACACCCACAAGACCTGCCGTTTTGGAGATGCTCTGACCCAGTCGTCTAGCCATCACTATTTGGCCCTTGTCAGAGTCGCTCAGATCCTAACACTATTTCAAAAACTGACTGTTTAAAAAAGCTGAATGTGAACTTGCTGCCTAATATATCCCACCCCTTGACAGGTATCATTGTAAAGAGATAATCAGTGTTATTCACTTCACTTGTCAGTGGTTATAATGTTGTGGCTGATCAGTGTGACAGGAATATGACAGTGATACAATGTAGCAGTAGGAGAAGTGGCGGTAAGATATACTCCGTATACCCCTATTTCCACAACGGTGTGTGTGTGTGTGTGTATATAATATGTAATATAATATGTAAGTGACCGAAGTGTTATAGTAGTACAATGAAAGCAGTAAGAGAATTGGCAGAAGTGACGTATACTCTCCCACTTCCACCACTGGGGATATATATATATATATATATATATATATATATACTGTAAGTGACTGGAATGCGATAGTGTTACCGTGTAGCAGTAGGAGAAGTAGCACGCGCCCCGTATACCCCCCACTTCCACCACTGGGGATATATATATATATATATATATATATATATATATATATATATATATATATATATATACTGTAAGTGACTGGAATGCGATAGTGTTACAGTGTAGCAGTAGGAGAAGTAGCACGCGCCCCGTATACCCCCCACTTCCACCACTGTATTGTTTAGAAACAAAGGGAGCAATATAAGTTTTTAAACTATCTGGACAGCTCTCTTCTGTGTCTGACACTCACAGTGTCTTTGCGGTAGGAATATCATCATCTAAACATACAAACCGTGCAGCGAGACATTTATACCCAGCGTTGTACACACCACACAACGCTTGTGAACACGTTGGGGCTCTCGTTACTGACACAAACCCTGGTCACCATTATACACACTGACAGCAGGACTTGTGTTTCCATCATAAATAATACAGGGGTCCACAATCTCCCCCTGATACATACTACACATGCTCAGCGTATACTGGCAGCATCTCACAATACTGAGAGACGACTGTGACAGACGTATTATACAATATTTTCCAGACAGACGAGGAGGTGACGTTTTCCTAGGCTGACAGTTCATCCATAATAACTTTCATTATCTGTTACTATTCAGCAGCACATATAATACTGTATATGTAATACACTCACACAATACGCCTCCAGGGATACTACCTGGTCCTTCTCTGAGTCCTCAGGAGACACATATCCATTGGTGCCCTCCATCCTGCAGCCACCGGGCTCAGCCCTCACCGGCTCCAGACTCTGCAAACTTCTGAAACTTTCTGCTCCTTACCACCTTCTCGCTGCTAGATCCCTGCCTCCTGTACCCTCCC
Organism: Mixophyes australis; assembly: GCA_036250195.1. Lineage (NCBI taxonomy): Eukaryota > Metazoa > Chordata > Amphibia > Anura > Limnodynastidae > Mixophyes > Mixophyes australis. Next base: position 102,894,008 of record JAVHZZ010000011.1, on the reverse strand, counting down.
ACCCGGCTGCCTCTCATGCCAGACAGCCCTGTGTGTTTAGTGGGCGGAGAGCCATGAAGCAGCTGGCAGGAGGCAGGTACAGTCACAGGAAGAGACGGCAGCAGCTGAGCTGATACAGCAGGAAGAGTGAGGCTGCTCCCTCAAGTCTAAACTTCCCTCATAAGTAGCATTTGTCACCTTGACCCAAGAGCTTGCCATCTATTCCTAACACAGGGAGAGAGAGTGTCGCTGAGCGTTTTCCTAAACTGATCATTATTCTGCAATGTGTAGATTACCACCCAGACGGATCCTCCTCTGTGACTGAAGAGCTTGCAATCCATCCCATAACACGCACACAGAGAGCACGTCACATGCGCGTTAAAGGTTTTACTAAACTGATCATTATTATTTTCAAATTCTTTTTACCAGAAGTTACATTATAATACATCAGGCATGTATTGTACATTCACAATACTCCGAAGGAACACAAGAAGTCATTTATACCATGTTATTCCCGTTACCTGAACCAATGACATGAGATTAAATAATGTGGTTTGAACGAGTCACATTTGTTGCTCTGGGGACGAAATACTTTTATGATTTTTGACTAAATAATTGCTTAGTAGACATGTAATAATTTCATATAAAGTTAGGGTATCTAATCATAGTTTTAGGTTATACCAGGCTGATAATTGCTCTGTACTGAATTCTACTGCAATGTGTGGATCTGATCCCCATCCTTGTCCCAAGAGCTTGCCATCTATTTCTTACCCTCACAAGGTAAGACAATGTCACAGGGTCACTGAAACTTTTACTAAACTGATGACTCCGCATTGCTGCAATGTGTGGATCTCCCCCCCCATCATTCCCTCTAGCTTTGTGTCACCGAGATAAAGCAAGTTCTGGCTACAGAGTGACAACAATCTCTCCTCCAGCTGGGAGGTTTGTGGCTGAGGGTCCGGGACCACCTGTCGAAGATGTCACTGTCCCCATACTGGGAGAGGGGGGGTCGGTCAGACACACCATGTATATCGTATATATACAAGTAATACCACGTCATCTGGACCAGTACAGCCGATTATACCCAGGACCAGATCCGGTTCCCCGTAGCTGCTGTCCCTCATTTACCTGCCCCCACTCCCTCCCCAGCCCCCAAGCTCAGGTGCCCCCCCCACCCGGCCATCTCTAGTTTCTCTGCTCTCATTGTCTATTCTGTGCTATAGAGATGGATAAACATGTGTAATAGAGACGGGAGCTCTGTACATACAACATATGTCACAGTCTGCGCATGAGCTCAGACAACCCAGCAATTAGTATCTGTGCAGGTGAATCAGACGCTGAGGAACAGATCTGGTCACCATCCAAATTCCTTCATGGGAACGGCCTTGAGTCTCCCCCATAGGAGGCGATAAGCGCTCACACCCTTGTGTCAGTATGTGACACATTGTAACACTATGTAGTGATTCTGGACTATTGTATCAGGATAAAACACAACACTTCCTCCAGCTGTCATTGATGCACAAATCGCTGTAAAATTGGTCACATTCATTTCTTTGCACAATCAAATCAATAAACAATCGCAACACACATAGAACAATTGTATTTTTAACAAACCAATCTGGTTTTAATCAGATTATTTGTCAAGAAAACAGGGATCTCTTTAGGCACATAGAAACATTTTGCTCTGGCAGTATAGCAGGCCTGGCCTACATGCGGCTCTCCAGGTGTTGTGAGACTACAAGTCCCAGCATGCTTTGCCAGTAGAGAGCCGGACGATAGCTGGACGATAGCTGGCAGAGCATGCTGGGACTTGTAGTCTCACAACACCTGGGCAGGTTTGCCAGGACAGCAATATAGTAAATAATGGTCTTGCCTAATCCTTTCTCTATAGTTTCCCAACAGGCTCCGACACCAGCCGTATAATCATCTCCTTCTAATTGCTCAATGAAGCAAGATTCTGTCAGGACAAAAAACAAACTTAATCTTGTGTATGATTACACAATTACATTACATAGGCCTCAATGACCACAGGATGGAGACATTACCCGGGCGGGTGAGAACTATTTATACTGATTTCATTTACATCCCCCTGCGCGGGGCTCATGCACCGGGTACGTTCTGCGCTGTCATATTATCCATCAAATATCAGGATGATGGTCAGTTAAACAGGAGAACGTGTCATATCTGGACACCAAAGCAGGAAAGATATAGCAACTATATAAATGTATAAATATATACATATATACTCCTATACGTATGTATGTATTGTATTATGTAGATGGAACCTTCAACAAAATATGTTTAGTATCTCCATAAAGGTTACATAAATTAGGGGCATAATTCATGGATTTAAATAATAATAATTTAAAAAAAAATGCTTCTCCTTTGAGGCGGCTGTGGTAGGCACGCCACTGCAGTGATTGGCTAGCACAGCAATGTGTTAAGTCTTACCGCTCAGGGTCATAGGAGCATCATAGGAGCATTTGATTAACTGCCTCGTTGTTATGTGATTTTTAATTGTCAAAAATCACTTCTATGGGGTGTCTAATAATAAATAATATATTTACTAAATTATGGTTCCAAACTAAGGTCCTGTCTGTTCTGAAAATAATATTTATAATTTGCTCAAGTATATTATAAGGTAAATATAAATGTGTATAATGGCGGAGACGCCGGAGAGGAACATTTGGCATATTCTCTGACACGGGTTCAGCGTTTAGTAACAGAACAAGTTGTGTAAGTTCTCTGGATAAACAGGTCCTCGTAGTAGAAGCCAACCTTCAGTTACCAGTAGAGGGGAGATGGAGGAATGATGGTACAAAGCCAGCGAGGGCGAGTTCTGTACGCGGACACCAGGGCTATTTCTGACAATACTGCAGAGGAAACACAACACAATCAGACCATCTCGGCTGAGAATAAATGATGTGTGAAGGTGAATAAAGCAAAGAATCAGCCATCGGGTGATGAGTTCACCAAGGACGTCTTCTTAAAGCAACAGAGCTGAGAAGTCCTAATATCCAGCAGCCCCCTAATAGCTGCAGGGTGACCCCTGTCTGTGAAACAATGGTGATATAGGGGATATTCTGTCACTAGTGTGGCTCTATCCCGGGAAAACGTTGGGATACGTAGAGTAGGAACTAACATCATGGGTTCGATGCATCCCATAATCTATGGTCCAATGAATCGAGTGTTCTGTAAGAGATGATACTTTGAGCCTGATTCACTGAGGAACATAACGCCCTTCTATGATCTATATTTTGCATTTGTTCACTCTGCTCTTGCGCAAAACCAAAACATACGCCAAAGGACGCAGTTCATCTTCACACGTAAATGACACTTCTGACTGCCTATAATAATGAGCGGTGGAACTGGGGAGGGCGGGGACGTATGCACGTGGTCAATGTGCAATAAGGACACGCCAAGGTCAAGCACAGGCAGCAGCGTCCGATCTAGGCATTGGGCATCTCTTAGGTAGGTGTAAGTGCCGAGTGATAGTGATGACGGTTGTGTATGCAGCTACAATATGTGTTTACAATCCGGAGCACCTCTAAAAACGTGTTTTATGGGGGGGGGGGGGGGGGGAGTGAAAATTGGTAAATATAGTCCAGGATAACCTCTTTAACAAAATGTTAAAAGACCACCAGGGTATTATATACCTCAAAGAAAGAAGAGGAAAGAAATTCCAGTATGAGTTTACAACTCTTTCCTTGGCCTTTGGTTACGGAGACTTTCAGAGATGACTAGTGCCCAAATCGAATACAAGATCAAGCCCATTGATGTAACTGTGATCTTGCCCAGTAGTTGACTTGAGTTCTACTGATCCCAGCACCCACAGTAGAGACAGCGGGAGAGTTACGTGGGTCAGACTTCCGAGACCAGTGAGAGCTACGAGAAGACACTAGTGAACACACTGGGTACGATAGAGCACCAACACAGAGACCACCGATTTAATAAATATAGTAAGACCGTGAAGCCAGGAAGCAGAGCCCTGTGTGATACCGCCATGTCTACTGAGTACAACAAAGAACAAAACAAGAGTCTGGTGCCCATTATTCCAACAACTGTGATGGGAACTGCACCTTACACCGGTGTCACAAGGGCCATTTTTCACCCTCTGACCCACAGAGCCCGGGGATATAAGAGAGGGAGACTGAGCCAGCCTGGAGGGACCCTGTGTGAGACGTTGGTGCAAGTGTGGAGAGCACCAGGCTCATCATCACCTCTTACAAGGCACAGAATGCGTCACAGAGGCTACACCTCTATTCTAGCTTCCACACAGCGAGGGGCATAGAGAACGCAGGAGCTGCTATCATGGGCCGATATGGCAGAATGCCCGTCCCCAGGGAGAGTCGGTGGGAGAAGAGAATTTAAATATGGTTCCACCAATCCCAGAGGAGCTTCAGACATATGCACCTGTGGACGGGGTACCCAGGGTGAGTACTACAATTGCACAATCTACTGCCCACTGGGCGCACATAGATCACTTAACCCTTTAAAGGGACATTACAGTAACGTGTATTATCACTTGCCCGTGGATATGTGATTATACCTCAGCTCAGCAGACATGATGGGGCTATATCTGTACAAGGAGCAGACTGACCGGTACATTATAGTTACAGATATTAAAGAGGGAACAAGCAAAGCTCAGTCTGTCTGCTGTGCAAGCGGGGAAGGGGGCAGCATGCCGGAGTCAGACTTACCTTAAATTGGGGAGCACTTTCGAGGGGAGTGGCGTTTGCTCTGGATAAATCTAGGGTGTAAGAAATGAGTTGGCTCTGTTCATCATGACGCCTGTAAGTTAGAAAGGAGAAGGATTGTAAAGAAGATATGACATCATAGGGTGGTAGGTGTGATGTCACAGCGCCACCTGTTACTGAGCAATATAACTGCACCCACCACATAAAACACTGAACCCAAATGCCTAATCTGCCCCCTCCTCACACCCCTAAGAGGTGCATTTTCTCATAATATCTAAAGTGTGAGAAGGAGGGACTCTGCTCCTGGAAGAAATTGTTTACAGGAACAGTATTATACTGTTCATGGAGTGACATTGTAATAATACTGTGATGATGTCACCGGCCACTGATTATACCAACAATAGATAATCACACTAATAATGTTACACCTATGTTATAATGTGATAGATGTAGGCTATATCACCCCCCACATTCTATGCCACCCCCCCCCCCCCCTACCCAGGACACAAAGCACAGGTAACGGAACACTTGTATAATGTACAGGTAGCAGAACACTTGTATAAAGTACAGGTAACAACACTGGTATAATGTACAGGTAACAGAGCACTTGTATAATGTACAGGACACAGCACAGGTAACAGAGCACTTGTATAATGTACAGGACACAGCACAGGTAACAGAGCACGTGTATAATGTACAGATAACAGCACAGGTAACAGAGCACTTGTATAATGTACAGGACACAGCACAGGTAACAGAACACTGGTATAATGTACAGATAACAGCACAGGTAACAGAACACTTGTATAATGTACAGGACACAGCACAGGTAATAGAACACTGGTATAATGTACAGACACACACAGTACATGTAGTGGAACGTAGGGGCAGGATATTATCAATGGGTTATAAAGTGACAGGTCAGCCATAGAACCAGCAGGACACGGGCCCAGTCCATTGTAACGAGACCCCGTTCTGTGTTTATTTGGGGGTCGCTGGCTGGAGCTTGTGTATCCGGAAAGGAGAGTAGCGCAGGATACCTCTGGGGACTGGGGTTAGTCGGATACACTGTGTAGTGTGGACTATATCGGGTTAAACACAGAGGGAAGAAGGAATAATAGCAGCACACAGCGGATCCAGGATATATACATCCTGTTTGTACTTGTAAAATGTACCTGAGAGGAAGTGTTACCTGTGATACCACCTGGGCTGTCAGGTGAGGGACCAGTGTCTCCTGTACACAGATCTGTACCCGGGTCCAAAGCAGGATAACTATATAACACCCCATCCGAGGCACCATCATATATACTGACACCTGTGAGGTATGAGGCACCATCATATATACTGACACCTGTGAGGTATGAGGCACCATCATATATACTGACACCTGTGAGGTACGAGGCACTACTATATACTGACACCTGTGAGGTATGAGGCACCATCATATATACTGACACATGTGAGGTATGAGGCACTACTATATACTGGCACCTGTGAGGTATGAGGCTCCATAATGTATACTGACACCTGTGAGGTATGAGGCACCATCATATATACTGACACCTGTGAGGTATGAGGCACTACTATATACTGACACCTGTGAGATATGAGGCACCATCATATATACTGACACATGTGAGGTATGAGACACTGTACTATATACTGACACCTGTGAGGTATGAGGCACCATCATATATACTGCCACCTGTGAGGTACGAGGCACCGTACTATATACTGCCACCTGTGAGGTATGAGGCACCATCATATATACTGCCACCTGTGAGGTATGAGGCACTGTACTATATACTGCCACCTGTGAGGTATGAGGCACTACTATATACTGACACCCGTGAGGTATGAGGCACTGTACTATATACTGCCACCTGTGAGGTATGAGGCACTACTATATACTGACACACGTGAGGTATGAGGCACATCATATATACTGACACCTGTGAGGTATGAGGCACTACTATATACTGACACCTGTGAGGTATGAGGCACCATCATATATACTGACACCTGTGAGGTATGAGACACTGTACTATATACTGACACCTGTGAGGTATGAGGCTCCATAATGTATACTGACACCTGTGAGGTATGAGGCACATCATATATACTGACACCTGTGAGGTATGAGGCACTGTATTATATACTGACACCAGCGAGGTATGAGGCACCATCATATATACTGTCACCTATGAGGTATGAGGCACTGTACTATATACTGCCACCTGTGAGGTATGAAGCACTGTACTATATACTGCCACCTGTGAGGTATGAGGCACTGTACTATATGCTGCCACCTGTGAGGTATGAGGCACTGTAATATATACTGCCACCTGTGAGGTATGAGGCACTACTATATACTGACACCTGTGAGGTATGAGGCACCGTACTATATACAGACCTTGTGAATCACACTGAGAGGCTGATTTATCATAAGGGGTACCTCGCCAGCAGTATGTCTCATGTCCCCCCATATAATACAGAGTGAGCAGCGATATCCTTGAGATTGGCGGTTAGTAATGCGGAGGCTCTCGTACTGCCGCCATACCTGTTCTGTGTTTCCCATCTCAGGACGATGACAGGTCAGAAATAAAGCGTTATTATAGGGATACAGCATTTACTGTCAAAAGGTTTCAAAATATATATTTTCTTTAGTCTAAAATGTTTTATCATGTTTGTTATTGGAACTGGAAGGTGAAATCTCGCCCATCAGTTCCCTCCACGCCCGCAATCCGGCTCACACACCTATCGGCAGAGACTGCCCCTGCAAAGTCATAACCTAACCCTTACAGCTCCGGGGCCAATATCATGGGGCTGCAGAGAATGCGTGTGGTTCTCTCGGTCCGGAGGCTGCGCATTGTTCTCCTGTTCTGGAGGCTGCGCATTGTTCTTCTGTTCTGGAGGCTGCGCATTGTTCTCCTGTTCTGGAGGCTGCGCCTTGTTCTCCTGTTCTGGAGGCTGCGCCTTGTTCTCCTGTTCTGGAGGCTGCGCATTGTTCTCCTGTTCTGGAGGCTGCGCCTTGTTCTCCTGTTCTGGAGGCTGCGCATTGTTCTTCTGTTCTGGAGGCTGCGCATTGTTCTCCTGTTCTGGAGGCTGCGCCTTGTTCTCCTGTTCTGGAGGCTGCGCATTGTTCTCCTGTTCTGGAGGCTGCGCATTGTTCTCCTGTTCTGGAGGCTGCGCCTTGTTCGCCTGTTCTGGAGGCTGCGCCTTGTTCTCCTGTTCTGGAGGCTGCCCATTGTTCTCCTGTTCTGGAGGCCGCGCATTGTTCTCCTGTTATGGAGGCCGCCCATTGTTCTCCTGTTCTGGAGGCCGCCCATTGTTCTCCTGTTCTGGAGGCCGCCCATTGTTTTCCTGTTCTGGAGGCCGCCCATTGTTTTCCTGTTCTGGAGGCCGCCCATTGTTTTCCTGTTCTGGAGGCTGCCCATTGTTTTCCTGTTCTGGAGGCTGCCCATTGTTCTCCTGTTCTGGAGGCTGCACATTGTTCTCCTGTTCTGGAGGCTGCACATTGTTTTCCTGTTTTGGAGGCTGCGCATTGTTTTCCTGTTTTGGAGGCTGCGCATTGTTCTCCTGTTCTGGAGGCCGCCCATTGTTCTCCTGTTCTGGAGGCCGCCCATTGTTTTCCTGTTTTGGAGGCTGCGCATTGTTCTCCTGTTCTGGAGGCTGCCCATTGTTCTCCTGTTCTGGAGGCTGCCCATTGTTCTCCTGTTCTGGAGGCTGCCCATTGTTCTCCTGTTCTGGAGGCTGCCCATTGTTCTCCTGTTCTGGAGGCTGCACATTGTTTTCCTGTTTTGGAGGCTGCGCATTGTTCTCCTGTTCTGGAGGCTGCGCATTGTTTTCCTGTTTTGGAGGCTGCGCATTGTTCTCCTGTTCTGGAGGCCGCCCATTGTTCTCCTGTTCTGGAGGCCGCCCATTGTTTTCCTGTTTTGGAGGCTGCGCATTGTTCTCCTGTTCTGGAGGCTGCCCATTGTTCTCCTGTTCTGGAGGCTGCCCATTGTTCTCCTGTTCTGGAGGCTGCCCATTGTTTTCCTGTTCTGGAGGCTGCGCCTTGTTCTCCTGTTCTGGAGGCTGCACATTGCTGTCTTAGTTATTTGACATCCAGCCTCTGTGTACAATCATTCCTGGAGGCCACGTGCCGCATACGTCCAGGACATGATGTTCAGCTTGCAGTCTTCAGGCCACACATTTATTCTGATTATTTATCTATTTACTTCTTCACGGATTTTAATTCTTTATGCAAATAAACGTTCACATGCAAAGCAAGAGATGCCGGAGGCTGTAGGAGGCCTGGGCTGCTAGCGAGCGCCTGGAACCCGCACCGTAGCTTTTGGCCCCCTACAATCAGGGTCTGCAGCAGCTTTCATTAATGATCTCTGACCCCACACATGTATGTACCAGTCTCTGAGGCTACAGATACCTTCCTGGGGTACTGGGATAGGAGACGGATAAGGGAATGTGCCCTGTAGACTGTCCAGTGGACATGGCTGAGGCTCATAATTAGGGTGCACAGGACCCCACGCTGTATGAATCCCTCCTCAGCTGTGTACCATGATGGAGGCTGCGCAGAGACACAATCACAACCTCACAAACCAGAGACCTCCAGAACCGAGACTCTGATGGATCAGGACTGTCAGTGTCTGTACGACAGCTCGATAGGAACTGAACCCATCACCAGCTGTCACTGTCTCTCTGACATAGCTGGCGATGGATGGAAATCATCAATAAATGCTTTATTCTTTATATAAAGCATTTTCAATATCTAAGGGTTTTACATATATATTTTATTTTATTCAAAATATTTTTTTATCTATTATCAATTATTTTTTTTATCCAAGTGGGCCTGAAGGGTCAAACCTGACAATCCGCATGACGTATCCGTCTATCTGCAGTAACTGCTCTGCGGCAACGGAGCATCGATAACCCGTCATGGCATCATTTTCTTTGATAAACTGCTGCGATAAGAGATTTTTTTTATTGCTGTGTTAAGCAGAGATAAGAAACATCGGCCTTAACATATAAAGAAAGGAACGTATTGGTAGAAAGACCCTCAGTCTGGGCATCAGCCCTCACAAGCTGTGAGTCTCTGAGCAGATGTCAGCCCTCGAAATCTCACCAACCACCCAAAAACCATCACCAGCCGCCACATATGGTTAATTGCCCTTTGGTAATGAGACCCCAGCAACTGTTTATCAGATGATTACATTGTGTTCAGGCTTTAGAGTGTAAGACAAAGCCGTAACTTAATATTCTAGCGCCTGGGGCGAGAATGTCAAATGCCGCCCCCCTAGCCCTTAATTTTAACCAAATGAACCTAAATTATTCCTAAACTGCGCCCCCCTTCAGCGTTGCGCCCTGGGCGGTCGCCCCTATCGCACAGCCCTAGTTACGGCCCTGGTGTAAGATCTAATGAGAAGGATCCTTCACCAATGTCCCTGATTGTACAGCGCTTGAGAATAGATAGGTGATATATGAAGGAGACTGATATAGCGCCATTCTCAGGTATCAGCGTGTCTCCGGCAGATTATAGGTGTCTGGTCACCATGTTTGTGGAAGTAATTGCAGCATTATTCAGAGAGGGTCGTCTGTGAGCCGGCGCTGAGACCAAATTGGTCATTTGTTAATTCTTCATTAGTATTCCAGTCTCACTGCTAATGAAGTTTTGTTAATGAGCCGATCGCAGCTGTTGTGTTGCTGGGAGGTAGGGGTAGAGACCAGGTAGTGAGATCCGATCCGCAGCCAAGAGAACAACTAGCGACTAATTTAACTCCTTGTTCACACTCATTTATTATTCAGATCACATGCAAATCATTGACGATATACAACAACCCCATTTGTGATCCAATCAACCAGTCAGGCGATTTGCGGCCGTGATATACATAGCAGAGCATGGTGACCCGCTCTATGTTAGGGGCTTAGCATCTAACATCCATAAAATGAGTAGAAATTACCCTTCGTGGTGTGTTAGAGGTTGTGGCATGGTAGAAACCAGTGGCAAATCACAAGGAGTGCTGCTGTGGCCCCGGAGGTGAAGGGGCCCAGGTCACTCCTCCTCCGATGCTGTCCACTTCCCCCTGAGGTCACAGCTAGTGTGAAGGGAGGCTAGACTGGCCTCTACTCAAACCTCCCACTACTTCATTATGATTTCCTCCTAAAATACTCAGTGGTTCGCTCATTTCTGGGTCACATTAATCATGACAGTGAGGGACAAGAGGCAGTTCTCTGAAGCTTTTAATCACTTTGCCTGAAAATAGCAATTTTTATGCCTCGTGAACCAACCGCAAAACCAAATCAATAAGTGAATTTAGGAACCTGCTTTGCTGCAGACGTGTAATTGGTGAAAGCGGCCCACGGGCTCAGAGATTTCTACGCTGGGACTATATTCTACCTGTCGGGATTCATCTGGAGGGTCACAATAGTAGATTTAATGTTCATGAGACGTTATTAGAAGTAGAATATAAGTGAACTCAGGATTAAACGCCAAATGTGTAACTACGCTACGTAGATCAGTCGTTGCAAAGTCAATGAGATATAATTAAAGGTAATTACGACCCTCGCCAACATGCATCAAAGAACGTAACGTGAAAGTCACGCTACAGCTCCCATAATGACTAACTAAATCATGACGTAAATATCAAGGAAGTGCAGAAATAAAAATATATGGTAAGAATGGCGACTAACAGGCAGAAAAAGTGCAATTTTATGGTTCAGTTCAATAATAAGAAATCGTAACATTCCTGAGGCAAAAATGTCCAGGGTGAAATCTATTCAAGCTGTGACTGTCCCAGAAAATTAGGGACCGTTGGAAACTTAACCCACACTACATATACCGGTGTACCTAACCCACACTACATATACCGGTGTACCTAACCCACACTACATATACCGGTGTACCTAACCCACACTACATATACCGGTGTACCTACAGTCTCCTGAGCGCTAGATAACATCTTCACGTGCCAGAGGTGGGCGCCATCTAGTGGAAGTTACAACCTACCACCAAAATAACACAGCTACCAATGTACTCAGTAGAGACCATTGCTGTACGGTACTGGGGAGGAAAAAAGACATTTGGTGCCTGACTCATTAAAGAAAGTAAAGTTATGTGCTGTACTTTGCGTAATAACACTCTGTGCATGCCCAGAAACAAACCATACACCAGTGAACGCAGTAACGTCCAGTTCATCTTCAAACGCTAAAGACCCTTACTGCAGCCTACAATTTCATTTGGCGGGGAAGGGGCGTGTGCCCTGAAGTCAATGTACAGTAAGGGCGTGCCAATCTCGAGCACACACAGCATCCAATCCAAGCTTTGGGCATCTCTCAGGTAGGTGATTTTCAGCCGTATCAGTTCCACCAGCTACAAGTTAGGTATAAGTGCTGATTACTAGTGATGACAGCTGTGTATACAGCTAGAACATGTGTTTGTAATCAGGAGCAACTGTAATAATGTATTTATGTACAGTAGACATTAATAACATACCAGATGTATCTTTTACATCCGCTCCTTGTTGAATACGGACGTGCATATACCTGATTTATGGAAACGCACAATACATTTGTGTTGTAAACCTTAATGAATCAGACCCGTATTGTGGTCCGCTCCAGGTGCTCCCGTGCAATAGTTGCATTTAGGGAGCAATTATCCAGCAGGCAAACAGCAACCCAACAATCTGAGAAGCTGCCCCCCAACCTGATCCTGCTACACCGCCATCAACATCTCCCGCAGAAGCTGCAGACAAAAGTCTCCCCCCACGCGATACATTGCAACCATCTGATCATTATACATACATATTATACTTACATACATTGTACATTATTACAATACAACACAGAGTCACTTTTGATTTATATTATATAAAATAGCGTGTTCCTTACTGTTATCCATAGCATACGTACAGCCCCATCTGCAATGTACTGACCTCGGGTACTGGCGTAGCCTCTGCTGCTTATATACGGTGCTAATGCTATCTTGCTCTGGAGGTTTCTCATCACTTTGTTTCCTACCTGTTTGTTTTGCTCAAGTCGATGGTCCCAGAGGACAAGAGCCCAATGCAACGACAGATAAAAGAAAGCAGAGCGGATCATGGTGGTTACTGTGGAAGGAAGCCCCAGTACTGCATGGTTACACAATTCAGAGGAGAAATAAATGTTCTCCATGTAAAATTATGCTCCAAATTAGCTATGTGTCATTTTTTAATCCAATTCCTCTCCATACTATTGGATGAACTGAGTTCTCATCATGTTATAAGATGATCCAAATCCACATCATGTTATTATGTAATCCGATTTATCTCAATTTTATCTTATGATCCGAGTCCTCTCCATGTTATATGATGATCCGAGTCCTCTCCGTGTTATCTTATGATCCGAGTCCTCTCCGTGTTATTTTATGATCCGAGTCCTCTCCATGTTATATGATGATCCGTGTCCTCTCCAAGTTATCTTATGATCCGAGTCCTCTCCATGTTATTTTATAATCCGAGTCCTCTCCATGTTATAAGATGATCCGTGTCCTCTCCATGTTATCTTATAATCTGAGTCCTCTCCATGTTATAAGATGATCCGAGTCCTCTCCATGTTATAAGATGATCCGTGTCCTCTCCAAGTTATCTTATGATCCGAGTCCTCTCCATGTTATTTTATAATCCGAGTCCTCTCCATGTTATAAGATGATCCGTGTCCTCTCCATGTTATCTTATGATCCGAGTCCTCTCCATGTTATCTTATGATCCGAGTCCTCTCCATGTTATCTTATGATCCGAGTCCTCTCCATGTTATCTTATGATCCGAGTCCTCTCCATGTTATAAGATGATCCGTGTCCTCTCCATGTTATCTTATGATCCGAGTCCTCTCCATGTTATCTTATAATCCGAGTCCTCTCCATGTTATAAGATGATCAGTGTCCTCTCCATGTTATCTTATAATCCGAGTCCTCTCCATGTTATAAGATGATCAGTGTCCTCTCCATGTTATCTTATAATCCGAGTCCTCTCCATGTTATAAGATGATCCGAGTCCTCTCCATTTTATAAGATGATCCGTGTCCTCTCCATGTTATTTTATAATCCGAGTCCTCTCCATGTTATAAGATGATCCGAGTCCTCTCCGTGTTATAAGATGATCAGTGTCCTCTCCATGTTATCTTATGATCCGAGTCCTCTACATGTTATCTTATGATCCGAGTCCTCTCCATGTTATAAGATGATCCGAGTCCTCTCCGTGTTATGAGATGATCCGAGTCCTCTCCATGTTGTCTTATGATCCGAGTCCTCTCCATGTTGTCTTATGATCCGAGTCCTCTCCATGTTATCTTATGATCCGAGTCCTCTCCATGTTATCTTATGATCCGAGTCCTCTCCATGTTATCTTATGATCTGAGTCCTCTCCATGTTATAAGATGAATTTTGCTACTTTCTAATTGTAATCTTTTCACATATTAAGGTCCGCATCTAGGAAAGTGACACTAGTCTGTGTTAAATTTAGAAGACATTAATAGTACTTCCAGCGCTTTCCATCCTCTAAGGCAATAATCATGAGAGTGACCTCTGAGCTGCAATCTCCTTGGAATATTTCCAGGCAGAGAATGTACATTGTGACACTGCTCAGTAACCATATTTCGCTGTATTTCATGGGATAATGTGAGCAGCACAATGGAGACACCAAGTTATTTCCAGAAGAAAGGAAACATCCGCTGTCTACCATTTATACCGTTTAACCCTTTGCCAGCCCAACAATCAAAGCAATCACCAGACACTTCAGCTGGGAGGTTAAAAGCAGCTCAGATGTTTTAGGCCAAATTGCTTTCAAATCCCCCTCCCCAGCACACCCCGCATCCCCCGCCTCCTCACAGAAGCACAAGACAACTGGTCTTTGAGGTGATAAAACAAAGAGATCAGAAAATAAACAAAAAGATAATGATACTGGGACTGATACAGAGTGATGGTAAAAAGGGTTTAAGTTACTGAAATATAGCACAGAACTGAGTATTTCAGTATTTCTGCCCATATGCAGAGCTGAAGACATCTCCAGATACAGTAACGGCAGCATATAGGCTGGGTTATCAGTGAGGATTCGCACCTGCCCTGTACAGATACAAATACGGGTGTACATTCATGTTTGTGCAGGTCTGCATGAGCCGCATGTGATTGAACACACGTTCACTAATATAGAACGCCCCCCTTCCCTTCACTGTCTCGCCTGTCCAGACGCTGTCGAGCGCACGTATCAGAAGCACTCATATAGGCATGCTCCCACCGTTAGGGAATGCTCAGATACACTACGTAAGTTGGCGAATGTTCCACTCTGCATCATATCCTGTATGTCTATATGTGACAAGAACTCTTCCACACTCGTTATCGCACACAGTGTAAAAGGGACATAAGGTCCATCACAGCCTCTGCTCTTATACAGTCTATAAGGGACACAGCTCCATCACAGCCTCTGCTCTTATACAGTCTATAAGGGACACAGCTCCATCACAGCCTCTGCTCTTATACAGTCTATAAGGGACACAGCTCCATCACAGCCTCTGCTATTATACAGTCTATAAGGGATACAGCTCCATCACAGCCTCTGCTCTTATACAGTCTATAAGGGACACAAGGTCCATCACAGCCTCTGCTCTTATACAGTCTATAAGGGACACAGCTCCATCACAGCCTCTGCTCTTATACAGTCTATAAGGGACACAAGGTCCATCACAGCCTCTGCTCTTACACAGTCTATAAGGGACACAAGGTCCATCACAGCCTCTGCTCTTACACAGTCTATAAGGGACACAAGGTCCATCACAGCCTCTGCTCTTACACAGTCTATAAGGGACATAAGGTCCATCACAGCCTCTGCTCTTATATAGTCTATAAGGGACACAAGGTCCATCACAGCCTCTGCTCTTATACAGTCTATAAGGGACACAGCTCCATCACAGCCTCTGCTCTTATACAGTCTATAAGGGACACAGCTCCATCACAGCCTCTGCTCTTACACAGTCTATAAGGGACACAAGGTCCATCACAGCCTCTGCTCTTATACAGTCTATAAGGGACACAGCTCCATCACAGCCTCTGCTCTTACACAGTCTATAAGGGACACAGCTCCATCACAGCCTCTGCTCTTATACAGTCTATAAGGGACACAAGGTCCATCACAGCCTCTGCTCTTACACAGTCTATAAGGGACACAAGGTCCATCACAGCCTCTGCTCTTACACAGTCTATAAGGGACACAAGGTCCATCACAGCCTCTGCTCTTACACAGTCTATAAGGGACACAAGGTCCATCACAGCCTCTGCTCTTACACAGTCTATAAGGGACACAGCTCCATCACAGCCTCTGCTCTTACACAGTCTATAAGGGACACAGCTCCATCACAGCCTCTGCTCCTATACAGTCTATAAGGGACACAGCTCCATCACAGCCTCTGCTCTTACACAGTCTATAAGGGACACAGCTCCATCACAGCCTCTGCTCTTACACAGTCTATAAGGGACACAAGGTCCATCACAGCCTCTGCTCTTACACAGTCTATAAGGGACACAAGGTCCATCACAGCCTCTGCTCTTACACAGTCTATAAGGGACACAAGGTCCATCACAGCCTCTGCTCTTACACAGTCTATAAGGGACATAAGGTCCATCACAGCCTCTGCTCTTATATAGTCTATAAGGGACACAAGGTCCATCACAGCCTCTGCTCTTATACAGTCTATAAGGGACACAGCTCCATCACAGCCTCTGCTCTTATACAGTCTATAAGGGACACAGCTCCATCACAGCCTCTGCTCTTACACAGTCTATAAGGGACACAAGGTCCATCACAGCCTCTGCTCTTATACAGTCTATAAGGGACACAGCTCCATCACAGCCTCTGCTCTTACACAGTCTATAAGGGACACAGCTCCATCACAGCCTCTGCTCTTATACAGTCTATAAGGGACACAAGGTCCATCACAGCCTCTGCTCTTACACAGTCTATAAGGGACACAAGGTCCATCACAGCCTCTGCTCTTACACAGTCTATAAGGGACACAAGGTCCATCACAGCCTCTGCTCTTACACAGTCTATAAGGGACACAAGGTCCATCACAGCCTCTGCTCTTACACAGTCTATAAGGGACACAGCTCCATCACAGCCTCTGCTCTTA
The DNA here is from genome assembly GCA_036250195.1 of Mixophyes australis. Classification (NCBI taxonomy): domain Eukaryota; kingdom Metazoa; phylum Chordata; class Amphibia; order Anura; family Limnodynastidae; genus Mixophyes; species Mixophyes australis. The sequence goes on along the minus strand of JAVHZZ010000011.1, from coordinate 102,877,181 downwards.
CACAGTCTATAAGGGACACAGCTCCATCACAGCCTCTGCTCTTATACAGTCTATAAGGGACACAGCTCCATCACAGCCTCTGCTCTTACACAGTCTATAAGGGACACAAGGTCCATCACAGCCTCTGCTCTTACACAGTCTATAAGGGACACAGCTCCATCACAGCCTCTGCTCTTACACAGTCTATAAGGGACACAGCTCCATCACAGCCTCTGCTCTTACACAGTCTATAAGGGACACAAGGTCCATCACAGCCTCTGCTCTTACACAGTCTATAAGGGACACAGCTCCATCACAGCCTCTGCTCTTATACAGTCTATAAGGGACACAGCTCCATCACAGCCTCTGCTCTTACACAGTCTATAAGGGACACAGCTCCATCACAGCCTCTGCTCTTACACAGTCTATAAGGGACACAGCTCCATCACAGCCTCTGCTCTTACACAGTCTATAAGGGACACAGCTCCATCACAGCCTCTGCTCTTACACAGTCTATAAGGGACACAGCTCCATCACAGCCTCTGCTCTTACACAGTCTATAAGGGACACAGCTCCATCACAGCCTCTGCTCTTACACAGTCTATAAGGGATCTTATGGATCAATATGGAAATTGTATTCAGTGTACAAATAAGCTATCAAGCTTTTGTGTGTTACATGAAAAAACAGTTAGTGTTTAACCCTTGTGCAAAACACCCATTTGCACCCCTTCCATTGTAACATGGTTTTGTCCAGGAGACTGAAATAAGGATCCTCCTTATTTAAGATCCTTAATGAATCAGGCCCTGCATTACCACAAAAACATATATAGCTAATATTTCCACCAGGATATTAACTCTGAATGCAATTTAAAGTAAGTTGTATTTAGCTGAAAACACATCCGAACATGTAATATTATTGATTGAGTCAGCTGTCACCCGCTATTCTGGTAGGTTATTCCACATCTTTACTACTCTTACCGCGAAGAACCCTTGAGGCACACAGATAAATGGATTGATTCACCTGCTCTGTCAGTAACAATTTTCTACCTTTACCATCTAGTAAAAGATAGGAAATTGTTATATAAATGTTATATATTACTGAGGGAAATGGCAAAAGCAGTGTACCCGGCACGACCACCCCATCAACTAATAGAATGACCTAGTCCCTGCACGCTACACCTGAGTTATAATTGGTCTATCCGCAGCAAACGAGACAGCTGTGAAACCAAATTACAGGAACTTATATAATATATATAAAACCGGCACTGAATTCAGAGGCATAGATGCCGCCTATATTGATTAAATGTGGTCTCCGAGCTGTCACAGAAGGGCCCCGGGAGATGGACTCCTCTCCTAGTACTGCAGAGATGTAACATTTGTATAATGAGAATCTAATAATTCAGCAGAAGCATCATACATGAATATTTCACACATCAGAATGTGCTGTAGGGATTTCTAATGAGATGAAAGACATTGTAAAGTGTTTAGTAGTAGCAGAGGAAGACTGTAAAATGTATCAGCGATCCCACTCACCAGTACAGGTGTCAGAGAGCGCACCCAGCATACAGAGGGTCCATGAGGACAAGGAACTAATCAGATGTACAATACTCCACCACCAACAATCATCCGTGCAATATCCCTCACACCATCTCTGTGGCATAACACAAGTAAATAGACACCTCCACTGAGCAATACTCAGTTCCAGAAACCAACAGTCATCTGATGCAGCATGGTGGCACAGTGGTTAGCATTGCTGGCTCACAGAGCTCGGGTTATGGGTTTAATACCTACCAGGAACCTCTCTATGTGGAGTTTGTATGTTCAGCTCACACAGATCTGTACAGACACTGCTGAGCTGCCCTAGACATAGTCTGCATCAATATCTGAGCTTGTATTTGCCTTATTGCCGCAGTTTGATAAATGTGGCCTTATGTTAGCAGATGAGTGGATGGAAATCAGCTCAGGCACCATATAACGAAACAGCCTCTAGTTCTCTGGTGCTAGAGAAATATTCTAGATTTCAGAAGGAATTATATAATTAATATATAATAATTATTATAATCCTGCTTAAACCATGAAAATCCATAAAAACTAGACCTGCGTTTTCTTGTGGTCAGTGGGACTATATTCACTAACATTTAAGGATTCCTGCTCTGCACACTGCTCAAGTGACTCTGACATTTATCCCATCGCTTCCACGACTGGGTATTATCTGTTCTCAGGTCTCATTACTGCTGAGTGTGAGATACCATGAGAGGTCTATGTGACAGGGTCATGTATGTTATGTGATGGTGTCACGCATGTACAGATACAAGCGTACCCTAAAAGTACAACATTACAACACAAAGAAATAATGTGGTTTATTCTGTTTTTAGAATGAATGGACGGCTCTTTACCACTAGGAGTGAGTATAACATTGGACTAGATTAGGGTGAAGACTTCATAAAATATCCGGCTGGCTCCTGAATTCAATATTATTTTGTCCACCCCCAGATTAGTCCAGTGGTGGCAGCAGCAGCTTAAGCCCCTCCTACTGAGCTAAGAGGGCATATTTGGGAGAGAGTAAGGGGACGTGACAAGGCCCAACCGGTCCCCAGCAACTAAATAGACAGGATAGAATAGGAGGTCAATCCTGTCACAGTAACGCTAATGATTAAGATGAGATTTTTAATATTAGAATTGAGGCGAACAAATTTTTTATTTAAGATATAGGGGATTTTGGATAAAGCCACAGAAGTGACCCATATGCTAGAAGAGGACACAATCCTTATTTAAAAAAGGGGGCTCTTGCGAATACAGAACCGTAATGGTGGACTTTGGTGAAGCAAAGATGTTAATCTTATTTCTCTCTCTCATTCCTCACCTCTCCGTGTATCTCATTCCTCTCTCTCATTTCTCTCCTCTCCGTGTATCTCATTCCTCTCACCTCTGTGTATATTATTCCTCTCTCTCATTCCTCTCCCCTCTGTGTATCTCATTCCTCTCTCTCATTTCTCTCCCCTCCATGTATCTCATTCCTCTCTCTCATTCCTCACCTCTGTGTATCTCATTCCTCTCTCTCATTCCTCTCATCTCCGTGTATCTCATTCCTCTCACCTGTGTATCTCATTCCTCTCTCATTCCTCTCATCTCTGTGTATCTCATTCCTCTCTCTCATTTCTCTCCTCTACGTGTATCTCATTCCTCTCTCTCATTCCTCTCACGTCTGTGTAACTCATTCCTCTCTCTCATTCCTCTCCCCTCTGTGTATCTCATTCCTCTCTCTCATTACTCTCCCCTCTGTGTATCTCATTCCTCTCTCTCATTCCTCTCATCTCCGTGTATCTCATTCCTCTCTCTCATTTCTCTCCTCTCCGTGTATCTCATTCCTCTCTCTCATTCCTCTCTCCTCCGTGTATCTCATTCCTCTCTCTCATTCCTCTCATCTCTGTGTATCTCATTCCTCTCTCTCACTTCTCTCCTCTCCCTGTATCTCATTCCTCTCCGTGTATCTCATTCCTCTCTCTCATTCCTCTCCCCTCTGTGTATCTCATTCCTCTCTCTCATTCCTCTCATCTCTGTGTATCTCATTCCTCTCTCTCACTTCTCTCCTCTCCCTGTATCTCATTCCTCTCCGTGTATCTCATTCCTCTCTCTCATTCCTCTCCCCTCTGTGTATCTCATTCCTCTCTCTCATTCCTCTCCCCTCCGTGTATCTCATTCCTCTCACCTGTGTATCTCATTCCTCTCTCTCATTCCTCTCATCTCTGTGTATCTCATTCCTCTCTCTCATTTCTCTCCTCTCCCTGTATCTCATTCCTCTCCTCTTATTCCTCTCCTCTTCGTGTATCTCATTCCTCTCTCTCATTCCTCTCACCTCTGTGTATCTCATTCCTCTCTCTCATTCCTCTCACGTCTGTGTATCTCATTCCTCTCTCTCATTCCTCTCATCTCCGTGTATCTCATTCCTCTCTCTCATTCCTCTCCCCTCCATGTATCTCATTCCTCTCACGTCTGTGTATCTCATTCCTCTCTCTCATACCTCTCACCTCTCCGTGTATCTCATTCCTCTCTCTCATTCCTCACCTCTCCGTGTATCTCATTCCTCTCTCTTATTCCTCACCTATGTGTATCTCATTCCTCTCACCTGTGTATCTCATTCCTCTCTCTCATTCCTCACCTCTGTGTATATCATTCCTCTCTCTCATTCCTCTCCCCTCCGTGTATCTCATTCCTCTCTCTCATTCCTCACCTCTGTGTATCTCATTCCTCTCTCTCATTCCTCTCACCTCTGTGTATCTCAATCCTCTCTCTCATTCCTCTCACCTCTGTGTATCTCATTCCTCTCTCTCATTTCTCTCCTCTCCGTGTATCTCATTCCTCTCTCTCATTTCTCTCACCTCTGTGTATCTCATTCCTCTCTCTCATTTCTCTCCTCTCCGTGTATCTCATTCCTCTCACCTCTGTGTATATTATTCCTCTCTCTCATTCCTCTCACCTCTGTGTATATTATTCCTCTCTCTCATTCCTCTCACCTCTGTGTATATTATTCCTCTCTCTCATTTCTCTCCCCTCCATGTATCTCATTCCTCTCTCTCATTCCTCTCACCTCCGTGTATCTCAATCCTCTCTCTCATTCCTCTCCCCTCCGTGTATCTCATTCCTCTCTCTCATTCCTCTCCCCTCCGTGTATCTCATTCCTCTCTCTCATTCCTCTCCCCTCCGTGTATCTCATTCCTCTCTCTCATTCCTCTCCCCTCCATGTATCTCATTCCTCTCTCTCATTCCTCTCCCCTCCATGTATCTCATTCCTCTCTCTCATTCCTCTCCCCTCCATGTATCTCATTCCTCTCTCTCATTCCTCTCACGTCTGTGTATCTCATTCCTCTCTCTCATTCCTCACCTCTTCGTGTATCTCATTCCTCTCTCTCATTCCTCACCTCTGTGTATCTCATTCCTCTCTCTCATTCCTCACCTCTGTGTATCTCATTCCTCTCTCTCATTCCTCTCACCTCTGTGTATCTTATTCCTCTCACCTGTGTATCTCATTCCTCTCTCTCATTCCTCTCCCCTCCGTGTATCTCATTCCTCTCTCTCATTCCTCTCCTCTCCGTGTATCTCATTCCTCTCTCTCATTCCTCTCACCTCTGTGTATCTTATTCCTTTCACCTGTGTATCTCATTCCTCTCTCTCATTCCTCTCATCTCCGTGTATCTCATTCCTCTCTCTCATTCCTCTCCTCTCCGTGTATCTCATTCCTCTCACCTCTGTGTATCTCATTCCTCTCACCTGTGTATCTCATTCCTCTCCCCTCCGTGTATCTCATTCCTCTCTCTCATTCCTCTCACCTCTGTGTATCTCATTCCTCTCTCTCATTCCTCTCCCCTCCGTGTATCTCATTCCTCTCTCTCATTCCTCTCACGTCTGTGTATCTCATTCCTCTCTCTCATTCCTCTCATCTCCGTGTATCTCATTCCTCTCACCTGTGTATCTCATTCCTCTCTCATTCCTCTCATCTCTGTGTATCTCATTCCTCTCTCTCATTTCTCTCCTCTACGTGTATCTCATTCCTCTCTCTCATTCCTCTCACGTCTGTGTAACTCATTCCTCTCTCTCATTCCTCTCCCCTCTGTGTATCTCATTCCTCTCTCTCATTACTCTCCCCTCTGTGTATCTCATTCCTCTCTCTCATTCCTCTCATCTCCGTGTATCTCATTCCTCTCTCTCATTTCTCTCCTCTCCGTGTATCTCATTCCTCTCTCTCATTCCTCTCTCCTCCGTGTATCTCATTCCTCTCTCTCATTCCTCTCATCTCTGTGTATCTCATTCCTCTCTCTCACTTCTCTCCTCTCCCTGTATCTCATTCCTCTCCGTGTATCTCATTCCTCTCTCTCATTCCTCTCCCCTCTGTGTATCTCATTCCTCTCTCTCATTCCTCTCCCCTCCGTGTATCTCATTCCTCTCACCTGTGTATCTCATTCCTCTCTCTCATTCCTCTCATCTCTGTGTATCTCATTCCTCTCTCTCATTTCTCTCCTCTCCCTGTATCTCATTCCTCTCCTCTTATTCCTCTCCTCTTCGTGTATCTCATTCCTCTCTCTCATTCCTCTCACCTCTGTGTATCTCATTCCTCTCTCTCATTCCTCTCACGTCTGTGTATCTCATTCCTCTCTCTCATTCCTCTCATCTCCGTGTATCTCATTCCTCTCTCTCATTCCTCTCCCCTCCATGTATCTCATTCCTCTCACGTCTGTGTATCTCATTCCTCTCTCTCATTCCTCTCACGTCTGTGTATCTCATTCCTCTCTCTCATTCCTCTCATCTCCGTGTATCTCATTCCTCTCTCTCATTCCTCTCCCCTCCATGTATCTCATTCCTCTCACCTCTGTGTATCTCATTCCTCTCTCTCATTTCTCACCTCTCCGTGTATCTCATTCCTCTCTCTCATTCCTCTCACCTCTGTGTATCTCATTCCTCTCTCTCATTCCTCTCACGTCTGTGTATCTCATTCCTCTCTCTCATTCCTCTCATCTCCGTGTATCTCATTCCTCTCTCTCATTCCTCTCCCCTCCATGTATCTCATTCCTCTCACGTCTGTGTATCTCATTCCTCTCTCTCATACCTCTCACCTCTCCGTGTATCTCATTCCTCTCTCTTATTCCTCACCTATGTGTATCTCATTCCTCTCACCTGTGTATCTCATTCCTCTCTCTCATTCCTCACCTCTGTGTATATCATTCCTCTCTCTCATTCCTCTCCCCTCCGTGTATCTCATTCCTCTCTCTCATTCCTCACCTCTGTGTATCTCATTCCTCTCTCTCATTCCTCTCACCTCTGTGTATCTCATTCCTCTCTCTCATTCCTCTCACGTCTGTGTATCTCATTCCTCTCTCTCATTCCTCTCATCTCCGTGTATCTCATTCCTCTCTCTCATTCCTCTCATCTCCGTGTATCTCATTCCTCTCTCTCATTTCTCTCCTCTCCGTGTATCTCATTCCTCTCTCTCATTCCTCACCTCTGTGTATCTCATTCCTCTCTCTCATTCCTCTCACCTCTGTGTATCTCATTCCTCTCTCTCATTCCTCTCACGTCTGTGTATCTCATTCCTCTCTCTCATTCCTCTTACCTCTGTGTATCTCATTCCTCTCACCTCTGTGTATCTCATTCCTCTCTCTCATTTCTCTCCTCTCCGTGTATCTCATTCCTCTCACCTCTGTGTATATTATTCCTCTCTCTCATTCCTCTCACCTCTGTGTATATTATTCCTCTCTCTCATTCCTCTCACCTCTGTGTATATTATTCCTCTCTCTCATTTCTCTCCCCTCCATGTATCTCATTCCTCTCTCTCATTCCTCTCACCTCCGTGTATCTCAATCCTCTCTCTCATTCCTCTCCCCTCCGTGTATCTCATTCCTCTCTCTCATTCCTCTCCCCTCCGTGTATCTCATTCCTCTCTCTCATTCCTCTCCCCTCCGTGTATCTCATTCCTCTCTCTCATTCCTCTCCCCTCCATGTATCTCATTCCTCTCTCTCATTCCTCTCCCCTCCATGTATCTCATTCCTCTCTCTCATTCCTCTCACGTCTGTGTATCTCATTCCTCTCTCTCATTCCTCACCTCTTCGTGTATCTCATTCCTCTCTCTCATTCCTCACCTCTGTGTATCTCATTCCTCTCTCTCATTCCTCACCTCTGTGTATCTCATTCCTCTCTCTCATTCCTCTCACCTCTGTGTATCTTATTCCTCTCACCTGTGTATCTCATTCCTCTCTCTCATTCCTCTCCCCTCCGTGTATCTCATTCCTCTCTCTCATTCCTCTCCTCTCCGTGTATCTCATTCCTCTCTCTCATTCCTCTCACCTCTGTGTATCTTATTCCTTTCACCTGTGTATCTCATTCCTCTCTCTCATTCCTCTCATCTCCGTGTATCTCATTCCTCTCTCTCATTCCTCTCCTCTCCGTGTATCTCATTCCTCTCACCTCTGTGTATCTCATTCCTCTCACCTGTGTATCTCATTCCTCTCCCCTCCGTGTATCTCATTCCTCTCTCTCATTCCTCTCACCTCTGTGTATCTCATTCCTCTCTCTCATTCCTCTCCCCTCCGTGTATCTCATTCCTCTCTCTCATTCCTCTCACGTCTGTGTATCTCATTCCTCTCTCTCTTTCCTCTCACCTCTGTGTATCTCATTCCTCTCTCTCATTTCTCACCTCTCCGTGTATCTCATTCCTCTCTCTCATTCCTCACCTCTCCGTGTATCTCATTCCTCTCTCTCATTCCTCACCTCTGTGTATCTCATTCCTCTCTCTTATTCCTCTCTCCTCCGTGTATCTCATCCCTCTCTCTCATTCCTCACCTCTGTGTATCATATTCCTCTCTCTCATTCCTCTCACCTCTGTGTATCTCAATCCTCTCACCTGTGTATCTCATTCCTCTCTCTCATTCCTCACCTCTGTGTATATCATTCCTCTCTCTTATTCCTCTCTCCTCCGTGTATCTCATCCCTCTCTCTCATTCCTCACCTCTGTGTATCATATTCCTCTCTCTCATTCCTCTCACCTCTGTGTATCTCAATCCTCTCACCTGTGTATCTCATTCCTCTGTCTCATTCCTCTCCCCTCCGTGTATCTCATGCCTCTCTCTCATTCCTCTCCCCTGCGTGTATCTCATTCCTCTCTCTCATTCCTCTCCTCTCCGTGTATCTCATTCCTCTCATTCCTCTCACCTGTGTATCTCATTCCTCTCTCTCATTTCTCTCCCCTCCGTGTATCTCATTCCTCTCTCTCATTCCTCTCACCTCTGTGTATCTCATTCCTCTCTCTCATTTCTCTCCTCTCCGTGTATCTCATTCCTCTCTCTCATTTCTCTCCTCTCCGTGTATCTCATTCCTCTCACCTCCGATATCTCATTCCTCTCTCTCTCTCATTCCTCTCATCTCCGTGTATCTCATTCCTCTCTCTCATTCCTCTCATCTCTGTGTATCTCATTCCTCTCACCTCCGATATCTCATTCCTCTCTCTCTCTCATTCCTCTCACGTCTGTGTATCTCATTCCTCTCTCTCATTTCTCTCCTCTCCGTGTATCTCATTCCTCTCTCTCATTTCTCTCCTCTCCGTGTATCTCATTCCTCTCTCATTTCTCTCCTCTCCGTGTCTCTCATCCTTCTCTCTCTCATTTCTCTCCTCTCCGTGTCTCTCATTCCTCTCCCCTCCACGTATCTCAGGCTAATCATGGAGATAAAATAGACTCAGGGCTATGATGGTAACCATGACATTCCAGTGTAATCTGATAATTTACCATGGTATATTTTGGAAGGGGCATGTGATTGTAATGTTTCCCTCACACGACACTGTATGTAACACAAGTTACATTATTTTGGCTCTTTCTAAACAATCCTCATTGACTTAAGTGCCATCAGTGTGATAATCAGCAGAATTATGTTGTTTAATTAGACTATTTGATCAAATTAATTTAAAGGCTTCCTGTCTCTGGGAGATCTGTGGATTAGGATTTATTGCACCTAAAACTCGTTAACTCTCATCATTAGGAGGCAGAGCTGTTTCTGCTAATTTACACTGGGATTTGTTCACAGGCTGCCCTATCAGTATACTTCCAACAGCGGTAAAATACATCCAACATACAACAGAAAGACCTAAAATATTGTTTAACTGCACAAAGGAAACCGGCGTTATTTGTCCGGAGACGGCAGATCTTGCTGCTCCCAGACATCATGGTAACTACAGTCTATGTATTGTGAGAAAGCAATCAGGCTTAAGATAAACACAGGGGTAAGATAAGTCCTGTACCAAGGTGTGGATGTAGCACAGCGCTGAGGGATATGTAATAAGGGCTCAGACCACTGGAGCACACTGCGCTGCGTCTGTCTCCACGTGATCTTGGTGCTGATTGTAAGAGAAAATAAATAGTCCGAGCTCAGTGTCAAGGGCACACAGCTGTCGCTGACATCAGGAGACGACATACCATCCTTATGTGTGTGTAAGGAAGCGTACACGCATGACACATTATAACATACGTCCAGAGCCCACTCATGAAATGAGATCATATTGTTGTATGTGGAACTTACATACAACAACGCAATTTGAATCACTCCTTTAGAAAACTGTGCTTAGATCGGCGTCATGTGGCGTTAGGGGGAATTCCGATAACGGGGCTTATTTATGGGCTGAGAACATACACATGTAAGAAAGTGTAATCTCATGGGATGTTCCGTCGGACGCAGCTCCAGGATTTGGTGTAGAAGTGTGTAGTATACTCATGTCACGCAACACTGTGCAGCGTACCGCTGAAGCAGTAAAGTCACATGACCTATTTGTACACAATATAATAATATAATGAATGAGAGAATACTATCTCCGCTGATTAATAAATGTCACGTGCTCAATAAACAATGAAATCCCCACACAAATTAAATTAAATACAAAAATATCCACATTTCCACTTTAAAAACCAAATGGGAAATCATCTTATCTGCCACGGAGCAAATAGGAATGTCAATTTAGTCATGTGACTAGACAGACGCCAGTTCATACAATATATCCGCACACTATGCACTGGCGGTGGGAGGTCAGCCACACGGACACATGCATGTGCAATACGGCGAATCTTACACGTTAAAATCCCTGACATACGTCCAACTGTAACTGAACCCTAGGGGTGCACATCTGCAGCTGGACAAACCATGGGGTGTAAATAGATTATTGCACCCAATACCGGACAAATTCTGGGTAGCTTTAAATTTCACACTACTACTTTCATTATACTACAGCATCCAAATCCTGTGCAAATCCCAAATGTGTTATACGGTATTACTAGGAGTTCTGTGAGCCACAACAATTATCACTCACATATGCAAAGTACCACCGCCACAGCCACTGCAGCCGATACAGGTCCAAACATATCAGTACTGCATTGGTGTCATCTGGTATCACTGTTCTTTATATAAACACTAAATAAATAAGTAGATACACAGTACCACCGCGTATCTATCATCGTCAGTATCCTGCCTTCTATTTATTCACCTACACACACAGTACCACCGCCACTAACTCCAGTATCTTTATTCACCTACACACACAGTACCACCACTAACCCCCAGTACATTTATTCACCTACACACACAGTACCACCGCCACTAACCCCCAGTACATTTATTCACCTACACACACAGTACCACCACTAACCCCCAGTACATTTATTCACCTACACACACAGTACCACCGCCACTAACCCCCAGTACATTTATTCACCTACACACACAGTACCACCGCCACTAACCCCCAGTACATTTATTCACCTACACACACAGTACCACCGCCACTAACTCCAGTATATTTATTCACCTACACACACAGTACCACCACTAACCCCCAGTACATTTATTCACCTACACACACAGTACCACCGCCACTAACTCCAGTATCTTTATTCACCTACACACACAGTACCACCGCCTCTAACCTCCAGTATATTTATTCACCTACACACACAGTACCACCGCCTCTAACCTGCAGTATATTTATTCACCTACACACACAGTACCACCACCTCTAACTCCAGTATCTTTATTCAACTACACACACAGTACCACCGCCTCTAACTCCAGTATCTTTATTCACCTACACACACAGTACCACCACCTCTAACTCCAGTATCTTTATTCAACTACACACACAGTACTACCGCCTCTAACCTCCAGTATATTTATTCACCTACACACACAGTACTACCGCCTCTAACCTCCAGTATATTTATTCACCTACACACACAGTACCACCGCCACTAACTCCAGTATCTTTATTCACCTACACACAGTACCACCACTAACCCCCAGTACATTTATTCACCTACACACACAGTACCACCACTAACCCCCAGTACATTTATTCACCTACACACACAGTACCACCACTAACCCCCAGTACATTTATTCACCTACACACACAGTACCACTGCACGGCTCTGTGACCCATATCCTTAATTTCTCTCCCTTTTACGACATAACTCATACACGGGAACAGACGGACCTGCTGCCATTAGTAGATCTCATTCCTCCCACCTTTCGGTGTCAGAACTGGGCGACTGGAGACCCACAGACAGCTGTGAGGTGAGGAGGGTACAGCCGTATGTGTACCCCCTGGTAGGGGCTCTGTAAGGACACCACATATAAATCACACAGCTAGCGGTCTGCGCTGCCAGCCAGACACACTAAGCCAATGGTTGGCACAAATATTTGTCTACCATCTGGAATGTCATTGTCATCTGTTAGGTGGCACATTGTGTCCCCCCCCCCCCTCTGTCACCATGTCAGTGGTACAATGGTATCAGTTGTATTATTATACAGCTATAAAACTTTGAGGACCAACTGTGTCCCTATATCTGCTGAGTGGGATGTAAGCAGTGATATGAGGGTCCCCCTGCCCCGCTCTCTGGGTCTCCTACCAACCTGGCGAAGGTCACACATCGCACCGAGGGGCCCTGAACTTACACAAAGGTGACTGACTGCTCTATATAGGACCAGGGAGCGGGATCTCCTCACACAGAGACATTAACCATCACTGGTCCCTCTGCACCATAATATAATATTATAGAGGCTCCATGACCTGAGCTACACAAAGCCCCCACATCATGCAGATGGATAGAGTTATGTACTTACCGTATGCAGCTGCGGAGAGAAGAAGAAAATCCTGCACAATCCTCCGAATCCCAAACCTACAATCCCAGGGAGACACTGAGCCAATAGCAGCAAAGGAGACAGCCTCCCCTACAGCTGCACCTTGCAGAGAGAGAGGGGGAGAGAGAGAGGGAGCGAGGGAGAGAGAGGGAGATGGGGAGAGATAGAGGGAGCGAGAGAGAGGGAGCGAGAGAGAGACAGAGAGAGAGAGAGATGGGGAGAGAGAGAGAGACTGAGGGAAAGAGGGGGAGAGAGAGGAGCTGCCTCCCATCCCCCTCTATCCCATTCTCTCCACTCCTGCTTCATTCTGGGATTTCCAATCATTTCAGGCTGTGAGAAGTGATAAACTGCACATATCTTCCCCGGTGACTTTCATACAGTCTGAGCCTCCTATCTACAGGCTCCTGGGTGCTACAGGGTTAATGAGACACGCAGGTCTGAGAGAGACATTAATCCCAGAGGCACAATGCAAGGGAAACCTCAATCACCTGGAGACTCCAGAGCAATAGGACATGATCTGGGGTTAGCAGGAGGGGGAATGGCAGCCAACATATCTCAGGAGGTAGTGGATACAAGGAGCAGCCACCCAGCTGATGTTTTATACAGAGAATCAATGAATGCAACATAGTATCCAGCAGACATTATAATCTTATATGTGTAAATCCCCACACATTCCACAGCGCGTATAACACAGGAACAGAGCTTCAGCCAAACAGAATGAGGACACAAGAGCTTACAATTTAATGGGAAACAGAGGAGCTGATACAAGTGGCACAAAAGTGTGTTTTCAACAAATGACGTTTCCTAAAGCACAGCGTCTATGTACCTCCTAATATGTAATCTACACAGTGCATGCTCCATTTATATGTAACAATAATACACTTATAGAGATGCACAGAGGACAATTATAAGGACTTAAGTTTATAAATAAATAGCTCCCAAAATTATCAAACTAAATCAGGGATAGGCACTGTGTGACTCTCTGGGTGGAGTGGAACTACAAGTCTCAGCTTCTAGGTGGCAGTATGGGTAGGCTGGGATTTGTAGTTCCACAACAGCTCTCAAACAGTTGGAGGAGTTGAAGTGTGTGTTACTATACTGCTCACGGGGTAACTCCCAGCACAGCCCCCCAGAAAGAGGGAACGTGGATGAGCGTCGTTTACTGTGGTCAGTGCCGCAGCGGTGAACACGTCTCTGATCAGGGTGAGCTGGGAGAGCACAATGTTGTAGGATGTAACCAGGGGCTCCCACAGGGGGCCATCTGCCCCCCGGGCCAGTCCCATAGTGGGCTACCTAGTGCTGGGCCACCTGCCGAGTCTCGCCCCCCCAGCCGGCCCCTGCTCTATATACACTGGGCATCTCCCGCCAGTTCCTCCGGATGTGTCTGGATGTAGCAGTACCAGCCCGCCCCCAGACCCCCATAACTGGGTATTTTGTTGGACTGTCTCCCTGGCCGGGGGGGGGGGATTTCGTATTGTCATGGTAACCAGATGAAAGCTGCACTATCCTGAGCTCCACGGGGGGCCGGGGGCTGAGTTATTCCTGTATTGTTGTCTAAAGCAGCAGATTCCCCCCAGCAGGTTCCTGGTGGGTCTGTTCTCGGCCTAATTACACAGCGGCCCCTGCACTGAGGGTGGGAGTCACCCCGGTTACTGGTGGTTACACCCCGATACACAGAACATAGAGGTCATATGACTCCTGTTCACACACGATTGGTACGTCTGTCCTCGTCATGTGTTCTTCCTGGTGCCCCTAATATCCTCTACACCCCTGATACCCCATATATTGGGGTATCACATCCCCCCACAGGAGCAAATGCACTACTTACATGTAATTGTGGACACATATGATACGTGCGGTGCAGATAGATCACACACGTGTAGTAAACATGAAGTGACTGCAGTGGAGCTGGTGCGTTAATGTGTCTGGTTCTACGGATCTAACAGCCGTCCTATAATAGATGATTGTACTCTATATTATCAGACACGTAAAGAGAGCAGCAGTAGAGATGTCACTGGTAACAGAGCTTACAATCTAAAAGGAAAGTTGCCTCGGTACGGTTAGGCAATGTGCGGCATGTAACATTGGTTATATATTATATATTGTATAATCACGCCACCATGGGTGTACATGTCTAGGCCGGCTCGTGTCCCTATCACCGCTAACAGTCAGCTGTGCTTAGGGTACTCAGTTGCCCCCAGGACTAATGCACAAGGTATTTATCAACAAGTGACTGAAGGTGCCAGACCTAGGAAACCACAGGGATAAAACAGAACACACGTCAAGATCAGCAACAGCCAATCAGTATCCATCAGAAGAGACCAAATCCAGGATGAGGAAGGACTAGGATCTAGGCTGAGTGCACACTGCAGAATTTTCCGACCAATGTGACACCTGCAACGATTTTACCAATGACTGAAAAATAAAGCCCCGATCATTATGCCGACTCCTGTGTACATACTACACACACAGGCCCGGTGCTCCCATTAGGCTAGGGCACCGGGCTCTGGAGGACGCCACAGTATTCTAAAATACTTTAAAACTGTGCGGCGACCGCTGACCATACCTGTCATGGCCGCCGCACAGCATCAGATGGACGGGGAGGGGGGAAGAGGCTATTTTGTCACCACCGCCGCCTCTCTGCTCCGTCTCCTCCCCTCCACTTACTAGTGTCAGTGAGAGAGGTGGCGGTGGTGAGACAAGGTAAGGAGAGGAGGGCGGCGATTTTTGCGGGGGGGGGGGGCGCCGCTTTTTTTAAAAATGCCTAGGGCGCCGTGGACCCTAGCACCGGCCCTGTACACACATGTTACATGGTTTACCGTCAGATGTGCGCTCTCCATCTGCCATAACCACCGTGGCTCTGCGCACTCTATAGAGATCTATGGACATTGCTGGTCCTGAGTGTAGACACTGCAGGATTGGAACGAGAGTTATAGTTCTGCGAACAATCATATGAAACGACAACCGGTACTCGGGATGGCTGTCATTCATCGTTTAACTGGGGCAGCACATTGGCTCAGTGGTTGGCACTTCTGCCTCACAGCACTGGGGTCATGAGTTTGATTCCCCACCATGGCCTTATCTGTGTGGAGTTTGTATGTTCTCCCTGTGTTTGTGTGGGTTTCCTCCGGGTGCTCCGGTTTCTTCCACACTCCAAAAACATACTGGTAGGTTAATTGTCTGCTATCAAAATTGACCCTAGTCTCTCTCTATCTCTCTCTCTGTTTGTGTGTCTGTGTGTGTATGTTAGGGAATTTAAAACGCTGGTTTATCGTGTAATTGGCTCAACAGTCGGATGAAAAACTTGTAGTGTAAAGGTAACAGGCGGTATGAGGGTCCGGAATAGTTACTAGCCGTTCTTATGTCAATATAAAATAGGGATTTATATACTAACAGTTCTTATATCAGGATAATATAGGGTTACTTCCCGTTTAAATGTTACCTCTGTATATGAGATTTATAACGTACGACTATTTGGGAATTGAAGTGATTTCAGCTCCCCGGGAACATAATACTAACTGTGTTTACAATGTCAACATGAAACACGGAACATCCTCCATTATATTATTCATATCACCATAATAACATGAAATATTTATATGGGGATCTGCGGCTGTAACGAGGAATCTGTCACAAGTGTTTTATCAAATACTGTGAGAAAAAGGAATCATAACGCGTCTCGTGTGACTGCGCCGTGTACAGCGCAGGTGTCATCCGGCTCCTGTCAGTCACATCCATCAGATACAACATTATAACCACTGACAGTGAAGTGAATATCACTGATTATCTGGTTACAATGACATATTGCTGTGTTGGAAGCAGGAAAAATGGGCGTAAGGATCTGAGTGACTTTGACAAGGGCCAAATAGTGATGGCTAGATGAGTGGGTCAGAGCTTCTCCAAATTGGCTTGTTGGTGTTCCCGGTATACAGTGGTTAGTACCTACCAAAAGTGGTCCAAGGAAGGACAATTGGTGACTGGGTCTTGGGAGCCCAACGCTCATTGATGCGAGTGGGGAGTGAAGGCTAGGGTGTCTGGTCCAGTCCCACAGAAGGGCTACTGTAGCACAAATTACTGATAAAGTTAATACTGGGTATGATAGAACACACAGTACATCGCAGCTTGCTGCGTATGGGACTGCGTAGCCGCAGACTGGTCACAGTGCCCATGCTGACCACTGTCCACCGCTGAAAGTGCCTACAACGGGCATTTGAGAACTGGACCATGGAGCAATGGAAGAAGGTGGCCTGGTCTGATGAATCATATTTTCTGTTACATCATGTGGATGGCCGGGTGTGTGTGCGGCGTTTATCTGGGGAAGAGGTGGCACCAGGATGCACTATGGGAAGAAGGCAGCCGGCAGAGGCAGTGTGAAGCTCTGGGCAATGTTCTGCTGGGAAACCTCGGGTCCTGACATTCATGTGGATGTTACTTTGACATGTTCCACCTTCCTTAACATTGCTGCAGACCAAGTACACCCCTTCATGGCAGCGGTATTCCCTGATGGCAGTGGCCTCTTGCAGCAGGATAATGTGCTCTGTCACACTGCACAAAGTGTTCCGTAATGGTTTGAGGAACATGACAAAGAGCTCAAGGTGTTGACTTGGCCTCCAAATTACTCAGATCTCAATAGAATCGAGCATCTGTGGGATGTGCTGGAAGAACATGTCCCAGCCATGGAGGCCCCCCCTCGCAACTTACAGGACTTAAAGGATCTGCTGCTAACGTCTTGGTGCCAGATACCACAGGACACCTTCAGTGGTCTTGTGGAGTCCATGCCTCTGTGGGTCAGAGCTGTTTTGGCGGCACAAGGGTGGACTATACAATATTAGGCAGGTGGTGTTAATGTTGTGGCTGATCGGTGTACATTCAAATAGTGTTTATGAATATTACACTGGATGCCACCCTTCGATTAATCAAGAAATATTACACACAAGGGCCACAGCAGTGACAGAGTGGGCAGCACGGTGGGTCAGTGGTTAGCACTTCTGTCTCACAGCACTGGGGTCATGAGTTTGATTCCAGACCATAGTCTTATCTGTGAGGAGTTTGTATGTTCTTCCTGTGTTTGCGTGGGTTACCTCCGGGTGCTCCGGTTTCCTCCCACACTCCAAAAACATACTGGTAGGTTAATTGCCTGCTAAGAAATAAACCCTAGTCTGTGTGTGTATGTGTTTTAGGGAGTTTAGATTGTAAGCCCCAATGGGGCAGAGACTGATGTGAGCGAGTTCTCTGTACAGCGCTGCGGAATTAGTGGCGCCATATAAAGAAATGATGATGATGATATATCTGATACATGGCCCCCCGTCCCGTAGACACTGACAATATCCACACCACAGTGCGCAGTTTGCAGGTCTGTAGCAAGATGGTTCTCTGATTCCAGAACCTTCCAGAGAAATAGTTCTTATTCCCATTGTCCTGTAGGTCCATGTGTCCGAGAGACGAGCAAACACAGGATTCTCCCATCCAATCAATCTTATAGATGTTCCCTATCCGCCATCTAGTGGTGACTGTGTGATCCTGCAGTATCTTCAAAGTGGGGCTGAAAGCGTCAGTAACACAAACACAAGTAGTAATACAAGAAGTGTGTCATAAATAAAGTCCTATTATAAAGGGCAGTTCCTGGGCAAAGATGGCGACAGTAGAAGATGAATGAATGTTCACTGTTCAAAAAATAATGTAAAAATGATTGGCAAACGTGGTCTGCTAATGGCTAGTTAGGTAACCTAGTTTCTGGAGTGTGGGAGGAAACCGGAGCACCCGGAGGAAACCCACGCAAACACAGGGAGAACAGATGGGGCCATGGTCGGGAATTGAACTTATGACCCCAGTGCTGTGAGACAGAAGTGCTAACCACTGAGTCACCGTGCTGCCCAACCTGTGGAAGACCGCACTCAAATATAATCTAGCAAAACAACACCCCACTGCCCAATCTATCACTACCTGGGACTTCCAATGTAACAGAACCAGCTAGTATGGTAGTGTCCGGTATGGAACCAATATACACCCTATAGAACCATATAACTGTACATCAAGGAGGGGCAGGGGCCAGTCCCTAGTGGGCTACCTTGGGCTAGGTCATTGGGCCGCCTGCATTTTTTCCCTTTAAAATAGGCTAAACCTTGTCACCCCCCCACACACACTTGTATTTCACTCCAGGATTATCTCCAGAGCCAGTCCCAGGCCTTTAAGATTTGTTCCTGTGTTCCCCACACTGTCCAACTTCTTCTGCTTACATGATGTAATTATCACTATCTGGTCCTATGCTACAGGCTGTACACATGAATATTTATTGAAGAGGGATCATTAAAAATTTAAAAACTGTTCAGAATCATGGCAGGGATTGTATGTAAGAGGCGAACACACCGCTCTTTCGGCAGAAGCAAAAAAAAACGTTTTATGTGATCAGTAAAAATGTTTCATTTTAGTAAACATAAAATAAAAAGATGCGTTTTGTCTGGATGGCGTTAAAGACCAATAACTGCTGTAATATAAGGAGAGAGCGTCCGGTTTGTACAGAGAACGATACTGCGACTAATGGAGACTCACAGTGTTGGACCTGTATACATGTTATAGACAATACAGAATTCCGTGGTGTATGTGGTTATTTCTAATGGTTTCTCTTTGTGTAGTAGACGCGTACCTGGGGGAAAAAGGATTAGGCCGCGATTTGCCTTATTCAGCGACTATCTTGGGTTGAAACCCGCCGACGTATGAAAGTGCGAGTTGATATTGGATTTCAGAACCTGAAGATCGCAGGTTAATACATGTAAAGTCACCGACAATCTCCAGCAAAAGTCACTCTTTGACCCCCTTTCCCAGGTGAGACTGAATACAGCACAATGACTCAGTGCCGGAGCGATCAGGATGGTCCCGGGGGATGTGGTCGCTCAGCGATAATGATTTCTACATAAAGATGATCCACGTGTAATAAACGTGTATTGATCACACAGATGATGGGCACAAGCTGGTTATAGCAGACATTAGGTATGAGGAGACGCTGCCAGGGATGTCCCCAGCATGGAGAGCTGCACAGTAACACTTCTGCTGCTCTATACACCGGATGTAATTCTCAGTATCTGTTCTAACACTTTGTACATAGACAGCTGCACAGTAACACTTCTGCTCTATACGCCAGATGTAATTCTCAGTATCTGTTCTTACACTTTATATATAGACAGCTGCACAGTAACACTTCTGCTGCTCTATACACCGGATGTAATTCTCAGTATCTGTTCTAACACTTTGTACATAGACAGCTGCACAGTAACACTTCTGCTCTATACGCCAGATGTAATTCTCAGTATCTGTTCTTACACTTTATATATAGACAGCTGCACAGTAACACTTCTGCTCTATACACTGAATGTAATTCTCAGTATCTGTTCTAACACTTTGTACATAGACAGCTGCACAGTAACACTTCTGCTCTATACACCGGATGTAATTCTCAGTAACTGTTCTTACACTTTGTATATAGACAGCTGCACAGTAACACTTCTCCTGCTCTATACGCCAGATGTAATTCTCAGTATCTGTTCAAACACTTTGTACATAGACAGCTGCACAGTAACACTTCTGCTCTATACGCCAGATGTAATTCTCAGTATCTGTTCTAACACTTTGTACATAGACAGCTGCACAGTAACACTTCTGCTCTATACGCCAGATGTAATTCTCAGTATCTGTTCTTACACTTTGTACATAGACAGCTGCACAGTAACACTTCTGCTCTATACGCCAGATGTAATTCTCAGTATCTGTTCTAACACTTTGTACATAGACAGCTGCACAGTAACACTTCTCCTGCTCTTTACACTGGATGTAATTCTCAGTGTCTGTTCTTACACTTTGTACATAGACAGTTGCACAGTAACACTTCTCCTGCTCTATACGCCAGATGTAATTCTCAGTATCTGTTCTTACACTTTATATATAGACAGTTGCACAGTAACACTTCTCCTGTTCTATACACTGGATGTAATTCTCAGTATCTGTACCACACATTACCTCTGCTATGTAATGTGAGAACATTTACATATGAAATAGATTATTACGGTGCGCAGCAGACCGGCGGGGTTGGGGTCAGCGGGCTCCCCGGAGGGGTTATTATTGGCTGTGTCACATGTTCCGTTAGACATATAATAAAACCAGGATGTCAGCGACATTCTGGGGTCCTGGGATAAAAATAAGTCTTTCATGAGCTCGCCCCAAAACAAAGCGTCTCTGTGTCACATCCACGCTGCCGTCAGATATTCCAGGCTCTGAAGTCAGGACAGAGACTTATTCTATAAATACCCCGGCCTGAGTCATGGCTGCGATATTCCGCTATATCTGCTGTGCACGTTTATCAGATCCCGTCCGGTTATTACGATTTACCGACGTCTAAGTGACAGGTGACAAGTAAAATACTTATTATCAGTACAACAACGACACCACCCCAGTATCTGATATCCAATATATTCTACATGACTATACCCTTTCATGTATTGGGTGATATATCTTGTATCTAACATATATATAACTTATATATAGAAATATAACTATAACTATATATTAGCAGTCACCCTTTCGCGTACACAACGTACCGCCAATGCGGATTTTGCCCTGTGTTAAATCAGCTTATATGTCACAGTCGTCGGTGCGCCGGTAACGGGCCAGTCCTGGCTGATTAGGAGCGTCTGGTAATTAGCGACATCTGTAGCGCAGAGTAACTCCGGCAGGGCGGACTGGTCGGTGGCTTCAGGAGGCCGCTGAATGTACTTTTCGAGCTTTTAAAAAAAATAAAAAAATAAGTTACATTATATGTAACCCCCCCAGGTGGCAGCAGAAAGTGGGGGCAGCGTGGCCCCTCCTCCGGGACCACCTTCCGTAATGTGGCCGCAGATCTAATGATCCCTCCTCCTACCTCTGTAGCTGCAGGCTTCATACAGCAGAGGTCACATGAGACGTGTCACATGACAGGGGCCCTCCAATGTGTGCAGAGGGAGGAGCCTTCCAAAGCAGGAGGAGCCAGGTAAGTGTGATGGGGGGGGTGGGGCTGACGGAAGATGAGGTGACGGGACCTATAATTTAATACTGTTGTAAGTTGTTTGGAGCTATCAATCGAATGTGGGGCTATTAAATGTGAATATTATTTAATGCCGGGATGGGCTGTGGGAAATGGTTATATTACGTAAATGCTATTAATCTATTGCTGGGGCTGTTTGAAGGGAGGTAGATCTATTTATTAAATAGGAAAACTAATAATTTAATGTCACGGCTGGTTGGAGGGAAATAGATCTATTTATCAAATGTATTACTTTAATGTTGGGGCTGGAGAGAGGCCTAGTTATAAAACATGGGTGCTATTGATTTTACACCGGGGCAGGTTGGAGTTTTCTAAATTTCATGTATCCTTTTATTTTTTCAAATAGGGCCCCAACATTCCAGGATCCAGACAACCAGCATCTGATCTAAAGTCACCAGCAGCCACAGGTGGTGACAGTGACAAGAACAGGTAGGAGAGAGCAGGACAGTCTGCCAACTGTCCTGAATCTGGTGGGACAGTACCGAATTTGGGTGACTGTCTCACTTAGTCAGGATTTGGTCCGACAACAAGGACAGCTGGGAGGTATGTCCCACTTCACAACGCACTACTGGTGAAGGCAGAGCTGTGTGCACCTAACAGTTTTACCTGTGTATTTGCTTAAAATGTATCTAAAATGATAACCTCCCTGTCCTAAGTGCCCCGGGCCCCCCAGAGCCTTATTCCAGCTCTGATGATACTTTAGTGGTTCTTGCATTGATTCCATTCCTTTGATTCCATGCCTTCTACCTTGCACCGGTCTCATCTTCAGATCACTTTGTTGATCATATGGCCCCATTGCACTGACAATATTAATAATCCTGCCTCCTTTGCACTTACTATATCACCAGCAAACCCTTGAATAGCTCTTCCCGTCACTTATGCCATTGTCTGCAAACCCTCCCTGCACTGCAATTAATTCAAACCACCCCCAATCACTGGGCACATTTAAGGCCCATACACAATGGTTACAAAAGAAGTGTTTTCCTGCCTATTCTATTTGATCTTTGTAGTGATCGCATCTGGACGGCCATTTATAATAAGGATTATTTTTAATGCATTTTTGAAACACACAGTACACATTTATATACTGGAAGAGAGAGACTTGACTGGTAGTTTGCATCTCAGGATGTCAGGAGAAGAAACACAACAGCCGTTTCCCTGCATTGCTTTAGAGATGACCCACTGTGTATTAAGTCTTCACATCTAGGGTTTCCTAAATGTTACTATAACTAAATTCCAGTACTTCTAAATCCCGCCTACTTTTGTGTTGGCCCCACCTACAGTTGTTTTGATCCTGCCCACATGAGGCCACTTCAGGGGCTTTTAAGTTCCCAATCCACCCCTGAACTCTGGTAACAGCACCATGACCCTACAGATAGAGGAGGCAATGACATTACGCGGGTTCTTCTATAGAATAAGAGATACCCTGATCCAGAAGATAATCTGCCTGTAACGTGGAATAAACCTCGTTCTATTCTCCTTGTTCCCGTGGGGACCGGAGGCCGCTATCTCTGCAAGATTATAGAGCTCTTTACACACTGAGCAGGTGCAGAGGTGTCACGTATGTGATTTTACTCATTTAACAATCAGACTTCCCGGTGTTTAGAGACGGGAGAGATTCCAGGTACTGAACGGTGTTCGGGCGCAAATTTAAGACCGGTAGCCAGGGGCAGGCTGGGGGGCCGGACCCTTAGTGGTCTTCCTAAATTACTGGATGCGATGCGGCGCCGCATGCACGTGATGTAACATAATGTGCACACCCGGTGGTGTAGCAGCAGGAAGGAAACTGCCGACCGCTAGTCCTCAACCATAACCAAATTAACTTAAAATTTGAATTTCCCTGCGCCCCATTACAGCTTTGCACCCTGGGTGGTTGTCACTCTGGTATAGCGCTGCCTCCCGGGAGGTAAGCGAGTGCCACCCGCCTGTGTCCAGGGTCTCTTGTTGGCATTATACTTAGGGACAAAGTAATGGACATACGGTGAAAGATTTCCCAGCATAATTGGTGCCCAGGCAGGTCTGTGGCCTCCTCACTACACGTGGACAGGTCTGTGGCCTCCTCACTACACGTTGACATGTCTGTGGCCTCCTCACTACACGTGGACAGGTCTGTGGCCTCCTCACTACACGTGGACAGGTCCATGGCCTCCTAGTGGACAGGTCTGTGGCCTCCTCGCTCTTGGCTACACGTTGACATGTCTGTGGCCTCCTCGATACACGTGGACAGGTCTGTGGCCTCCTCATGGACAGGTCCATGGCCTCCTCGATACACATGGACAGGTCTGTGGCCTCCGCGCTCCTCGTGGACAAGTCTGTGGCCTCCTCACTACACATGGATGGGGAGAGGGCGCACACTCTTGTCACTGGAGTTAAGGAATGTCCAGGCTCTCCCTTGTAGAGAGATAAGGAGGTCTGCTTGATATAGGAGGCTGTAAAAAGGGGGACATGGAGAAAAACAGGGACATTTGTGTACTCTGATAAGTAGGGGGATCCTCTATATCAGTTTTATTGGGTTTTTATTTAATCACCCGGAGTGTAATTAGAAATTGTGATTAAACCAATGAAAATGACATAGAAGACAATTTTAAACCCCCCACCTCATACCCCTCATACCCTTACTGGGTATTACTGACATGTTCAATATGTCCTCACATAAACACACAGCAACAACTCCCCCAGTCCATCTATGTCCAGGAAAACTAATAATCCCCGGTCACCCGTCATATTAACCGGAGCTTATGTAAATCCTGTATGTTCCCTCTGTACTATATAAATTGATATACGAGCCATACTGCGTGTTACACGGAAAGATTACATGTGTCAGACACTAAGCGTTATCTACAGCTCGCTGAGGGAATAACTGTGTCTAATAGACCATTATAAACTACAAGGACAAATTATATGGTGACATTGCTGTACGGAACTTGAAGAAAACATTTTAGTTACTGTTAATTAGGAAATTGAATTCATAAAGAAGCGGAATAATTATTTGTAATATTCTCCAAGCAGTGAAATCATTTATATCAATTCTATTCTTTGTTTTTAAATGTATTAGTCAGAGGTCAGAAATCTGTATAATGTCCTGTGAGATAACTCTGCGGATCAGAAAAAGAAATTAGCGGTATGTTTTTAAAGACAAAGGGGCTGACGCGGGGTGAGAACTACACCTACTAGCTTGGGTGAAATCACTCTGCGCATTCCCAGCCCACAGTGTTACGACAGAAACCCACGTACCTTCGCGATGCTCACAGCTTAAATCGAATGCTGCCCGTTCTCTGGTGTACTCTGGGCACAGTGCAGTTTTATGCAAAATATGGCACATATCGGCATTATCCTTAATGAATCAGGACCATTAGGGTTTACTGTGTTGTTGTTTAAGCAAACGATAAATGTTTTCATGTAGCAGAGACTGGGAGCTGTTCCTCCTGTGTTGGAGGTATTAATGTGGCAAACAAAAGAAATGTTTCTAAACATGGGCATAAGAGTGACGTGTGCCTGGTGCGGTCCTACAGGTATCTTGCGGCAGCTGCAGCATTTTTATTGCGCCATTGCAACCAACACTGCGTCAGCCCCAGTCTGACGCTGCGTCATTGCGAATAATGGTGACAGGCGGCACGTTGTGCATTCATAGAGCGGATCCATGGTAGTGTGACAGCCACCCGCCATTATACCGCCTACACCATAAACAGAGGACAGACGCTGCGTTCCTGGAACACCCTAAAGCAGATTTACATCAGGAGATAGCATGGGGTGACGCTTAGAGGGTCGTGTAAGGGTGAAAACCTGGCTCCAATTTACACAAAAATCCAATAGACCCTTTAAATCAATTTTTACATGAGAACATTAAACCTCTGAAATAAGCAGCTAGAAGTGAGTCCCTGACACCCTCCAGCCTCTCATTCTACACCCGGTACTGACGGACGACGCATGGAAAGGAGAAGGTTCCTTTCTGCCTCGCTGGTTATCGCTCCCGGGGTTTTTGGACCCACGACAGCCGGTGACTTCTTGTTTCTAGACATAACAGAGAACATGGTGGCCGCGTCCGACGCCTTTCTGCTCACATAATATTCCTACAGGTCAGCGGCTCTGTCCATGTAACGTGAGGTTTTACACTTGTTTCCAGAGACCGCAGAACAATGTTTTTACTATTAATTACTCCTCGCCTCACTGCACCAATTCCCCCAGTCTGAGCCTCTCATCCGAGCAACGCTGCTCTAAGACACAGTTATTAACTTCTTATAAACACATTTATTCCTGGTGAATAGCGACTTCCCAGTGAGATAAAGGTTAGTCAGAGCAGTCCTAGCCCTTAATCAGGATATAATGCACGGGTGATGCTGATATAAGTGTGGTATAGCTGATTCCTGGTTCTATAATCTACAAAAAGAAATATATAAGAAATAGACGCTATGAATGTGATACAGATACTGTTTCATGCCATAAGGGATCCCGCACCTCTGTAAATATTCTTATCCAGAGTCTGCTGGAGCTAAGGGTCTTATTCGCTGGCTAAGGGTCTATTTATGACGTTCTGGAGTTACGGCTGTTTTTCTGTAGCCGCTTTATATCGTAAATCGGGACAGTAATTGGTGCGGAACTTCAAAACCCATCAGGCCTGATTCACTAAGGCACCTAAATCCAGCATTCGCAGGTCCGTGTCCAACTACTAGCGGATCTGAAGATACGTCTGGTGATGAATACGTCTAACAGACAATACACCGCAGGACACGTCCGATATATATGTGGAATAGAAAGTACCAGCAGAACGCACACAAAAATAATACAATTAATGTCACCTGTTAATAATATAATCATTAATGAAAAAACATAAAAAACATTTTATATTTCTCCATGAAATACATTTATTAGGATGTTATTAATGTCTACTGTACATAAAATACATTGTTACAGCTGCTCCTGATAGCAGACACATGTTCTAGCTGTATACACAGCCGTCATCACTAGTAATCAGCACTTATACCTGACCTGCTTGGTGCAGTGATACAACAGAAAATCACGTAACTAAGAGATGCCCAAAGCTTGAATCAGACGCTGCCGCGTGCGCTCTACCCCTTACTGTACACTAACTACGTGCATACACTCAGTCCCCTCCCTCTCTTTTTCGCCATTGAGATCATAGGCTGTGTAAGTGGTGTCATAAATGTGCAAACGTAAATTGCGTTCTTTGGCGTATGGTTCGGTTTTGCACGTGCACAGCGTGAAATAACACCAAATACACCACATAAATGAACTTACATTTCTTAATGAATCAGGACCATCATGTCAGTGGTCAATAGACAGAACAGAGAGCATGCTGGGAAGGTTTTGTAATGTATAAACACGAGTTAGTTCACTGATCTTTTATAGTGTATAACATCATAATAATACTCTTATACTAAGAGTGGATATATTTAATGGCAGATTCTTGTTACGTAGTTTGGAGGAGGCGATGGAAAGGTGAATACAGATAGGACAGAGCCAGTTCTGGCTCCCCAATATCACAGACATGGAATAAACGTAATCCTCCACAATGATATTTGCTCATAATAATGACACATGATTCAGAACAAAAGATTCTGTTGTGTATAACACGACTCCACGTTCTCAGCCCCCGCAAACACAGAAACTGCCAAACACTGAGAATAGCTGTTTTATTCCATACATCTCCCCTCCCTGGTGACAGCGTCATCAGAGGACACTCCGCAGTGCACCTCGATTTGTGGAAATATGGGCGTATTGGTTTGTGGAGCAAAATGGCTCTGAAAGATTTGTCCAGAATGAAGACGCTCTTTCTGAAGGTTAGAGTATTAACCTGATGCTCCTTATAAGTGGGTGTAGCGGAACATTTGTTGGTGTATTACCCCTCCACAAAAGGATCTTAATTCTGCCCAGGTCAGAGATGGTGGAAATCTCTTCATAAAAAAAGCAGGTCTTTTAAGTCTCCGGAACCAAGGATCCTCTCGGGGGTCTCCAGAACCCAATGCTCCTCTCAGTGGTCTCTATAACCCAAGACTCCTCTCAGGGGTCTCCAGAACCCAAGGCCCCTCTCAGGGGTCTCCAGAACCCAAGGCTCCTCTCAGGGGTCTCCAGAACCCAAGGCTCCTCTCAGGGGTCTCCAGAACCCAAGACTCCTCTCAGGGGTCTCCAGAACCCAAGACTCCTCTCAGGGGTCTCCAGAACCCAAGACTCCTCAGTGGTCTCCAGAACCCAAGACTCCTCTCAGAGGTCCCAAGAGCCCAATGATCCTCTAAGGGGGCCACAAAATCCAAGGCTCAATGCAGAGAGCTAAAAGATCTAAGGCTCTAACCTGGGCATCCAGACCACATGGCACTGCTTTTTCCCCAAAACTAAAGTGTCAGCGGAGGAATACCAGAGGAACCATTATGTCTGTCCCCCAGCTGTGCACACTCTCCTGAAGCTGGTTCCGATCCTGAGGCACATTCACAATCACATTTTTTTAATAAAAAGTTGTTAGGATTTGCAAAGTGTAAACTATCCCCAACACTAATCCTACAGTAACCCTCCACCCCAGGCAAAACTCCCAAAAATAATTGTGTTTTACGTGTCCAGGTGACAGCGACCTGACGTGACCTCTCCAACCATTGCTCACAAGTAGCAGATATAATCCAGGAATTACACCACACAGAGCAGAATGAAAACACAGTGGTGATGAATTAAATCATATTTTAGCTGACAGTAACATTAAATACAAATCAATGTAAAATGCTGCTGTTCTCTCTTCAGAACCAGTGACAAAAGACAGACAGGAGTCTTAATACAGCCACAGGGGCTGCAGAGCATCATGGGAGTCACTATTACATCATATGACCTTTATCATATAGCAGAGATATTACATGATCTGCTTCTTACTTTAATGATCATTTAATAAATGATGGAGATTAATCTGAGAGAGGTTATTAATCAGCGGCTGGGAGAGCAGGAATACCATCAGATGACGTACAATAGACTACTGGACACATAGGAGGGATCTACCGGGGGTGGGGGTCCGTCCAGTAATAACAAAAGACCATAGCTCTAATAATGAAATAAGAGATTATATAACTCACCGAAGGCGTCTGTGGGAGACAACTGTCTGATCCACCCTATGAGCAAGAGAAGAAAATAAGTGGAGGGGGGGCTACAAACACCTATCGGATAACAACACCTCAATGTAAATCAAGCAACCCCCAAATTATCACATACTAGGGTTGTCAGGTTAGAGTATAATATGCTGCTTATTGTAGTGTATAATATACGGGTCGTGTAGAGTATAATGTGCTGGTCAGTGTAGAGTATAATGTGCTGGTCAGTGTAGAGTATAATGTGCTAGTCAGTGTAGAGTATAATGTGCTAGTCAGTGTAGAGTATAATGTGTGGTCAGTGTAGAGTATAATGTGCTGGTCAGTGTAGAGTATAATGTGCTGGTCAGTGTAGAGTATAATGTGTGGTCAGTGTAGAGTATAATGTGCTAGTCAGTGTAGAGTATAATGTGCTAGTCAGTGTAGAGTATAATGTGCTGGTCAGTGTAGAGTATAATGTGTGGTCAGTGTAGAGTATAATGTGCTGGTCAGTGTAGAGTATAATGTGCTGGTCAGTGTAGAGTATAATATAATATAGTGTTACTTCAAGAGAAGGAGCAAAGCCTAAAAGATGATCTATTACTGTTACACTATGTAATTCCTGTGCACGGTCTTATGTTTCAATGACCTCTAACCCCCCCCCCCCCCCACACACTCCTCCACCTGATAAGATTTACATAAATGATAAAATAAATAACTATCAGACAGTGAGCAGATTAGACTGAACAATCAGATATATTTTCATGCTACATTCTGTGTTTCAAACCCTGGGAGCCTCCTGTGGAGGCTCGGCCGACTTAGGAAAAATATGACCGGTTTAGCAGACAAAATGATCAGGTAGCTGTATATTTACAGCACAAAGACCGCACACAAGACAGACGCAGGTGGAGAATAATGATTTATAAATAGTGATACTATTGATACATTTATATGGCGTGTGCAGTGTTTTATATACGTCATCTCCTCCTTCTATCTCTTATTAGACCTCTGTGACATCGTCTCTGCTCACTCCCTATAAATGTCAGCCAGTGTCTGCGCACAGTGCACAGCGCACAGTCGTTTCTGATGCCGGAGAATTTGCATAATGAGATGAGTATCCAGGCAACTAATGTACTTGGGATCTAACTTTACCTTCCATTACGATATTTGATGCAATAAACAGCCCAGTATGAATTGACTGAGATTAAATTTGCAGCAAGGATTCTCTCCGAAATGATGAGAACGCAAACTGCGCCCCCTTCCTCTTCTATCTCTCCCTATAGTGTACAGGACCGTCAGAAAGGGGTAGGAGAAATGCAGGGATCTGTCCTCTGAGCAATCCTTATTTCATTACTGTCCTGCATTAACCTCTATTACAGTAGGCGCCAACTGGCGTTTCAATAACACGTAAAATACACATGGTGATAAATTATACCCCCAACAATGGCCTCCTGAGGATCAGGACAAGGGGTTATGGTCAGAAGAGCAATGCCACCCCCATCCCCTCCGCTAACGACCATAATATGGCAGCGTACACCTGAGACAGGTGAGCAGGGACAAGCCAGGACTGTAAGCGGCCATGATGATGTGTGCCAGCGTGTTGTTTATACAGAGAGTTTATGTCTGATTGTCTGTTGTATTATTCCTACATTACTGCCAGGAGAACAGTCTACCAATCAAGACTGAGGTCAACGACTTGGGGCAAGGGACAGACTTTTTGAAAAGCATGGCAGCATCCCACAAGCAACAGGAAAATGTTTTTGATCGGACGAAAGAGAGCTATTAACCCTCTGCTGTTTAATGTCTACCACAAAAACATATCAGGAAATGTTATATGCCCGAGTTCTGGTCGTTCCTCTCCATTACCCGTAGGTTTCACAGAAGCTCCCCCCCTTAGCCCCCAACTCCCCCCAGACTCACATCTCTGCTGATCCGCCACCCCGGCATGTCTGCGATGTCTCTGTCAGCTCGGCCCGGGGACAGCACTGACAGTGGTGTAATTATGTCAGGAAAGTGAAGGAATGTCCTGTGGTGAATGCACGACTCCTGCCCTACTTTCCTAAGCACGGCCCTGATGTGCGGAGGGAGAGCTAAGCCCAGTGTGCCCGCTGTGGGCTCATTATATACTACAGTCACATCTCCCCCGCCTGGGCTGTAATCTCTGTCTATAGTCTGCACTATGCTCCTTACTGCTCAGTATAGATACAGCGTCTCCTCCTCTGTATAACATGGTGTTATCTCTGTATCTGTACCATGTCTATAGTCTGCACTATCCTCCATACTGCTCAGTATAGATACAGCGTCTCCTCATCCTCTGTACAACACGGTGTAATCTCTGTATCTGTACCATGTCTATAGTCTGCACTATCCTCCATACTGCTCAGTATAGATACAGCGTCTCCTCATCCTCTGTATAACATGGTGTAATCTCTGTATCTGTACCATGTCTATAGTCTGCACTATCCTCCATACTGCTCAGTATAGATACAGTGTCTCCTCATCTGTATAACACGGTGTAATCTCTGTATCTGTACCATGTCTATAGTCTGCACTATCCTCCATACTGCTCAGTATAGATACAGCGTCTCCTCATCTGTATAACACGGTGTAATCTCTGTATCTGTATCATGTCTATAGTCTGCACTATCCTCCTTACTGCTCAGTATAGATACAGCGTCTCCTCATCCTCTGTACAACACGGTGTAATCTCTGTATATGTACCATGTCTATAGTCTGCACTATCCTCCATACTGCTCAGTATAGATACAGCGTCTCCTCCTCTGTATAACATGGTGTAATCTCTGTATCTGTATCATGTCTATAGTCTGCACTATCCTCCATACTGCTCAGTATAGATACAGCGTCTCCTCATCCTCTGTACAACACGGTGTAATCTCTGTATCTGTACCATGTCTATAGTCTGCACTATCCTCCATACTGCTCAGTATAGATACAGCGTCTCCTCCTCTGTATAACATGGTGTAATCTCTGTATCTGTATCATGTCTATAGTCTGCACTATCCTCCATACTGCTTAGTATAGATACAGCGTCTCCTCCTCTGTATAACACGGTGTAATCTCTGTATCTGTACCATGTCTATAGTCTGCACTATCCTCCTTACTGCTCAGTATAGATACAGCGTCTCCTCATCCTCTGTACAACATGGTGTAATCTCTGTATCTGTACCATGTCTATAGTCTGCACTATCCTCCATACTGCTCAGTATAGATACAGCGTCTCCTCATCCTCTGTACAACACGGTGTAATCTCTGTATCTGTACCATGTATATAGTCTGCACTATCCTCCATACTGCTCAGTATAGATACAGCGTCTCCTCATCCTCTGTACAACATGGTGTAATCTCTGTATCTGTACCATGTCTATAGTCTGCACTATCCTCCATACTGCTCAGTATAGATACAGCGTCTCCTCATCCTCTGTACAACACGGTGTAATCTCTGTATCTGTATCATGTCTATAGTCTGCACTATGCTCCATACTGCTCAGTATAGATACAGCGTCTCCTCATCCTCTGTATAACATGGTGTAATCTCTGTATCTGTACCATGTCTATAGTCTGCACTATCCTCCATACTGCTCAGTATAGATACAGTGTCTCCTCATCCTCTGTATAACATGGTGTAATCTCTGTATCTGTATCATGTCTATAGTCTGCACTATCCTCCATACTGCTCAGTATAGATACAGCGTCTCCTCCTCTGTATAACACAGTGTAATCTCTGTATCTGTACCATGTCTATAGTCTGCACTATCCTCCATACTGCTCAGTATAGATACAGCGTCTCCTCCTCTGTACAACATGGTGTAATCTCTGTATCTGTACCATGTCTATAGTCTGCACTATCCTCCATACTGCTCAGTATAGATACAGCGTCTCCTCATCCTCTGTATAACACGGTGTAATCTCTGTATCTGTACCATGTCTATAGTCTGCACTATCCTCCATACTGCTCAGTATAGATACAGCGCCTCCTCCTCTGTATAACACGGTGTAATCTCTGTATATGTACCATGTCTATAGTCTGCACTATCCTCCATACTGCTCAGTATAGATACAGCGTCTCCTCCTCTGTACAACACGGTGTAATCTCTGTATCTGTACCATGTCTATAGTCTGCACTATCCTCCATACTGCTCAGTATAGATACAGCGTCTCCTCATCCTCTGTATAACACGGTGTAATCTCTGTATCTGTATCATGTCTATAGTCTGCACTATCCTCCTTACTGCTCAGTATAGATACAGCGTCTCCTCATCTGTATAACATGGTGTAATCTCTGTATCTGTATCATGTCTATAGTCTGCACTATCCTCCTTACTGCTCAGTATAGATACAGCGTCTCCTCATCCTCTGTACAACACGGTGTAATCTCTGTATCTGTACCATGTCTATAGTCTGCACTATCCTCCATACTGCTCAGTATAGATACAGCGTCTCCTCATCTCTGTACAACATGGTGTAATCTCTGTATCTGTACCATGTCTATAGTCTGCACTATCCTCCTTACTGCTCAGTATAGATACAGCGTCTCCTCATCCTCTGTATAACATGGTGTAATCTCTGTATCTGTACCATGTCTAT
Source organism: Mixophyes australis (assembly GCA_036250195.1). NCBI lineage: Eukaryota > Metazoa > Chordata > Amphibia > Anura > Limnodynastidae > Mixophyes > Mixophyes australis. Next base: position 102,843,802 of record JAVHZZ010000011.1, on the reverse strand, counting down.
AGTCTGCACTATCCTCCATACTGCTCAGTATAGATACAGCGTCTCCTCATCCTCTGTACAACATGGTGTAATCTCTGTATCTGTATCATGTCTATAGTCTGCACTATCCTCCATACTGCTCAGTATAGATACAGCGTCTCCTCCTCTGTATAACACGGTGTAATCTCTGTATCTGTATCATGTCTATAGTCTGCACTATCCTCCATACTGCTCAGTATAGATACAGCGTCTCCTCCTCTGTATAACATGGTGTAATCTCTGTATCTGTACCATGTCTATAGTCTGCACTATCCTCCATACTGCTCAGTATAGATACAGCGTCTCCTCCTCTGTATAACATGGTGTAATCTCTGTATCTGTATCATGTCTATAGTCTGCACTATCCTCCTTACTGCTCAGTATAGATACAGCGTCTCCTCCTCTGTATAACATGGTGTAATCTCTGTATCTGTACCATGTCTATAGTCTGCACTATCCTCCATACTGCTCAGTATAGATACAGTGTCTCCTCCTCTGTATAACATGGTGTAATCTCTGTATCTGTACCATGTATATAGTCTGCACTATCCTCCTTACTGCTCAGTATAGATACAGCGTCTCCTCATCCTCTGTATAACATGGTGTAATCTCTGTATCTGTATCATGTCTATAGTCTGCACTATCCTCCATACTGCTCAGTATAGATACAGCGTCTCCTCCTCTGTATAACATGGTGTAATCTCTGTATCTGTACCATGTCTATAGTCTGCACTATCCTCCATACTGCTCAGTATAGATACAGCGTCTCCTCATCCTCTGTATAACATGGTGTAATCTCTGTATCTGTACCATGTCTATAGTCTGCACTATGCTCCATACTGCTCAGTATAGATACAGCGTCTCCTCATCCTCTGTATAACATGGTGTAATCTCTGTATCTGTACCATGTCTATAGTCTGCACTCTCCTCCATACTGCTCAGTATAGATACAGCGTCTCCTCATCCTCTGTACAACACGGTGTAATCTCTGTATCTGTACCATGTCTATAGTCTGCACTATCCTCCATACTGCTCAGTATAGATACAGCGTCTCCTCATCCTCTGTATAACATGGTGTTATCTCTGTATCTGTACCATGTCTATAGTCTGCACTCTCCTCCATACTGCTCAGTATAGATACAGCGTCTCCTCATCTGTATAACATGGTGTAATCTCTGTATCTGTACCATGTCTATAGTCTGCACTATGCTCCATACTGCTCAGTATAGATACAGCGTCTCCTCATCCTCTGTATAACATGGTGTTATCTCTGTATCTGTACCATGTCTATAGTCTGCACTCTCCTCCATACTGCTCAGTATAGATACAGCGTCTCCTCATCTGTATAACATGGTGTAATCTCTGTATCTGTACCATGTCTATAGTCTGCACTATCCTCCATACTGCTCAGTATAGATACAGCGTCTCCTCATCCTCTGTACAACATGGTGTAATCTCTGTATCTGTACCATGTCTATAGTCTGCACTATCCTCCTTACTGCTCAGTATAGATACAGCGTCTCCTCATCCTCTGTACAACATGGTGTAATCTCTGTATCTGTACCATGTATATAGTCTGCACTATCCTCCATACTGCTCAGTATAGATACAGCGTCTCCTCCTCTGTATAACACGGTGTAATCTCTGTATCTGTACCATGTCTATAGTCTGCACTATCCTCCATACTGCTCAGTATAGATACAGCGTCTCCTCCTCTGTATAACATGGTGTAATCTCTGTATCTGTATCATGTGTATAGTCTGCACTATCCTCCTTACTGCTCAGTATAGATACAGCGTCTCCTCATCCTCTGTACAACATGGTGTAATCTCTGTATCTGTACCATGTCTATAGTCTGCACTATCCTCCATACTGCTCAGTATAGATACAGCGTCTCCTCCTCTGTACAACATGGTGTAATCTCTGTATCTGTACCATGTCTATAGTCTGCACTATCCTCCATACTGCTCAGTATAGATACAGCGTCTCCTCATCCTCTGTACAACACGGTGTAATCTCTGTATCTGTACCATGTCTATAGTCTGCACTATCCTCCATACTGCTCAGTATAGATACAGCGTCTCCTCCTCTGTACAACATGGTGTAATCTCTGTATCTGTACCATGTCTATAGTCTGCACTATCCTCCATACTGCTCAGTATAGATACAGCGTCTCCTCCTCTGTACAACATGGTGTAATCTCTGTATCTGTACCATGTCTATAGTCTGCACTATCCTCCATACTGCTCAGTATAGATACAGCGTCTCCTCATCCTCTGTACAACATGGTGTAATCTCTGTATCTGTACCATGTCTATAGTCTGCACTATCCTCCATACTGCTCAGTATAGATACAGCGTCTCCTCCTCTGTATAACACGGTGTAATCTCTGTATCTGTACCATGTCTATAGTCTGCACTATCCTCCATACTGCTCAGTATAGATACAGCGTCTCCTCATCTGTATAACACGGTGTAATCTCTGTATCTGTACCATGTCTATAGTCTGCACTATCCTCCATACTGCTCAGTATAGATACAGCGTCTCCTCCTCTGTATAACACGGTGTAATCTCTGTATCTGTACCATGTCTATAGTCTGCACTATCCTCCATACTGCTCAGTATAGATACAGCGTCTCCTCCTCTGTATAACACGGTGTAATCTCTGTATCTGTACCATGTCTATAGTCTGCACTATCCTCCATACTGCTCAGTATAGATACAGCGTCTCCTCCTCTGTATAACACGGTGTAATCTCTGTATCTGTATCATGTCTATAGTCTGCACTATCCTCCATACTGCTCAGTATAGATACAGCGTCTCCTCCTCTGTATAACACGGTGTAATCTCTGTATCTGTATCATGTCTATAGTCTGCACTATCCTCCATACTGCTCAGTATAGATACAGTGTCTCCTCATCCTCTGTACAACACGGTGTAATCTCTGTATCTGTATCATGTCTATAGTCTGCACTATCCTCCATACTGCTCAGTATAGATACAGCATCTCCTCCTCTGTATAACACGGTGTAATCTCTGTATCTGTACCATGTCTATAGTCTGCACTATCCTCCTTACTGCTCAGTATAGATACAGCGTCTCCTCATCCTCTGTATAACATGGTGTAATCTCTGTATCTGTATCATGTCTATAGTCTGCACTATCCTCCTTACTGCTCAGTATAGATACAGCGTCTCCTCCTCTGTATAACATGGTGTAATCTCTGTATCTGTACCATGTCTATAGTCTGCACTATCCTCCATACTGCTCAGTATAGATACAGCGTCTCCTCATTCTCTGTACAACATGGTGTAATCTCTGTATCTGTACCATGTCTATAGTCTGCACTATCCTCCATACTGCTCAGTATAGATACAGCGTCTCCTCCTCTGTATAACACGGTGTAATCTCTGTATCTGTACCATGTCTATAGTCTGCACTATCCTCCATACTGCTCAGTATAGATACAGTGTCTCCTCCTCTGTATAACATGGTGTAATCTCTGTATCTGTATCATGTCTATAGTCTGCACTATCCTCCTTACTGCTCAGTATAGATACAGCGTCTCCTCATCCTCTGTACAACATGGTGTAATCTCTGTATCTGTACCATGTCTATAGTCTGCACTATCCTCCTTACTGCTCAGTATAGATACAGCGTCTCCTCCTCTGTATAACATGGTGTAATCTCTGTATCTGTACCATGTCTATAGTCTGCACTATCCTCCTTACTGCTCAGTATAGATACAGCGTCTCCTCCTCTGTATAACATGGTGTAATCTCTGTATCTGTACCATGTCTATAGTCTGCACTATCCTCCATACTGCTCAGTATAGATACAGCGTCTCCTCCTCTGTATAACACGGTGTAATCTCTGTATCTGTATCATGTCTATAGTCTGCACTATCCTCCATACTGCTTAGTATAGATACAGCGTCTCATCATCCTCTGTATAACATGGTGTAATCTCTGTATCTGTACCATGTCTATAGTCTGCACTATCCTCCTTACTGCTCAGTATAGATACAGCGTCTCCTCATCCTCTGTATAACATGGTGTAATCTCTGTATCTGTACCATGTCTATAGTCTGCACTATCCTCCTTACTGCTCAGTATAGATACAGCGTCTCCTCCTCTGTATAACACGGTGTAATCTCTGTATCTGTACCATGTCTATAGTCTGCACAATCCTCCTTACTGCTCAGTATATATACAGCGTCTCCATATCCTCTGTACAACATGGTGTAATCTCTGTATCTGTACCATGTCTATAGTCTGCACTATCCTCCATACTGCTCAGTATATATACAGTGTCTCCTCATCCTCTGTACAACACGGTGTAATCTTTGTATCTGTACCATGTCTATAGTCTGCACTATCCTCCATACTGCTCAGTATAGATACAGCGTCTCCTCCTCTGTATAACATGGTGTAATCTCTGTATCTGTACCATGTCTATAGTCTGCACTATCCTCCATACTGCTCAGTATAGATACAGCGTCTCCTCCTCTGTATAACATGGTGTAATCTCTGTATCTGTACCATGTCTATAGTCTGCACTATCCTCCATACTGCTCAGTATAGATACAGCGTCTCCTCCTCTGTATAACATGGTGTAATCTCTGTATCTGTACCATGTATATAGTCTGCACTATCCTCCATACTGCTCAGTATAGATACAGCGTCTCCTCCTCTGTATAACATGGTGTAATCTCTGTATCTGTACCATGTATATAGTCTGCACTATCCTCCATACTGCTCAGTATAGATACCGCGTCTCCTCCTCTGTATAACATGGTGTAATCTCTGTATCTGTACCATGTCTATAGTCTGCACTATCCTCCTTACTGCTCAGTATAGATACAGTGTCTCCTCATTCTCTGTACAACACGGTGTAATCTCTGTATCTGTACCATGTCTATAGTCTGCACTATCCTCCATACTGCTCAGTATAGATACAGCGTCTCCTCATCCTCTGTACAACATGGTGTAATCTCTGTATCTGTACCATGTCTATAGTCTGCACTATCCTCCATACTGCTCAGTATAGATACAGCGTCTCCTCATCCTCTGTACAACACGGTGTAATCTCTGTATCTGTACCATGTATATAGTCTGCACTATCCTCCATACTGCTCAGTATAGATACAGCGTCTCCTCATCCTCTGTATAACATGGTGTAATCTCTGTATCTGTACCATGTCTATAGTCTGCACTATCCTCCATACTGCTCAGTATAGATACAGCGCCTCCTCCTCTGTATAACATGGTGTAATCTCTGTATCTGTACCATGTCTATAGTCTGCATTTTCCTCCATACTGCTCAGTATAGATACAGCGTCTCCTCCTCTGTATAACATGGTGTAATCTCTGTATCTGTATCATGTCTATAGTCTGCACTATCCTCCATACTGCTCAGTATAGATACAGCGCCTCCTCCTCTGTATAACATGGTGTAATCTCTGTATCTGTACCATGTCTATAGTCTGCACTATCCTCCTTACTGCTCAGTATAGATACAGCGTCTCCTCCTCTGTATAACATGGTGTAATCTCTGTATCTGTACCATGTCTATAGTCTGCACTATCCTCCATACTGCTCAGTATAGATACAGCGTCTCCTCATCCTCTGTATAACATGGTGTAATCTCTGTATCTGTACCATGTCTATAGTCTGCACTATCCTCCATACTGCTCAGTATAGATACAGCGTCTCCTCATCCTCTGTATAACATGGTGTAATCTCTGTATCTGTACCATGTCTATAGTCTGCACTATCCTCCATACTGCTCAGTATAGATACAGCGTCTCCTCCTCTGTATAACACGGTGTAATCTCTGTATCTGTATCATGTCTATAGTCTGCACTATCCTCCTTACTGCTCAGTATAGATACAGCGTCTCCATATCCTCTGTATAACATGGTGTAATCTCTGTATCTGTACCATGTCTATAGTCTGCACTATCATCCATACTGCTCAGTATAGATACAGCGTCTCCTCCTCTGTATAACATGGTGTAATCTCTGTATCTGTACCATGTCTATAGTCTGCACTATCCTCCATACTGCTCAGTATAGATACAGCGTCTCCATATCCTCTGTATAACATGGTGTAATCTCTGTATCTGTACCATGTCTATAGTCTGCACTATCCTCCATACTGCTCAGTATAGATACAGCGTCTCCTCCTCTGTATAACATGGTGTAATCTCTGTATCTGTACCATGTCTATAGTCTGCACTATCCTCCTTACTGCTCAGTATAGATACAGCGTCTCCTCCTCTGTATAACATGGTGTAATCTCTGTATCTGTACCATGTCTATAGTCTGCACTATCCTCCATACTGCTCAGTATAGATACAGCGTCTCCTCCTCTGTATAACACGGTGTAATCTCTGTATCTGTATCATGTCTATAGTCTGCACTATCCTCCATACTGCTCAGTATAGATACAGCGTCTCCTCCTCTGTATAACATGGTGTAATCTCTGTATCTGTACCATGTATATAGTCTGCACAATCCTCCATACTGCTCAGTATAGATACAGCGTCTCCTCATCCTCTGTATAACATGGTGTAATCTCTGTATCTGTATCATGTCTATAGTCTGCACTATCCTCCTTACTGCTCAGTATAGATACAGCGCCTCCTCATCCTCTGTATAACATGGTGTAATCTCTGTATCTGTATCATGTCTATAGTCTGCACTCTCCTCCATACTGCTCAGTATAGATACAGCGTCTCCTCATCCTCTGTATAACATGGTGTAATCTCTGTATCTGTACCATGTCTATAGTCTGCACTATCCTCCTTACTGCTCAGTATAGATACAGCGCCTCCTCATCCTCTGTATAACATGGTGTAATCTCTGTATCTGTACCATGTCTATAGTCTGCACTATCCTCCATACTGCTCAGTATAGATACAGCATCTCCTCATCCTCTGTATAACATGGTGTAATCTCTGTATCTGTACCATGTCTATAGTCTGCACTATCCTCCTTACTGCTCAGTATAGATACAGCGTCTCCTCCTCTGTATAACATGGTGTAATCTCTGTATCTGTACCATGTCTATAGTCTGCACTATCCTCCATACTGCTCAGTATAGATACAGCGTCTCCTCCTCTGTATAACACGGTGTAATCTCTGTATCTGTATCATGTCTATAGTCTGCACTATCCTCCATACTGCTCAGTATAGATACAGCGTCTCCTCCTCTGTATAACATGGTGTAATCTCTGTATCTGTACCATGTATATAGTCTGCACTATCCTCCATACTGCTCAGTATAGATACAGCGTCTCCTCATCCTCTGTATAACATGGTGTAATCTCTGTATCTGTACCATGTCTATAGTCTGCACTATCCTCCATACTGCTCAGTATAGATACAGCGTCTCCTCATCCTCTGTATAACACGGTGTAATCTCTGTATCTGTACCATGTCTATAGTCTGCACTATCCTCCATACTGCTCAGTATAGATACAGCGTCTCCTCCTCTGTATAACATGGTGTAATCTCTGTATCTGTACCATGTCTATAGTCTGCACTATCCTCCATACTGCTCAGTATAGATACAGCGTCTCCTCCTCTGTATAACACGGTGTAATCTCTGTATCTGTATCATGTCTATAGTCTGCACTATCCTCCATACTGCTCAGTATAGATACAGCGTCTCCTCCTCTGTATAACACGGTGTAATCTCTGTATCTGTACCATGTCTATAGTCTGCACTATCCTCCATACTGCTCAGTATAGATACAGCGTCTCCTCATCTGTATAACACGGTGTAATCTCTGTATCTGTACCATGTCTATAGTCTGCACTATCCTCCATACTGCTTAGTATATATACAGCGTCTCCTCCTCTGTATAACACGGTGTAATCTCTGTATCTGTACCATGTCTATAGTCTGCACTATCCTCCATACTGCTCAGTATAGATACAGCGTCTCCTCATCCTCTGTACAACATGGTGTAATCTCTGTATCTGTACCATGTCTATAGTCTGCACTATCCTCCATACTGCTCAGTATAGATACAGCGTCTCCTCCTCTGTATAACATGGTGTAATCTCTGTATCTGTACCATGTCTATAGTCTGCACTATCCTCCATACTGCTCAGTATAGATACAGCGTCTCCTCCTCTGTATAACATGGTGTAATCTCTGTATCTGTATCATGTCTATAGTCTGCACTATCCTCCATACTGCTCAGTATAGATACAGCGTCTCCTCCTCTGTATAACACGGTGTAATCTCTGTATCTGTACCATGTCTATAGTCTGCACTATCCTCCATACTGCTCAGTATAGATACAGCGTCTCCTCATTCTCTGTACAACATGGTGTAATCTCTGTATCTGTACCATGTCTATAGTCTGCACTATCTTCCATACTGCTCAGTATATATACAGCGTCTCCTCATCCTCTGTATAACATGGTGTAATCTCTGTATCTGTATCATGTCTATAGTCTGCACTATCCCCCTTACTGCTCAGTATAGATACAGCGTCTCCTCCTCTGTATAACATGGTGTAATCTCTGTATCTGTACCATGTCTATAGTCTGCACTATCCTCCTTACTGCTCAGTATAGATACAGCGTCTCCTCATTCTCTGTACAACACGGTGTAATCTCTGTATCTGTACCATGTCTATAGTCTGCACTATCCTCCATACTGCTCAGTATAGATACAGCGTCTCCTCATCCTCTGTACAACATGGTGTAATCTCTGTATCTGTATCATGTCTATAGTCTGCACTATCCTCCATACTGCTCAGTATAGATACAGTGTCTCCTCATCCTCTGTACAACATGGTGTAATCTCTGTATCTGTACCATGTCTATAGTCTGCACTATCCTCCATACAGCTCAGTATAGATACAGCGTCTCCTCATCCTCTGTACAACACGGTGTAATATCTGTATCTGTACCATGTCTATAGTCTGCACTATCCTCCATACTGCTCAGTATAGATACAGCGTCTCCTCCTCCTCTGTATAACATGGTGTAATCTCTGTATCTGTACCATGTCTATAGTCTGCACTATCCTCCATACTGCTCAGTATAGATACAGCGTCTCCTCATCCTCTGTACAACATGGTGTAATCTCTGTATCTGTACCATGTCTATAGTCTGCACTATCCTCCATACTGCTCAGTATAGATACAGCGTCTCCTCATCCTCTGTACAACATGGTGTAATCTCTGTATCTGTACCATGTCTATAGTCTGCACTATCCTCCATACTGCTCAGTATAGATACAGCGTCTCCTCCTCTGTATAACACGGTGTAATCTCTGTATCTGTATCATGTCTATAGTCTGCACTATCCTCCATACTGCTTAGTATAGATACAGCGTCTCCTCCTCCTCTGTATAACATGGTGTAATCTCTGTATCTGTACCATGTCTATAGTCTGCACTATCCTCCATACTGCTCAGTATAGATACAGCGTCTCCTCATCCTCTGTACAACATGGTGTAATCTCTGTATCTGTACCATGTCTATAGTCTGCACTATCCTCCATACTGCTCAGTATAGATACAGCGTCTCCTCATCCTCTGTACAACATGGTGTAATCTCTGTATCTGTACCATGTCTATAGTCTGCACTATCCTCCATACTGCTCAGTATAGATACAGCGTCTCCTCATCCTCTGTACAACACGGTGCAATCTCTGTATCTGTACCATGTCTATAGTCTGCACTATCCTCCTTACTGCTCAGTATAGATACAGCGTCTCCTCATCCTCTGTACAACATGGTGTAATCTCTGTATCTGTACCATGTCTATAGTCTGCACTATCCTCCATACTGCTCAGTATAGATACAGCGTCTCCTCCTCTGTATAACATGGTGTAATCTCTGTATCTGTACCATGTCTATAGTCTGCACTATCCTCCATACTGCTCAGTATAGATACAGCGTCTCCTCATCCTCTGTACAACACGGTGTAATCTCTGTATCTGTACCATGTCTATAGTCTGCACTATCCTCCATACTGCTCAGTATAGATACAGCGTCTCCTCCTCCTCTGTATAACATGGTGTAATCTCTGTATCTGTACCATGTCTATAGTCTGCACTATCCTCCATACTGCTCAGTATAGATACAGCGTCTCCTCATCCTCTGTACAACATGGTGTAATCTCTGTATCTGTACCATGTCTATAGTCTGCACTATCCTCCATACTGCTCAGTATAGATACAGCGTCTCCTCATCCTCTGTACAACATGGTGTAATCTCTGTATCTGTACCATGTCTATAGTCTGCACTATCCTCCATACTGCTCAGTATAGATACAGTGTCTCCTCATCCTCTGTATAACATGGTGTAATCTCTGTATCTGTACCATGTCTATAGTCTGCACTATCCTCCTTACTGCTCAGTATAGATACAGTGTCTCCTCATCCTCTGTATAACATGGTGTAATCTCTGTATCTGTACCATGTCTATAGTCTGCACTATCCTCCTTACTGCTCAGTATAGATACAGCGTCTCCTCCTCTGTATAACATGGTGTAATCTCTGTATCTGTACCATGTCTATAGTCTGCACTATCCTCCTTACTGCTCAGTATAGATACAGCGTCTCCTCATCCTCTGTACAACACGGTGCAATCTCTGTATCTGTACCATGTCTATAGTCTGCACTATCCTCCTTACTGCTCAGTATAGATACAGCGTCTCCTCATCCTCTGTACAACATGGTGTAATCTCTGTATCTGTACCATGTCTATAGTCTGCACTATCCTCCTTACTGCTCAGTATAGATACAGCGTCTCCTCCTCTGTATAACATGGTGTAATCTCTGTATCTGTACCATGTCTATAGTCTGCACTATCCTCCTTACTGCTCAGTATAGATACAGTGTCTCCTCCTCCTCTGTATAACATGGTGTAATCTCTGTATCTGTACCATGTCTATAGTCTGCACTATCCTCCATACTGCTCAGTATAGATACAGCGTCTCCTCCTCTGTATAACACGGTGTAATCTCTGTATCTGTACCATGTATATAGTCTGCACTATCCTCCATACTGCTCAGTATAGATACAGCGTCTCCTCCTCTGTATAACACGGTGTAATCTCTGTATCTGTACCATGTCTATAGTCTGCACTATCCTCCATACTGCTCAGTATAGATACAGCGTCTCCTCCTCTGTATAACATGGTGTAATCTCTGTATCTGTACCATGTCTATAGTCTGCACTATCCTCCATACTGCTCAGTATAGATACAGCGTCTCCTCCTCCTCTGTACAACATGGTGTAATCTCTGTATCTGTATCATGTCTATAGTCTGCACTATCCTCCATACTGCTCAGTATAGATACAGCGTCTCCTCCTCTGTATAACACGGTGTAATCTCTGTATCTGTACCATGTCTGTAGTCTGCACTATCCTCCATACTGCTCAGTATAGATACAGCGTCTCCTCATCCTCTGTACAACATGGTGTAATCTCTGTATCTGTACCATGTCTATAGTCTGCACTATCCTCCATACTGCTCAGTATAGATACAGCGTCTCCTCATCCTCTGTACAACACGGTGTAATCTCTGTATCTGTACCATGTCTATAGTCTGCACTATCCTCCTTACTGCTCAGTATAGATACAGCGTCTCCTCATCCTCTGTATAACATGGTGTAATCTCTGTATCTGTATCATGTCTATAGTCTGCACTATCCTCCATACTGCTCAGTATAGATACAGCGTCTCCTCATCCTCTGTACAACATGGTGTAATCTCTGTATCTGTACCATGTCTATAGTCTGCACTATCCTCCATACTGCTCAGTATAGATACAGCGTCTCCTCATCCTCTGTACAACACGGTGTAATCTCTGTATCTGTACCATGTCTATAGTCTGCACTATCCTCCATACTGCTCAGTATAGATACAGCGTCTCCTCATCCTCTGTACAACACGGTGTAATCTCTGTATCTGTACCATGTCTATAGTCTGCACTATCCTCCTTACTGCTCAGTATAGATACAGCGTCTCCTCCTCTGTATAACACGGTGTAATCTCTGTATCTGTACCATGTCTATAGTCTGCACTATCCTCCATACTGCTCAGTATAGATACAGCGTCTCCTCCTCTGTACAACACGGTGTAATCTCTGTATCTGTACCATGTCTATAGTCTGCACTATCCTCCTTACTGCTCAGTATAGATACAGTGTCTCCTCATCCTCTGTATAACACGGTGTAATCTCTGTATCTGTACCATGTATATAGTCTGCACTATCCTCCATACTGCTCAGTATAGATACAGCGTCTCCTCATCCTCTGTACAACATGGTGTAATCTCTGTATCTGTACCATGTCTATAGTCTGCACTATCCTCCATACTGCTCAGTATAGATACAGCGTCTCCTCATCCTCTGTATAACACGGTGTAATCTCTGTATCTGTACCATGTCTATAGTCTGCACTATCCTCCATACTGCTCAGTATAGATACAGCGTCTCCTCATCCTCTGTATAACACGGTGTAATCTCTGTATCTGTATCATGTCTATAGTCTGCACTATCCTCCATACTGCTCAGTATAGATACAGCGTCTCCTCCTCTGTATAACATGGTGTAATCTCTGTATCTGTACCATGTCTATAGTCTGCACTATCCTCTATACTGCTCAGTATAGATACAGCGTCTCCTCATCCTCTGTACAACATGGTGTAATCTCTGTATCTGTACCATGTCTATAGTCTGCACTATCCTCCATACTGCTCAGTATAGATACAGCGTCTCCTCCTCTGTATAACATGGTGTAATCTCTGTATCTGTACCATGTCTATAGTCTGCACTATCCTCCATACTGCTCAGTATAGATACAGCGTCTCCTCATCCTCTGTACAACACGGTGTAATCTCTGTATCTGTATCATGTCTATAGTCTGCACTATCCTCCATACTGCTCAGTATAGATACAGTGTCTCCTCATCCTCTGTACAACACGGTGTAATCTCTGTATCTGTACCATGTCTATAGTCTGCACTATCCTCCATACTGCTCAGTATAGATACAGCGTCTCCTCATCCTCTGTACAACATGGTGTAATCTCTGTATCTGTACCATGTCTATAGTCTGCACTATCCTCCATACTGCTCAGTATAGATACAGCGTCTCCATATCCTCTGTACAACATGGTGTAATCTCTGTATCTGTACCATGTCTATAGTCTGCACTATCCTCCATACTGCTCAGTATAGATACAGCGTCTCCTCATCCTCTGTACAACACGGTGTAATCTCTGTATCTGTATCATGTCTATAGTCTGCACTATCCTCCATACTGCTCAGTATAGATACAGCGTCTCCTCATCCTCTGTATAACACGGTGTAATCTCTGTATCTGTATCATGTCTATAGTCTGCACTATCCTCCATACTGCTCAGTATAGATACAGCGTCCCTACCTATACTATACCTATACTATACTAAGGGGGGCTACCTATACTATACTAAGGGGGACTACCTATACTATACTAAGGGGGACTACCTATACTATACTAAGGGGGACTACCTATACTATACTAAGGGGGTCTACCTATACTATACTATACTAAGGGGGGCTACCTATACTATACTAAGGGGGGCTACATATACTATACTAAGGGGGGCTACCTATACTATACTAAGGGGGACTACCTATACTATACTAAGGGGGGCTACCTATACTATACTAAGGGGGACTACCTATACTATACTAAGGGGGGCTACCTATACTATACTATACTAAGGGGGACTACCTATACTATACTAAGGGAGGCTACCTATACTATACTATACTAAGGGGGACTACCTATACTATACTATACTAAGGGGGACTACCTATACTATACTATACTAAGGGAGGCTACCTATACTATACTAAGGGAGGCTACCTATACTATACTATACTAAGGGGGACTACCTATACTATACTATACTAAGGGGGAGCTACCTATACTATACTAAGGGAGGCTACCTATACTATACTATACTAAGGGAGGCTACCTATACTATACTAAGGGAGGCTACCTATACTATACTATACTATACTAAGGGGGACTACCTATACTATACTATACAAAGGGGGACTACCTATACTATACTATACTAAGGGGGACTACCTATACTATACTATACTAAGGGGGACTACCTATACTATACTATACTAAGGGAGGCTACCTATACTATACTATACTAAGGGGGACTACCTATACTATACTATACTAAGGGGGACTACCTATACTATACTATACTAAGGGGGACTACCTATACTATACTATACTAAGGGGGGCTACCTATACTATACTAAGGGGGACTACCTATACTATACTATACTATACTATACTAAGGGGGACTACCTATACTATACTATACTAAGGGGGGCTACCTATATTATACTATACTAAGGGGGGCTACCTATACTATACTATACTAAGGGGGACTACCTATACTATACTATACTAAGAGGGACTACCTATACTATACTAAGGGGGACTACCTATACTATACTAAGGGGGACTACCTATACTATACTATACTAAGGGGGACTACCTATACTATACTATACTAAGGGGGACTACCTATACTATACTATACTAAGGGGGGGCTACCTATACTATACTAAGGGGGACTACCTATACTATACTATACTAAGGGGGACTACCTATACTATATTAAGGGGGGCTACCTATACTATACTATACTAAGGGGGACTACCTATACTATACTATACTAAGGGGGACTACCTATACTATACTATACTAAGGTGGGTTACCTATACTATACTATACTATACTAAGGGGGGCTACCTATACTATACTATACTAAGGGGGCTACCTATACTATACTATACTAAGGGGGGGCTACCTATACTATACTAAGGGGGGCTACCTATACTATACTATACTAAGGGGGGCTACCTATACTATACTATACTAAGGGGGGCTACCTATACTATACTATACTAAGGGGGACTACCTATACTATACTAAGGGGGGGCTACCTATACTATACTAAGGGGGGCTACCTATACTATACTAAGGGGGACTACCTATACTATACTAAGGGGGGCTACCTATACTATACTAAGGGAGGCTACCTATACTATACTAAGGGGGACTACCTATACTATACTAAGGGAGGCTACCTATACTATACTAAGGGGGGCTACCTATACTATACTATACTAAGGGGGGCTACCTATACTATACTAAGGGGGGGCTACCTATACTATACTAAGGGGGGCTACCTATACTATACTAAGGGGGGCTACCTATACTATACTAAGGGGGGGCTACCTATACTATACCAAGGGGGGGCTACCTATACTATACTAAGAGGGGGTTACCTATACTATACTATACTAAGGGGGGGCTACCTATACTATACTAAGAGGGGGTTACCTATACTATACTATACTAAGGGGGGGCTACCTATACTATACTAAGAGGGGGTTACCTATACTATACTATACTAAGGGAGGCTACCTATACTATACTAAGGGGGGGGCTACCTATACTATACTAAGAGGGGGTTACCTATACTATACTATACTAAGGGGGACTACCTATACTATACTATTGGGGGTCTACCTATACTATACTATACTAAGGGGGGCAACCTATACTATACTAAGGGGGGCTACCTATACTATACTATACTAAGGGGGGCTACCTATACTATACTATACTAAGGGGGGGCTACCTATACTATACTAAGAGGGGGTTACCTATACTATACTAAGGGGGACTACCTATACTATACTATACTAAGGGGGGGCTACCTATACTATACTAAGGGGGGCAACCTATACTATACTATTGGGGGTCTACCTATACTATACTATACTAAGGGGGGCTACCTATACTATACTAAGGGGGACTACCTATACTATACTATACTAAGGGGGGGCTACCTATACTATACTAAGGGGGGCTGCCTATACTATACTAAGGGGGACTACCTATACTATACTAAGGGGGACTACCTATACTATACTAAGGGGGGCTACCTATACTATACTAAGGGGGACTACCTATACTATACTAAGGGGGGCTACCTATACTATACTAAGGGAGGCTACCTATACTATACTAAGGGAGGCTACCTATACTATACTAAGGGGGACTTCCTATACTATACTATACTAAGGGTGACTACCTATACTATACTATACTAAGGGGGACTACCTATACTATACTAAGGGGGACTACCTATACTATACTAAGGGAGGCTACCTATACTATACTAAGGGGGACTACCTATACTATACTAAGGGGGGGCTACCTATACTATACTAAGGGAGGCTACCTATACTATACTAAGGGGGACTACCTATACTATACTAAGGGGGACTACCTATACTATACTAAGGGGGACTACCTATACTATACTATACTAAGGGAGGCTACCTATACTATACTAAGGGAGGCTACCTATACTATACTAAGGGGGACTACCTATACTATACTAAGGGGGGGCTACCTATACTATACTAAGGGGGACTTCCTATACTATACTAAGGGAGGCTACCTATACTATACTAAGGGAGGCTACCTATACTATACTAAGGGGGACTACCTATACTATACTATACTAAGGGGGGGCTACCTATACTATACTATACTAAGGGGGGCTACCTATACTATACTATACTAAAGGGGGCTACCTATACTATACTATACTAAGGGGGGGCTACCTATTCTATACTAAGGGAGGCTACCTATACTATACTAAGGGAGGCTACCTATACTATACTAAGGGGGACTACCTATACTATACTATACTAAGGGGGGGCTACCTATACTATACTATACTAAGGGGGGCTACCTATACTATACTAAGGGGGACTACCTATACTATACTAAGGGGGGCTACCTATACTATACTATACTAAGGGGGACTACCTATACTATACTAAGGGGGACTACCTATACTATACTAAGGGAGGCTACCTATACTATACTAAGGGGGACTACCTATACTATACTATACTATGGGGGGGCTACCTATACTATACTAAGGGGGGCTACCTATACTATACTATACTAAGGGGGGGCTACCTATACTATACTATACTAAGGGGGGGCTACCTATACTATACTATACTAAGGGGGGCTACCTATACTATACTATACTAAGGGAGGCTTCCTATACTATACTATACTAAGGGGGACTACCTATACTATACTAAGGGGGGCTACCTATACTATACTAAGGGAGGCTACCTATACTATACTAAGGGGGGCTACCTATACTATACTATACTAAGGGGGGCTACCTATACTATACTATACTAAGGGAGGCTTCCTATACTATACTATACTAAGGGGGGCTGCCTATACTATACTAAGGGGGGGCTACCTATACTAAGGGGGGCTACCTATACTATACTATACTAAGGGGGACTACCTATACTATACTATACTAAGGGAGGCTACCTATACTATACTATACTAAGGGAGGCTACCTATACTATACTATACTAAGGGAGGCTACCTATACTATACTATACTAAGGGAGGCTACCTATACTATACTATACTAAGGGGGGCTACCTATACTATACTAAGGGGGGCTACCTATACTATACTATACTAAGGGGGGCTACCTATACTATACTAAGGGGGACTACCTATACTATACTATACTAAGGGGGACTACCTATACTATACTAAGGGGGACTACCTATACTATACTAAGGGGGGCTACCTATACTATACTAAGGGGGACTACCTATACTATACTAAGGGGGGACTACCTATACTATACTAAGGGGGGACTACCTATACTATACTATACTAAGGGGGGCTACCTATACTATTCTATACTAAGGGGGGCTACCTATACTAAGGGGGGCTACCTATACTCTACTATACTAAGGGGGACTACCTATACTATACTATACTAAGGGAGGCTACCTATACTATACTATACTAAGGGAGGCTACCTATACTATACTATACTAAGGGAGGCTACCTATACTATACTATACTAAGGGAGGCTACCTATACTATACTATACTAAGGGGGGCTACCTATACTATACTAAGGGGGGCTACCTATACTATACTATACTAAGGGGGGCTACCTATACTATACTAAGGGGGACTACCTATACTATACTAAGGGGGACTACCTATACTATACTAAGGGGGGCTACCTATACTATACTAAGGGGGACTACCTATACTATACTAAGGGGGACTACCTATACTATACTAAGGGGGGACTACCTATACTATACTAAGGGGGGACTACCTATACTATACTATACTAAGGGGGGCTACCTATACTATTCTATACTAAGGGGGGCTACCTATACTATACTATACTAAGAGGGGGCTGCCTATAGTATACTATACATATGCCCTGCATGGCTTTAGAGATGACCCACTGTGTGTAAAGTCATCACATCTAGGTTTTCCGAAATGTTACTACAACCAAATTCCTGTAGTTCTAAATCCCGCCTACTTTTGTGTTGACCCCTCCTACAGTTATTTTGGTCCCGCCGACATGAGGCCACTTCAATAATTTTTTCCAGGGCCACTTTAAGTTCCCAATCCACCCCTGGCTGACATTATACAGAAAGTAATACATATAACACACATATCCATATATTATGCCTCACTCCTCAGTGCCAGCCTTATACAATGCTGGGACGCTGCGCTGAGAAGCCGTTATCGGGAAAATAAATTAGTTTTAATGTTTTTAAGGATATAGAGGCCTCTGAATAAGCTCATATGATTGTAAGTCCCCCATAGTAAATGAGTTTTTGGGGATTACAGCATGTTACAGTAAAGAGGTTATATATATTAGAGGATTGCTGCAGGTATTAGATTTCCCGATCTCTTTAATCGCAAATGCAGTCCCCGTAG
Source organism: Mixophyes australis (assembly GCA_036250195.1). NCBI lineage: Eukaryota > Metazoa > Chordata > Amphibia > Anura > Limnodynastidae > Mixophyes > Mixophyes australis. The sequence continues at coordinate 102,824,918 of JAVHZZ010000011.1, read as the reverse complement.
GTGTCTATATGGACTGTGAAATATCCCTGTTTATCAAGCTCCGAAATTTGGAGCCGCTGCCCTGGTTGAAGAATTTCTTTATATAATTAATTTCTTATCACTGCGATAATAACATTATGAAAATATGAAGGGTCGTAAACACGTAAATAGTCCCCATAGCGCTGTCTGCTACAGTGTTTCCACTAGAACATTTTTTGTGCATTGGGATTTACTTGGTGCAGGACTGAGGGTTGTTTGTGACCATGGAGATAGTGCCCCAACCACCAATACATTTGTATATCTACAAATGCTTCTGTATTGTTTATCCACTTTGTACATAGGAGCTTGCACTCTGTCTACAGCTGTACCAGTAAGATCAGCCAACACATAGTTCTGTGGATCTGTCTGGGGATGTACATAGTAAATTTCTCTCTATAAAGTCCTAACATGATAAGAAAATGTTAGTATCGCTCTTTCATGAGATGACATGTAGCTCTGTCCATAAGTCAGTAAAATGATCTATTTAACTAGCGGCAGGAACAGTCTCTGCACCGTTCCCAGGTCACTCCTGGATGTCCCTCGGCTATAGACATTTTCCAGACCAGTAATTCTATTTTCACTCAATGTAGCTCTAATGAAGAGGCATCTAATTATCAGCATTTAAGAAGTATTACTTGTTAATGAGCAGCTGGGGAATGTTTTTTTGCTGGAGATTAAAATATACTACGTTAAAAACGACAATTGTGTAGTAATATTTGTGACAAAGTTACGTTCATAGAAAGTAACAGCTAGAAAGGAATTGGCGGAACAGCCAACCGCGTTACAGAATCCTGCACCATCTAGCGCATTAACCCTCATTTGGGGCCGAAGCAATTTTTTTTCCGGATGGTCAAAACAGTTAGAAATCAATTTGAAAACACTTTATTCTTTAAATAAAACACTTTTTAACGTTTAAAGCTTTTAAAATATTTTTATATATAATCTCAGTTGTAACTTTTATATATTTTTGTATCAGTGGAACTGAAGTCCCAAGTGTGAGCTTTGCATGCGCTTATCTACGGAGAAGGGGCCGGAAAGTCACCTCTTATTACTTCATGCCACTGTCACTGACGGAGAATTGCTCATTTTTTTTTAGCTGCAAAATGTATGTGTCATGGGGTAGATAGAACAGAGCAATGTTCTGCAGATCTCTAGAGAGGTCATTAATGTAATAATCTGCAGAACATATCACTATGTATCTGTCAGGGGGTAGATGGGACAGAGCAATGTTCTTCAGATCTCTAGAGAGGTCATTAATGTAATAATCTGCAGAACATATCACTATGTATCTGTCAGGAGGTAGATGGGACAGAGCAATGTTCTGCAGATCTCTAGAGAGGTCATTAATGTAATAATCTGCAGAACATATCACTATGTATCTGTCAGGGGGTAGATGGGACAGAGCAATGTTCTTCAGATCTCTAGAGAGGTCAGTAATGTAATAATCTGCAGAATATATCACTATGTATCTGTCAGGGGGTAGATGGGGAAGAGCAATGTTCTGCAGATTTCTAGAGAGGTCAGTAATGTAATAATCTGCAGAATATAGCACTATGTATCTGTCAGGGGGTAGATGGAACAGAGCAATGTTCTGCAGATCTCTAGAGAGGTCAGTAATGTAATAATCTGCAGAATATATCACTATGTATCTGTCAGGGGTATATGGAACAGAGCAGTGTTCTGCAGATCTCTAGAGAGGTCAGTAATGTAATAATCTGCAGAATATATCACTATGTATCTGTCAGGGGGTAGATGGAACAGAGCAGTGTTCTGCAGATCTCTAGAGAGGTCAGTAATGTAATAATCTGCAGAATATATCACTATGTATCTGTCAGGGGGTAGATGGAACAGAGCAATGTTCTGCATATCTCTAGAGAGGTCAGTATTGTAATTGCAGAATATATCACTATGTATCTGTCAGGGGGTAGATGGGACAGAGCAATGTTCTGCAGATCTCTAGAGAGGTCTGTAATATAATCATCTACAGAATATATCACTATGTATCTGTCAGGGGGTAGATGAGACAGAGCAATGTTCTGCAGATCTCTAGAGAGGTCAGTAATGTAATAATCTGCAGAATATATCACTATGTATCTGTCAGGGGGTAGATGGGACAGAGCAATGTTCTGCGGATCTCTAGAGAGGTCAGTAATGTAATAATCTGCAGAATATATCACTATGTATCTGTCAGGGGGTAGATGGAACAGAGCAATGATCTGCAGATCTTTAGAAAGGTCTGTAATGTAATGATCTGCAGAATATATCACTATGTATCTGTCAGGTGGTAGATGGAGCAGAGCAATGATCTGCAGATCTTTAGAAAGGTCTGTAATGAAATGATCTGCAGAATATATCACTATGTATCTATCAGAGTGATGTTATATATGTAGATTAGTGGTCTAATTCACTTTGAAATATAAATTGAGGACATGCCATCCGTAGCGTACACAGCGACACGCGTTTCGCTGCTATATGCTTAGTGAAGGCAAACCAGCTGCCGGCAGCGTGGAACATTTAAACTTATTCCGACCAATCATCAGATACCCTGAGAATCATACCCAGATTGTTGGTGTGTACAACGCGTTTAATAACTATTTCCTCTGGTTTTCCAAGTGTAAATGTTAATCTAACAATAGGTGAGCCCAGCCCACACCTTCCTATCTGTGTTATACAACTCACTGTCTAATCCATAAACACTAATATGAAAATCCACAACTACCCAAAATCTCTGTGATCTAACAACTCTATAATCAATAATTACCAAGGATCCTATTACAGCTATAATTAGCCACACTGATTTCTACCTTGAGAATATATTACAACGTACTGTTTAAATATAATAATGAGTTTACTCACAATGTACAGTATTTAACTCACTACACTTTACATAGTTTAATAAATAAGCTGAAACACTATCCTCATTGTGGTGATATAAGTAATTTATGTATATATACACTATATATTAACATTTATTTATATATAGCGCCAGCAAATTCCGTAGCGCTTTACAATTGGGAACAAACATTGATAAGACAATACTGGGTAATACATACAGACAGAGAGGTAAGAGAACCCTACTCGAAAGCTTACAATATATCACTATGTATCTGTCAGGAGGGAGATGGGACAGAGCAATGTTCTGCAGATCTCTAGAGAGGTCAGTAATGTAATAATCTGCAGAATATATCACTATGTATCTGTCAGGGGGTAGATGGGACAGAGCAATGTTCTGCAGATCTCTAGAGAGGTCAGTAATGTAATAATCTGCAGAATATATCACTATGTATCTGTCAGGGGATATATGGGACAGAGCAATGTTCTGCAGATCTCTAGAGAGGTCAGTAATGTAATAATCTGCAGAATATATCACTATGTATCTGTCAGGGGGTAGATTGGACAGAGCAATGTTCTGCAGATCTCTAGATAGGTCAGTAATGTAATAATCTGCAGAATATATCACTATGTATCTGTCAGGGGGTAGATGGGACAGAGCAATGTTCTGCAGATCTCTAGAGAGGTCAGTAATGTAATAATCTGCAGAATATATCACTATGTATCTGTCAGGGGGTAGATGGAACAGAGCAATGTTCTGCAGATCTCTATGACTGATCAGTAATGTAATAATCTGCAGATGGAACAGAGCGATGTTCTGCAGATCTCTATGACTGATCAGTAATGTAATAATCTGCAGATGGAACAGAGCAATGTTCTGCAGATCTCTATGACTGATCAGTAATGTAATAATCTGCAGATGGAACAGAGCGATGTTCTGCAGATCTCTATGACAGATCAGTAATGTAATAATCTGCAGATGGAACAGAGCGATGTTCTGCAGATCTCTATGACTGATCAGTAATGTAATAATCTGCAGATGGAACAGAGCGATGTTCTGCAGATCTCTATGACTGATCAGTAATGTAATAATCTGCAGATGGAACAGAGCGATGTTCTGCAGATCTCTATGACAGATCAGTAATGTAATAATCTGCAGATGGAACAGAGCGATGTTCTGCAGATCTCTATGACAGATCAGTAACTACAGATGATACATTAGTATATCAGTAACACTAGGAAGCTCTGGTTGGTAGAAGTTACACAGTGATGGATTCACTACATATAAGAAAACATTTGCAGAGTTACACTGGATACATCTCAGGGGCTCCTGTACTCCCCCCGCCCCCCTCTGATTCCTGTGGCTGATAAACAGTTAAGTGATTGTGGTGTGTGACACTGCAGTGAGTCTGCGGAGGGTTTGTTAATCCTCGCAGCCCCCTGAAGGGTCACCCAACGTTCCTCTAATCCTCATCCACAGAGATTATCTCCTACTCTGTAACCCAACCAATAACCCAGCTGCTGCCGCAGTGATACTAAGAGCTGGAGATGAAAGCAGGTGCCCCCCATGTACATACCCTCCGTACGCCCCAAACGTGAAACTCCTCTTCCTGTGGTTCATGGTTATACTCTGTACCACTCTCTGTGTGACTGCAGACTCTTCCCAGCTCTTACCCTGTACAGCTGGATGCACCCTCCCCCTGCACTGTGTGTGTGTGTGTGTATCTGTGTGTGTGTCTGTATATCTGTGGGTGTGTGTGTGTGTATCTGTGTGTGTGTCTGTGTATCTGTGTGTGTGTCAGTGTATCTGTGTGTATGTGTGTGTATATCTGTGTGTATGTGTGTGTATATCTGTGTGTGTGTCTGTGTATATCTGTGTGTGTGTGTATCTGTGTGTGTGTCTGTGTATCTGTGTGTGTATCTGTGTATATCTGTGTGTATGTGTGTGTATATCTGTGTGTATGTGTGTGTATATCTGTGTGTGTGTCTGTGTATATCTGTGTGTGTATATGTGTGTGTATCTGTGTGTGTCTTTGTATCTGTGGGTGTGTGTGTGTGTGTGTGTCTGTATATCTGTGTGTGTGTATATCTGTGCGTGTATGTGTATCTGTGTGTGTATCTGTGTGTGTGTATCTGTGTGTATCTCTGTGTGTGTGTGTATTTGTATCTGTGGTTGTATCTGTGTGTGTGTGTTGTGTGTGTGTGTGTGTGTGTGTATTTGTATCTGTGGGTGTGTGTATGTGTATCTGTGTGTGTGTATGTGTATATGTGTGTATCTGTGTGTGTCTGTGTGTGTGTATGTGTATATGTGTGTATCTGTGTGTGTGTCTGTATATCTGTGAGTGTGTGTGTATTTGTATCTGTGGGTGTATCTGTGTGTGTCCCACTTTCCCCATGCAGTCCTCACTCACCTACTGAACTCTCTCACACTTTTTGGGTCAGTTTGTCAAAGAGATATTGGGACCTGATTAATAATAATTGTGTTTTTGCCCTGTTAGTTATCATCTATTATTGCAGCGATGACAAGTGACTTTTCAGGGTAATTTAATAGGATGCTTTCCCGGCGCTGACGTTTTATACTGAGTCTATACTGCGCATGCGTAACCTGCGGTGCTGCGGTAAAGGGCGCAGAGGATAGGGGTCCGAAGATCCCTCCCCTGCGAGCCCTCCCCATAGGATTGAATGGTGTTAGCCATCAGAGACAACGGAGCTAAAACTGCCCAGACCGCAGCCCCCGTAATACATAATGTGGTACTTTGTCTCCAATGTCCTCCTGAATTGAAGACTTTACGTAGAATGTGGATAAAGACGTCTCTGCATGGATTAGGGCATCATAAAGTCTGGGATATTTTGCAGGATTTTGGGCTTCTCCCAAATTCCCAAAGCCCCTGAAAAATATTATGGTAACTAAAAAGTGGAGGAGTGTTTGTAGCGTATGAGTTAATTTACCCCCATATAAAATATATTACCCCCACTTTGTACTTCCTCCAAGTTTATAAAATTACTTCCTATGTATAATAAGATGTGTTTACAGCTGAATAATGATACAAATACCATAATTCTATACTTCAATATATCTGTTACTGTATTACCGCTTCTCTTCATGCTACATTAATAATGTCATGTACCAGTTATTGGCCCCTCTGTACAGTACATGTCTGTCTCGGACTGGTGGGGGGGGGGGGGGGGGGGCAGTTCCTGTAGGAAATTATTTTGTGGGAATGGAGCTGTGTTACTTACTGATGATATTCAGGCAGGGGGTGTAAATCTTTCCGTCTCTGTGACCATCCCTCAGTATGAGAATATAACGTTACTTATCCACCAAGGGGTAATTGGATGAGGAATAATCTGCAATCTGCTAATAGAAAAGGTACCAGGAATCCTCTGTATAAGAGCAATGATGGGGTCCTGTAGGTATTCAGTGACCTCTCTCTATAGTGTTACCTGCCTTATCTCTGTGTATATCTAATACCTTCGCTCTATCACTCTGTCTTATCTGTGATTCCGGATTTCCAGGACACTGGGTGACACAGATTTGCTTTTACTTCAGACCTGTCAGACTGCTATTTATCTGGTGTTAATGGATTTCCTAGCTCTGCTCCACTTCAAAGTTTCACGGGGTTTAAGTATATTTACAAAGCTATTCGCTATTGACTGAGGGCACTTGGCCGTCACGTGCATTAACCCTGTCCTCTCCCTTTTATCAGCGCCTGCAATTCATCTATATACCCACGTGTGGGACTCTGTGAGTATCTGAGACACAGAAGGGACAGTGTGCGATTGTGGAATGTTGTATCACTACAGTCACTGTGCTGACTTCACACACGACAGGAGGGGGGGACTCAATGACCCCATTGTTAGCCAAACAAGCGCCTCTCACTCCAGTGATGTCATATCTACAGCAGTGTGAACACAGAGGAGGGGGACTATTTGTTTAATTCCAGATTCAGGGTGATTAGAGGGTCTCCAGTCTCAAATAGGCCATGAAAGAAAGGTTCATTATGAATCAAAAAATTGTGGCGATGCAATTGCCTTTTTTTCTTTCTTTTGCGAGATCATTATCCAGTTTTGGCCAATTATACAGGTGCACGCATGGGTCATTGCATCAAGATGTAACATATGAGAATATGTGTCGGACGTTGGGTCTGGAGAGGAAAGGGCATAGAAATATCAGCACACTTAGATAGGACCAGTTTGTAATTTAAGGTCTACAAATGTAGATGATTGAATGCTAAGAAAACAGCCGCTGAGGCACTAGCCCCGCATTGGAGGGCGTTGTATAGAGCACTACGCGTTTCACCGTACACAGATATTTACATGTTGTCAGGTCCATTAGCAGAAATGTCATTATAGCTGCTTTTTACACAAAGCCACACGTAGTTCAGGCTTCACCATTTTGTCTTATTAAACCCTCAATTTATTTGAAAACGCGTTATTTTCCAAGAGAAAGCATTTTCCAATATCTGTTATGTACGCACATCCAATAAATGGCCACTAAATGCATCACCAGGATAGGAGACCTTATATCTGATCCCGGAGCTCAGAGAGAAAATCTTTCTACGGGAAATAAAGGCATTTTTAGTATCCAGACACCACGTTTCTCCAGACATTTTATACATTTCATTGGTGTTTCCTTAGGACTAGAAATGACCAGATAGGTACACGACAATCTCTATATTTAGGGTCTTCAGTTTCATCCAGTGTGAGCACATTATATGATTTCTGTCAGACTCCTAATATTATTTGTTCATATAAAGAGCAAGGGAGAGACTGAAATACGACGAGATTGGTCATATTGACTGTCCTCCAAGATCACAACCAACATCAGGGAACGGCGTGAGTTCCAAGCTCAGGAAAGACTAATAAGATTGGATTAATAGCAGCTGGAAGAAGACAGTTCCATGTATGCAGTATAACACGTAGACAGAGGCCACACACAGCTGGGGCGTGTAAACAGGGAAGCTCGATGATATCACTGGAATGCGCTGGAATATAGACACCAATACCTTGCACCTAGAGGAGTAACATGGCCACTCAATTGTAGAGACAGCAGTCAGGTGGTCAGACAGCAGATTGGGTGGGGGGACAAGCATTCGGTGGGTATATTCCATTAACCTGTGCTGTGTCCGAGAAATGTCTGGGGGGGTTCTGCTAAGCGAAACGTGTCTCTTTTCAGTCAGTGCTTATTGCATAGAACATGTTTTGGCTCATTAATGTTCATTAGTGGGAAATATTTTCAGAGGTTACCAGGGATAATCTTATACTACAACCCCCGCCAGTGTGATTGGAGTCTGGCCCATCTGCTGCATCATACGCTGATTGACAGTCCCAGTGCTTGGTAAGAGCGCTAGTACTGTCAATCAATGTATGACTCGGTGCTTCAATTCACATTCCCAGGATCAAAGTATTGGGGTTCTCATTACCATCCAGGAGAAAAAAGCTGTTCCCATGATCGGACATCAGCTGTAACTTGCAAATAGTAAAGCTAGGTGCAAAATTATCCTTATTATATAACTAATAACTATTAGCTCCAGTAAGATAGATAATAACATTGTTACCCTGCATACATTTGGCATTTCGTAGTAAACTTTGGTTGGCTTTGGGAGATGGACATCATAGGGTCCATACGTGTGCCCATCATATGATTCAATTCCGGAGAAGGCCATGGGCACTGGGTCTGCTCCTGATCCCTGGGGTCAGTTGTGTGGTTCCTGCCCCAGTTCTTACCCCTTGTCTATCCTTTGACTTTGATACTGTGCTACATGTCCCTGTGTCCTCTCCTGTGGGGACTGAATTCAGGACTCTTCTCTAGCAGCCAGCTCACCGTTCCATTCTCCGAGAAGAAGATTCTGTTCTTCTCCCTGGATACAAGTCCCGGTGGGAGCAGAGGTTGGGTGAGTCAGACATGATTGCTCTTTTGTTGGCGCGTCACTCGGACATGGCGCTCAATCGGAATAGAAGGTTTACGGAATTATTGTTGACAGGTCTGATCTATTCAATGTCTTCTTCCCTTACACGTTCTTCAAATACTTTTTTATACTTTCCGTTTCTGTCACCCCCTCTGTTCCTCTCGTGCTCATAGGATTCAATTCTTTCCTGACCTTATTCTCAACCATGAGCACGTTCCCGGCAATGTCAGTGTATTTCAAGTCATTACTACTGATATTTATAAAGCCAACGTCAGATGGTGACTGGACTCGATCTGATGTTATCTGGTGCCCTCTGTCTGCACATAGTGTAATGACTCGTTCAGCACCAGGGACAGGGAACAATCTCATACAGTATATCAGTATATTATAATAACTCAGAGACCATTTATGTACTATAGTAATAGTAAGTCGATCTATCTATGTATCTCATATCTATCTATCTATCTATCTATCTATCGATCTCATATCTATCTATCTGTCTGTATGTATGTCTGTCTGTCTGTATATCTATCTTCTGGAGTCTACTGTGTCCGCACCGCACTGGAAAGTGTAGAAACAGCTATTGTGATTGATTGACGGATTGATGGAATAACTGATTAAGCGATTGATTATTTGTTCTACATTGTACCAGACCTGCTTTATGTCACGTTATGCAGACCGGAGAATCTGGAACCATTTGCCAGATATTCGGAATGAGATCTTATGTGTACATGAAATCTTGGCTCGGCAATAGCCCTACCATCTGATCTGCATTCCTGCCTCACACATTGGGTACAGCTGGCAGCCTCCCTGGGCACAGAGAATAAAGATCGCACTCACCGCATGGCACTCCTCTAAATGAGGGTAAACAACATCTGCCACTCTGCACCTCACCAGATTAACCCTCCCCAGCCCTAACGCATATCTCTGCCATCCTACAACCGTCTTTCTTCATTACTGACCAGAACCTGTTACCTGGATATATGGGGACATTGTTCTAGGTTGTTCTAGGTCACAAGGAGATGACATTAGGATTCAAACCCAGGTCTGTAGAAAGGTTCCCAGTATCCTTGCAGTCATCGTCCTTGCCCACTGTGCTCGCTCTTCTACCAGACTATGCTGGCCAAGTATGTGTCTCCTACTGAATCCTGGTCGTCTGGCCTCTGGAGAAAGTCTCTAAGGATCATATAAAAATGTTTAAATCTTTCCCCCCCCCCCCCCTCCCCACGGCTCTCATGCACATTGTTGGGATGTATTGCAACAATCTACTCTTACAAGCTGCACGTCGATCTGCGCCACAAGATGGAGAATCTGCGCCACAAGATGGAGGATCTGCGCCACAAGATGGAGAATCTGCACTTGCCCAAAATGTTGCACCTTTTGAAGTCAGCAGCTGGGCGTATCGGGCATTGCATTGCTAGCTAAATGCGGGCTGGGTGCAGTCATTTATCATTTTCTGCCCATGCTTGCAAGGGCAAGGCAGTGTACATTGATGGGTTTTTCCCTGATTACCAGGTAACCTCAGAACCTCTTCCTCCCTGAAGCTTTGGTAACCGGGAGTCATCATATAATTGACAAGACGGATTTTGTGCCATCTAGGAACAGTTATATGTGCTAAACAATCTTTATAAGCACACACAAGCGACACTCATAATGAAGTCCCGATGTCCCTCACTCTCATCATTCACTCAGTATAAGTTGGTAGTGAGTGGTCTCTACCATTTTACAGCCAATTATTCGAGGGGAGAATGCAGATTTTCTTTTTCCTAAGAGGCTCAGTAGACAGACCACTCTGGTCCAACTACAACATTTAATAGTAAGTCTGACATAAGATGAATTATCTCAGCATTTATCAACTTTAATACACAGTGAATGATCCAATCACCTTCCCATATCCTTCTGAAAATCTCCCAAAATAACTTCAATTACTGAATGTTTAGACTGAGTGAGTAATATGGCTGCAAACAATCAGATACAATAGTAAGCTTCAAAGTCGCTATTGATTGTGAATGCTGAGCTGTCAACCCAGCGTCACCAGCTGAAAATTACCCCACTCTGTTATCCTATGATAATACTCCCACAGCAGACGCGACAAAACGGATTCATCTCCACGTATCTGGTCCTCACAGAGGTAGCTCAGGGCTTACGGACGGTATTCTGTATTCAGATCGAGTCCAGTCACCGATTCTGGTCAAAGCTGGAAACTAAATCAATTCAAAAGTTTATTTGTTTATTAAGTCTGGCCAAATCCAGAACATTCAGACAAATAAGAACACTCCATAATTTCCCCAATGTTTGGGATCCAATCTCCCTCCATCTGTCCATAATGTTGTCCTCTCGTACATAGGACTAGACAGGACTGACACTCGAGCAGGTTACTGAGGCACAGTGCATCATACACCTATAATACAGACGTAATCTCATGCAGGGGCTGGGGGCAATCTGCCCCCCGGTTCGGGCCCATAGTGGGCAACCTTGGGCTGGGTAACTGGCCACCTGCATTTCTTCCTTTACAATGTTCCTAATAGGCTGCTGAGCCGAGTCTCGCCCGAGCCCTCCCCTGGTCTGATGCTTGTTCTGTTATGTCCCTGCGTTTGCTGAATACAGCGAGATTCCCCCTCAGTGACACATGGTGTCAGCATCAGGCTGGGAGTATAGACATCGCAGTCCCGCAGGTGACGCAGCTGCTTGCAGAATGCAGAACCAGCACATGTTATGTAAGCCTCAATCCCCGGGTGTCAGCATGTGCTATATCTGTGCAGAAACTGTGACCAGGAGCCTCTATATACAGAGCGATACAGAAAATATAATGTTCTTACAGTACAGTACGAAACAGCCCACAACCTCTCTGAGTTACAACAACCAAATTATTGGTATTGAATTCAATATTCATGCCTTGGATAGGGATCGGGAGCTGTCTCCCCATTAAGTCCAATTAACAGAGCCCAACATAGCTCAAAAATAATAAACATTCTGCTGCAAAAATATTTTTTACTCCTTAGTCCTCTCCCTGGTAGTTCCAGCCCGAGATTACATATCAAACACACAGATTCTGTGATCAATATATTAGCAGGACATCACTGGTAATGTCAGGTAATATTCCTCAAGTATTCTCTAATCTCTTACGGGTCCTGGGATGGAGAGGAAGGGAGGGCGGGCGGGCCACCCCACAGCCCAAGGGTAGGTGACAGCAGTGGTGATCTACCTGGGTGCAGGATGAACACTGAGCACACACACACATATATATAACTCTGTTTGTGAATCCTCCATTTATTCTGCAAGAGGTTTAGGAAAGGATACTGTGCGGGACTGCAGTTCGCACAAGGTAGAGGGTTTAAGTTTTTCTTTTTTTAAACCCATACAGGCAAATGTGTATGTAAGATAGCGCCCCCCTGTGACCTGGTAATGGGCACCGTGTTTTCATGGGGCAGCGGTGGGTACGAGGGTTGGGCTTGTCTTGTAGAGGGAACGATATTCATCTGCCGCAGTCTGAACATTCACTAATTAGGTCACTGGCTGTTAATAAGTGGGCTCTTAGCTACAATTAATGGAATCAATTGTGCTTGGTCTGCAGATGCAACAGTCATACGCTCTCTGCACACGGAGCTGGGATTATTATAAAGATTACGCTACAGTCCCATAGTCACAATATGATCAGTGAGGAGACATGGAGCTTGTGTAGCTGGCCTGCATCTGTGCTGTCACTTTACTATATACACACACCCTAATTTACACCCTCATACACACACCCTCATACACACATCCTAATATATACACCCTCATACACCCATCCTCATATACACCCTCATACACACCCTGTGAGGATACCGGGTCTAATGTAACCTTCTGCGCCGCACCGCTGGCCTACCCGGTACCTACCCAAGGTTCATAATCACCCAGGCAAATATCCGAAATAAAACAAATAAGTTAATTTAACAAAATGGTAGCACGAAACAGCAATAAACATATTTAATAACTTGCAACAAATAACACTACAGTCTGACACAGACAACATACAGGGTATAAAGAAAACACCTCACCAGTATCCTTGTCACTTTCAGGGACTGCTGTCTATCAATCCAAGCTTCTCCCCTCTCTCCTTTAAGGCTACCAGCAAACGTAGCGGCCCTAAGTCACTGTCACTCTGCTTTCAGCTGACACACAGCTCCCCAAGACCTGGAGAGGTAGATCAGGGCAACGACAGTACTCCAGGGACCGATTGTCCCGTTCTTGTCAGGGGCAGAGAATTATATCTCAACGCCAGCCTGACCTCAGCTATCACTTTGTAGTGAATGCCAATTTGCTGTTCTCTAGAGCTCTCTTTTAAGCCCAAAAATGGTTGCAATTTCAGGACCTGCCTGGTCCTTTTCTGTGTTTACCTTTTCACAGGTAAACATACAGTCAACAGGATAGCAGATGAGACTCTCCTGATTTAATTAGGAACAGGTATTGTTCTGTGGCTATAGAGCAGAGTTTGTTAAAACAGGAGAGATCACAATCCAGACACATTTACATTTAAATACACAATGCAGCCCTCTGTAGTTAAACATAGAGCTCACATCTAAACAAAGATGAGAGACCCCCTGGTGTGCTGTACATTCATACAGGACTGGTGGACAATAACCCCTTTGCCTAGACTGAAACATTGCACTAGTCTGCAAGATGACAATACATGCTGGCAGACATTTTACTACTTGCAAAGTAGAATATACACAAGTCTAAATATGACTGATAAATATGGGGAACCAAAGGGCTAGAAAAAGTATGTTTTACTATAAATGTTTTTATAGTCCACAGTTGACAGGTTGAGGTGATATTAATACTTTGTTTCCCCACACATCCTCATACACACACCCTCATATACACCCTCATACACACACCCTTATATAAATCTTTAGACACACATCCTCATATACACCCTCATACACAGACTCTCATACACACACACTCTCACCCCCCCCATTTATATACACCCTCTCATACAAACTCTCTCATATACATCCTCATACACACACCCTCACCCTCTAATATACACCCTCATACACACACACCCTCTAATATACACCCTCATACACACACCCTCACACACACACCCTCTAATATACACCCTCATACACACACCCTCACACACACACCCTCATATACGCACACACATATACACCCTCATACACACACACACCCTCACCCTCTAATATACACCCTCACACACACACCCCCTCTAATATACACCCTTACACACACACACACCCTCTAATATACACCCTCATACACACACCCTCACACACACACACACACCCTCTAATATACACCCTCATACACACACCCTCACACACACACCCTCTAATATACACCCTCATACACACACCCTCACACACACACCCTCTAATATACACCCTCATACACACACCCTCACACACACACCCTCATATACGCACACACATATACACCCTCATACACACACACACCCTCATATACACACACACACATATACACACCCTCTCCCACCGGTGGTGGTCATTTCTGTGAATGCAAAAATTCCGACCACACTTACATTCCTGTTGTTCAGAAATCAATGCAAAGAGCCGACGGGTGTACAATGTTTTTTTGAAAGATTTGTACATTGTTCACCCGCCGGGTCCTTGCATTGCTATCTGAACATCAGGAATGTAAGTGTCGCTCTTTAAAGTGACGTCCATCTGTGCGACGGTATCTTCATGTATCGCAATTGTTGGCTGTCACTTTTTTAAACAGTCTGTATTTGCACTTTGTCGGGAATCACAGCCTTCGGGTTCATCATGTCGCTGTAAGTGTGGTCGGCATTTTCGCATTCACATTATCCTACCCCACTCACTCTCACACACACACACACACTCACTCTCACACACACACACACTCACTCTCACACACACACACACACTCACTCACTCACACACACACACACATACACTCACTCTCACACACACTCACTGATAGTTCATGCTCCTGTCTGACACACGCTATGGTTACAATGTGGGCTCTTTAAATATCAAGCTGACCTGTGCCCTGTGCTGACAACTGGAGATCACCCACAGATCTGGTGCCGCAGGACTTATATTTCTGGTAGCTGAGTAACCATGGCATCTGCCTGCTGAGAATATATATATATATATGATTTATATATATCTGCATCCTACACACTTATGCCTTATTTAGACGTAGACGTAAATCCAAGTATTTTGCAAGTTAGCAAAACCACAGTAAGGGGGTAAATGTAAAATGTAAATGTGTGCACAGATTTGGAGTTGGGAGGGGGCTGTGTCCTAACTAGACTGTAACTCGCTGTATGTGTGCTACATGCAGAAGCTGGTGGTGTGCTCCCCTTACAGGGGAATCATAGTTGGGGGGGGGGGGGGGGGGGGGGGGGTAACTGACTACCGCAGGGGCAAATGCAGGATTTCTACAGGAGGGCTTTCAAATTCCTAATTTAGGATCAAAGAAATAGTTTTCTCCAATTTTAATTTGTTACTGTGAGCAACAAGTTGGGTTCACGTAGTGTGAGATAATATCTAACAACCGGTAATTAGTATTAGTACCCACCTATCCTGTACTCAGATAAAAGTGTGTGCGCCTGCCGCACCGTGACTCCACTCACATATGTCATGTGACTCCCCTGAAGTTCCTCCCTGCCTGAGAGGGAGCCACGTAATTTGCCTTTGGCAGCTCTTGCTGTGTGAAAGTAGGGACAAGTGGGGAACACTCAGAACATGAAGTAAGAGGCGGCAGAACCAATAGGCACAAATGTTTGCACATCTGTAAGGGTGCGCTGTATACCCTTTTTGTGCCCTCTCTGGTGGACGTACTGAGCCCCCGTGGCGCCATCATATACCCAACATATTCAGGCTTAGCCTCAGGTGGAATCCACAAGATAGATAATAATATAGGTTTACCTGATATTGCGGATCCCCCAAACGCTGTAACGGTCCAGATGTGATGCCAACAGGCAGCATCGCTGCCAACGCCTCTCCACCGTGCACGACCCATGCACATTAATGGGATAGAGTGGAGCAATCGATAGGAGGTATTGGGGTTCCAGGACGCCTGTCGTCTCAGCGTTATGCAGAACTAGATTTATCTCTGTCCAAAACTCATATTTTGTTTCGGGTGGAATTAACCTTTAAAATCAATTCCCCAAAATAGCAGCGTACAGTCACCTGCGCTGGAATCCGTAATATGTTATATAATGACACACTTATGGGGTCAGATCTCCTGTATGTGATAGATGGACTACCCAGCTTTCATTTCCTAGGTCTACATGTCTACGGCGAAGTAAGTGAGGGATAATGACAATGCACCATAAGAAGGGCGGATTCACAACTCATTATTTTTCAGGATTATATTCTGTATTATCTTGTATTTTGGCTCCAACTATAACTTATCAGAGTGTTTTATTTTACTTTTCACTCCCATATTTAGACTTGCCCTTAATTACTAAGTAACTTACTAACTAAGTAAGCTTTGCCTGAGGGTCCATAGAATGCAGACTATACTGCATCCATTCCCTACTCTCACACTGCATCCGTTCCCTACCCCCACACTTCATACGTTCCCTACCCTCACACTGCATCCGTTCCCTACTCTCACTGCATCCGGTCCCTACCCTCACACTGCACCCGTTCCCTACCCTCACACTGCATATGTTCCCTGCCCTCACACTGCATACAATCCCTACCCTCGCACTGCATCCGGTCCCTACCCTCGCACTGCATCCGTTCACTGCCCTCGCACTACATCCGTTCCCTAATCTCGCACTGCAATCGTTCCCTACTCTCACACTGCATCCGTCCCCTACTCTCACACTGCATCCGTTACCTACGTTCACACTGCAGCCGGCCACTACCCTCACACTGCATCCGCTCACTACCCTCGCACTGCATCCGCTCCCTACCCTCGCACTGCATCCGTTCCCTAACCTCACACTGCATCTGTTCCCTCCTGCCACACTGCATCCGTTCGCTACCCTCACACTGCATCCGTTCACTACCCTCACACTGCATCCGTTCCCTAACCTCACACTGCACGTGTTCCCTACTGTCACACTGCATCCGTTCGATACCCTCACACTGCATCCGTTCCCTACTCTTGCACTGCATCCTTTCCCTAATCTCACACTGCATCTGTTCACTACTCTCACACTGAATCCCTTTTTTGGGCACTTTATATTCCACATATGTGTTGGACATATCCTGCAGTGTATTGTCTGTCAGAGCAGAGCGGACCTAGACCTTGTTGAATACGGATGTACGTGTATCTGATATATGTTCATTTTTTGAACAAAAACGCCCATTACGTTGGTTTTGCGCTTGGTAATGAATTAGCCCCACTGTGCTCATACTGCGTCCGCTCACTGTGCTCATACTGCGTCCGCTCACTGTGCTCATACTGCTTCTGCTCACTGTGCTCATACTGCGTCCGCTCACTGTGCTCATACTGCACCCGCTCACTGTGCTCATACTGCACCCGCTCACTGTGCTCATACTGCACCCGCTCACTGTGCTCATACTGCGTCCGCTCACTGTGCTCATACTGCTTCTGCTCACTGTGCTCATACTGCGTCCGCTCACTGTGCTCATACTGCACCCGCTCACTGTGCTCATACTGCGTCCGCTCACTGTGCTCATACTGCACCCGCTCACTGTGCTCATACTGCACCCGCTCACTGTGCTCATACTGCACCCGCTCACTGTGCTCATACTGCACCCGCTCACTGTGCTCATACTGCACCCGCTCACTGTGCTCATACTGCGTCCGCTCACTGTGCTCATACTGCACCCGCTCACTGTGCTCATACTGCACCCGCTCACTGCACTCATACTCCGTCCACTCACTGTGCTCATACTGCGTTCACTCACTGTGCTCATACCGCACCCGCTCACTGCACTCATACTGCACCCGCTCACTGTGCTCATACTGCGTCCACTCACTGTGCTCATACTGCGTTCACTCACTGTGCTCATACTGCAACTGCTCACTGCGCTCATACTGCGTCCACTCACTGTGCTCATACTGCGTTCACTCACTGTGCTCATACTGCGTTCACTCACTGTGCTCATACTGCGTCCGCACACTGTGCTCATACCGCACCCGCTCACTGCACTCATACTGCACCCGCTCACTGCACTTATACTGCACCCGCTCACTGTGCTCATACTGCGTCCACTCACTGTGCTCATACTGCGTTCACTCACTGTGCTCATACTGCGTTCACTCACTGTGCTCATACTGCGTCCGCTCACTGTGCTCATACTGCACCCGCTCATTGAGCTCATACTGCACCCGCTCATTGTGTTCATTCTGCACCCGCTCACTGCGCTCATACTCCGTCCACTCACTGTGCTCATACTGCGTCCGCTCACTGTGCTCATACTGCGTCCGCTCACTGTGCTCATACTGCTTCTGCTCACTGTGCTCATACTGCGTCCGCTCACTGTGCTCATACTGCGTCCGCTCACTGTGCTCATACTGCGCCCGCTCACTGTGCTCATACTGCGTCCGCTCACTGTGCTCATACTGCGTCCGCTCACTGTGCTCATACTGCGTCCGCTCACTGTGCTCATACTGCGTCCGCTCACTGTGCTCATACTGCGCCCGCTCACTGTGCTCATACTGCGTCCGCTCACTGTGCTCATACTGCACCCGCTCACTGTGCTCATACTGCACCCGCTCACTGTGCTCATACTGCACCTGCTCACTGTGCTCATACTGCACCCGCTCACTGTGCTCATACTGCGCCCGCTCACTGTGCTCATACTGCGTTCACTCACTGTGCTCATACCGCACCCGCTCACTGCACTCATACTGCACCCGCTCACTGTGCTCATACTGCGTCCACTCACTGTGCTCATACTGCGTTCACTCACTGTGCTCATACTGCAACAGCTCACTGTGCTCATACTGCGTCCACTCACTGTGCTCATACTGCGTTCACTCACTGTGCTCATACTGCGTTCACTCACTGTGCTCATACTGCGTCCGCACACTGTGCTCATACCGCACCCGCTCACTGCACTCATACTGCACCCGCTCACTGCACTCATACTGCACCCGCTCACTGTGCTCATACTGCGTCCACTCACTGTGCTCATACTGCGTTCACTCACTGTGCTCATACTGCGTTCGCTCACTGTGCTCATACTGCGTCCGCACACTGTGCTCATACTGCATCTGCTCACTGTGCTCATACTGCGTCCGCTCACTGTGCTCATACTGTACCCGCTCATTGAGCTCATACTGCACCCGCTCATTGTGTTCATTCTGCACCCGCTCACTGCACTCATACTCCGTCCACTCACTGTGCTCATACTGCGTTCACTCACTGTGCTCATACCGCACCTGCTCACTGCGCTTATACTGCACCCGCTCACTGTGCTCATACTGCACCCGCTCACTGTGCTCATACTGCGTTCACTCACTGTGCTCATACTGCGTCCGCTCACTGTGCTCATACTGCATCTGCTCACTGTGCTCATACTGCACCCGCTCACTGTGCTCATACTGCGTCCGCTCACTGTGCTCATACTGCACCCGCTCACTGTGCTCATACTGCGTCCGCTCACTGTGCTCATACTGCACCCGCTCACTGTGCTCATACTGCGTCCGCTCACTGTGCTCATACTGCGCCCGCTCATTGAGCTCATACTGCACCCGCTCACTGCACTCATACTCCGTCCACTCACTGTGCTCATACTGCGTTCACTCACTGTGCTCATACCGCACCCGCTCACTGCACTCATACTGCACCCGCTCACTGTGCTCATACTGCGTCCACTCACTGTGCTCATACTGCGTTCACTCACTGTGCTCATACTGCAACTGCTCACTGTGCTCATACTGCGTCCACTCACTGTGCTCATACTGCGTTCACTCACTGTGCTCATACTGCGTTCACTCACTGTGCTCATACTGCGTCCGCACACTGTGCTCATACCGCACCCGCTCACTGCACTCATACTGCACCCGCTCACTGCACTCATACTGCACCCGCTCACTGTGCTCATACTGCGTCCACTCACTGTGCTCATACTGCGTTCACTCACTGTGCTCATACTGCAACTGCTCACTGTGCTCATACTGCGTCCACTCACTGTGCTCATACTGCGTTCACTCACTGTGCTCATACTGCATTCACTCACTGTGCTCATACTGCGTCTGCTCACTGTGCTCATACTGCACCCGCTCACTGTGCTCATACTGCACCCGCTCATTGAGCTCATACTGCACCCGCTCATTGAGCTCATACTGCACCCGCTCACTGTGCTCATACTGCGTCCGCTCACTGTGCTCATACTGCATCTGCTCACTGTGCTCATACTGCACCCGCTCACTGTGCTCATACTGCGTCCGCTCACTGTGCTCATACTGCACCCGCTCATTGAGCTCATACTGCACCCGCTCATTGAGCTCATACTGCACCCGCTCACTGTGCTCATTCTGCGTCCGCTCACTGTGCTCATACTGCACCTGCTCATTGTGCTCATTCTGCGTCCGCTCACTGTGCTCATACTGCGTCCACTCACTGTGCTCATACTGCACCCGCTCACTGTGCTCATACTGCACCCGCTCACTGTGCTCATACTGCACCCGCTCACTGTGCTCATACTGCACCCGCTCACTGTGCTCATACTGCACCCGCTCACTGTGCTCATACTGCACCCGCTCACTGTGCTCATTCTGCGTCCGCTCACTGTGCTCATACTGCACCTGCTCATTGTGCTCATTCTGCGTCCGCTCACTGTGCTCATACTGCACCCGCTCACTGTGCTCATACTGCACCCGCTCACTGTGCTCATACTGCGTCCGCTCACTGTGCTCATACTGCGTCCGCTCACTGTGCTCATACTGCGTCCGCTCACTGTGCTCATACTGCGTCCGCTCACTGTGCTCATACTGCACCCGCTCACTGTGCTCTTACTGCGTCCGCTCACTGTGCTCATACTGCACCCGCTCACTGTGCTCATACTGCGTCCGCTCACTGTGCTCATACTGCACCGCTCACTGTGCTCATACTGCGTCCGCTCACTGTGCTCATACTGCGCCCGCTCACTGTGCTCATACTGCGTCCGCTCACTGTGCTCATACTGCACCCGCTCACTGTGCTCATACTGCGTCCGCTCACTGTGCTCATACTGCACCCGCTCACTGTGCTCATACTGCGTCCGCTCACTGTGCTCATACTGCGCCCGCTCATTGAGCTCATACTGCACCCGCTCACTGCACTCATACTCCGTCCACTCACTGTGCTCATACTGCGTTCACTCACTGTGCTCATACCGCACCCGCTCACTGCACTCATACTGCACCCGCTCACTGTGCTCATACTGCGTCCACTCACTGTGCTCATACTGCGTTCACTCACTGTGCTCATACTGCAACTGCTCACTGTGCTCATACTGCGTCCACTCACTGTGCTCATACTGCGTTCACTCACTGTGCTCATACTGCGTTCACTCACTGTGCTCATACTGCGTCCGCACACTGTGCTCATACCGCACCCGCTCACTGCACTCATACTGCACCCGCTCACTGCACTCATACTGCACCCGCTCACTGTGCTCATACTGCGTCCACTCACTGTGCTCATACTGCGTTCACTCACTGTGCTCATACTGCAACTGCTCACTGTGCTCATACTGCGTCCACTCACTGTGCTCATACTGCGTTCACTCACTGTGCTCATACTGCATTCACTCACTGTGCTCATACTGCGTCTGCTCACTGTGCTCATACTGCACCCGCTCACTGTGCTCATACTGCACCCGCTCATTGAGCTCATACTGCACCCGCTCATTGAGCTCATACTGCACCCGCTCACTGTGCTCATACTGCGTCCGCTCACTGTGCTCATACTGCATCTGCTCACTGTGCTCATACTGCACCCGCTCACTGTGCTCATACTGCGTCCGCTCACTGTGCTCATACTGCACCCGCTCATTGAGCTCATACTGCACCCGCTCATTGAGCTCATACTGCACCCGCTCACTGTGCTCATTCTGCGTCCGCTCACTGTGCTCATACTGCACCTGCTCATTGTGCTCATTCTGCGTCCGCTCACTGTGCTCATACTGCGTCCACTCACTGTGCTCATACTGCACCCGCTCACTGTGCTAATACTGCACCCGCTCACTGTGCTCATACTGCACCCGCTCACTGTGCTCATACTGCACCCGCTCACTGTGCTCATACTGCACCCGCTCACTGTGCTCATACTGCACCCGCTCACTGTGCTCATACTGCGCCCGCTCACTGTGCTCATACTGCACCCGCTCATTGAGCTCATACTGCACCCGCTCACTGCACTCATACTCCGTCCACTCACTGTGCTCATACTGCGTTCACTCACTGTGCTCATACCGCACCTGCTCACTGCGCTCATACTCCGTCCGCTCACTGTGCTCATTCTGCGTCCGCTCACTGTGCTCATACTGCACCCGCTCACTGTGCTCATACTGCACCCGCTCACTGTGCTCATTCTGCGTCTGCTCACTGCACTCATACTGCGACCGCTCTCTGCGCTCATGCTGCGTCCACTCACTGCGCTCGTACAGCGTCCGCTCACTGCGCTTGTACTGTGTCCGATCACTGCGCTCCTACAGTGTCCACTCACTGCACTCGTACAGCGTCCGCTCACTGCGCTCGAACTGCGTACGCTTACTGCGCTCGAACTGCGTACGCTTACTGCGCTCGAACTGCATCCGCTCACTGAGCTCGTACTGCGTCCGCTCACTGCGATTAAACGGCATCAGCTCACTAAGCTCACACTGTAGACAGAACTGGGTTATATTCTGTGTGTTCTAAATTCTCATCTATTACAAACATGTAAGACAACATATTACATTCACAGATTAATGATAAAATAGGTCAGATTTTCATTCTTATTAAACGATTGAAGACACGAGAAACTCTAAACCAATTATACACCACAATCAGGAGCCGGAGGCTGCAAGAAATGAAGATTCACCGTCTGTTCAACGTAAACAAGAGCAATTCACATAGGACATAATAATAATATCTCTTTACACTCTTCAGAGACTCTGCAAGTACTGACATACTGTAGGTATAAGGACATTTCTCCTGCCTCAGATTCCAGCAATAACTCCGCAGAACATGATACATTTACAGTATGTGTTGCACAGCGTATAATACACTAATCACATCATGCTCACTGTCTGCACAAACACACAACATGAAATAAACCAAAGAACTTACAATCTACTAGCTGAGTGTATAGCACAATGTATGATCAGATCTCAGCCTTCTCCCCTCTATGTCTCCAATCTGTCACTACAATAATCTGCTCTCTCTGACCTCTGTATAGATCACCCTTCTGCAATGTGACATCTGTGTATAATTATCCTCCAACTATTATATAACGTACACACTCACCGTACAGAGAGATGTCTCACACACAGCGGAGGATTCCTTCTGTCTATCCCACGTCTGAGATTCACCGCCACAAAGAGCACTGCATCCAAAGCAGAGCTTGCTGGGAGATGTGAGGGTGCAGAACTGGCTGGGCAATGTGAGGGTGCAGAGCTTGCTGGGAGATGTGAGGGTGCAGAGCTTGCTGGGAGATGTGAGGGTGCAGAGCTTGCTGGGAGATGTGAGGGTGCAGAACTGGCTGGGCGATGTGAGGGTGCAGAGCTTGCTGGGAGATGTGAGGGTGCAGAGCTTGCTGGTTGATGTGAGGGTGCAGAGCTTGCTGCGCGATGTGAGGGTGCAGAGATTGCTGGGAGATGTGAGGGTGCAGAGCTTGCTGGGAGATGTGAGGGTGCAGAGCTTGCTGGGAGATGTGAGGGTGCAGAGCTTGCTGGGTGATGTGAGGGTGCAGAGCTTGCTGGGAGATGTGAGGGTGCAGAGCTTGCTGGGAGATGTGAGGGTGCAGAGCTTGCTGGGAGATGTGAGGGTGCAGAGCTTGCTGGGTGATGTGAGGGTGCAGAGCTTGCTGGGAGATGTGAGGGTGTAGAGCTTGCTGGGAGATGTGAGGGTGCAGAGCTTGCTGGGTGATGTGAGGGTGCAGAGCTTGCTGGGTGATGTGAGGGTGCAGAGCTTGTTGGGAGATTTGAGGGTGATGTGAGGGTACAGAGCTTGTTGGGAGATTTGAGGGTGATGTGAGGGTACAGAGCTTGTTGGGAGATTTGAGGGTGATGTGAGGGTACAGAGCTTGTTGGGAGATTTGAGGGTGATGTGAGGGTACAGAGCTTGCTGGGAGATGTGAGGGTGATGTGAGGGTGCAGAGCTTGTTGGGAGATTTGAGGGTGCAGAGCTTGCTGGGAGATGTGAGGGTGCAGAGCTTGCTGGGAGATGTGAGGGTGCAGAGCTTGCTGGGAGATGTGAGGGTGCAGAGCTTGCTGGGAGATGTGAGGGTGATGTGAGGGTGCAGAGCTTGCTGGGAGATGTGAGGGTGCAAAGCTTGCTGGGAGATGTGAGGGTGATGTGAGGGTGCAGAGCTTGTTGGGAGATTTGAGGGTGATGTGAGGGTACAGAGCTTGCTGGGAGATGTGAGGGTGCAGAGCTTGCTGGGAGATGTGAGGGTGCAGAGCTTGCTGGGAGATGTGAGGGTGCAGAGCTTGTTGGGTGATGTGAAGGTGCAGAGCTTGCTGGGAGATGTGAGGGTGCAGAGCTTGCTGGGAGATGTGAGGGTGCAGAGCTTGATGGGTGATGTGAGGGTGCAGAGCGATTAGTGTGACTATAAGAAAGGATGAGGACATGTTGCCCTGTGTGTTGGGTGCAGGGCATTTATTTGGGGGGATCATCAGTCTGTGGGGAAGTCAGACCCGTGTTTGGGGGACGCCGGCATCTGCTGGGTGTGTTAGGGGCGATGAATTTGGAAAAGATGCTCAGTTTATCCCTGAATTCAGAGAAGAGAGACCAGGAGATTTTTCCGGAGATGCCAGCCTGTGCGGTGGTGGTGGGAGCTATGGATGCCAGCCTGGGGGGCAGAGTAAGGTGGTCAGCAGTTGCCAGCCTGTGTGGTGGTGGGGGCTATAGATGCCAGCCTGGGGGGCTGAGGTGAGGTTTCTGCCTGTAGGGGGAGATTCCGTGGCTGCTGTAGTCCGAGCCAAAAGATGAAGAAAAGAGGAAACATCAGATGGACATTTACGAGACAGCTGAGTTATTGGAACATATATCCTCAGGATTTCTGGAGATGTGGAGACAGAAAGCCGCAGATTGTGCCCGGTTCCGTATGTTCTATACCTAGACTGCACTTTCGATCAATAAATTTTTTATCGAGATATTAGTTTTTATTCATTGTAGATTGTCTCAACCTAGAAATTGTTAGCTGATATCTCAGCGTCCATGTTGACCAGCAACGTATATACCATCTCAGTGGGTTCATGGATCCTTTGTGCCAGGACCAGACCATGGTTACATGTAAGTGTATATACATTCAGATGAGGAAGAATTCGAGCATTGGCCATATTAGAGTCTTTAATATTCTTAGTTGGTGAGGAAGGTTTAAGTGGTGGAACTCTAGATTAGATGTATTAATATCCAGGTGGTTTCTTAAGAAGACTACAGTAGGTTTTATGAAAGCTACCCTCTCTTTTTGGGAATAGAACTTTGAATTTGCCACCTTAGAAGTTCAAGTTCAATAGAAGGTCACCCTTCAGAGCCAAAAGACCCTGGTCTTAATTGGATGTTCTTAGAAATAACTAACATGGGCTCTTCTCATCCCAACATGGTGGGATCAACATAGACTTTCTAAAAGTTCTTGTCAGTATTGGTGATTTCAAGCGCTACGGAATATGTTGGCGCTATGTAAATAAATGATGATGATGATTTCTATGTGATAACAACCAGGCTACATGTGTGGTCAGTGACCTCCTGAGACTCCGACAATACCCATGGGAAGCCTCGTCAAGTTGTACATGTTGGGGCGTGGCTAAAGTTAAATTGTTACATATTTATTATGGGTGGAGCGTGATGGTGATCTAATATCATTAATTCCTGTTAACAATATAGGAGCCTCAGTATTTGGCTACAGCTTTATGGTCTCATACAGTTGGGGTAGCTATAGATTGTCCACCTTCCGCACATCAACCTTGGAAAGCGTCTCTGCAAACCAGGACTGCGTCTAGGTGTGTGAAGAGATGCAACGTGCAACACTGCAAACATAGCCTCAAACTTCACCTTCCTACCTTGTTATCAACCTTCCATTACATAAAACTTGTCCATTCTTATTTTACAATCCTGCTCAGATAACAATAATCTCGCTCTGCAAAATGAGTCTGTTTACTACAAATATCCCTGTGCCTCGTACCTCTGTGATGTCAGAGTTCTGATGAACTGACAAACTCAGTGTTTATTCAGCCCACAAAACAGGAAGTAAGTGAAGGATAAACTGGCTCTGTATTCAGTTCTGTGGCCCTGACCCCCCAGAGCACGATTTAGTTGGAGTAGGAATGAGGCAGGATTTATATCATCCTTAAACTTGTCAGAGAGATATGTCAGATTGATGCAACAGCTAAGATGTACACGTACTTGTAATTATCATCATTAACCTAATTACATTCCTAGGGAGGTTTCTATGCATACAGCACATTGGTGAAAAGCTTCATCTCTATGCATCAGTAATTTACAGATGATTCATTTATTACCTATATGCCTCAGACTTACTAATAACCTCTCCTAGGGGGCTGCCTTCTTGCCCCAGCTCATGGTCCACTCAGCGCACATTAAGGGGCCTCTTCCACATCTCGCCACTTGTTCAGGGGTCTCCTTTGTACCCCTCTTTCCTTACATAAACTTTTCTCTTAATCCACTGCTGGGATTGGGAAGTTTTTTGTTACATGTAGAAATGATTTATGCGTGAAGGGTTTTATTTAGTACTATTACTGGACAAGTAGGATCTCGTTGTGTAATACGTCAGACTTTCCAGACCCCAGCATTATAGGGGGTCTGCTGACTACGTATGGAATGAGGAGGAGCTGGTGACAGACCCTCCACAAATCATATATCAATCAAGAAACTTTATCTAATTACCCTCCTTGTGGGAAGCCCTTTAACGTGGGAAGCAGATGAGTGATTAAAGGAGGCCAATCCCAGGTAACAGGAGTCTTCTACTTGGTACAAAACCGAGTTACGGCTCCTTTTGGTCTGGTCATGGATCAATGCTGATACATTGGATGTTTAAGCCGCAGCAGATCTTGTCACTTTGTGCACCTGTCAAAAGCAGGAAGACATCAGTCTTGGTCCCTACCTTGCTGATTGAGGAGTGAATCGTGTGGTTCAGCCTCTAGATCCTGACTCCGGGAAAACGGTAATTAATCTCTCCATTATGATAGGGTTGTAGAGTAGGCTCTGAGTGCAGCGAACCCCCTGGTACTTATTCCATGAGAGAGCTGTAATATGTGGTGTGTATTTTGCACAATAAACCACTGATTTGCTTTTTCCAACTTGTAGCCTTAGTGAATTATTATCCAGTAACGGTACCTGGTGTGCTAGGCTGCTATAGGAGACAGCCTATGGGCAAACCCACCAATTGGTATGATTAATTCTCACATATATATCACACATTGGCAGCCTGCAGCTCTCCAACTAGTGCAGAGCTACAGTCCCAACGAGCTAGAGTCTTACATCATCATGAGAGCTTTCCTTTCCCACTGTATTCGGTATATACACCGAGCCGTGCGCTATGTCACGCAGGATGCTCCCTCTATACACAATTAACATATTTTTTGTTTTTCATTGCAGGAGTTAGTTAATTAAAGTAATTTAAGCAATTCAACATAATTGAGAATGTAGCACTTGAGATAATCAGGAGGAGATGCAGGAATAGTGTACGTTCTGCACATGTAAAAGTCGTGATGTGAGAAAATGAAGTGAGTGGGTGGGGGGTAAATGACGGGTTGATATCAATTCTTAAAAACTTGATTGTTCTGAATCAAGTTCTTCTGCAGCCCGGAAATGGCTGTGCCCCCCCCCCCCCCCCCCCCTTCATGTTAACAGACGCCCCTAAATATCCAGTCCTGAAGCTGATTTCAGTAATCTCACTCTGC
Organism: Mixophyes australis; assembly: GCA_036250195.1. Classification (NCBI taxonomy): domain Eukaryota; kingdom Metazoa; phylum Chordata; class Amphibia; order Anura; family Limnodynastidae; genus Mixophyes; species Mixophyes australis. The sequence continues at coordinate 102,797,125 of JAVHZZ010000011.1, read as the reverse complement.
AAAACTAGGTCCACTTGTAGGGAACAAACTGACTCCACCCAGCTTCTTCCCTTGGCCAATGCCGGCTTCTATTCCTTCCCTAATGTTACAATCCTTTGTTGCAGTCCTCCATACCTTTATGTATAAAGTGGCGCTCAGTGCAAATAGAGGTGCCACCTTAATGAACTTCGTAAATCACAAAAGACTGACGCTTGGCTTTGGTGTCCATTTCATAGGCCAATTATGTGCAAATATTTTTTTAAAATCTTTTCAACAAATAAAGAGAGAATTCTTAGTTTTGAACCATTTGTATTATAGGCACATGCAGCTGCAACATGCTCTACTGACTCAATTTGGGAGTCTTTCCATTCAACTCAATCCTTCCCCTGACTAGTGTTACTTCAACAGGTGGGCGCCACCTAATCTATATCCAGTTTATATGCCAATACCCTTCCTCACCTTGGGCCTGATTCATTAAGGATCTTAACTTGAGAAACTTCTTATTTCAGTCTCCTGGGCAAAACCATGTTACAATGCAAGGGGTGCAAATTAGTTTTCTGTTTTGCACATAAGTTAAATACTGGCTGTTTTTTTCACAGGCCCCATCCTGTACTAGATACCATCAAATCCAGCTATATATTGTACTACACCCCAACAAGTCTTTCTTATTAAAGAAAGTAGGCTTAATTAATTAGCTTAATTTCTTTATTAAAGAAAGGTATCAGGCTTAACACTAAATGCCGTAAGATTCGTCGTGCTTCTGGCACCTGTAGAATGTGACTGTGGTACAGGGTATATAAGATACGGGTATTAATATCTCTATTATTTCCTAAAATATGTATATTTGTATTAACATTAGATATTTTGTTCAATAAAAATACCATCCAATATGTCATTAATATATTTACCGGAATCAAGGTGATTATTGCTCGAACATGGATCCCCAGTGACCCCCCCCAACTTTCATGACTGGATTATTCGGGTAACTGATACGATAGGACAGAAGTATTATAAAATAGAGTCCAGGGGCCTGATTCATTAAGGATCTCAAATGAAGAGGATACTCATTTCAGTCTCCTGGACAAAACCATGTTAAAATGGAAGGGGTGCAAATAAGTGTTCTGTTTTACACATAAGTTAAATACTGCCTGTTTTTTCATGTAACACACAAATACTTGATAGCTTATTTGTACACTGAAATTTAAAGTTGATATTTGTGTGTTACATGAAAAAACAGTCAGTAGTTAACTTATGTGTAAAACAGAACACTTATTTGCACCCCTTCCATTGTAACATGGTTTTGTCCAGGAGACTGAAATGAGTATCCTCTTCATTTAAGAACCTTAATGAATCAGGCCCCAGATGAATAAAATCATTGTCCGACAATCTTGTCAAAATTTGTCACTAACCCGGTCAACTATGCCTAATATAATGGGTTTGTTCAGTCTTCTGTAACGTCGTGTTTGTGTCATTTACTAATATAATCTATATTGTACATTACTGCTGTTTATTTACACATCTCTATTTCTTGTTTACAAAACCTTCCATATATGATTATTAATGTAATTCAATAATTTATAAACCTTAGACAAATATTTATTACTATAGTTTACTTAAGTAGTTTTGTTTTAATGTTACTATTTGTTGCTTGATTTTAAAAATTCAATAAAAAGAGATTTTTTTAGGATTGTAATACAGTATTGTACATACGTATGACACTGCCCTATGGGTGTGAAACAACTCCCCTGGTCCTTAATATACTTTCCACAATGAGTATTACACTTATCTACGTGTGATGTCTGTACGTTATCACAACGGTTCTGCCGGTCGGCCGCTCTATCGGTGCCGTTATATAGATATTCTGCTCAGTATAATTCTCCCAGCTGTCCGTAGGGATCCTGACACATATAACCTCGTCTTCTATAGAGGACCAGCTGGGACATTGGCAGGATGATCTCTAGTATGCTCTGATCCAGCGTACACAGCCCATCCTAGTACCTGGCTCCTGCCCTCCCGTCTCTTCTATCCTCAGTCACTGACTCCCCAGCGGTCATATCGCTCGATCTCTGCTCCACCAGCGCCATCACGGGTAGGGGGCAGCTGCTCTCAAAATATGGCAGTGTCAGGTGATACACCAGGGGGGCTCAGTACCCACAGAGGACGGATAGAGCTCTATGGACTGTATGGAGTCCCCATCTTTTCAGCAGATAGTTATGAGAGATGAAGATCAGAGATCTGACAGTAAATGGTGCAGGTGGGTACACAGTAATCTGCAGTAAGACTACAGAGGTGTGTACCCGGCTTTAGTGTGATCAGGATGATACGCTGGGGGCAGATGGCCCATAGCTGCCAGATATGACCATCCCAGGGGGACTGGCGGGATATTCAGGACCGTAATTAGCACAGGTATGTGTGTGGGCAGGTTACACAGAGAGCTGCCTCCCCCCCGCCACACGTTTAAGGTTTATATAAGCAGCTCTGGGAAGATCGTGATCTGTCACTCACATACTGAACGCTGATTATTGTATGCATGTGATTAACTTGTCATGTATGAATGTATCGTGTGGGCAGCACCTACTGATGATCCATCACTCGGTATAAAGGGAAAAAAGAGACATCTGCAGACTGCAGGACTCACAGAGACAGCCCAGGAAAGAAGGAGACCGTGAAGAAGGAGAGACGATCTGTGTATCTGTTACCAATATTATCCAGAGCTGTATCATTTCCTTACTGTGACGTCCTGCCATCCAGAACACACTGAGTATTGTAAATGGGCAAACACAGGGGTTCTACAGGAGGGTTTCCAAAGGTTTCATTTCAGAACAAAGCAAAATATATAAACTTATCAATATGTTTTATTATATATGTCCATATGTACAGCATGAACATGACACAGAGAAGTGGTACTGTGCAGTGTTCAGATGTACAGCATGAACATGACACATAGAAGTGGTACTGTGCAGTGTTCATATGTACAGCATGACACATAGAAGTGGTACTGTGCAGTGTTCATATGTACAGCATGAACATGACACAGAGAAGTGGTACTGTGCAGTGTTCATATGTACAGCTTCATAATGACAGAAAGTGAAGTGGTACTGTGCAGTGTCCGTACATAGCGCATAGTAAAACAATTCAGAATTGCATGTAGAACTGTCTGAATGGCAGAATATCCATGTACAGTATGTAGATCAACGTCACAATTCATTCCATGATCAGACTACAACATGCGGATAATAGCGGAGGACAGTTAATGATAAATGTTACATATTCCACTGGTCAGCGTAAATATCGCCAGTGAGTAACACGCCATATTGTATCTAACGTTTTATACAGCTGGAGCATCATCATCATCAACATTTATTTATATAGCGCCAGCAAATTCCGTAGCGTTTAACAATTGGGAACAAACATTAATAAAACAATACTAGGTAATACATACAGACAGAGAGATAAGAGCACCCTGCTCACAAGCTTACAATCTATGGGATCATGACTGCATTACAAGGAAACACAGATAAGACAGCATCCCCCCGAGACTCCCACAATATCCTCAGCTCTCCGTATCTATCCTTTCTCTGTACGGGACACACCGACCTCCATGCAAAAACCGCTACAGAATAAGTTACTGGGGTCCGGGTGACTCCTTCCACGCTGTATAGAGCAATTAGCCCAAAGGTTCCGTTATAATCACAATACAAAGGTTCAATAACCCCATAAGTGTATTTATCAATCATTTATGTTTGTCCCCAATTGTAAAGCGCTGCGGAATATGTTGGCGCTATATAAATAAATGATGATGATTACTGAGCCAGACATTGACCCCGCCAAACAGAGTAAGAACATAATCCTCGGACCGTACAATGAGGGCAGGTAAGATGGGGGGGCAGTTTTTAGGGACGTATTAGACAAGTTCCACAGACATGTGTTGGGGGAAGGGCAACAATTTCAGCCCTGGGCGATTTACCGTGTAAATATGTGATTCAGGTTTATTCGTGTTGGTCGTTCGGCAGCGGATTGATTTTTTATTTAAAACAAAATAATTAAAATTTAATTTTCCTAATTTTTACAGGTATTTTTCCCAAAAAGTGTCTTTTTCGGGAAATAAAACGATATGTGGAAACACTGGTTATATCGGAGACCTGACAATGGTGAGCGCAGATTATCAGCTGCTTCCATGAAAAGAGCTCTGCTGCCACCCAGGGACAGATTTATGTTACTACAGCCTTGTGAGTCGCAGGGTTCAAACCTAAACCAGAGGTATCATAATTATTATTATTATTATCATCATTTGTTTGTATGGTAAGACATATTCCGCAGTGCCTCATTAGTACAGATATGACATACATGAAAACAGTGAACATAACATGCACATGGATACAGGGCAGGATAATAACTACATGGATGCAATTAGCAGAACAAGTAGCATACAGAAGAATTCAGCATAAGACATGACAGGGACAAACAAGGGAGACAGAGACTGGACGGATATGAGACATAGGGTCCTGTCCATAAGAGCTTACAGTCTAGAGGGAGGGAAATGTGAGACATCTAGAGCTGAACAGACATTAGGATCAGTGGTCCATGCCCGTAGCAGAGGACGTGGAGGTTAATCAGTTGAACTGTCAGCAGTTCGTGACTTTCAGTGGGTTCCATATTTGACAATCAAGGGACCCTGTTATCCCTCCCTACCCTTCTCCTGTGCCCTCTGGACCTCCCGATCCATCCTCAATTAGCTGCCCTCTATCCATGACCTTTTCATCTCCAACTCTCTTTACCTTGCTATCACTGAAACCTGGCTCTCTTCTACTAACACTGCTTCCCCAGCCGCTCTCTCCCATGAGGGCCTCTCCTTCACTCACTCCACCAGACTGGATGACCATCCTGAAGGTGGTGTGGGCCTTCTCCTATCCCCTAACTGTACTTTTCGGGTCATTCCCACAGAGCCCTCCCTCTCTTTCTCCTCCTTTGAAGTCCACTCTATCAATCTATTCTCCCCCATTCACCTCCATGTCGCTGTCATCTACTGTCCCCCTGGTCCCATTTCCATTTTTCTTGACAACTTAGCAGTCTGGCTTCCCCACTACCTCTCCTCTGACCTCCCCTCCATCATACTTGGTGATTTTAATATTCCTATTGATAACCCCTCTGACCCTGCCTCCATCAAACTTCTCACCCTTTTTTACTCCTTTGGCCTTACTCAGTGGACATTTTCCCCCCACCCACTGTCTTGGTCACTCCCTTGACCTTGTCTTCTCTTATATCTGTGATCTTTCAGACTTCTCTAACTCTCCCTTCCCACACTCCGACCACCATCTCCCCTCCTTCACTCTTCCCTTGCTCCCCCCACCCCGTCACTACCCGCACTCTGCCCAATCTTGACGCACTTGACCCTACTTCTTTTTCCTCCTTTTTCAAAACTCTCCTCTCCCCTCTTCCCACCCTTGCCTGCCCTAACCAGGCGACCTCCCTCTATAACCACTCCCTCATCACTGTCCTGGATGCCGCTGCCCCAGCCTCTTCTGTCCACCATCTCCTCTTGTCACCCCAACCTTTTCACTGCAAATTTACCCGCTTCCTTCAGAAATGCCACCTTTTTGCCACGTTCAACTTTTTCCTCTACCCCCCGCCCCTCCTATTCCGCTCTCCCTCTCTGCCACCGACTTTGCCTCATTTTCTCCTCCAAAATCGAGTCAATATTGATATCTCCTCTTCGCATCTTTCTCCTGCCACTCTCATTGCTCCGCCTTTCTCTAACAACCAACTCTGGCGCTCCTTCCGCCCTACCTCGGGTGAAGAAGTACACTCCCTCATCCTTTCCTCCCCTCCATCTACCTGCAATCTGGATTCCATCCCCTCTCACCTCCTTCGCTCCCTCTCCCCCACTGCCTTCGCCTTCCTTGCACACCTCTTCAATCTGTAACTCTCCACTGGAGTTGTCCCCTCTTTCTTTAAACATGCCCTTATCTCCCATTCTCAAAAACCTAATCTTGACAACACCACACTTACTAACTACCGCCCCATTTCACTTCTCCCCTATGTCTCTAAACTACTCAAGACGGTTGTCTGCAACCGCCTCACCAGACACCTCCTGGACAACTACCTCCCTGGCCCTCTCCAATCTGGCTCCCGCCCCCTCCACTCCACTGAAACGCCCTGGCCAAAGTTACTAACAACCTTCTTTCAGCTAAATCTAAGGGTCACTTCTCCATGCTCATCCTCCTTGACCTTTCTGTGGCCTTCGACACTGTGGACCAACCCCTCCTGTTGCAGACCCTTCTCTCTCTTGGCCTCTCTGGCTCTGTCCTCGCATGGTTCACCTCTTACCTTGCCAACCACTCCTTCTCTGTATTCATTTCTGATCATCCTCCCTCTCCTCCGAACTCCCTGTAGGAGTCCCTCAAGGCTCTGTTCTTGGCCCTCTACTCTTCTCACTGTACACTACCTCCCTGGGTGATCTCATCACTTCTTTCGATGTCTAGTATCACCTTTACGCTGATGTCATTCTACTCTATATCTCTTCTCCTGATCTTTCCCACTCTCTACTCTCTCGTGTATCTGACTGCCTTTCCACCATTTCCTCCTGGATATCCTCACGTTGTCTTAAAATTAACGTTGCCAAAACCGAGCTCATTGTCTTCCCTCCTATATCTTTATCCCTTCTTGATCTCTCCATCACTGTCCACAACATCACCATCTCATCTGTTCCTCATCTTCACTGCCTGGGTGTCACCTTCAACACTGCCCATCTTTTTTGCCCCCACATTCAATCTCGCCCAATCCTGTCGCTTCCAACTCCGCAACATCACCCACATCCGGCCTTTCCTTTCTCAGGATGCCACCAAGACCATTATCCATGTGCTCATCATCTTTTTCCGTCTTGCTTACTGTAACCTTCTCCTCACCGGCCTCCCCCTCTACCATCATGCCCCCCTTTGCTCTATTCTTTATGCGGCTGCAAAACTGATCTTTCTTTCATGACGCTCTTCCTCTGTCCTCCCCCTCTACCATCATGCCCCCCTTTGCTCTATTCTTTATGCGGCTGCAAAACTGATCTTTCTTTCATGACGCTCTTCCTCTGTCTCCCCTCTCTGCCTTGCCTTACACTGGCTCCCTTTCCCCTACAAAATCCTCTTTAAACTCCTTACTGTCACCTACAAGGCCCTTTCCCATTCCACTGCCCCATATATCTCTAACCTTCTCTCCATCCACATCCACACCCCCGCCCGCCAATGACCGTCACCTCTCCTCCGCACTGATCACCTCATCCCACGCCAGAATTCAAGACTTCTCCCGTGCTGCCCCCCTCCACTGGAATGACCGCCCTCGCTCCACCTGTCTGTCCGCTAATCTGAGCACCTTCAAACGGGTCTCAAAACCCATCTGTTCCTCAAGGTCTACCAGCCATCCACATAACCGTCTCCTTCCTTTGTCCTCACCTCCCACTTCCCTGTCTCCTCTTGCGCCTGATCCCCTCTACTGACTCCTCTCATGCTGCAGTTCTGTTTCCCCCTCCAGTTAGGATGTAAGCTCTTATGAGCAGGGCCCTCTTCCTTACCTATTTTTCTGCTCCAACTTCACTTTACTAGCTTTGTTTGGAGTTTTGAAGTCCTGGTATAATCTGTCTAATGCTCTGTATTGTATTAATTGTTTATTGTTCTGTACTATTTTCACTGTATGGTCCACTGCCTGTATTCTGTATGGCGCTGCGGAAATCTTGTGGCGCCCTATAAATAAAGGTTATTAATAATAATAATAATAATAATAATAGTAATAATAATTGTCTGTGAATGCCTAATGTAAGTGAAAACCTTGCAATATTAGGTGTGGCCACAAGATGGCCTTGCATCACCAATGGGAAAAGAATGGCTGCTCATATTAAAATACAATGCAGATGTGATCTCTGATCCCCCTAAATTCCAGCCTCCGTGTCCAGTGGTGACCCCTGTTTTACTCCATTGAAGTCATTATATTTGGTTATATATAAGTGTGGTTTAAATTAAAGATGATCCCCAGCCTGTAGAGCAGGACAGAAGATAAGGAGTGATATAGATATTTATTGGGAGAAGGTGAAACACTTAGGGCAAGAAATCTTCTGCTATGTTTAATCTTGATCATAGGGGGGAACTGATATGTTGCTGCTCCTCTCCCGGACACCCTGGGGCCAATTCCCCCCACCCTAATGAAGAGTAACAAGATACGTCTCCTGCTCTTCTAGACCAAGGAATTTCTTATCCAAACTCTCTTATAGGTTGAACAGATAATGATGATGTTCTCTCTGATCAAATTAAAGACTCCCTAGTCCAGTATCCCACTGCGGAATCCCTTGAGGAACTCATGAGATTGGCTATTCGGATTGACAGGAGATATAAGGAAAGGAGAGTGGAGAAGGAGGACTCTTCATATTATTCTCCTGTACCTCCTCAAGTCGCCCCCGTGGATCAAGTTGAACCCATGCAACTGGGAGCGTATCGGCTGTCATCTGAGGAACGTACCCGAAGGCGTGCCTTGGGTCTCTGCTTATACTGTGGAGAAAAAGGCCATATGCTTAGATTTGCAAACTACTATAGGAAATTCATCAGTTCCTTTTCTATTCTCGTTGCTCCCATCACTGCGCTGACTCGCAAGGGTGCTGATCCAAAAATCTGGGCACCTGCTGCAGTATCTGCTTTTAAGGCTTTGAAACAGGCTTTTGTGTCTGCTCCTGTGTTGAGACATCCTAACCTAGATTTACCATTTATTGTTGAAGTGGATGCCTTAGAGGTAGGAGTAGGAGCCGTGCTGTCACAAAAAGACCCTAAAGATCATCGCCTTCATCCCTGTGCCTATTTATCTCGAAGGTTCTCTCCTGCGGAAGAGCACTATGACGTAGGCAATCGAGAGCTACTGGCCATTAAATGGGCATTGGAAGAGTGGCGCCATTGGCTTGAAGGAGCAAAACATCTCATCACCATTTACACCGACCATAAGAACCTATCTTATGTCCAATCAGCCAAAAGGTTGAATTCCAGACAGGCACGATGGTTCCTCTTCTTCTCCCGGTTCCGTTTTATTATAACTTTTCGGCCTGGCTCGAAGAATCCTAGGGCAGATGCCTTATCCCGTAGCTTCATTTCATGTCAGACTCCTACCACAGAGCCGTGTCCGATTGTTCCTGCCTCATCGGTTTTGATAGCCTTCACTCAGGATTTGAGGGAAATTCTGTTACGAGCTCAATCGCAAGCACCTCCTGAAACCCCTACAGACAAACTGTTTGTGCCTATCCACCTAATAAAGTAATAAAATAATTCCTTCAGCAAAAGAAATTTTAAGAATAAAATTATATCATTGTTTATTTACAAAAGAATAAGCAAGCGCTGTGATAACATTATCACTCTCATTTTCAGAATTGAAAACTCTCTGATCTCCCACAGACCAGACACGTAGGTTTGTTCAAACTAAAGAATAGGTTGTACTACAATTTACAAATATCATATTACAATTAGCTGAGAAAGTATATAGGCGTATCCTGATCCAGGCTTCCCTGGAAAGTCTGAAGAAATTCTTGCAACTCTTTGTTCCAACATCTGTGATTAGAAACATCTGTCCCTTGAGTAACTCCTTCACTCCCGTTCCTTCTCTCCAGCTCACACGTAAGGCTCCAACCGACAACAACACCACATCAATTATCAATGATATACCAAAATAAGACAGAACAATATAAATATTTTCATATTAATAAATTGTCTTCATCCAAAATAAAATATCTTTGACACACCTTAGGAAGGCAGTTTTTTCTGAATGTCACGACAACCAGTCTTCTGGACACCCTGGAATTGCCAAGACCACTGAAATCTTATCCCGGGCGGTATGGTGGTCATCTATGTCTGTGGATATCAAAGAATACATATTATCTTGTGATCTGTGTTCAAAAAACAAGGTTCCTCGGAAATCTCCTACTGGCTTATTATTACCATTGCCCGTTCCAGCCAGACCGTGGACTCACTTATCCATGGATTTTATTGTGGACTTACCTCCTTCCTCTGGGTGCAACACCATATGGGTTACTGTAGATAGGTTCAGTAAATTGGCCCACTTTATTCTGTTGTGTAAACTACCTTCAGCACGCAACCTAGCATCATTATTCATTAAACACATATTCCGAATCCATGGTCTTCCAGAAAATATAGTATCAGATCGAGGCTCTCAGTTCTTTGCAGCCTTCTGGAGGTCATTTTGCTCCCTGCTGGATATTAATCTTAGTCTGTCATCTGCCTACCATCCGCAGTCTAACGGACAGACTGAGAAAGTGAACCAATCTCTTGAGCAATACCTGCGATTATATATTTCTAAAAGTCACGACAACTGGGTGGACCTTCTCCCATGGGCTAAATTCGCCTATAACGATGCATGCCATTCGTCATCCCAACATTCTCCATTCTACTGCAATCTCGGATATCACCCCAGAACAAACTCATTGTCTTTCTTGCCTACCGATAAGTCTGGTGAACCTGGGTCTACGGCCACCCGGCTTAGAAGAATTTGGAAGAGGGTTCATCAATCCTTACTCCGAGCCTCTTTTAAGTCCAAAGTTTTTGCTGATCTTCACCATTCTGCCTGTTCCTTTAAGGTTGGAGACTACGTGTGGTTGTCAACCCGGAACATCAAACTCCGCCAGCCATGCAAAAAGTTAGGATCCAAGTTTATTGGTCCTTTTCCCATCCTAAAACAAATTAACCCAGTAGCTTTCAAGCTGAAGCTTCCGGAATCATTAACGATACCCAACACATTCCACTGCTCCCTGTTGAAACCCGTTCTTTCCTCCAGGAAGTTCAGACAACAACGACCTTCTAAACCTCAGCCCCTATCCATCGATGGACATCAAGAATTTGAAGTCGAGAAAATCTTGGATTCAAAGAAAGTCCAAGGCCAAACTCATTTTCTCATTCATTGGAAGGGGTATGGCCCTGAGAAGCGGTCCTGGGTGCCACAAAGGAATCTACACTCTGACAAACTGCTTGTTGAATTCTTTAAAAAATTCCCCGGAAAACCGGGTTGTCGGGGTTCCTTGACCCCCTCCTCAAGGGGGGGTACTGTCACGAGCCGCTGCGGCTCCGGGCACCGCCGCGACTCGCTTCCTCCATGTCCCGGCCGTCGTCATGACGACCGGGACATCACTTCCGCATTGTCCCGGCCGTTGTCAAGGCTCTTTGTATGTAGCGCCGCGCTCCGGCATCCAGGGCAGCCAGACGCGTGCGCAAATCAAGAAAGGGGTCAGTTAATTATTTTCCCCCTGTGTTGCTACACTCTCATTGGGCCATGCTTGTATTTAAGGCAGGAAGGGGCAAGCCTCCCTGCCGGTTATAGTCCCTGCTTCCCAGTATACTACCCTGTTCTCTGTATATCCTCTGATCTGATTTTCGTTGCTGACCTTTTGCCTGGAATTGACTACGTTTTTTGCCTGTGACCTTTTGACCCCTTGCTTGGATTTTGACCTCGTTTGTTCGCTTGTGACCCCTGATCTTTGGCCTGGATACTGACACTGCTCGTTTGCCTGTTACCTATTTGACCCTTTTCTGGACCTCACTTCGTTTTCCTGGGGTTCCCCCAGTCAGTACGCAATTCACGACCCTCTGTAGTCTGCAGCCAAGTCTGTCCCCACCACTAGGGGCTCCAGCGAACACCAGGCTTCAGAGCAGACTCCGGGTTTTGTGGTGCTGGCTGTTGGGGTTCCTAACAAAAGCCTCCTGTTAGATACATATATGCAGTCTCCTACTAACATACATTAAGTCTAAATATAGCTGATCACTATAATCCTGTTCTATTAGTGGCTGAGAGCATTTGTGTGGAAAATGCAGCTATTACCAGCCAATAAAACTCTCTGATCGTAACTCGGAGACCAGACCCTGTTACGGTCACTAAAGGTGACTATTAATCAGGATTGGCGCAGGTCTTCCTGAGGTGCAGAGTTTAAACAGAGCCCCCCCGGTCTTCACAAAGAACCACCGCAAAGCAGGATGGATTTTGCTGCCGGGAGTCCGCAGGTCGCTGCCCTCAGGGTAGCCCCTTGACGTGATGGTAGATGGACAGATGCAGCTGTATAAACATGGCAGGTACAGAGGTCGTGTTCAATATAACAAGTCGGGAAGGATACGCTCTGAGGTACACCGAGCCGAGTGATCCAGAAAGCGAAGTCAGTGAACAAGCCAGGTCGGATACATACTGAAGAAAGCAGCACAAGGGTTAATCCAGGAAACATAGTCAGACAAGCCAGGAGAAATTTGCTAGGAGCCGAGAACCAGAAAGCACAGCTGGAGCCAGAAGCAGGGCTTAGCAACCTGTTGTTCTGACACAGACAGTGTGTCAGAGCGGATGTTATATAGTACAGGGAGCACTATATATCCGCCCAGAGTTACATGATCACAGCACCAAGCAGGAAGTAAACTGCTGTGATCAGGAGCGTGGAGCAGGTAAGTTCCTACCAGTACCCACCTCCCTACCTAGGGGTGGACTCTGGACACCCTAAAGGGTTTGATAGGAAACCTCTTGTGAAAACGCTTCAGAAGGTCAGGAGCCGAATGGTCTCCAGCAGGAATCCAAGAGCGTTCTTCTGGGCCATATCCCTTCCAGTCAACCAAGAACTGAAGAGAACCTTTCAAAATATGGGAAATAAGAATCTCATTAACTTCATATTCTTGTTGGTCTGGTACATAGACAGCCAAATGAGGTTTCCTAGTGGAGGAAAATTTATTAATGACCAACGGTTGCAAAAGAGAAACGTGAAATACGTTGGGAATTCTTAAGGTAGGTGGTAAGTTTAACCAAAATGCCTCAGAATTGACAACTTCCAGGATTTTGAAGTGTCAAATGAAATGTGAGGCAAATTTTCTGGAAGGTACTTGAAGACGAAGGTTGCGAGTGGACAACCATACTTTGTCTCCAGGGGGGTAGGACGTTTCTTCTTGTCATAACATTTCTTGCCAGAATTGGATGCAAGGATCAAATTTTGTTTAATTTGCGACCATCGAGAGGAGAAGTCTTGGAGAAGGAGATCAACGGCAGGAACTCCTGAGGCCATAAGATGCGAAAATGGAGAGCAAACAAAGGAGAAACTGAAGTGGACTCATGACGCAGGTTATTATTGGCGAACTCTGCCCAAGGCAATAAGTCAACCCTAGTTGTCCTGTTTAGCAAAGAAATAACATCTGAGGAACTTCTCCAATTCTTGATTTGTCCTATCATTAAGACCATTGGTTTGGAAATGATAGACGGAATAGAATTTTAGCTTGATCCCACAAGCGCAACAGAAAGGTTTCCAAAATCTGGCCACGAATTGGGTTCCACGGTCAGAAATAATCTCATCAGGACATTCGTGTAACCGGAAAATCTCCTTGATAAATTATTGGCCAAGGTAGAATCTGAAGGTAAGCCTTTTAAGGGTACAAAGTGAGCAGCACAAGAGAGATAATCCATGACAACCCAAACAACAGAACATCCCTTGGAAGGAGGTAAGTCAGTAATGAAATCCATCGAAAGATGGCTCCAGGGTATTATGACTCTGCCTATGCTTTGTATGTGGCAGCAGTCCGCAAATCCACCAGAGGTGCTGCTGTTATGCCCCTGAACTTTACACCATGCCTGTAGGCGTTAACTCCTTTCCTGATTAGAACTGCACCTGTCTCACAGCTCTAAATACCTGCCTCAGTCTGTGCTCTGTGCAGTTCATGGTTTTTACCTGGCTGCTGCTGATCTCCTGTTTATCCCTGTTCCTGTTTTGCTATGCTGCTGGTTGATCTCCTGTTGTGACCCTCTGCCTGATTACCGCACTCTGCTTGTTTGCTTGTTGCCCGGACCTCTGCTTGATCACTGGACTCCATTTGTCTGCATCCCTGGACAGCCTCGTGCCTCCTGGACTGCGGTAACTCATTATACTTGTCCCAGCTATTTAACTGTACCTGCCATTATTTGGAATCTGCTCTGTGGACCTTTCTGCCATTTATCACCTCTGTTCATATCTGTGGATTTGAGTTATACCTGTTTAGACTGCTACCTGGAAATCTGCATATCCCACAAACTGAATCCTTGTTTATGTATTTTGCCTGAATAAAGTCATTTGGTTTATTATACTTCTGTTGCTGCTTCCTGAATGCACTAGGAATCATAACACAGGGATGATCAGGAATGAGAAGAAGATGCAACAGGCCATAAGGAGACTGCCTGGGGACCTTATTCTGAGCACAGACAGGACAAGTGGAAACATACTTCTCAACGTCGGACTGCAGGGAAAGCCACCAATAGATACGGGATATTAACTCCTTGGTCTTAATACCGGAGTGGCTGGCAAAACAAGAAGTTTGAGCCCATTTGAGGAGTTTACCATGTAGGTGAGAAGGTATGAAGGTCTTCCCATGAGTAATTTCCAAGTCTGTGGGTTTAGTTGCTATAATACATTCAGGATCTAGAATGCTTATCTTGTTCCTCCAAATCAGTAGAGTCAAATGAGCAGATATCTAGCTTGACGTGAATTCAAGAAGTTCGCTGATTGTAGATATAAAAGATTCTTATGATCTGTGTAGATTGTCACAGGGAATTACGCTTCTTCTAAAAGATGTCTCCACTCTTCCAGTGCTAACTTAACAGCAAGAAGCTCCCTATCTCCAATACCATTATTCCTCTCTGCAGAAGTCAGCATTCGAGTGAAAAATCCACATGGAAAGAATTTCCCAGAGGAGGATTCCTGAGACAAGACAGCCCCAACTCTTACAGAGGATGCGTCTACTTCTAGGTAGAAAGGAAGGGTGGTATCTGGAGGTAAATGCCTCTTTGAGTAAGCCAAAAGCCTTAATAGTTTCAGATGGCCAATGTTTGGAGTTGGCAGACTTCTTGGTTAAAGTGGTAATTGGAGCAACCACAGAAGAGAATTCGCTAATTAATTGTCTATAATAATTGCCAAATCCTAAAGATCGCTGAACGGCTTTGACATCGACGGGCTGGGGCTAGTCTAAGATGGCCTTGAGTTTCTCAGGATCCATTTGAAGGCCAGAATAGCCAAGAAAAGGAAGCTGGTTCTTTACAAAAAACACATATTTCTAGCTTACAGAATAATTGATGTTGGCGGAGGCACTGAAGAACGGTAGATATATGTTCGCTATGAGAAGCTACGTCAGATGAGAATATCCGAATAACCATGAAACGATACAGGCTCTGACAATCTCACTGAGAAAATTGACAAGGATTTGAAAAATTTCGGGGGCATTGCAAAGCCCGAAGGGCATCACTAAATACTGACCATCGTATTAAAAGCTGTTTTCCACTTGTCGCCCTTCTTGATACGAATTAGAATGTAGGCGCCTCTGACGTCCAACTTGGTGAAGATGGGGGCCCATTTTATCTGATCAAAGAGTTCTGATATGAAGGGTAAGGGATACCTATTCTTAACGGTGCTGGCGTTAATACCCCAATAATCAATGGAGGAGCGGAGCTTTCCATCTTTCTTTTTGATCCCCAAAAAATCTTGCTCCAGCATGAGAGGTAGATTTTCTTATAAAAACCCTTTTAAAGTTGTCCTCTATGTACGCAGACAAAGCTTGGGATTCAAATAAGGACAAGGGGTAGACGCAACCCGAGGAGGAGACTTGTCTGGTAATAGCTCAATAGTACAGTCCCAGGCTCACAAAATGCGTCAGAGTATGCAGCACACTGTGTTGGAATATCCAAAGACGCTGTAGGTGAGGATGAGGAATCCTTCTCAGGCAATTGCACCTTCTGAAGGCAGTTGGGTCCCCGGGAAGGTACTTGAGCTTTCTGTCAATCCAGTACCAGAGAATGAAGTCTGAGCCAGGGGAGACCCAAAACCAGAGGATTTATTGCTTTAGGAATCACTAGGAAAGATATGATCTCGGTATGCAGTGCTCCTATTTGGAGAGACAGAGGAACTGTTTGGAATCTAATGGACCCCCCCCCCCCCCCCTCAATTCTAGTCAAACGGAGGAAATTCGTCCTCTCTGAAGCCGGTTAGGCCTTTCTGTTTCCCGGGAGCTTACAACAATTTCCAATTAGGTGACCTGGTTCCCCACAGTACAAGCACAGGTTACTTTTATATCGTGTCTGCCTTTCTATGCGCATGACCAAGTTGTATGGGTTCCTCCACAGACATTACCGGACTCTGGATCCTAGGAGCTAGGAGTAGGCTAGTGCAGCGGGAGTGCTCTCTCTCTTGATTTCTCTCCCTAAATCGGATATCAATTTGGTTGCACAGAGAGATAAGTGAGTCAAAGTAGACTGGAAGTTCACAACCTTTAAGTTCATCCTCAATCCAATCGTATAATCCCTGCCAAAACGTGACTACCAGAGTTTGATTGTTCCACTGTAACTCAGCTGCCAAAGCGCAGAATTGAAAAGCGTACTGACCGAGAAGGAGCGATCCCTGATGAAAGCAAAGAATACCAGAAGCTGTGGTAGAAACCCAACCAGGTTACACAAAAATCTCTTTAAAAGTTTCCTGGAAGGTGGAGGAACTATTATGCAACAATTATTATTGTGCTCCCACAATGAAGAGGCCCATGCAAAGGCGGACAGAAGAGAGATAATGTATGGAAACTTAGTCTTCTCAGTAGGAAAGTTCCCCCCCGACTGTAATTCAAACTATATTGCTCACTGGATTAGAAATCCTCGACAGGTTTTGGGATCACCATCAAATTTAGGAGGATTAGGAATCCAGAGATGGGATGCCTTTACTTGGGTCACTGTAGGAGTATTAGCCGGAGGTCGAAGAATCTGCCAGAGTGGCTTGTGAAGCCCTGAAGGTATTGTGTAGAAGTTGGGCTTGATTTTTCTTTTGCTCCTCTACCCAACCGATAAGATGCTCCAGGAGATCTCACAGAGGAGGTTTGCTGGATTCCTCCATTGTTTGGTCAAAGCAAACGGTCAACTATTAATCAGGATTAGCGCAGGACTTCCTGAGTTGCGGAGTCTAATGGACATCCTTTCTTCACCAAGAACAGCAGGATGGATTTTGCTGCCGGGAGCCCATAGGTCTTGGACCTCAAGGTAGCCCCGGATGTGATAGAGGGTAGATGGACAGATGCAGCTGGATAAACACAGGCAGGTACAAAGGTTGTTGTCAATATGCCAAGCTGGGTCAGATACACTTTGAGGTACACGGAGTTGAGGACAATCAAGAAAGCGAGGTATGTGAACAAACACAAGTCGGATACATACCGAAGTACGTGGTGCCAAGGACATTTCGGGTCGGGAACACACTGAAGAAAGCAACACAAGGGTTAATCCAGTAAACGTAGTCAGACAAGCCAGAAGAAATTCACTAGGAGCCAAGAACCAGAAAGCACAGCTGGAGCCAAAAGCGGGGGTTAGCAACCTGTTGCTCCAACACATACAGTGTGCCAGAGCGGCTCTTATATAATACAGGGAGTTTCAACCTCTCAGCACGTAGTCACGTGATCGCAGCACCGAGCAAGCAGTAAACAAGAGCTTGCTGTGATCAGGATCGTGGAGCAGGTAAGTTCCTCACAGACCCAGAGGATGTATGGATAGAGATAAGTAAACTAGCACTAGCCACCAAGGACTGGGCTCTTTAATGATCATTAGCAACATGGATTGGGCTCTATAGAACACACTTTTCCACAAAGGACTTTGCGATATACTGTATTGTAGACTAGCCACCAGGGACTGCATTGTATACTGGCCAATAAGGAATGGGCTTAGCTTTGTGCCTCCTATTCGGTGTAGCACTGTAACTATGGTAAGAGCTGCAGGAGGGTACCACAATTCAAAGGTGCCCACCAGCCGCCCCTGCACGACTCATAGCAGGGAGGGCGGCCAACATCCCATCACCGGCCTTGGTACAATGTATAAGCCACATCCCAAAACCATTTAAGCCGTGCCCGTTATCTAAGGTGCGCTGTGCCATTACTTCACCCGCTACAAGACCTTCTCTCTTTTGACCAGTTTCTGGTGGATGAGGGACAGGAATTTCAGAGAATTATTTTATAGAATTAGAAGAAATAAAAAACCTGTGTCAAGAACACGTGATAATAAATGATCTAAGAACAAAGGAAGAAAACTGCAAATCCTGGACGGTTTTCCCACCAGTAACACAACATCCAGCTGAACGTAACAATTCCTGATGGAAACATTGGTCTGATAAGCTGCAGCCCGGACATCGTCCTTCCGGATAGAGAGACCCTCTGATAACCCGTCTGTTACAGCACGATAATAACACAAACATAAAACAGATGAAACAACAGTGAAGCTTCATAGAGACCCTTAAACTGGTGTCTGTCTCTTACTGACACTTACTGACATACTGTAACCACAGATCGTTGGGGGGGGGGTTCCAATCCAGTTTAATTATTCACATTTGATGATAACATAAATAAAATACAGTCATTTATTTTGTGATGTGACGCTCCGTATTGAAGAGAAATCTATTGGTGTTGTATAAATAACTGTTGGTGGTGGTACCTGGAAGAGCTCCCTATATATTGTACAAGAAACCTTTCTGGGTGCGTTATATCCATACAGAATATTTGTGGGGTTCACTGTGTGCACCTTGAACCTTTCTGGGTGCATTATATCCATACAGAATATTTGTGGGGTACACTGTGTGCACCTTGAACCTTTCTGGGTGCATTATATCCATACAGAATATTTGTGGGGTACACTGTGTGCTCCTTGAGCCTTTCTGGGTGCATTATATCCATACAGAATATTTGTGGGGTACACTGTGTGCTCCTTGAGCCTTTCTGGGGTAGAGGCTTCTGTACCGGCCTGGAGGGTGGTAGAGCTCCTCTTACCGCTGCCAGCCGGGGGCACCAGAGAGCTGAGTGTCATTAAATTACACAATAGAAAATCTTCACAATGGAGGGGTCATGTTACCATAATCAGGGGGGGTTCAATTGTCCACAGAGTGCATCCTATAGAGGTGCGGGGAGAATCCGAAATGCTGGGGTACTGTAATAATTGAATCCCCCCTAAGAGTTAAATTCCTATCATGAACTCTATTAATTTGGAGCTCACTACAGACTTTAGTGAAGTCGACATGGCCGGATTTTATTAGAGGAATGTTTTGGGGATATTTTAATAAACCTTTTCACCAAAACTCCATCCAAATACTCTCCCCCCCCCCCCCTTCTCCTGTCTCATCACCAACCAAAATAATTTTATTAGATATGTTGGTCCTCATTCACCAACAAATACAAAACTAATATAACGTGCGTTATTTAAAAAAACATGCGTACTACGGGTAAACAACAAGGGGCGGAGGTAAAAGATACGTCTGGTGATGAATACGGGTCTGGGTCCGCTCTGCTCTAACAGACATCACACTGCAGGATACGTCCGATACACATGTTGAATAGAAAGTCACAAAAAAACGCACAGAAAAAAACAAATTCAATTAATGTCACCTGTTAATAATATGGAGCCTGATTCATTAAGGATCTTAACTTGAGAAACTTCCTATTTCAGTCTCCTGGACAAAACCATGTTACAATGCAAGGGGTGCAAACTAGTATTCTGTTGTGCACATAAGTTAAATACTGACTGTTTTTCATGTAGCACATATACTTGATAGCTTATTTGTACACTGAAATTTAAAGTTGATATTTGTGTGTTACATGAAAAACAGTCAGTATTTATCTTATGTGCAAAACACAATACTAATTTGCACCCCTTGCATTGTAACATGGTTTTGTCCAGGAGACTGAAATAAGAAGTTTCTCAAGTTAAGATCCAGTAAGTTAATGAATCAGGCCCATGATCATTAATGACAAAACATTAAAATAATAAAAATGTTTTGAATGAATATCTGCTGTACATAAAATACATTATTACAGTTGCTCCTGATCGCAGACACATGTTCTAGCTGTATACACAGCCGTCATCACTGGTAATCAGCACTTATACCGGACCTGTAACTGGTGCCAGTGATACGGCTGAAAATCACCTACCTAAGAGATGGCCAAAGCTTGAATCAGACACTGCTGCGTGCGCTCCAGCTTGGCACCTCCTTGCTGTACACTGACTACGTGCATACGCCCAGTCTTCTCCCCGCTCCGCCCATGAAGTTGTGCGCTGCAGTGAGGGTCCTTTGTGCTCGTAGAAGAATTGGACGTTTCTGCTTTCTCTGGTGTATGGGCCAGTGCTGGACATGCACGGAGTGATACACAATGTATTGACATTTACGCTGCTTACTGAATCCAGTCCATTGTCTGTCCATCCACATGGCAAATAGCAGTTGCCTGGAAGCCTACATCCCCCATCATATCCTATTAAATGGAATTTGGCAGCTATACAGCACGAAATATAAGACTTGATTCCTGTAAAATCCTTCTTGACTATTCTGTGAAACTTGGGAACCTCAGGCTTCAATCCACCTTTTCATATGTAAAATAACGTGCTTTGTCTGGGGGGCGCACTGAGATCCTTCTCCCGGATGTCAGACATCCACTATTCTGCTAATTAATGAACAATTTTCTTTTTTTTAAATTTATTTAACTCCCAGAATCCTTTTCTTTCCACCATTTTGTTTCTTTTTTTTCTTTTCTTGTGTCTCTTCTCCCTCCTCGATTCCTCCTTCATTCCTTCCCGTGTATTTCTTCTTTGAAGTATAACCTGATATAAAATATATTATAACCTTCTTTATATTCCATAAAACTGTTCAGTTTATGCTTCACATGTTCAGATTAGCAAAACGTGTTTGTGTCATTGTACGACGGTCACTGTATACCTGTAATGTTATATTCCTTTACATCTCTGAAAATACAAAAACACACATCTGTGAAAGCGTTAAAATGATACATTACGATCATTGTTAATGATAATATAGATAGATAACCCAGAGGCAAGCAATGTACCAACGCGTTTTGCCATCATGACTCCATCGGGAGGGGGGGAATGGTCTGGTACAAAGTTGGTTTATATAGAAGACCTAATGTTTTGACAGATCTGGGTTCATTTACAATGAAATGTTCACATAGTTCGCAGTCATCTGAAACGAGCGATTAGAAGCATCAGATTACAACACGTCTTTACATGAAACTTGGGAAATAACAATTTGCAATTCCAGTAAATTTTTTACATTTTATTACACTTATTGTATGTCCAAAGCATTTAGTGAAATTTCCCAGCATTGAAGAACATTACAGCGAGTCGGCTACTGTGTATCAAGTGTTTCCTAATCTCATTTCCTGGACTCATACATCGGTCCTTATTTATATGTTAGAGGCAGCCCAGCGATCAGAGGCACATTGGGGGGGTTAGTATTTGTGTGCGACCTGCATCTCCCCGCATGTAAAAACATGGTCTGTACAGGCGCCAATTGCCCCTTTCCCCGCATTTGCCCCCGGCTGTATGTGAGGCCCTTTGTTTTGTGTCTTGATAAAAAGAATGTTATAAAACTGAAATATTATCTAAAGAATCAGCTTTTCTGATACTGTTTTTATAAAATATAAGACAGCTGATATCATCATCATCATCATCACCATTTATTTATATAGCGCCACTGATTCCGCAGCGCTGATATCCGCTTGTTTATACACCCAGACTAATGACAGATCTCTACGTAGGTGCCCCCCCCCCCCCCATCCTGTATCAATTATTTATCTACTCACCCAATCCAGTGAGTTCAAATTAACACTATTCCAAAATATCTAAATATCTACTAAAGGTGTTTGCTCTCTATAACTGGTTTCTTTATGACATGTAATAATAGGTGAGGTGTGATCCTGCTGTGTAACCCCTTCCTGAGACCCTCAGTGTGGGCGTGAGAGTGGGATAATAACACGGCTGTGAGGAAGTGGATAGTGATACAATGTTGCAGCAGCTGTACGCGTGTACGGTGGAGGGTGAACATGTCTCCCACACTTGGTATATATGTAACAACACAGTAACAAGAATGTTGCTGGGAAATGTATTATTTTCCTTTTGGCGACAGGAGAACTGGACGTCCATCTGACAATCCCACGGGGGGACCCTGCGCGGGCTGGCGAAGCGTTCCGTCCTCTTACCGCTGCCACCAGTAGTGGGGACCTGAGCATCACATCAGCTGCCCCACAAAGTTTTATTGGTAAATCTGGTGATAGAAGATTTCCTACCACTGAGATAAGCCACCGCATCGCGCCAGATTGTTAAATAGCCCCGAAATGGCGTCATTCATAACAAACGTCTCAGATGATAATTATTTACGATATTGTTTTATACGTAACGGTGATAAAAATCAGTCTCATCACCACAGGAAGGGGGCGCACGGGGAAACAAGCCCCAATAATATTATAGACACCTATTGGGTAAATCTGCAAAATGTTTTGAAAATCAGGAGGAAAAGAAGTGAAAATAATTTGATAAATGTGCAAATCCCAGATTGTGTGGCTGAGATCTCTCTATTCATCCTCACTTGTTTCTCCTGCTCTGTTGTATCTCTCTATTCATCCTCCCTTGTTTCTCCTGCTCTGTTGTATCTCTCTATTCATCCTCCCTTGTTTCTCCTGCTCTGTTGTATCTCTCTATTCATCCTCCCTTGTTTCTCCTGCTCTGTTGTATCTCTCTATTCATCCTCCCTTGTTTCTCCTGCTCTGTTGTATCTCTCTATTCATCCTCACTTGTTTCTCCTGCTCTGTTGTATCTCTCTATTCATCCTCACTTGTTTCTCCTGCTCTGTTGTATCTCTCTATTCATCCTCACTTGTTTCTCCTGCTCTGTTGTATCTCTCTATTCATCCTCACTTGTTTCTCCTGCTCTGTTGTATCTCTCTATTCATCCTCCCTTGTTTCTCCTGCTCTGTTGTATCTCTCTATTCATCCTCACTTGTTTCTCCTGCTCTGTTGTATCTATTCATCCTCCCTTGTTTCTCCTGCTCTGTTGTATCTCTCTATTCATCCTCCCTTGTTTCTCCTGCTCTGTTGTATCTCTCTATTCATCCTCCCTTGTTTCTCCTGCTCTGTTGTATCTCTCTATTCATCCTCACTTGTTTCTCCTGCTCTGTTGTATCTCTCTATTCATCCTCCCTTGTTTCTCCTGCTCTGTTGTATCTCTCTATTCATCCTCCCTTGTTTCTCCTGCTCTGTTGTATCTCTCTATTCAGCCTCCCTTGTTTCTCCTGCTCTGTTGTATCTCTCTATTCATCCTCCCTTGTTTCTCCTGCTCTGTTGTATCTCTCTATTCATCCTCCCTTGTTTCTCCTGCTCTGTTGTATCTCTCTATTCATCCTCACTTGTTTCTCCTGCTCTGTTGTATCTCTCTATTCATCCTCCCTTGTTTCTCCTGCTCTGTTGTATCTCTCTATTCATCCTCCCTTGTTTCTCCTGCTCTGTTGTATCTCTCTATTCATCCTCCCTTGTTTCTCCTGCTCTGTTGTATCTCTCTATTCATCCTCCCTTGTTTCTCCTGCTCTGTTGTATCTCTCTATTCATCCTCACTTGTTTCTCCTGCTCTGTTGTATCTCTCTATTCATCCTCACTTGTTTCTCCTGCTCTGTTGTATCTTTCTATTCATCCTCCCTTGTTTCTCCTGCTCTGTTGTATCTTTCTATTCATCCTCCCTTGTTTCTCCTGCTCTGTTGTATCTTTCTATTCATCCTCACTTGTTCCTCCTGCTCTGTTGTATCTTTCTATTCATCCTCCCTTGTTTCTCCTGCTCTGTTGTATCTCTCTATTCATCCTCACTTGTTTCTCCTGCTCTGTTGTATCTCTCTATTCATCCTCCCTTGTTTCTCCTGCTCTGTTGTATCTCTCTGTTCATCCTCACTTGTTTCTCCTGCTCTGTTGTATCTCTCTATTCATCCTCCCTTGTTTCTCCTGCTCTGTTGTATCTCTCTATTCATATTCCCTTGTTTCTCCTGCTCTGTTGTATCTCTCTATTCATCCTCCCTTGTTTCTCCTGCTCTGTTGTATCTCTCTATTCATCCTCCCTTGTTTCTCCTGCTCTGTTGTATCTCTCTATTCATCCTCCCTTGTTTCTCCTGCTCTGTTGTATCTCTCTATTCATCCTCCCTTGTTTCTCCTGCTCTGTTGTATCTCTCTATTCATCCTCCCTTGTTTCTCCTGCTCTGTTGTATCTCTCTATTCATCCTCCCTTGTTTCTCCTGCTCTGTTGTATCTCTCTATTCATCCTCCCTTGTTTCTCCTGCTCTGTTGTATCTCTCTATTCATCCTCACTTGTTTCTCCTGCTCTGTTTTATCTCTCTATTCATCCTCACTTGTTTCTCCTGCTCTGTTGTATCTCTCTATTCATCCTCACTTGTTTCTCCTGCTCTGTTGTATCTCTCTATTCATCCTCCCTTGTTTCTCCTGCTCTGTTGTATCTTTCTATTCATCCTCCCTTGTTTCTCCTGCTCTGTTGTATCTCTCTATTCATCCTCCCTTGTTTCTCCTGCTCTGTTGTATCTCTCTATTCATCCTCCCTTGTTTCTCCTGCTCTGTTGTATCTCTCTATTCATCCTCCCTTGTTTCTCCTGCTCTGTTGTATCTCTCTATTCATCCTCCCTTGTTTCTCCTGCTCTGTTGTATCTCTCTATTCATCCTCACTTGTTTCTCCTGCTCTGTTGTATCTCTCTATTCATCCTCCCTTGTTTCTCCTGCTCTGTTGTATCTTTCTATTCATCCTCCCTTGTTTCTCCTGCTCTGTTGTATCTCTCTATTCATCCTCCCTTGTTTCTCCTGCTCTGTTGTATCTCTCTATTCATCCTCCCTTGTTTCTCCTGCTCTGTTGTATCTCTCTATTCATCCTCCCTTGTTTCTCCTGCTCTGTTGTATCTCTCTATTCATCCTCACTTGTTTCTCCTGCTCTGTTGTATCTCTCTATTCATCCTCACTTGTTTCTCCTGCTCTGTTGTATCTCTCTATTCATCCTCCCTTGTTTCTCCTGCTCTGTTGTATCTCTCTATTCATCCTCCCTTGTTTCTCCTGCTCTGTTGTATCTCTCTATTCATCCTCCCTTGTTTCTCCTGCTCTGTTGTATCTCTCTATTCATCCTCCCTTGTTTCTCCTGCTCTGTTGTATCTCTCTATTCATCCTCACTTGTTTCTCCTGCTCTGTTGTATCTCTCTATTCATCCTCCCTTGTTTCTCCTGCTCTGTTGTATCTCTCTATTCATCCTCCCTTGTTTCTCCTGCTCTGTTGTATCTCTCTATTCATCCTCACTTGTTTCTCCAGCTGCAGCTGAGTGGGCTCGTTATCACCTGCATTAAGTTAGGGCAGAGGGAGGGGCCCTTAGGGATCACACTCTGGTTGTTGTTGGTGATGCAGGGGCCCCTGAGAGCTGGTGAGTACCCCCCAATATCAGCCTTGTATATTCCTGTGTTCGCTTTGTGTGATTGTGCTGTGTGAACGCAGGTATTCTCATTGCAGAGAGTGAGGATGATGCCTGTATTATTCCTGGTTATAAGTATGTTATTGTTTTATTACTTTAGCTTATCTTAATAATATATCCTCCCCCTGGACAAATTTCTTAATGTAACCGCTCTTAAATGTTGTGCCTGTTTCTTAGTCATTCATTTGTAAACATGCCTGATGCAGGGGCCTCTACTCTGGAAGCAGCAAATGTGATATGTAATACATTTTTTTTTGTTAGCCTATAAAGGTATCGCTCCTATAATACTTTTTGTCTTTTTTTTTTTTGCACAAGAGTATTTAACATCACATTGGTTATAAGTAGTTAGTTGTGTTGTGCTAAACTCTGGTGAGTTGTGTTTCAGCTTCTGCTTTTTAGAATATAACCTTTATAAATGGGCTGTAATGTTTCACCCTTTACCTGCACCCTCTGTACAAAGTGCTGGCAGACAAATTGTGATTTTCTTAGCAGATATTCAGCCTAATTCTCCTCTGGTAAATGGTGACTGGGTTCAGCTGCTGCTGGAGGTGGCCCTGGGTAGTTGTACTGAGCACATGATGAGACCAGGACTATAAGGGGCAGGAATTGGGGTCACGTCTCATAGCTGCAGTTCCAGATCTCTGTGTATCTATAATATACCGTGATTTATGTGGAATATTCTGTGTGACTCCACTTCTGTATTGTGTCCTTTGTGGGACTGCTTGGCTGCAGAGCTGACGCTTTTACTGGTTGGGGGAAGAGTGGAGAACTTTCCTTTCTTTTTCCTTTGTAATCAGCATTTTTTGATTAACGGGTGGATGCGCTGAGTGATCGTTCATTGTGTTCCTGCAGAGCCACAACTTCAAACTCTCGTGCCTGGGGTGAGAGTAAAAATGCTTCCCCTCCCCAGCCTTCAGTTTTACCCAGGTGTTCCTAAAATATTCATAAACTGCATGCCTCCCCCTCCAGAGTTGCGCCCAGGGCGGTCCCCCTGATCGCCCAGCCTGTGCTCCTATATGTATGTGTCTCTCTCAGTAGGAACACTGGCTAATGTCAGACAATATCCAGGTGCTATGTATTCCCTGCGCCCATGTGGGGCCTTGTGACTGTGCTCAGTGAGGGTTCGTTGATGGATTGGGACAAAAAGATTTTTTTATTTTTTTTTAATTGATGCCATTTAAAAAAAAATAATTCTCACCACTTATTAATAGGCCCAAAACTTAACTGCACATTCATCCAAACCCCGATGTGACCAGACGGGACCAGGCCGCTCCGTTAGTAATAATGGTGATATCTACCCCCAGACTCTGATTATTGAATGTACAGCGTTGTGGCTGAATATTATCACCTATATCGCTGCCTTTACGTGTATGTTCCTGTCGGTGGTTTTATGTAGGACGGAGGTATTCTCATGGCTGGGAGTAGTGAGAATGCCGGGGTTTTCTCGGCTATGTGTAGTTATTTGGGGTAATTGCTGTGTATTACCCTTCTGACACGTTAAACTGCAAATCTCCTCAGTGTATGCCATGTCATATTCAGATGTGGCCACACCCCCTCTATCGGTAGGCCACGCCTCTTGGACAAAAAAAAAATTGGGACTAAAGACAGGTTATATTGGTGAGTGGCTTTCGGCTTCCCCGTGACCGCTGCCAACCAAACTATTAAGCATGGTGATTGCTTTAGGGCCACACATACACCTGCTTGGGGCCACATATATCTCTGTGTGACTTGCGTGAGAGGCTCCTGGTCCTGTCCATCGATGGGGGATCAAGATAATCCGGTTTTTGAAGGAACAATAAGATCCTTATCTCAATCTTTCCCCTGAAATGTGGTTTATTATATAAACATCTGAGGTGCGGTTGGATTTAGTAAATATTTGAACTGGGTTCTCTCTGTTACAAACAAAATATTTGAATTTCTCAACCTTTTATGTTCTACAAAGACCTTATAATCTCTTTGTAGTGTAAGAAAATACAGCATCAGCCAAGTATAGAATACGTCTGTTGTCTGCAGTAAATGTCAGGTTCAAGTAAATATGTAATAATCACTTGTATTATCCGGAATATACATCAATAGTGTCCTTCACTTCTACTAACAAAACTCTATCTATGAATATACAGTGATATATTCTGCATTATTACATTACTGACCTCTCTACAGATCTGCAGAACATTGCTCTGTTCCATCTACCCCCTGACAAATACACAGTGATATATTCTGCAGATTATTACATTACTGACCTCTCTAGAGATCTGCAGAACATTGCTCTGTTCCATCTACCCCCTGACAGATACATAGTGATATATTCTGCAGATTATTACATTACTGACCTCTTTAGAGATCTGCAGAACATTGCTCTGTTCCATCTACCCCCTGACAAATACATAGTGATATATTCTGCAGATTATTACATTACTGACCTCTCTAGAGATCTGCAGAACATTGCTCTGTTCCATCTACCCCCTGACAGATACATAGTGATATATTCTGCAGATTATTACATTACTGACCTCTCTAGAGATCTGCAGAACATTGCTCTGTTACATCTACCCTCTGATAGATACATAGGGATATATACTGCAGATTATTACATTACTGACCTCTCTAGAGATCAGCAGAACATTACTCTGTCCCATCTATCCCCTGACAGATACATAGTGATATATTCTGCAGATTATTACATTACTGACCTCTCTAGAGATCAGCAGAACATTGCTCTGTCCCATCTACCCCCTGACAGATACATAGTGATATATTCTGCAGATTATTACATTACTGACCTCTCTAGAGATCTGCAGAACATTGCTCTGTCCCATCTACCCCCTGACAGATACTTGGTGATATATGATATGTTATATATACTGTATATAATGTTTGTAGTATATCCATGTACTTTGCAGAAGTACAAACCCTGCGCCTGTCCCTGAGTGAGGTACAGATGGAGCAGACTTGTGAAACACATGGTGGTGTAAGTTGCGCAGGTAGGTGGAGACTACACTCCAGTGTGTGGCGCACACACGATAGCGCAGTAACACTCGGTGTGTGTGTGTAGTGTAATCCGTTGGTCCTGCTCACTGCAGTGAATCCACCACTACAATAAAGGCTGCTCCATCTGCATGTGTCATGTTTGGTTCCCTGTGAGTCTGTCCAGACGTCAGGGGCTGAGACTGTCGACATGACATGAAGGTTATAGTGACCTCCAATCTGATCCACATTTCTCCTCACTTGGTGGGAAACAAGTTCTCGCACATTGTGGGGCAGATGTTTAATGTTGGGGTCACCGTTATCTTCTGTCTTCTGCTCTGTTCATTGTTGGTCTTGGATCTCTGGTTAATGAGATCTTGGTCTGTTGCCTCAATGACTGCACAGGATGTACGAGCTCAAAGTTTGTCCCCTAACTGCTCCAGGACGGCTTTATATGAAGTGTTTTATAAACGTGATTCTGACACCAATGAGGGGATCCTTGTGTGGCTGACTCTCCCCCAAGTGGGTCCCATTGCAGTTTGTTGTAAGGGCCCCCAGCTATGGCCTCTGGTATAAACCATTCTCCATCTTGGTCTGATGTCAGAGGTGGTGATTTAACGTTTATTACAGGATTGTGGATTCCTCTGAGCTCTTTCATCTTGTTCTGAAACCTGGAAGTGTGATGGCAGTATTGTTGTTTTTGGCAGCGTGCGGTGAGCACCTGGTCTCTACATGTTGCATTCATCATTGTCTGCTTCGGAGACTCTGGGGCTGATAAGTTGAACGCAAAATTTTGTGTACAGAATGATGGTGTATTTCAGCCCATATGTCTGACGTCCAGATACGCCCAGTGCTGCACCTGTAATATATCTCAGATCCTACTGTAAGCGCAATAAATCTCTGTAAATATGGGACAATCGCAGTATTTGGTTTATATAATACAGCAGATATAACCTTCCTGGTTACTTACATGTGAAAGTAACTGTGTGTGTATATATATATATATATATATATATATATATATATATATATATATATATATATATATAATATATATTTTTTCCCCCAATATGGGGGTTCTGTGACTACACCCTTACCGTACTCTGCCTACGTTTGTACCCCCTGCACCGCCCTCGTCACCCGTCTCCAGGTGGATGTGCGGTCGCCTTCCGCTCTGTATGTACTTGAAGGGTTTTCTGTGGACATGCGCAGAGTGAGATCTCTCGGTCACAGGAATTGTCCCCTCGACAATCCGAGGTCACTGGCGGACGCCTCTAATCCATGCGCCACAGAATATATGCAGATTTCTGCTCCTTCCATTAACCCCCATGACCCCAATGTCTCCTAATTTCATGCTAGTAGAATCCGAACGGAACTCCTGTTACACAATTCCCGATTGTCTCATCCGCAGCAGCTTCACAATGTTGTGTGCAGTTGGCGCATTGTGCTCCTTTCTATAGAAGCCCCCATGGCGTTAGGAAGGGCCATTAATCACAACAAAGGGTGATGTAGGGAAATGATTCAGATGTACAGGATGTGATCTGTGATATATTTCCTAATTACCCAAGGAAGGGTTTGTATCCTACTAAATCATACATGTGTAAGACAATAGAAAACACACAATGTTTTAATCAGTGTTTTCAGTATCGTGTCCCTGAGAATAGGTTTATAAACCTAATCTGAGCGTGCTGAGCTGGCGGCTGGCTGTCCGACGTTGTACGACGTTCCTGCTGCATTGCCAAACCAATCACTGACTACCTGGGCGTTAACTGTGCGCAGTGTGGGGGTGATTGTGGGAGGGCATCACTGCTGCCACGTAGGACCGCTAACGTTTCTGGGCAATGTGTAGCTGCTGCAGCGCCTCTTTGCCTGTGTCTCTGGCTCAATCCTCCTGATTGCTTACTTAGATCAGGACTGGCGGAGAGGTAACGTGGGACAACTGGGAAGCGGCTGAGCTTTAGGGGCCTATTTAACAAGCCGTCTTTTAAAAACGATCCGTTTCACTCCTTATCGCAAAGATTGTGACTATTTATGAAAATGTTTCTTTTTGAGCAGCAGTCACGAAAACCTGTCCTATCTCCTCTGTGGCTGACAGAGCCGTAGTGACCGAAGGGGAGAGCAGGGCTCGGGGATACCTCTACCACAATGCTCTCCCCATAGGCTGCAATGGGCTCACACCAGCTTCAGTCATCTGCACAGCTTCCGAAAATCTTTCATTTTTCGGAACTTGTTAAATAGCAGACCCATAAAAACTGATGGGGGCTCTAATGAAAATCATTATCCCCTATTAATAAGTGAATGAGATGCTTAAAAATGTGGTTATACTGCTTTTTTAGTGGGATTTTAAGAAAAAAATTAGGATAAATGGGCCCCTAATCTGGTCAAAGGAACAAAAGGGAATTGGATACTTTGTGCACTCTGAATGTTACCACAACAGAGCGGCTGATTTAGGGGAAATGTCAGTTCACACCCAAAGGAGAAACTAAGAAAACAGCATTAACTTGTGTTATCTCAATTCTATGATTCCACAGAAAAACAAAGAATCCCCCGGTGTTCTCTAATCCTTTAGTCATTGAAGAAATAACCCAACCAAACATTTACCTATGAATGTGATGGATGAGCGCATCAGACATATTTGTAGTATAAATGCAGCTGACCCCACAAGTGGGCGAGCGTTGTAAGGTGCCCTATACGCCCATCGTCTCCACCCAGCTCAGGGAGAAGCGGCGTTATAGACAGAACGGGCTGATGTGTGATATAAAGACCATCTGTCTATAATCGCCTCTGAAGTCACGTACACTGACGGTGAGTTACTCCGGTGGCCACTTACTGCTCTATCTATATGGAGGCCGTACACCGGGTGACTGGCTATATATGGATTAGGACTATAGGTCCCTTTATATTGGGTGGTGAGAACAGATTACCATCCAGAACAGGCAGCGCCCCCTCATACTGGTAGAATAGTCTTCCATATAACGGGATATGACCAGTGCACAGAACATATCCCAGGATTTATATGTAATATTACATTGTAGTAAAGTTCCGTTGCTGTCTTGTTAGGGTCTTGCTGCATGTAACTGTCTGTGGTAAACCTGAATCCAGCCCCCCTGATCCCTCCTGTCCAGGGGCTGGGCTGGAGAAGAGGGGGGGGGGGGGGATATATCTGTCCTGCGTACCATAGTGGGCTATAGGCTACCTTGGGCTGGGCCACCTGCATTTTTATGTTTTATTTTTTTTATTCTCGCCTCCCCCTTTAAAATGTTCCTAGTAGACTGCTGCGTCCAGTCTTCGGGGCCCCCCAGGCTAAAATTTGCTAGCCGTCCCCTGCTCCTGTCCCATCTTTCCTCCATATTATCAGAATTCCCTGATGAAACAGGGAGGGCGGGGGGAAGGAACAAATGAAGCCCAGTTTGGGGCTGGCTCCGCTTCCTGCCCCCCTCCCATGGTCCCTGAGATTAATGACTGTGGCTGTCCGTGTGGTGATGGGGGCAGGAGGCGGAGCCAGCACAATTGAGTGTGGGTGGTGGGGTTCTTATTTAATCTGGGACCCCCATAATTCAGGATGCCTCTGCTCATGTGGGACTATTGTCTGACTGGCTCCCGGTATCACTTTTGACAAAAAATAAATACACAATTGTGATACCCCAAATCCTGAGTACCCTTGGATGTATCTATGTTTTAATTTGTTAATTTAATTTGTTAATTGTTATAAATGTTTATAAAGATATAAAAAAAAAAAGAAAAAGAATTCCTGAGGGAGAAGTGACAGTGGGGAGTGGTTGGGGGTGACAGTGGGGAGTGGTTGGGGGTGACAGTGGGGAGTGGTTGGGGGTGACAGTGGGGAGTGGTTGGGGGTGACAGTGGGGAGTGGTTGGGGGTGACAGTGGGGAGTGGTTGGGGGTGACAGTGGGGAGTGGTTGGTGGTGACAGTGGGGAGTGGTTGGTGGTGACAGTGGGGAGTGGTTGGGGGTGACAGTGGGGAGTGGTTGGGGGTGACAGTGGGGAGTGGTTGGGGGTGGCCGGGGGTGACAGTGGGGAGGGGTTGGTGGTGGCCGGGGATGACAGTGGGGAGGGGTTGGTGGTGGCCGGGGGTGACAGTGAGGAGGGGTTGGTGGTGGCCCGGGGTGACAGTGAGGAGGGGTTGGTGGTGGCCCGGGGTGACAGTGGGGAGTGGTTGGGGGTGACAGTGGGGAGTGGTTGGGGGTGACAGTGAGGAGGGGTTGGTGGTGGCCCGGGGTGACAGTGGGGAGTGGTTGGGGGTGACAGTGGGGAGTGGTTGGGGGTGACAGTGGGGAGTGGTTGGGGGTGACAGTGGGGAGTGGTTGGTGGTTGACGGGGGTGACAGGAGAGAGGCGTGTGATACTCAGGAGCTGAGAGAGATCCCTGTTTCTGATAAACTGAGAGAGAAAAGATGGGGACAGAATGGAAATTGTACAAAGTGATAAATAAGCAGATATAGGGGCACATTATCATTCTTCGGCAAAAATGAGAAATAGTTATCGATCCTTATCGCAGGGATAATTTAGGGTTAGGGAACTATTTCTCAAATTTATTAAAAACAGATCACAGAAACAGCAGTTCCGATAAACTGCTGTTTCTGTGATAAAAACAAATCCCACTTACCCCCCTCTTCAGGTCGCACTGTCTCGGGATCTCCTCCAGGTGTTCCTCGTTCTCTTCATTCTTCAATTGCGCATGTGCACAAAGATCCCGGTCTCTCTGCAACGAGAGAGCGCTGAGTGACAGGGAGTGATCATGTGATCCCTCCACACATGCTCTCCGGAGCACAGCTGACAGCATTAGATTTCCTCATGTACGCCAGCTTCAGCTGGTACATTAATATGACAAGTTTCCGTAAAATGTTTTTTCGGGACTT
This sequence comes from Mixophyes australis, assembly GCA_036250195.1. NCBI lineage: Eukaryota > Metazoa > Chordata > Amphibia > Anura > Limnodynastidae > Mixophyes > Mixophyes australis. The sequence goes on along the minus strand of JAVHZZ010000011.1, from coordinate 102,764,001 downwards.
GTTAGATTGCGGCCAGGAGCAGTCACCATACTGTAGAATGGTGACTGCTCGCAAAAACGAAGAGGAATGCAAAGCAGGAGATATCCATGATATCTTCCCTGCTCCTATCTGCTGCGATGCACCTTTAATAAATTTGCGGAGGGCACATCGGGACCTGATTTCCACGGTAAGTGCACTACCGTGATTTCTTAAATATGACCCTAAAAGTGAAGAAAGTGTAAGAAGAGAAGAAGTGAGCAAAAGAGGTTGAGGGAAAAGGAGTTGGAAACCCTGCTGGAATGACTGTAGTGTACTCACAGATCTCTCTACTGCTCAGAGACTGAGCTATGTACTGAGGACAGTGTGAGAGGAGAGAGATCTGTGAGTACACAACAGAGACTGAGCTATGTACTGAGGACAGTGTGAGAGGAGAGAGAGTAGAGATCTGTGAGTACACAACAGAGACTGAGCTATGTACTGAGGACAGTGTGAGAGGAGAGAGATCTGTGAGTACACAACAGAGACTGAGCTATGTACTGAGGACAGTGTGAGAGGAGAGAGATCTGTGAGTACACAACAGAGACTGAGCTATGTACTGAGGACAGTGTGAGAGGAGAGAGATCTGTGAGTACACAACAGAAACTGAGCTATGTACTGAGGACAGTGTGAGAGGAGAGAGAGTAGAGAGATCTGTGAGTACACAACAGAGACTGAGCTATGTACTGAGGACAGTGTGAGAGGAGAGAGATCTGTGAGTATACAACAGAAACTGAGCTATGTACTGAGGACAGTGTGAGAGTAGAGAGAGTAGAGAGATCTGTGAGTACACAACAGAGACTGAGCTATGTACTGAGGACAGTGTGAGAGGAGAGAGATCTGTGAGTACACAACAGAGACTGAGCTATGTACTGAGGACAGTGTGAGAGGAGAGAGATCTGTGAGTACACAACAGAGACTGAGCTATGTACTGAGGACAGTGTGAGCAGTAGAGAGATCTGTGAGTACACAACAGAGACTGAGCTATGTACTGAGGACAGTGTGAGAGGAGAGATCTGTGAGTACACAACAGAGACTGAGCTATGTACTGAGGACAGTGTGAGAGGAGAGAGAGGAGAGAGATCTGTGAGTACACAACAGACTGAGCTATGTACTGAGGACAGTGTGAGAGGAGAGAGATCTGTGAGTACACAACAGAAACTGAGCTATGTACTGAGGACAGTGTGAGAGGAGAGAGAGTAGAGAGATCTGTGAGTACACAACAGAGACTGAGCTATGTACTGAGGACAGTGTGAGAGGAGAGAGATCTGTGAGTACACAACAGAGACTGAGCTATGTACTGAGGACAGTGTGAGAGGAGAGAGATCTGTGAGTACACAACAGAGACTGAGCTATGTACTGAGGACAGTGTGAGAGGAGAGAGATCTGTGAGTACACAACAGAGACTGAGCTATGTACTGAGGACAGTGTGAGAGGAGAGAGATCTGTGAGTACACAACAGAGACTGAGCTATGTACTGAGGACAGTGTGAGAGGAGAGAGATCTGTGAGTACACAACAGAGACTGAGCTATGTACTGAGGACAGTGTGAGAGGAGAGAGATCTGTGAGTATACAACAGAAAATGAGCTATGTACTGAGGACAGTGTGAGAGTAGAGAGAGTAGAGAGATCTGTGAGTACACAACAGAGACTGAGCTATGTACTGAGGACAGTGTGAGAGGAGAGAGATCTGTGAGTACACAACAGAGACTGAGCTATGTACTGAGGACAGTGTGAGAGGAGAGAGAGTAGAGAGATCTGTGAGTACACAACAGAGACTGAGCTATGTACTGAGGACAGTGTGAGAGGAGAGAGATCTGTGAGTATACAACAGAAACTGAGCTATGTACTGAGGACAGTGTGAGAGTAGAGAGAGTAGAGAGATCTGTGAGTACACAACAGAGACTGAGCTATGTACTGAGGACAGTGTGAGAGGAGAGAGATCTGTGAGTACACAACAGAGACTGAGCTATGTACTGAGGACAGTGTGAGAGGAGAGAGAGTAGAGAGTTCTGTGAGTACACAACAGAGACTGAGCTATGTACTGAGGACAGTGTGAGAGGAGAGAGATCTGTGAGTACACAACAGAGACTGAGCTATGTACTGAGGACAGTGTGAGAGGAGAGAGATCTGTGAGTACACAACAGAGACTGAGCTATGTACTGAGGACAGTGTGAGAGGAGAGAGATCTGTGAGTACACAACAGAGACTGAGCTATGTACTGAGGACAGTGTGAGCAGTAGAGAGATCTGTGAGTACACAACAGAGACTGAGCTATGTACTGAGGACAGTGTGAGAGGAGAGATCTGTGAGTACACAACAGAGACTGAGCTATGTACTGAGGACAGTGTGAGAGAGAGATCTGTCAGTACACAACAGAGACTGAGCTATGTACTGAGGACAGTGTGAGAGGAGAGAGTAGAGAGATCTGTGAGTACACAACAGAGACTGAGCTATGTACTGAGGACAGTGTGAGAGGAGAGAGATCTGTGAGTACACAACAGAGACTGAGCTATGTACTGAGGACAGTGTGAGAGGAGAGAGATCTGTGAGTACACAACAGAGACTGAGCTATGTACTGAGGACAGTGTGAGAGGAGAGAGAGTAGAGATCTGTGAGTACACAACAGAGACTGAGCTATGTACTGAGGACAGTGTGAGAGGAGAGAGATCTGTGAGTACACAACAGAGACTGAGCTATGTACTGAGGACAGTGTGAGCAGTAGAGAGATCTGTGAGTACACAACAGAGACTGAGCTATGTACTGAGGACAGTGTGAGAGGAGAGAGATCTGTGAGTACACAACAGAGACTGAGCTATGTACTGAGGACAGTGTGAGAGGAGAGATCTGTGAGTACACAACAGAGACTGAGCTATGTACTGAGGACAGAGACAAGTTGGAGTTGTATAATAGTTAAGCAGACACAGTTCAGCATAACTCCACCATTACATCACTGACACTGGAAACATCAGCAGTTATTTAGATATATGTTATATATACTTGAACTGCTTGCTTAAGAAAAATAAAAGAAATGTATGGGCCCCAACCACGTGCACCACTTCTGCAAATAGTTAGTGAAATATTCGATGTAGATCTTAAAGTTGTATTGAGAAATTGTTATATATATATTAATATTAGAGATGTCAGTGTTATTAGTATGGGGAATTTAAAGGTTTGTCAATTGTAAATAGTTTTAAAATGATAAGATATTGTTTAAAAACAATTGTTTGCTTCTAAAACAAATATCAGAATAATTAATAATAAAAGGAAGTTAGTTCAGTATACACTTGTGTCATTTTAAATCTCTGGATAAATCTCCTGACCTCTCTGGTGCAATTTCTACGTATTACTCTAACTAATACCACATGGGGTATTACACAATATGTGGAAACTATCTCCGGCTGTAGTCCTCATCGGGAACGCTGCTGGTATGGATTATCTGTTCACACACAGTGGAAGTTGAATAAAAGCTGGTTATAAAATAATAGTAGGATGCTTAGGAGTTAACGAGCTACAGTGCATATGTATATTGACAAATGAAGTCGTTTTTCTTCTTTCAGACAATGTTGCTTGAAATGTATGTGGAAACGTGTCTAAAGAATATTTCACAGCATAACATATTTAAAATGAAATGTGCCCTCCGGTGATAATATTAGGGAAGCTGGTGCAGGACGTAACGTCTGATAAGATATGGATGTCTACCTATATCTGGGGGATGATGGGAGATGTTGAGACCCCGATATGTGGAGTGATATTATTTGTTTAAAGTATTATATTAAGCTTTATCTATGTATTTTGTGGTTTTCGAGCAGAAAATGCTTGGAAAAGTCATGTGAAATTACCATTGTTCAAATTGAATTAAATGGTCTGTATTGTGCATACAAAATAAATTGAGAGCATTCTGAAGAAACTTCGTTTTTGGATTATTTCTGAAACATCCATATCGCTGCCAGATATAGGGTGTTTCTCCCTTCTTAAATAGGCCTCTAGAGGTGATGTTATTCTTCAACAAGTTGTTGACGACCTCACTGCTATCATATCAGGAAAATGAAGCCAATATCTGGAATAAAACCCCTTTGACTTCCACTGTAACGTGGCTCTGATGCCACAACAAATATTACAGAATAATCTGTTTGGGGAACACAATAGATTACAGAATACAGGGAGATATTGTAACCAGAACATCTCTGCAGACAATGAGCCAGTTTACAGGGTCTGATCTCTTATAAAGGGCTCTTTCATCCACACGTCACCTGTGTCTAAATAAGATGTTTTCCTGTCTGTGGAGTCCCGAAGCCGGACAGAAATATCTGTGTAACCAGCATCTTCTCTGCTATAAATGGGATGAGTATCCTGGGGGTCTAATAGGAGACCGCTGTCTATACTGGTCCCCTCTGTACTCCAGCCAGCTCTGACCGCCACACAGCAGCCACCGCTGGTTATATCTCCCAAAATAGGACCAGTCTCCGACAGAGGTGTCAGTGTGTGCTGGTGAAACGTGGCCAAGCGTTCTGTGGCTGGAGACCTCAGCAGGAACGTGCACTGTTTATAAACCGTGATTATTATTATACAGCTGTTATTTTGCAGGGAAGCACAAGTCTCAGATTGTAGCAGTTATTGATTGACAGCTGTCTGGTTTCCTCAGCTGTGGTGCCCCCTGGTGGACAGATTGTTAAAATGGCAGAACCCATGGTTGGGGCATATTACGTCCCAATCACCTTCGTAAACTAAACTTATCCAAAACTGAGCTGGTTATTTCCCTCGTGCTGAATGCCTCACGTCCCCAAATCTTCCACACTGTCATAATCCTCACACCCGTTCCATCTGACCGGTCAGCCAATCACTGACCTAATTCTGCCACCATCCTTTACACAATCTCTCCAATCTGCCTCATTCCATCACAGGATCTCCGGTCTTGGTTCATGTACTCGGTATACCCAGGGCTGGCGCTGCCATTAGCAGGGGAGGGCTGGCAACTGAACAAGACTTGACTAGGTAGCCTATTGGGAACATTTTAAAGAAAATAAATGCAGGTGACCCAGCCCAAGGTAGCCCACTATGGGACTGGCCCGGGGGGGGGGGGGGGGGGGGGGGGGAAAGATGCCCCCTGGCCATTAGGCAAGCCTAGGCAGCTTCAGCTGCTTACTGTCTGTATGACGATGGCACCTCCCTTCTGCCAAGGTAAAAATCAGCAGGGAAAGAGTGAGGGGGTGGCACTAGGTTTAGGGTGCCCTAAGGGCTTGTAGTGGCCCTGGGCATACCTCAGCTTATCTACTGTTAATTGTCCTCCCTCCTTATGCCGCTATGAACCATGCTGCCAGGCTTATTCATCTTGCCAACTACACATCCTTTGCTGCCCCACTCTGCCAATCCCGGGTACCCACTGCTGGCTCACTGGATTCAGCCCTCCCCACTGGCAGAACACGCTGCCAGTCTGAAAAGCAGAGTTGGCACAAGTGATGAAAGTTGAACACTATCTGCTGCCCACTACATGCTCCTGTACCCACTCTAGGACTTCACCTTTTTAAAATGGGCATTATGTCCAGATGGCTGGTAAAGCTACATGAACCTTCCAGACTGCAAATCAAATGGCACAATTTGATTTGCAAATCCTTACTGGCTTTCACGCTGCCTCTTTGTTTGCTAGAAGCATTTATCTGTCTGCTGGAGGTGTCGGTGGGCCTATATGAAGTGAGTTGGACAAGATAGTGGTCTGAGCACACAGCCCCTCCCTACTGACTACAATACAATCTGGCAGGGGATTAACCCTTACAGCTGCAGATGCTGATAAGACACCGATTTAATGAGCTAGAAAGTCATGTCCAGCCTCATAACCTGATCAGTGTTGTGCTCTAAGGAGGTATATTATAAAATAACACAGGTTAGGCAGTGGGATCATCCCTCGTCTGCCACAACTCAGCAGCGTTTCACAACATTTGTGTTCTTTGCGTAACATGATTCCTCTGGTGCTTCAATACCCCTTGTCTGAATCATCCTCCGCATGTTCTGGTTGGACCATAAGACGTCAGTACAGAAAGATAACTTGTAATATCGGGTGTATGACCACAATGTACAGCCTGGGGCTATGGACCATCCTATGTTTCTAGTGTGGTATAGAAATATGATACAATGTATTAATAAATAGACTCGGACTCTTGTACAAACAATCTCACATATGAATTTATTAAATGGGTAATTCCACCCAAAACTGACAGTTGGTACAAAAAAGTCTTTATAATCTTTATACATACGGAGTGATTCATTGTGATGAATTGGATGGTTGGAAGAGTCTGTAGTTGTTGTCCCTCGTACATTAGGTGTTGTACAACAACTACAATGTCTGTTACCAGGGAATGGTCAGGACTCTATTACCTTGTGGTGGGTATGTTGGTTTATTACATAGGCATTTCATAAAATGTGCACTGTTTATTTAAGGCTAACTAAGTATTCTGCTTTTGATTGGTTTGACCAGAAGGCTGAATATTTACATAACCTATTTCAGGATAATTTTGCTGGTCTCTGAACCAAGATTTTTATGTCTTCCAACATGGAATTGAGATGGAAGGAATCGTCTTCCAATATGTGGGCGGGCCTGAGTAGTTTCCCTCCCTGAGCTGATTAATCTTTAATGTTCTACTATCGCTGGCTGATCATAAACCCACCCATCTACTGATGGTCTACGCTCCCGTAATCTGGACTTGTGGCTTATTGATAATGGTAAACTGGACCTGTTGCTGGGAGGCGTCATTGGGTCACCTGATTAAAATGTTACCAATGATTTTCTTTCCAAAAATTCAGACGCTTTCTGGAAATGGATTTCTGTAACTTATTGCGTTTGTGGCTAAGAAGTGACGTTGGATGTTTATAGATCTGCAAGAACAACTTAAAGCCTCTGGGAGGATGGTTCTAAAGACTCAAACATTTTCTATGTGTAGATTTATAAGGGAGAAAATGAGATGATTCCATTGAACATCAAGACCTGGGAACCTGGCTCTTCTAAACCGCCAGCCTGGATCCGATTCCGCTCAATGTCGCCATTACAGAATGGGCAAAGGTGGCATACTGCGAAACATTTCTTCCTGTAGTAGAACTACATTGCATAGAACATTAATTGTTCCCTGAATTTAGTAAGGCAGATAGATAGATAGATATATTTTTATATTGCAATGACTATTATGGACTTTATTGGCAGCGATAAATCAAATATCGCCGAGTAGACTGGCCTGCGACAATATAAAGGTTAACATACCACTGTGCCCAGCTAATCTCCGGTATAGGCCTGCAGGAGTCAGCTTGCCGGCTTGCGCAGTGGTTTTTAGTTCTATGTCTGTAGGTTGTGCCTGCTACACTGTAACACATCATCGTTATGCCATCTGCATTCATCTAATGGATGGTGCTAGGAATGGACTCAATTTTTTAAGTTTTCTGTTTTGCCCATGTAGCTGATAGAAGTCTATTCCCCCCCCCCCCCCCCCCCCCCCCTCATATGACGGAGGACTCGCACCTTCATTTTCCTTTTTTTTTTTTTTCTCGTCTCATGGACTCGGAGCTACAAGCTGATAATGGCTTGATCAGTGGATTCACAAGCTGGAGGGATAAACATGATGGCAGCCTATACTGAACTTATGACCTGGTTTCAGATCATTTTACAAAGTTGGGCATAAAATGACTTCAGCTTTATCTACAGATTTTCAGTGCTGGATTGGGTATAATTACATGATTAGAAGCCCCATAAAACGCTCTTGGGGGAACCAGTCTTTCATTACGGGTTTCTGTACCAGACCAGTGACTCTGGTTGCCGATAGCTTTGTTCTGTAACAATACCACCCATCATGGTTCTTTAAACAAGCAAATGAGTTTCTAGAAAAATAAAATTCAGAAATGGTTGAACAGTTTTGACACCTGCCTGTGTCCTATTTCTGTAACGGAGAGACCTTCCTGGGTGGTGAAGGGTTAGCAGGAGATTGATGGGTGACGGAACCTGTGCCAGCTGGAGCATGGAGACGGTGTATGAAGAGGTAGGCCGTATGTCTCCACTGTTTCTATAACAAGAGGCGTGAGGCTAGGACAGATAAGAACGTGGAGAGCAGGGTCAGAGACTCCTTTGAGCTGAGCCCCGAGCTGCCCGACTTGCAGTGATCCTGATTTTGTCCAATGCAGGCGGCGTACGCCATGACGTGAGGTATGTAATTCTGTTCATGGACTCCATGCAGGAGATGGGCCATTGGTCCCTTGGCAAAAACGGCAACATCCTCTCCACCGTGGGTTTCTTGCTGTAGGGGAACGGCTGACTGTGCCTGGTAGGTGGCCTGAGCTGTAAGAAACACACACAGGTAGTAATCTGGTTGTACCTCAATTCAATATCGAATCTAAGACCATATTTACTGATGTCCGTGTGGTGTTGCGGACACAGCTTGTACCTGAGCTTCAGATGGTTATATTTCTATGTCCATGCCGGGTGGAAAAAATACAGAAAGATTGTAAATATGGGTCTGTAAAGTCTCTAGTTCAGGATCTATTGTAATTGCTTTTGGTTTGATTGCTTAGCTGTTGCCTGACAACCAAAAACTCTGCAGAGACTCTGCTTCTTGACAAGTTGTGCAATTACACTCACCGAGATCCACGCTGGAGACATTTTCCCGGCTTCCGCCCACTTGTTTGTAACCAGGTCCGTTTCCATAAAGGATAGATGTATATGGTTTGTTGTCAATGTCGCTCAGTGCTGGGGCTAAACCTGTAAATCACAAAACGCGAGGAGGTCTTGGTCAATGGGTCTATCCCAGAAAAACGTCCTGCATAGGTATTTAATGGTGGTCCTTCATGGATCATCAGTGGTTTTCAATTAGGAATCTACAGTTTATCTAAAATGACTGTCCATTGTAAAATGTTATATTTCTCCAAAAACATTATTTAAGCATAATGAACAGTTGTCAGAATGTATTGTTGCCCAGTCTCCAAAAACCCCAGAAACCTTCATAAGAACCAGTATATTATCATTTTCTATAGCTTACCAAAAATTGATGTTCCCCGCAGCGTGTAGCCACCAAACGTGAAGACGTGGGAGTGGTCGGCGGTAACGACTGTTAACGTTTCTTCTGCTGAGGTCATGTTTCCTGCCAGGCCAATCGCAATGTCCATCTGCACTGCCTCATGCAATGCTTGCTTGGCCTTCCCTTCGTGATGCCCGTGGTCTATCCGTCCACCTGCCAAATGAAGACTATTTTCCATTAGCATCCCCTGTTTAATGTGGCCTACAGGGTCTGAAACTTCTGTTGACCATAATGAATATCGACTTCATACCAGAGTTGTGTGGAAACATGCATCTTCCTTACTACTGTAACCTAACTTTAAGGTCCCAACTGGTTCTCATGTGGACTCTTGAGATAAACCCTGATCATGCTTTGTATGGTGGTGTACAAAACACTGCATCTGATGGGGGGATAAGTCAGGACAATGGGACGCTGTGTCCTAGATGAATGTATAGTGATACAGAACAGAATACGGCCGTGCATCCTATTGCTAATGGTCCCACCAGTGTCCTAGGAGGGTGTATAGAGGACAAAGCACTGACCCTCCACAAGAAGGAAGAATCCTTTGGGGTTTTTCTTCAGAATGCTGATGGCCACCTTTGTCATCTCCGTCAGAGAGGGGTCTGTGGACTTGTTTCTATCCAGCTCGTACGCCATATCAGCCGGCTCGAACAGACCTAGAATACAGATTCCCCATTAATACTCTTCTTACCTCCATGCTGGATCTGTTTGTAATGAGAAAAAACGCAGGTGCTGGTCCAAGGAGTGTGTGTGACCAGAGAGAGTTTCTGTCCTTGATCTGGTTTAAGGTGAAATAAGTTGTGTATATCGCTATTGGCACAGATGGCCGGTTACTTGTGTGTGTTCATGTAACTTACCCAGGAGATGTTTGACATCCTGAGGTCTCAATGCCAATAACTGCTCACGGTTCCAGACATAATAAGCGCCCTGTGGGTAGCCAGAAAAACATACAATATTGAGTTAATGTTTAACTTGCAAATGTGCCTGCACTGCTGTGGTTCAGAAGTATGGCTTCTAGCTGTCCTCAGCAGCACAATCCCAAAATAAAACCTTCTGTGAATGTCTAATAACTGATGGTCAACCAACCCCGCTGCTCACCCCTCCCCTTCTTTCCCCTACTGCTAAGGTATTTGCCACCTACTCAGAGGGCCAAAGCAACACCTTCCATCAAATCTCCCCAGGTCACTACAACCACTCTCCTACTCGCCCACCATTCCTTCGATCACATTACTGAAGACGAGGTCTCTGCACTTCGCTCTTCGTCTCCCCCCTCAGGGCTGCCTGCATCTAGTATACCTCTTCAATCTGTTCCTTTCCACTGACACTTTTCCTTCCATCTTCAATCATGTTCTCATCTCTCCTATTCTCAAGAAACCATCTCTCTACCCCTTTACTTCCGAACTACTTGAGTGTTTTACGTACAACCACCTGACCCACTTTCTCTCATTACTCCCTTCTTGACCTTCTCCCCTGTAGTCCAGATGATGCCGACACCAATGCAGACACCAAAGTGACCAATCGGAAGCTCCCCTTCATACATCTGATGTAGTCACGTGATGCACCCCTAGACCTGCTCTTCTCTGGCCATCACTTCACATTCCTCTCTCTCCTGTGTGCTGCTCTACATATGGAACTCGCTACCCTGCCTGAGCAGACTGTCCCCAATCTTCATACCTTTCCAGCTCACAGCACCCACCTCTTACTACAAACTATCCTACTCCAACTGACACTACTCTGCATGTCCTACCAGTCCCATGCCCACTCTGCATGCCCTAGTTCATTGTCTCGGCATTGCTCGTCCACTCTAGCCTCTGTCTCACATTCTTCATCCTTGTCTGTACTGGTTCTTAAATGTGTGATTTGTAACTGAATGGCCGTTGCAGCAGAATTTTGTGGCTCCTAACAACAAATTGACTGTGAAAGATTAGTAACTCTGTTCACATATTACTCTCTATAGCAGGCTGGCCCAATCTGTGGCTCTCCTGGCAAGGCATGCTGGGGCTTGTAGTTTCACAACATCTGGAGAGCCACAGATTGGCCAGGACTGACCTTTGGTCTGTCTTCCCACTAAGAACTACTGTGTGGATTTGTAAAAAGTAATTGAAAACTATTTGTCGGCAATTACTGATCCTAACATGTTGATGCGGAAAATATTCAGTACCATGTAACCATAGCCAATCATAAGCTGGGGGGGTGGGTGGGTGGGTGTATCTTGTAATATCCACTCACTATTTTTGTCCAATTTGCATATATTTATGAAGATAATTGAATTAACATCCTATAACTTCTTGCACTCTGCTTAGTATGGAAACCCTCCGCCCTCCTGTATCTGGCAGATCTACTAGACCACCGAAATAATGTGTATAATGTCTATTTGCCCACACAACGGCGATATGTACTACATATAAGTGTTTTTATATTGTCTGTAGGATTAAAGATCTGACTTCCTGCAAAATGGAGATCAGCTCCAACCGAGAAATGCTCTCCGCGTTCTGCAAGACCGGTAAGGACTTGCTGTATTTTGTTATAAGCTTTGTACTTTTGGAGACCACTCTTAAGATCTAAGGCTACATGTTCATGGTGGAGACTGGGGTTTGTGACTTTGTTTAAAAAGAAAAGTCTTAACAAAATGTTTCCATTTAAACCCAAACCTGTCCACCAGCTTCCTCCTATCCTGTCATTGGCCTATTTTCCTGCTATTCATTCCCAGAATGAGGAGATGGACACCAGGACTAATGAGAAACCCAATCTCACCTGCTTATCAGACTTCTTATCCAGCCACACCTGGGTCAGATTTAAACCATCCAGACGTGTGCCGTTTGCCTTCTCATCCTTTGGATACTCCACGTCTGGGGTGTTTTTAGGGAACATATATTTCCTTCCCCCACCCATGATGACCTGGAATAACAAAAGATTTCTGGTGTGACCATATTAAAGTGCAGCGTATTATACCTCCTGTGTGACCATATTAAGGTGCAGAGTATTATACCTCCTGTGTTACCATATTATGGTGCAGAGTATTATACCTCCGGTGTGACCATATTAAGGTGCAGAGTATTATACCTCCTGTGTGACCATATTAAAGTGCAGCGAATTATAGCTCTGGTGTGACCATATTAAAGTGCAGCGTATTATAGCTCTGGTGTGACCATATTAAAGTGCAGAGTATTATACCTCCGGTGTGACCATATTAAGGTGCAGAGTATTATACCTCCGGTGTGACCATATTAAGGTGCAGAGTATTATACCTCCGGTGTGACCATATTAAGGTGCAGAGTATTATACCTCCGGTGTGACCATATTAAGGTGCAGAGTATTATACCTCCGGTGTGACCATATTAAGGTGCAGAGTATTATACCTCCGGTGTGACCATATTAAGGTGCAGAGTATTATACCTCTGGTGTGACCATATTAAGGTGCAGAGTATTATACCTCCGGTGTGACCATATTAAGGTGCAGAGTATTATACCTCCTGTGTGACCATATTAAGGTGCAGAGTATTATACCTCCGGTGTGACCATATTAAGGTGCAGAGTATTATACCTCTGGTGTGACCATATTAAGGTGCAGAGTATTATACCTCTGGTGTGACCATATTAAGGTGCAGAGTATTATACCTCTGGTGTGACCATCCTCCCACAAATCTAATTAGTACTTTTCTCTTCTAGTGAAACTTGTCCTATTCAAGCCCTGGTTCCACTCTGACACTCAACAAAATGTAAGTAATTGCTGAATACCAGCAGAAGAGTCTGGATACGTTGCAGTTTTGTGTTTCTGTATGAGAACTTATTACTCCAGATTGGTTTTATTTTTAGTCCCTTTATCTGATTTTGTGCCAGAACTTGTTTAGTGACCACTTACCTCTATATCTGGGACATTGTTCATGAGCTGCCAGGCTATGTCTTTACAGCCTTGGTCCACGGCTTCGTTAGGCATCTCGTTATCTGAGTACCAGTCCCTGTTGACGGAGTGAGCATAGGCCGCACTTGGCGTGGCGTGATTAACCCTGGTTGTAGTCACCACACCGACCGACTTTCCTGGTGAATGATAACATGATGTTTATGTGCAATGTATAGTCTGAGTTCTGTAACCGCCCAATGTACAGAAGATTCTCACCGATCAGAAATCTGGCAAATGCCCATCAGAGGACACGTTGGTGGGAAGAGTTTATGTAGAGTGGATGAGTGAACTTCCAAAGAGGAACAAAAGGCGACGGCTCACCCCAAAGAGGTCACCAGCAAATGTTAGTAGGGATTGGAAGTTATTATAGTTAATCTGGTAGATTATTGCTCCTCGTCCTTATGCTTTAGATTCAGTCTACAGTAACAATGTGTCTCGTGATATTTAAAGACCTTCCGAACCAAGTAAAGGATTCTCTACCAATCATCAAACCTGGGACGGTCAGGGGCGTTCAGTATCTGGTGCTATATGTGCATGAAATTAATGTCTTGTATACAAGGGCTGCTCCTTCCAAAATCTCTACGTAAAGGTGACAGGAGGGTTCTCATGTAGGCTATCATAGGCAAACCGAGGGAGGGGGGTTTCCAGACACTAGGAAACCCACCTCCAAGCCTGGGGCACTGTATAATTGAGGTGGCTGGACCCTGCCCCCGCTTCACACGGCTCTGCTTGAAAAGGGAGAGCTGCGTGGACCTAACAGTAGTGCATGCAGCATTGCCCATGTATATTATGGGGATAGGAAGAGTTGGAGAGCAGCCAAGCACTGTCTAAAATTATAGCCACACCTCCATGCATGCTGGTCACGCCCACTGGTGGCGTGGTGTGGAAACCCTCCTCTACAAATCCTGCGTTTGCCCCTGGCTTCACTCTTACCTGCGTCTTTAGCCCATCTCAGGATGGATTGTACTTCATTTCCCTTTGTGGTATTACACTGTCCCCGCACGGCAGCTGCAGTGACGCCAACCGTCCCCTCGTTGGCCTTCACCCCACATAGGTAGGCCGTGGCGGTACCGGCGCTGTCTGGTACCTGTGCGTCAGTGTTGTACGTCTGTGGGAGAGAAGTGGGGTTATCTGTGAATAGCACTGTGTAACGTATATGGAGGTAGCAGCTCAGTGACCAGTTATTACATGGTGGCGCTCACATGTCCTGACCGTTCTGTCCTTAATCTACACTGACTACAGGACACTGCTCCATATTATAAAACCTAGAAAGTTATTGTCTTCTATATGTGTAAATGTTCTTCTAGCTTCCTGGGCACTTGGGGGAGGGGGGGCTGGGTGAGCACATTCACACTCGGACTGGACATGGTGTCAAGCTCAAGTCATTTCCTATTAATACATAATATAGTGTAGTGCCGTCTGGACAGTCATTAATACATGTAAGTCACACTTTAAATATAATGTAATTCTGTTTGTTATTTAAAAGAGAAATTTCTTTCCTGCTCCGTCCGAATGGAAATATCCATTAAGTAATGAGAATAGACGGCCGTGGCTCCATATAATATGGCAGCGACACTAATGAGTTAAGAACTATACGCTAAAGGGGTTAATAAGAATTGTGATGAAGTGGTTGGATTCTGCTGCGGCTCGTCGCACCAGCAGCCGATACACCACGACTGGTGTCACAAGTACCTGATCACCCAGACACAAGTCTGCTATGCAAAATATATATATATATATATATATATATATATGGACGTATGCGTTTGTGTGTTCAATGATTGCCAATATTCACAATACATCCACTTATACTCTGAACAATCGCATCATGGTGCCGCTGGTTTCAGGACAGGGCTGTGGGGGGGTACAATACTCTGTATTGGGAACATTTTAAAAGGAAAAAAAAATGCAGGTAGCCCAATATGAGACCAGCCCGATGGGCAGGTGCCCCCAGCCCGTTTCAGGCTTAGCTTACGGCCTTATTGTATCTAAAGTGTGGCCCCTTTTCCGTGTGCAAATGTTTCCTCAGCAGTAATTTGTATCCAGTAATTACAGGGTCCTCATCGCTGACCCCAGCCCCCCCACCTAATGGTTTTGTGACTGAATCCCAGATAAAAAGAGCTTGAGCTCTATATACACCCAGAAACCTCCTGCAGACCCCTCCCGAGTGACCCAACATCTGGTAGCATCCTCCCTGTACAGGAAACACCCTCGTCCCTTCCTCAGGATCTCTGTAGTGTTGCCCTTGGCTGTACATTTCGGCACATGTGAAACCAGAGCTGGTCAGAGCAGTTTATGAAACGGTGGTCTGGCTGAGAGCGGATGATGGAATCGCGCTATAGACTTCTCCCCTCTGACACTACGTCCTGGGCTCTGTACAATATCGCATATTATATTTACTGGTGAATTGTCTTGTTATATATTAACCACATGGCAGGTCTGTTACATCAGAGTTCAGGAAGCATCAAATTAAACTGTTCCCTATTTTTTACTTTGCTAGTTAGGAATCAGTTCCCAGAATCCTATGAGGTGACTTTGTGAGCGGCGGGGGCCTATCAGGACAGCGGTACGGTGGGAAACCCGTGGAAAAGGAAGATTCACGTTAATAAAACTGAGGGAGTTTATACTGGAACAAGGCTCCTCAGTGCTGCTGCTGTCAGTGTGAGGGAGAGGAGCAGAATATCCTCTTGTGTTTACTGGATAACAGTATAAAATAGGGAGCGTTTATTATATTCTCAGATCTATGTGATCAGTGTTGGAGCAATATCAGAACTGACCCTGAGATGGATGTAGCACTTCCTGCCCCTTGTAGATGTTCCGTTGCAGTCTTACAGATCATGTGACTAGTCTGTGACGTTCATAATGATCCCTACTTTTTTGGGGGAGTATTTCCAGTGTGAGTTAAAGCTTATTTCTATAATTGTAGTAATCTGAGTGAAGTGAAGATGGTGTCTGTAACGGGAATTTCCTAATTGAGCCCAGATTATGGCCGATACGCCCACACAGCCACCAGTGGCGGCTTCTTTAGTAATCATTTAATGTGTCTTTTTAATAGGGTGTTGGAACAAGTTTTTAGAAAAAAAAACCACACAAGTAACGCCAATGGGTATATAACGCTAGCACACTGGATTCTACTGTCCCACCCGCTTACGTGCCTTAGACATTTAAACAAAAAAAGTGGGCATGAGCCCAAGGGCAGATTAACGGAAGAATACAGACGGTCGGCCTGCATCCAGCAGACCACCTGACTGTCCTAGCCACGGACACCTTTGTCCCACGGATTGGAAAGTTGGGTGGTATGACCTGTTGGCTAGGCATTGGTGGACTGGTGTCGCTCACACTGGCAGCCTAGTGCTCCAAGGGATGAGGCCATACGCCAAGCTGTCTGTACCTGGTTGTCTCAGTGTTTACACCAGCAGATAAAGGAACACAACATGGAGTTGGTAGAGGTGTTGGTTACTTAGAGCAGGGTAGGCGTTGCTGTAGATTTTAATCATAGCAAACCTATCTCCATAAACGCACAGAAAAGGACATGGATATGACACGTCTGGTGATCACTTCAGCTTCTACAATCTCTACTTCTACAAATAAACCGAGATCCTCTTCTGTTCTCACCTTTGCAAGAGCAACGTGTGGAAACTTGTCCATCTCCAGCACGGACTCCTCTCCAGGCTGTCTAGCCAGTTGTCCCTTTAAGATCCGAGTTGCCGTCACTGTTGACACCCCCATACCTACAGTACACCAGAGTGACACACGTTAATGAAGCTGTTACTTTCAAGCACCCCTAGTTTATTCCCCTGGACCCAGGTCTCACCATCTCCCAGAAACATGATAACATTTTTGGCAGGATTTGTGTTGAGCTTCTGGAGGTCCAACGCGTTTCTTAGGGTGTCCTGGGCCTGTTTCCGCCAGTATTCTGGGTTCTTTTCTTTCTCTGCGGAGGATTTAGAGATTGAGCAGAGCTGGTGTTAGTGAGACCTATACAAGTAATATAAGTGTCCAGTGAACGAGACTGGTGAACACGATGCTTGGCCCATAGCTGGTGGACAATGACCTGTTATAAGTTGGAGCGGTTGGTCACCTGATATCAAGTATTGCAGTGATCTCACACATTACTATGAAATTACTCATCTGCAGGAAAGTCTGTGATTTAGGCTCTTACTAAGCTCCTGTCAAGCCAAGAATTATATAGAACTGGTTCAGCAGATTATGCAATATGACTCGGACAGTGTGAAGCTCTAGTCTGCATTGTGAAGTTCTCTGTGGAGTGTGATCATATCACTGATGTACTGTAACTAATATTAGTTACTTGAAATCTCTTCCCAACCTCCCACAACACACGTCTCCTCCACCCTAACTTACCAGGGAAACTGATGGACACGGAGAGTTTGACCAGCACCAAGAACCACAATTTCAGGAACATCCTCCTTGCTCAGGGGACAGAAACTCCAATCACGTATCTGTGCTCAGAACAGGTCCAACACCGTGTGCGCCACCCTGGGAATTAAAAGCAGAAGGTAATCCTAAAAAATATCTATTCAGCGTTCTGTAATTGGCCCCATTTGCAGTGGAACCAGCAGAGCCTGTTTGGCTATCTCCTTGGCTCACCAATGTACTCGCTGTCGTTGACTCGCCAGGAATTGGCTCTGTTCTGTGCTATGGTCGCGTAAGTCACGTTAATGAAAGCAAATGTCTAATTTTGGTTTTCAACTGGTTCCAGCTTGTACTATTTACATAATGTTCTTAAATAAACCTGATAGTTTGAACAAATTGCAGGGTTCAATGTCTCCCTGATGAAACCCAGTTCCTTAGTTAATGTCTATACTGAATTCTGCAGGCTGTTTATTTGTAGTATATTTAGAAATGTGCATTTAGTAATGAACATTTTTATCAGATGAGCTGAAACAAATGGGGGGGGGGGGGGGAGGAAGTGGCTTTAAATAATTGGATGGGTACAAAGTCCCATGTATAGCCATCGAGAGTGTAAAAGGCATTATTATAAAAACCTGTGTGTCGTTGTAACCAGAAGTAATACATACATTGATGGTTAAAGTGGCACTGCCTAATATTCCTGGGGTGCTAGTAGTGGTGAATTGACGGGTTACATTATGATCGCTTGGTTCAGAACACAAAATGAACAGTTCTAATTCATAATGGTAAACCAACCCCATCCCTATGAATAGCAAAATATCAGGGTTCCAACCCCCAGGAACACTTCTATCAGATACTGGACCTAACACCCCTAATTTTGGTTGGGGTACTGTGATTACGGTAGGTGGAGATCCTGGTTAGAAGGATGAATAGTCCCTGGCTCATGTTTATATCAGATGCTGTGGATGTTGCGTCTGGTTAAGATGACGACTAATTTTGATTAGTTTGTACCGTGATCCTATATTGTAAGATTATATAACTGACCGGTTTAAAGGGGAAACGTCGACTCTTGTGGGATTTCTCCCAATACAGAGTACATTCTAGGTCTGTCACGGTTCTCTTCTGCCTCCACAAATCCAGATGCCCACGGACGTGTGACCTATGACCCATGGCTCCCTGTACCCCATGTCCTCCTGGTATTCCGTCCTGTGCGGAAACCTAACTCAATGTACATCCAAACTCCAGAGATCACAGAAATACATTGTTTAACCTACACAATAGGGGGAGACAGACTGATGGTTATTCTAGTAGTTTGAAAAGATGATTCCATCACTGACTGGAAACTAATTACCAAAGTATCTTTATCCAGAAACAAGGACCCAGAAATGTGTTAAGTGTAGAACAGCAGCTGTCTGTGCATGCTGGGACCTGTAGTTCCACACCAGTCAGAGCCACAGGTTGCTCGTTAGCATCCTCCTGTCTGGCTGACCAGAGACTTGGAACTGATGAATCCAGAGATGCCCCTGGTTGGTACTTACCCTGCCAGTCTGCATGTGAAGTAGCACAGACACAGGAGAACGATGAGAGCCAGGATGGAGCAGACGACAGCTGTGACCAACATGTGCATCTCCGTGCTGAGCGCCATCGCTGCCTGGGCCAGGATGGAGTGACCAGGACAGGAGCCTCTGTCAGCAGATCTCAGGATTTACTGCCACCTGATGAGATAATTCCTGTAGATTAACTGGTCACTGGCAGCTGCCCCGGGGGATGTATAGAGAGTCTTCCCTGTTATGTGTAGGTTGCCAAGCATACAACTCGGGCACGTCTGGCCAGCGACTCGCCCACCAGGAAAAATAGGGAGGAAAAAGTATATCCCCCTTTTTTACCCTATAATAAATTGACCCCTAAGGCTGGTGATAAAACTCCAGTGTATCCTCTGTTACCCTCAAACACCATTATATACCTTGCACATAAATGGCTCATACCACGTCCAACTGCCAGTGGGTACTTATAGATCGCCACCAATTCCATAGCGCTGTACAGATAATATATAAACAAAATAAAAATTGCCCTCTGGCAGAAACGTTCCGTCATATCATGACTCTTTTACGTAGATATATTGGTTTTATACCCACATAATGCACCCATCTTGGCGTCTGTCTCGGAAGTCTCGTGTGTCCCAGTTACCCCTTTTCTGGAGGGAGATACCGGCCTGCATGAGGTATATTCCTCTCCGGGTTAAGAGCCACTAGCAGCGGCTGGTACAATACAGAACAGTGGCCTCGCATGGGTGACTGGCACTGTGAGAACTCTCTCTCCAGGCAGCTCAGTGTGTGCCCCATTACCTGACAATCTCTTCCTCTGCTGATTACTGGTGAACAATTACACCATCCATTTACCTCTGGCACTTCTCCGTATACGCCTCTGAACTCGCGGAAGTGTCCTCGTATTAGAGGGATCCACCCCACAAACAGGTTAAAACCCTCCATCGCTCAATGTACTGTACAAATCCTGATAGAGGAATGGGAGTGCCAGGGCAGAGCAGGTCTGTGAGCGCTGGCTGTGCCCACCAATCTCCCGGAGCTGAAGATGGCACCCAGACCACCCTAGAGACGGGCTCTAGAGAGATCAGCCCAGGTCTTGGCGTCCGCAAAGCTGGGCTGCCTGTGGGCAGTGTGACATGAACCCCTAGTGTCAATGTAACGTGACCAGCTGACCCTCAGCACCAGGCACCCCTCCCCACTGTAAAAAAGTATAAAAGTGACCTGATGTAAGTGAGTTCTCTGTACAGCGCTGTGGAATTAGTGGCACTGATATAAATAAATGCTGATGATGATAAAAGTAGGGATAGTAGCCCATGTAAAGTTGTCCAATGTCCATCAAACTGGACCAGCCAATAAACATCACTACATAGATCGCCACTTCCTCCCCTGTGGCTTTCAGATTAAGGGGATCTATTTATCCAGCCTTAAACCATGTGGAAACGTCTGTCTTAGGTAAGATTCAGTTCTCTTGTTTAACATTAGCCTAATGCAGGATAAGTCTCCTGCATTAAGTGAACTCCCGCAGTCCTTGTTGTTCTCAATGAGGACTTTGGTCTGGACCTATTACTAAGTGCTGAAAACTAAATAAAACATTTGGGAGTTTGTGGAGTTTGTTCCCAATTGCTAGCGCCGTCTGAAGGTGTAGTCGCTCCCTCTTATAGGGATATGATCTCTTCGTATCGCTCCCCAAGCAGCCTATGGGGTCTATGCATCAATAAGATGCGGTGCCCGTAAATATACATCTCAATGATACATATGTATACACCGCTAAGATGCCCCAGCGAGGTGACCCCTCTCCTGCGATCTAATTTTCCTATTTACTGGCAGCTTACCGCTGCCGGCAATACCGCGTTATCGGATTCTGCGCAGACAGCGAGGCTTCAGCAGGATCCCATAGGGAATGACAGGTGGAAGGCGTTCTGTCTGCACAATGCAAAACTTGATGAATTGCAGAACATCGCAGACACTATAGTAATCTATGGGGACTGCGATGCTGAACGGTATTTGCCTAAACGGAGGCAGCTAATGCATAGCAAACATACTTAAATGCAGAAAGTACTGTTTCTGCATTATTAAGTGCCAGAAAAGCTCGATGCAGACCCCAAAGTGCTCCGCTCCTCCCTCCTATCACAGATTGTATTACCTGATGACAGAGCAGTCACTGCACAAGTCAGGTCGGAACCTGAAAGTAGTGATTGTGATATTCACCGGCACAGGACTTATCGGAGCTGCTTTCCCAGCTAATGAATTTTATTAAATAGCCGCGTTAATTCATTTCTTATGACTGTGATTACATCAACAATATGTGATGGGTCATAAACCCCACAAGCTCACACTTTAATGCACCCCCTGCTGGTCTGTATAGACCCCGGCATTGGTGCTCTGCCAGCTATTATGCAGTTATTAATTTAATGTTGATGAAAAGTTCCTTCGAGTTTGTTGCAGGTTGCTATGTGGGGAATTTCGTGCAGAATAGTTGATGTGGAACAAGAAGGTTATTGTTTTGGGGATTGTTCTGTTTGAGGATGGAGGTAAGTATTGTTATGGCGGGTTAGTGTCTACTCAGAGGTGAGGGCTGAGTGCAGCGTGTCCTGATCAGAATGGAGTTAGAAGGGTTCGTGTTAGACGTGAGATAAGGGACCATTCCGGGGCTCTAGACAAAGGGACCCCCCAATATTGTAGAGAGACATTGTGTTATCTGAGAGGCTACAAAGTGACCTTGTAACTTCCTCTATAAATGATGGACTTTAAACGTCTGTCACCTTCTGCAATGACACCTGTGTCTGTGGGGCCCACGTCATGCAGAGGGGTCTGCAGGTGGGTGGTAATCCTGGAGGACACTGCTACAAGTCCTCTGTTATTCCTAAACTTTGTGGTCCCCTCCCCCCCCCCCTCCATGACCTTACTTGGTGAAAGGACCCAATTTCACACAGCACCTCATCTATTTATATAGCGCCACTAATTCCGCAGCGCTGTACAGAGAACTCACTCACATCAGTCCCTGCCCCATTGGAGCTTACAGTCTAACTTCCCTAACATACACTGTGGCTCCATCTTGTGTGCGGTTAGTCTGCTATGATCTGACACTGGGTATTTGGTTATTAGGTTCTGTTCTAATTGTTTACTGAACCTGGCATGATGGTTGTTGTAGTGCACCAAGGGTGACTAATGCATTGTGGGTAACCGGCTTAAGGAAATTACTTCTATATGCTGAGGACTCTCAGAATAACCTGTGACCTTGTGTTCCCCTGGTCTCCCCCTGTGGAGAACATTCCTTGTCTAATGAGACCTCCTGTATCTTACAGAGAGGGGTCTGACCTCTGTCTCTGTGACCTTCCTCTCCCTGCAGATGAGGCCAGGTCCGGCCTCTAATGACTCTTCCTGATGCTCAATGTGGGTTGTACTCACTTCAAACATGTCCTGGGGGAGGGGGGGGAGCAGTCCAAAAGTCCGATCCATTTAGTGTTAAGTTAGATGGAGTCTGATCCCTAGTTGGCCGCTGCCCAATGACGGAGCTTGGTGACTACAATGATACCGGTCACTGCTAGGTGTCTATGTTGCTACATCTGGGCTAAGTGCACATACTATCGTCTATATAGCACCACCATGTTATGTAGCGCTGTACAGAGAATACGGAATCCTTCATATCAGTCTCTTAAAATCTGTGGGGCTGAAGACCCCATGTTATGAAGGGTTTATAATGATGCTCATTTTGATAGGAAAAATCCCTAAATTTGGCTAAAACTTGCACACACGGGACTGGCAGAAACCAAATAACCTACTAGTGTGTTTATGGCCTGCGGAAGGAAACTCGCACAAACACGGGGAGAACATACAAACTACACACATATAGGGCCACGGTCAAGTTGGAACCCATGATCTGGGTATTGGTCAGCAATGCTAACCACCATGCTACCCAATAGTGCAAGGTCACTGGAAGAGCAGCACGAGTACAGAAGATATAACTTGGGCTATTACTGCTTCATGTACATGGGGCAGCACAGAGGGGGTTAATGGAGCCAGTGTCTGCGGGATAAACCTGGTTACTGGTCGTCTCTCCTGATTTTTGAGTCGCAATCCCGGGTTTTAAATGTTTGCTCGTAAGAGTGCACATAAATAGCAGTAATTGTTCTGTGCACTTACTGAAAAATAGGGACAATCTGCATCTTTAGAGCTACATCAGATTTGTTGAAGTAAAAAATAATTAAAATGACTTTATAACTGATCTGCGTGCCAGGCATGATGGGACTTGTAGTGCCTGCAGACTGATGTGTTGGGGATTCAGCAGCCAGGACTGTGCTGAGGTCTGGTGATCTATAGGGTGAGATGTCCCCATATGTACTATGTGCCCCCCCACAGGCAGCATGTCAGACACTGGGGGGGGGGGGGGCAGAGATATTACAGCTGCCATCTCCCCGTGATGTAAAGGGATCTGGCTGGAGACACAGACAGATTAACGCTGGGGAGTCGCAGCGTCTGTCACTGTGTGTACAGATCTATCACCCACATACACTGTAATATCTGTCGCATGGTTACTTCCCATCAGCCAGATCCCTGGGAATCTCCACGGCACAGACTGCATGTGTATTAGTCATATACTAATCTCATTATTCTGTCCCTCAGCTCTGGGGAAGAAGTGTTATAGATGTATAATAAATGTACTCTGGTTTTCACAACTTCTCACACGGGGAATAACTTTATTTGCTACGGACTCTGCTTTTTCGATGCCTCTTATATCCTATAGAGATATACATTATAGATGGATATATATATCTATCTATTACAGGTTTTGCGATTGATAAGATATGTACTATGAATTAGTTTGTCTACTTTGAATTCTCTGCAGCCACCAAAAACTTCCGCATATGGTCCTCAAAATGCAAAACATTGAATCTACAATAACCCAGTACAGTTCCATAGTTTCTCACGCTTCCTAATTGCTGGAATTGACCAGTAATGCAATTATCACTATTCATTCTTATTACCACAGCTTTATATACTTTGCACTTTATATATCTATATTTATTGCACGACATCAGCTTATTACAGGGGAGTGATCTGACCTTGTTGTAGTCAATGTACCCTGCTCAGATACTGTCCTGGGAGTGTTATACTGGGGCACCACAGTCTAGTAGGGGCAGTTCAGGGTTAAAGATGTAACTAAACTCTGAGCAAAGTTTAGATGAAATGCCCCCTCCCCAGATCCCCTATCACAGGGCATTCAGCAGATGAAGTCTTACCTTGTGTCCTGGAGACCTGTGAGGCTGGGACTGTACACCAGAGTGAGGAGACTGAGGTCCAAGCTGTGAGGCTGGGTCTGTACAGCAGAGTGAGGAGACTGAGGTCCAAGCTGTGAGGCTGGGTCTGTACAGCAGAGTGAGGAGACTGAGGTCCAAGCTGTGAGGCTGGGTCTGTACACCAGAGTGAGGAACCTGAGGTGCTGCAGGACTGCCCATTAAGATGCACACCAGCAAATGGTTTAATGTCTCAGCCCCTTCTTGTAGTCCCCCCTCTCCCTCCCCCCCCCCCCCCCCCCCTCCATCCTTCAGTCTGTGGCATAAACAGGATTTTCTCCCTCAATGGGTGAGACTTTGACCCAGAAAGCCCCCATGCTGGGAGAGGTTCCTGAGTGCTGGAGGTCAGGCTCCCTCCTGGCTGCACAAGTTCCTACACGCTGGCTGCCGTATAAACCTGTCGTAGGAGCTGCTCCTCTTTATATTTAATATTTAACACCCACTGGTTAATTAGTTGCTGGAAAGTCTGAGTTACTTTCCCTGTGAAGTGTGTAATGTTGTATAACTTGTTAGTGGCACAGCTGCTGCACCTCTTCATTCTGCAATCTGTGTACCCCACGCAGCTGTCTCTGCCCTCATCAAGTCTACAATTAAATGTCCTATGGAATGTTTCCTGGCTTCATAACATAACCCTATAATAGGTTTTCTTGGCATGATTAGATTGTAAGCTCTTGTGAAGATCTCTGTATTCTACCAGCTTTCTTTACACTTGTGTCTGTACTGAATCGTATAACATGTTGTACATGCGACCTTTTGTACTGGTAGTGTAAGGACAGACTTTGTAATCATTGGGGGTATCCTGACTATACCTGATGGAGGGGGGGTGGGGGCTCCTTAACACAAACTGAATCTGACAACTTTTGTTCCATTTCTTAAATGAAAAAACTAATTGGATCCAAATCAAGAAGTGATACTGAGCTCTTATCCTGTGTAGGAGCAGCTGCAGATACCGAGAGGAGCTCGGTGCTCGGCTGCTGAGAACTGCGCTGTGCGGATGTGAAATATGGGGGAGGGATGAAATCCTAGAAGACCCCGAGATATATCCAGCTGGGAGCTGCTCCTCAGCCGTCAGAGATGTACTTTACCCTTATAAGTGACTACAGGAATAGTCCCCTTTAGACCTTTATTAAATGCACCAAACTCTTTTTACTTGTCTGTTCCGGCTGCACAAACGTCACATTGGAGAACCACAGGGATATTCATGTAATGGGGGTAACCACACCCACTGCGGCCAATTCTCACACTATATTCGATGCAATAACATTTAGCGCAGTTATAGACGCAGGTGGGTTCTCCCCATCATCCCCTTATGTACAGAGATAGTGTAAGGACCGTTGTCACTATACAGGGGAACCTTTCTGGAACCGGCTGGATATAAAGCAATTTGGGAGAGTTATGGTGTCCTGGGGAACATCGGAGTCATTAAAATACTCAGTGTTAATAACCTTTTATCATTACACTTGTACCTTTCAGTTTACTTGATAATCTAAAATAACGACAGACACAAGATATAATTTTGGCAAAAGGGCGTATTTTATTTAGTGGGAAATTTTATTTAAAACTCTGATGGCGACGAGAGCGAAGCAGTCAGCTAACAACTAAATCTATAAACCAATACAGTGTAAGGTGAATCTCAATACCGCTGTCCCAAGACTTTGCGAATCCCAAGTCTTTACCATTGGTCGGTACTAAACATGGCGTCATCGCGACTGCCCCCTTCTGGACTCACATTGCCGCGTACGACAGGGTACCCTCCGCCCCAGAGGACCAAGAGTCAGGTTACTGCAAAAGGGGCAGTGACGTGCGGCCATTAAACGGTAGCACCTTCGATTAGCCGCTGACTGCATCGCTCTCCTACCTACTGCGCCTTGTCCTAAGACAACGTAACCAACCTATGCCGGGCGGGAGGGACGTATCTGACATCCAGAAACCAAGAGAGCCAGCCCACCAAGCCAAGTTCATTTATCACCTCCTACAAAACCACTCCCCACAAAGTGATAGGCTGGCTGCAAAAATTATTTAACCCCTAATGGTCAGTACTGATGAAGTATAATACAATATTTAAATTGCCCTCAGCTTATGGCTTCACTTAAACTACATTTCCTGATAACTATCTCCTAGACCTTGTTGAGGTGTGGACGAGTCCCAGGTGCCTCCTGTACTTGTATTTGGGGTTTGAGGGATGGCTACTACTAAATGGAGAGACTCCTACACCCCTATAAATAAAACAATATGATTACCATGTCTGTACTACTGGCTAGGTCATAGATAAAGGTTATTTAGTCTTTCAGGCTTGACTGGGGAGCTAGCACTTTATAGCAGTGCACCCATCGCTTTATCCCAAAGGTTTGGTGGGTTTTCCTGCTAGTTGCCTACGGAGCTCTGGTTCCATATTGATGATCAGACAATGTGCAGTTTCAGCTGTAATTTTCATTAAAAAGGGGCGAGTAGCTACATACAGAAATACTTATATATAATCCAGGAATAGGGTAAGTTGAACTGTGAGCAGGGTCCTGGGAGAGATTAACCTCTGAGGTGCTGCAGGAGCCTCGCACGTCGTGGTCCTGAGCGCACTGCCAGTTAATGGGGTGCAAGCAAAGATAAGAAAATATTTCATACCAGACATCACTGCGGAGCCTCCTCTCACCTCACATAGAATAGAACCCCCCAATGTCCAGACCTCCGTCAATCTGACATAGAATAGAACCCCCCAATGTCCAGACCTCCGTCAATCTGACATAGAATAGAACCCCCCAATGTCCAGACCTCCGTCAATCTGACATAGAATAGAACCCCCCAATGTCCAGACCTCCGTCAATCTGACATAGAATAGAACCCCCCAATGTCCAGACCTCCGTCAATCTGACATAGAATAGAACCCCCCAATGTCCAGACCTCCGTCAATCTGACATAGAATAGAACCCCCCAATGTCCAGACCTCCGTCAATCTGACATAGAATAGAACCCCTCAATGTCCAGACCTCCGTCAATCTGACATAGAATAGAACCCCCCAATGTCCAGACCTCCGTCAATCTGACATAGAATAGAACCCCCCAAGGTCCAGACCTCCGTCAATCTGACATAGAATAGAACCCCCCAAGGTCCAGACCTCCGTCAATCTGACATGTACTCGTATTCGTCTTTACGTGTGATACGGTTTGTGGTTTGCTGGTCTTTTGTGCTGTACCCACTCTCTGGTGCTGAAGGGGTTGATGGTGACGATAGAGGTTGGCGCTCGGAGAGTCTCTAAGAGGCTCTACTCTTGGACGACCGGCACCAGGACAGACACTTGTTCAGATTGGACGCAATCCAAAATCTTGGCCAAGTATTCACCTTGGTCTATTTCTGTTACCCTCTTATCGGAAATCTACTGAAGCAGCTGAGAGACTTTTAACCCAGACCCTGGAGCTGGCTGTGAGGGCCACTGCAACACTCTGCCAAATTCCTTAAATCCCAGCGATGCCAAACTGTTCCTGGAGGAGGAGAGCAATGGGCAGGTGGGGGGATCTCACCATAATGTCTAGAGCTGCCCCCACCATGGTCTGTTGTACCACACAATGCACCCTTACCGGTGTGACACACAAGCCTGATATATACACTGTTATAGTCCTAGTATCCAAGTTCTGCACCACCTAGAGCCTGGGTGATGCTGCACAGTACCACTTCCGATGGCCTTTGAGCTGGGCTCAGTATATAGTGCAGTTTTATTTCATGCATGGGAAACTGCACAGTGTCACTTCTCTTGCTGGACGTAATGCACAGTGGCTGCTGTTTGTATGGGAACACATCCTGTCTTACATGTGTTATATTATACTATGGTTCCAGAATTGTCTCTTTACCTGGCAAACATTGTATTCAAATTGGATTTGTAGGTGTGAGAAGATTTGAGAAGATTTAATTTGTTTATCTTGGCAGTAATTAAATTGTTGGCTAAATGCAGTGATTAAGGCTGAGCAAACGACTGGGAAGAAAAGACCCGATCAGATCAGCAGCCAATTCGTGTACACGCTATACAAGATTTACCATCAGATCTGTGCTCGTCCTCTCTCATAACAATCTGCTGAAACTCTCCACTGCACACTCCATAGAGATCTATGGGCACTGCCGTTCCCAGAGGATGTCATTCCATAGAGATCTATGGACGCGGCCGGTCCCGGGTGCAGGGGCACTGCCGTTCCCAGAGGATGTCATTCCATAGAGATCTATGGACGCGGCCGGTCCTGGAGGATGTCATTCCATAGAGATCTATGGACGCGGCCGGTCCCGGAGGATGTCATTCCATAGCTGAACAAGATTTATAGTTCTGCTGAACAATCAAATAGAACGACGATCGGTACTTTGGATCGACTATTGATCGTCTAAGTATACAAACTAATGCGATAGTTCCAAGCGCTCGTTTATTGTGTGATTGGCCGGATAATCTGCTGATTAAACCTGCAGTGTGAACCCAGCCTTAGATTGTTGCCTAAATACAATGAGTAAATCTCCTGCTGAATGTCTGACTTGTGTGATCTCTTAACAATCTTCATATAATAGAACAATGTGTATCTTACTCTTGTAGACTGAACACAATAGAACTGTGAAATCCCGGAGAGGGGTCTGTGTACTCTGCAATGTGTACTCGGCACGGTCTGTGTAGTGGGAGAGGTTTAACCTTTACACAGCAAATATTACAATGTAAATGGTTTAAGTCCTTTATTTTCTCTCCGCGGTTCCCTCAAACCCTGCGGCTTATTTATCAAAGTGAGAATCGCCGTCTCCTATTGCCCACATTAAGGCTTCGCCCCATAGCAGAGCCTATACGACCGGCAGTACGTGTGCGCCGACGCTGCCGTTCTCCTCAGCTCGAGGGAGAGATGAAGCATTACTTTTCATTTTCTTCTTTAATTTGTGATTATGTTAAACAAAAATAATGCCGTTAACCCTTACTGCTCCGGCCTGCACATCCATCTGTGAGGGCGAGAGCACGGTCTATCGCATGTACTGGAATAGAAAATCTGACTGATCGCTAAATAGTAAATAGACCCTGATGGTTTTATCTTGTCCAATTATTTTATATTTAACCAAAAAACGTCAGATAAATACTGTATATTATACCCCGGATGTTGGGGTCCTTGACCTCTTGTAGAGGTAAAATGTTTCGTGTTCAATAGAGAATTAGGGGGTCTATTTATCACTGGTGGATGGCGTACCACAGCAATACAAAACAGGAGGCGGCGACACTGCTCCGTGGAGCTTGCAATCTAAAGCGGCGATGCCAGAGTATTTACACCCGACTCTTCCCATTGATTATTTCTGCATAAAAATAAATGCATCAGAGCTGTGAATCCTAAAGTGTCCCCTGAGATAAAGGACCTGTAACGGTTTGGGACATTAGTGGGTAACACTTACGCAGAAGGTAACGGGGGTGATATCTCTCCTCTAATCGCAGGTTTTTCACACCTGTCTGAGCCGGGATTTCAGCCGTGTTCAGTCGCTCTTCTGTTACTCACACGTCTCGCGCCTTTACCTGGTCGGATGTCACAGCTCCAGACATGAATATTTGATCACTTATAAAAGGATATGAAGTCCCATCTGCACAATAACCTGAGTTCATCCAATGTATGAAAAGCTGCTAAGTAATGTACAGACTGCAGACACTAAACATACGAAGCCCAATGGGAAATTCTAACTCCAAGGAAAAAGCTTCTGGTAAACGTCATCGTAGTTTGGATGTCAGATGGGGCGATACATCTACCCCTTAGTCCTGAGGGACAAAACTAAAGTCTATGAACAGACAAACGTAACTAATCCCCAGCAGCAGAACTGTAACTCCGGTAGGAGTGAGGGCTGAGTCCTAAATCCCACCTCAGTCTGCGCAGCTGTCAGTGCTGGTGGTGTGCTGCCACCTGCTGTCTGTATCTGGAATTGCAGTGGGGCTGCCTGAAGAGTAGCAGGAGTGCGCATGCAGCCGGATAGGGCACCACTCTCCCTCTCGTCCTCCCATCCACTAATGAGCCGCAGCATGTCCTGGGGCAATGTGCCCCCCCCCCCCCCCCCCTTCCCAGGTACAGCTGCGTCTCGCTGGCTGACCCAGAGGCTTTCTTAATTCTATAATTTATTAATTTGTTCCTCTAGTCTTAGATCACTGCTAGCAGACCTGGAGGTAGATTTACTAA
Organism: Mixophyes australis; assembly: GCA_036250195.1. Taxonomy (NCBI): domain Eukaryota; kingdom Metazoa; phylum Chordata; class Amphibia; order Anura; family Limnodynastidae; genus Mixophyes; species Mixophyes australis. The sequence continues at coordinate 102,733,667 of JAVHZZ010000011.1, read as the reverse complement.
ACTGCGGGTCTGAAAAAGTGGAGATGTTGCCTATAGCAACCAATCAGATTCTAGCTGTCACTTTGTAGAATGTACTAAATAAATAACTAGAATCTTGCTGCTAATAAGGGGCCCCGTGTGTTCACCTCGGATGCTGGGTCATTATCGGACACATCTGATTCATGGTCATCAGGACAAACCACACTTATTATTCCGTCTCCGCTCATAGTTTCCATCTCTGTAACATTTACAGGAAATCTTGTTTCCACTTTACAGACATGACCTTGTTTCCAGAGATGGTTTTTCAGTGTTAATCTATTGTACGGTGGTAACATACGTTGGCTTTGTCTAATGAAACCGTATAATACAAATAATTGAGATCGGGACAAAATGGAAATTTTGGATTCCTTAATAAAAATGAGGAGCGCAATGTTGGTCCTATGCTGGGGTGTCACCCGGGTCGTATCGTGGGAGCTGGAAATGGATTAAATCAATTCTTCATATTGTGAAAAGAAACCTTCTCAAATAAAAGGGAGGAAATTGCACCTGTAACATTAATTCTAATTCTGTTCTATTCAGTTGTAAAGATATTAACAGCTGCATAAATGGCCACATAAGATGCAGTGAATGTGATGTAGAATAACACAACATAACTACATATGTACAACGCCCCCTAGTGGCTTTTAGTAAACCCTGCACCCCAGTGAATACAGGAGGGGTCACCTAAGAGGGCAGGATAGGTGTTTGTGAAAAGTGACAAACTGGTTGTTATGGTGATATCCCAGCCTGTGAGATTGAGGGAGAGGATGGGGGGGACAGAGGAGACCCTAGGAGAGGAAGATATAGCTATGGGACCTGGAAGCTTCCTCCCAGGCTCCCCCGCCATTGTCTGGGAGTGTGAGCACGGTGACTGCGCAAGGCCAGTACTGTGTGCCGGAATAGGGGGAGAGTCCCCAGAGCAGAGACCCCTGGAGAGAAGTGGCAGCATGCATACACTATGGGATGTAGGAGCTGCATAGGTGTTGGAGATACACTGTGATTCTGGCTAAACTGTGAGTAGCTGTGGAACTACAATGACCAGGAGTACCTGGTATGTACTGTGATAAAACCAGCAGTGTGGCTGCATATACAGAGGGGAGGAGTCCCTAATCCCAGAGAGGGGGAGAACCTCATATCACTAAAGAGAACCCCAAGAGAGTGAGAGAGAGGGGGGGGGGGGAACATCTCGCATGGAAGAGACTCTGGAATAAGGGTTTCTGCAAGAGGCATGGTAGCTGAAGTGTCAGAGCCAGGGGCTGTGGGTACACTGAGAGAAGTGTCGGAGCCAGGGGCTGTGGGTACACTGAAAGAAGTGTCGGAGCCAGGGGCTGTGGGTACACTGAGAGAAGTGTCGGAGCCAGGGGCTGTGGGTACACTGAGAGAAGTGTCGGAGCCAGGGGCTGTGGGTACACTGAGAGAAGTGTCGGAGCCAGGGGCTGTGGGTACACTGAGAGAAGTGTCAGAGCCAGGGGCTGTGGGGTACACTGAGAGAAGTGCCAGGGGCTGTGGGGTACACTGAGAGAAGTGCCAGGGGCTGTGGGGTACACTGAGAGAAGTGCCAGGGGCTGTGGGGTACACTGAGAGAAGTGCCAGGGGCTGTGGGGTACACTGAGAGAAGTGCCAGGGGCTGTGGGGTACACTGAGAGAAGTGCCAGGGGCTGTGGGGTACACTGAGAGAAGTGCCAGGGGCTGTGGGGTACACTGAGAGAAGTGTCAGAGCCAGGGGCTGTGGGTACACTGAGAGAAGTGTCAGAGCCAGGGGCTGTGGGGTACACTGAGAGAAGTGTCGGAGCCAGGGGCTGTGGGGTACACTGAGAGAAGTGTCGGAGCCAGGGGCTGTGGGGTACACTGAGAGAAGTGTCGGAGCCAGGGGCTGTGGGTACACTGAGAGAAGTGTCAGAGCCAGGGGCTGTGGGTACACTGAGAGAAGTGTCAGAGCCAGGGGCTGTGGGGTACACTGAGAGAAGTGTCAGAGCCAGGGGCTGTGGGGTACACTGAGAGAAGTGTCAGAGCCAGGGGCTGTGGGGTACACTGAGAGAAGTGTCAGAGCCAGGGGCTGTGGGGTACACTGAGAGAAGTGTCAGAGCCAGGGGCTGTGGGGTACACTGAGAGAAGTGTCAGAGCCAGGGGCTGTGGGGTACACTGAGAGAAGTGTCAGAGCCAGGGGCTGTGGGGTACACTGAGAGAAGTGTCAGAGCCAGGGGCTGTGGGGTACACTGAGAGAAGTGTCAGAGCCAGGGGCTGTGGGGTACACTGAGAGAAGTGTCAGAGCCAGGGGCTGTGGGGTACACTGAGAGAAGTGTCAGAGCCAGGGGCTGTGGGGTACACTGAGAGAAGTGTCAGAGCCCAAAGGAGAAATCATCCCTGCAGAGGAGGGATGAGCTGCAGTTGTGAGTTACACAGCGTGTCAGAGCTGCATGGAGGAGAAGCTGCCTGCCTGTTAGCATCCATGTGAATGCCCCTGCAGAGAAGGGGTGAACTGCAGTTAAGTACGGAGTACTGGAGTGTAAGACAGGTGAACTACGTTATATAACATCTAGATAACATTAAGTATTGTGCAGGATGAGTAAGCAGCTGTGTATATATATTTATTGCTGCAACTATTATGATTATCGCGTTGGAGGAAGAGGGGTGTAAATAAAGAGTTCAGTTTGTGATAGACGGTCTGGCACCCAAATTATTATTTTTATTGCACCACAAAGTGACATCACCTGTGTCCCACTACTTACAAAGAGACACCTGCATGTGCAGGGACTCCCTGATCATTTACACCCATGGCCCCCCAGCTAGCCAAGGCTTGCCAGGAACAGTCAAATCTGTTTAAAAGCCTGGTTTCCAGCCTTAATATAACTTGTTTCATGAAGGAGGCTTCAAATCACGATCTAATATTCCAGCCCCCCCCCCCCCCCCCCCCCCCTTCCCCCTCTCTTCAGTAATGATTCATAAATGAAGACGGGAAATTCAGTTTGTCAGATGGAGCCTGGTGGATCTTGACCTGGAAAATATATTCACATCTTGTGTGTAAATGGAAACCTCAACAGGAATTAGACCTAAATCTTATATTAGCTGGGGCACCAGAGGTCCAGACCTCAGGCTACAATAGGCAGACATGGTTCTATGCCCAGGGTCTTACAGCGCCATCTGCTGGGCAGGTGGAGGTCTGGGCTGGATGGGACACTGGGATTGAGGGGGGTGGGGGGATATAGATGGGACTTATGAAACCATATTGTAGATACTGAAGGAGTTGTCTAGATCAGTGATGGCTAACCTGTGACACTCCAGGTGTTGTGAAACTACAAGTCCCAGCATGCTCTGCCAGCTATCGGCTAGTTATCTACTGGGAAAGCATGCTGGGGCTTGTAGTTTCACAACACCTGGAGTGTCACAGGTTAGCCATCACTGGTCTAGATGAAGAAAATTTGGGTTCTAATAAATGCAATGCCCCAACAGTCTCCTACTTGCATATGTCGCTGGCATTGGGGAGGGGCTATGAGCAGGAAGGGGGAGGAGATTAAAAGGTGAGTAACTGGAATGACCCCGGGGGCGCTGCCTTATGAAGAATTGGGGTACTATTAGTACATAATGGTGGATGAGACTCTGGGGACCCAGAAGCTATAAATTTAGAGGAAAACGCTCTTCCCACACACAGAGCAGGTGCTGCCCTCTGCTGGACGTTCCTCACACTGCAGTATACGCCTTCTGGACATGGGTGAAAGCCCTGATGAGGGGAGTTTAAGATTTAGGGGTTTATCTAACAAAGGGAGAGAAGCCCTAAATCCAGCGATAACATGTGCTGGGGTCTGTCCTAAGCTGCCCCGAGATTATGTACAAGGACAGAGGCCGTAGAAGAACCGTTGTCCTCTTAGGATGGACATAGAGGCTGAACGCTGGGGGATATATGCTGTATATCAATGAAACCATTTTACTAATTGGCCTATTCAATTATTACTTCATTAGCCCCTCCGCCAGGATCCAGAGTCTGCGCCAGGTCCATGTGATTTATAGTAACTTATGTCATAGACATGACCCCTATGCACAAACTGTACAGAATCCCCCTGTATCAGTCTCTGTGCACAGTTCGGGGTCTCTTCCTGTTATCTCTGACATTCATGGCTTATCCAGTAGACGAAGAAGTGGTACTGTGCAGGTTTAAGAACCGATACTGAGAATTATATTACTACATGGTATTATAATGGCACAGAGTAAGCTTGGTGGTGATGGATCAGTGGAGACAATTTGTCTAATTTAGAATACACAGAATTAAGACCGGTTTTTGTCCTGGTTATAACACAACAAAACTATCGGACCATAGTCCAAGTTGTGACCTAAACGTGTAGGGTCACATCCCGCTGACTCTCACATCTAGGCAATAAATAGAATTGTTTTGCAGTTAAAATGTAACTTCCACCACTAGTTGTGACTGTTCACCCCTCCGCTACATAACCACACAGACTGCTGAGCAGAGCAAAATAGGCGACATTTACAGAAGAGTCCTGTGTACATCCAGCACAATACAGAGGTTCCCCGCTCTACAGATCTGAGGCCACAATATTCACCTGTATACAGGAGCGTCGCCCCTGCATTGTAGCTACTGTATGTATGTCTTCCTATAATCACAGCAATATAATTGCAGTGTTATTGTGACCCTCAGACTCCTGTGCTGGAAAATGAAAATCATTTCCTCCTGATAAATTACTTTAGAAATCTATTCAGTCTTCCTGCTGTCAGCTGGTAACACTCCCCCATCCACCCACCAGATGGCGCCCCAGCTCCACTGCTACAATTAATGGCTGATTGGGAATATTCTGGGAAACTTGTCCCTGTATTGTGGGACTGTACTGGACACAGTAATGAGGTCTGGGTAGTGAGCTCTGTGGCCAAGGGCGAGTTATTGGCTGTGAATCTCCCCTGGTTGTTCAGGTTTCAGCTCAATTGCATGAATCTTGCTGTAAATGGCTGGTCCAGGTCTATGTGGGTTTAGTGGGATAAATACCTCCAGTGGATCCTATATGTGGGTGTTTTGATTACTAAAGTAACATTCTAATGTCAGTGTTTTTATAGTTAGCAAATTGTGCTGTTTTGTAGATGGATAAATGATGCAAATCAGCGACTTCTACACAGGAGAATAACTTCAGGGGCCACCGTTTAGATTGTGGCCCTCTCGGCAACTGTTGAATATTAATCGGCTTATACGTATAGTTGCTGGTAAGAAGGTTAGAACGCTCCCTAGTCGTTATAGTGTCTGTCTATAGCTCGTCGCATACATCTGAGAACCATCCTGTACTACGCTGATGAGCTCCAATAAGAGTGAGTGTGTATGTTGGATTCTCAAGGCCTGATTATCTAATAGGCTCACTAGGGTATGAGGCTTTTGGTGGGGGCGCCAAATCTACAGGGAGAGATATAAACTGGAAATTTTAATATAAGAATTGTTTTCCAAAGTAAAAAAAAAAACCATGAAAAGAAGAATGTAATATTTTATGATGTATTCTCTTGGTAGAGGCTGGAGACGAGGAGTCCTCCTCCGGGTGGGCATTTGGTAAGGTTTGGGGGAGGAACTATTTTGCCCTCCGAGCAGATCTGATTTACCCCTGGACACTGCTGGACTGGGTCAGGCGCCCGCTCTTACTGCCTCCTTGGTCGAGCAGACTGTATTCATCCCACCCACCGGAGAACTAGGAGGCCTATGGACACAGTCTGAGCCCTTTGTGTCCTGGTGGGCAGTCAAAATAGACTTCAGAACTGGCCTTTGTCCACGGCATGTGTGTGACCACACAACAAGGACAGAATCTCTTCATAGGTCCTGGTCGCTCTCTCGTGCTTGTGTTACCAGAGGACATACGAGGTCTCACGTGTGCGGGTTGTTGTATCTAACCAGAGGTGCTGCTACCTCATTGTAACCACCTGGGTCAATATTTTGTACGTAGTAACCAGGGGCGGATCTAGAAAACTACTGTACCCGGGGCGATTTAGGGGGGGCGATTTAGGCCACGCCCCTTTCTAACATCTTAGGCTGCCGACGGCTGCACAGTATGTGCAGGTCCGTCCAGCAGTGGCGGGTAGGGACAGTGTGCTGCCCGGCTGCTCTGACTGTGTTTTAAAACACAGTCAGAGCAGCCGGGCAGCACACTGTCCCTACCCGCCACTGCTGGACGGACCTGCACATACTGTGCAGCCGTCGGCAGCAAGTGTCTGCTAGGGGGGGGCGATCGCCCCCCCCCCCCTGGATCCGCCACTGGTAGTAACAAAGTATCTGAGATGGTCTTCTGTGTATTGTGTTTTCAGTTGTACGATTAGTCAGTTTAGGGTGTTTCCACATCGGTGACTCCTGCATGGAATAGACCCGTCTCAGCAGATTCCAGTAATTGGCTGTTTGTGTCTTTATCAATGCCAACCAGCTGTTGATTATCCTCCTAATTACATAACGTAGAATATTTCTCTTGAAGGGTGACGTGAATCTGCATTATGTTACTAATAGTGTAAATGTTGTGGTGAGTCGATGCTCCATGTGGTTCTCTCCCTTCATCCAGGTGAGTATTTATAGTAAATAACAAGTTATTCACCATGAGTCAGCAACATTTATTTATATAGCACCAGCATATAACGTAGCGATTTACAATTGGGAACAAACAACACAATAATAAAACAATACTGGGTAAGAGGGCCCAGCTCACAAGCTTAGTCTATGGGACAATGAGGGGAAGTGCTACGTATTACATATTGGTCCAGCCAGAATGCAGGGGGGGGGGGGGGATTAGTGAGCCAGCTGAACCCAACGTAAGGATCTCCAATAAGGACCATCCCTGAGAGTCTCGGATGGAGACGCTGTGTCAGAAGGGGAAGATCTATCCATACAGACGCCGTCATAACCCCAGGATGTGAAGGGACTGGGGGTTATGCAAAAATTAGATTAACAAACTTCTCCCAAAGCTGAATTTCTTCCTAATCCCCAGGAGCAGCCGCCTGAAGAGGAGCAGGAGGCATATGGGCCCCTCGGGTGATGGAGAGGTGGCGCTGTCATGGGAGGTCCAGTGTACGCTGGAGAGGGCACCCCACTAACTGGCAGGACACCAGCTCCTCCCGATATGACTAGGCTGTAGCATTAATGTGTATCAGAGGCATCCAGGGATGATGAGACCCCCACAGCGTGTGCTCCAGCCCCTCAGATCAGGGGACATAGCCAGCAGCTAATCACTCCCTCATCTGGAGGCTGGATAAGGCCTACCCTGGGGGCAGTCTCTGCTTCTGGCTTATGGGCAGTAGATGGCACTGCCACACCTGGTAGGCTGTTCCTGGGTCACAATGCCGGGTAAGACGGGAGAAGTATCACAACAAGGTGAACAGGGCATTACTCTTTACATCCTTGTATGTGCTCTCTGTATAGACCTGGTAAGTCCCTGCTGGCAGAAGTGGAGATGGTGGAAGGAACATTTGTATGAATCATCTCTAGATGTGGATTCTGTAAATACATAGGTTATTTTAGGGGTATTTTTGAGTTTGAAATTCCCAATGTAGGAAATTACTGGGGAAGACGGCTGCTGCAGTACCACTGGTGGCCAGCAGGTGTCGCCTGTGTATATTGTCAGTGGTTGTGTATGAGATGTATTATAATCCTCTATCCATAGCTAATACCTGTTCTCTCCTTTGTGTGCAGACCTCTAATTGTAGCTCACTCTGTTTAATCTGCACTTGTTATGTTGTGTTTACTTAACTGTACGGCTGCCAGGACGATCTAAGTTATACAACGTTTAATCTCACTGCGGGCTCTGTTCTGTGTAATCGTTTGGACTGATGCTTTATAAACAATTACAGGGACAATAAAATTGCTGCTGACAGCTGAAGGGGTTGTGACCTTTTCTTGGCCGGTTGTCCAGAATTTGTCGGCTCCACTTTCCTGGCACTAGTTTGGCACTAAGTGGACTGTGATCCGGCCTCAAACTGAGCCATGAATTCATTGGGGCTCAATGTACTGCTGACGTGTGTCATTGTCGTCATCCATCTGCGCTAATGGACACGGGTGTGATCCGGGCTGGACCACAGCAGGTGTGGCTACACATCGGGGTGTTTGACTAAATGGCTGTATTGCATATTGTAGTACAACAGATTGTTGGTCGTCCACCCTGGACTTTAACCTCTTGTCATAAATTCTCAAAACTGAACAAGAAAATATGAAACTTGTCCACAATCTAGGAAGGGACAATACACATTGATCATAATAAAACTATTCTGGCTTTGCCCCACTACTGGATGGACGTAGATTACAGAAGTCTTTCTACCCCACCAGTATCTCCATCCTAGATGATGCATCGTGGGCTCCATGTTATACTGTGGAAGAAACAAAGATCAGACTTTTATTTGTGACTTTTCCTGATGACTCAGATCTATATCAGAACATTCTCTCCGACATACTCTCCATATAAGATGCAGGACCCGCTCTCCATATAAGATGCAGGACCCGCTCTTCCTCTCTATAGAGTTCTAGCACTTCTATAGCGTGAAACAATGAGTGTATTACACAACAGGATCTAGCTGGGTCTATGATCAGTACATTCCTCCCGTTCTTGGAAATTACACAAGGGTCCTAATATATCAAGTGTTGAATGTAATTTGACAATAAACCTAGTGTATAAAACCACAAACCAAAGAGCAGACTCGATGGACAATAAGTACGTATCCGCCACGAATACATGTCCATTGTATTTCCCGTGCGTCTACTGTGTACCTGTACGTCTGTGCCCCGTGCGTCTACTGTGTACCTGTACGTCTGTGCCCCGTGCGTCTACTGTGTACCTGTACGTCTGTGCCCCGTGCGTCTACTGTGTACCTATACGTCTGTGCCCCGTGCGTCTACTGTGTACCTGTGCGTCTGTGCCCCGTGCGTCTACTGTGTACCTGTGCGTCTGTGCCCCGTGCGTCTACTGTGTACCTGTGCGTCTGTGCCCCGTGCGTCTACTGTGTACCTGTGCGTCTGTGCCCCGTGCGTCTACTGTGTACCTGTGCGTCTGTGCCCCGTGCGTCTACTGTGTACCTGTGCGTCTGTGCCCCGTGCGTCTACTGTGTACCTGTGCGTCTGTGCCCCGTGCGTCTACTGTGTACCTGTGCGTCTGTGCCCCGTGCGTCTACTGTGTACCTGTGCGTCTGTGCCCCGTGCGTCTACTGTGTACCTGTGCGTCTGTGCCCCGTGCGTCTACTGTGTACCTGTGCGTCTGTGCCCCGTGCGTCTACTGTGTACCTGTGCGTCTGTGCCCCGTGCGTCTACTGTGTACCTGTGCGTCTGTGCCCCGTGCGTCTACTGTGTACCTGTGCGTCTGTGCCCCGTGCGTCTACTGTGTACCTGTGCGTCTGTGCCCCGTGCGTCTACTGTGTACCTGTGCGTCTGTGCCCCGTGCGTCTACTGTGTACCTGTGCGTCTGTGCCCCGTGCGTCTACTGTGTACCTGTGCGTCTGTGCCCCGTGCGTCTGTGCCCCGTACGTCTACTGTGTACCTGTGCGTCTGTGCCCCGTGCGTCTGTGCCCCGTACGTCTATAACCATACTTGTTGAAGGTGGACAGGAAATCTGTTTGCACCAATAGTGTATTACACCAGCTCTTTCCTCTGGGGTCTTCTGTTTTCTTTTTCTCTTAGATGTGGTTTGTAATGTTGGGGAATAAACAGAACTTGGTAATAGTGACACAAATAAAGGTGTAAGAAGGAGTCTGGGTAGTTATCAGCCATGGAAGGGCTCGAGGAGGGAATACAATGAACAGGTCACAATTACAGCATTTCCCCTTTTGGCATCTTCAGTAACGATCGGGTCTGTACCCGAGTCGTTGGTCATTCCTCAGTTGGGATGATTACAGCTTGCAATATTTTCTTGTACAATTTGGCCTTTGCAGAAGCTGCAAGTTTCTTAGTTTAAGGGAACTTTAACCCACTGCTTTATGTAATTCCTCCTATGTGACTTCTCTGCTCACAAAGAAGCGATGGCCCTTCGTAGACTTTCACAATAACCGGTGGCTGATTCCCTCTCGTGGCTTTTAAACAATGCGATCCCTAGGCCATCTTGCCTTGGTGGCTTTCATTTTTGTTTTCCCTTTACCCCTGCAACTTTGTTCTGCCAAGTAAGTACTCTCACTAGGTCTAAGGTGTGTGGTAAAAATACTTTTGATAAGAACTGATGAATTTTTCTTAAATGATCAATATCCTTAATGGTTTTAAATAGGGCACCTGACACCGGAGAACATGATGTTCCTTCATGCTCCTAACTGAAGTAGTTGTCCTCAGAAAAAGACCCTGGATGGTTGTCCATCTCTGAGGAAACCCATGTAGAGCTCAGACGGATCCTTTGTCAGAGGCTTATGGACTAGATTCAGATCCCAAAAGGTCTCATCTGGGGTCTAATGTGATAAACTGCCTGGGGAAATCTAGCGCCATATTTGGTGCCGGAGTAAGACCTGCTCATCCAGGCCATAAACGTCACAATGCAGCCACTTCTGCTTCCTCTTGCCGGTCATTAGCCACTTCAGCTATTTGTACAGTGCTGCAGAATTAGTGGTACTATATAGAGAGCTCGCTCAGTCCCTGCCCCACTGGAGCTTAGTCTAAATCCCCCCAAAAATAAGCACACGGACTAAGGTCAATTTAATAGCAGCCAACTAACCTACCAGTATGTTTTTGGGGTGTGGGAAGAATCCCACTCAAACACGGGGAGAACATACAAACTCTAAGTATAACACTTTGGTTATACTTAAAGGAAGACAACGGCCTCCCGTCTATGTGTTGCAGAGATTGAGGAATTGTTCCTTCCCACCCACTGAAGGACCCATCTGCTGCTGGTTTCATTGTTGACCAACTTCTCAAACTATTTTGTTACTGTGAACATTCCATTGATGCTTCCTTGTATGAGATTGAGCCCAGGGTAACACTTAAATAGTTGATGGAAACATCCCCAGTGCAGTCATGTAAATTCTTAGAGATGGCCGCATCCGCTTTATGACCACTGCCCTGTGTCTTGTCTGCAAACTGACCCCTACTATCTCCACCGGATAGAATTTATCTTGTGGATGTCTGTTGATCCAGTCATGATTGGAAGGTTGTGGTGACTTGTGCTGGAGAATCTGCAGCTGCAATTTGTCCGCCACTATCTAAGTGGGGATCTCAGGGACCCAGCTGTATCTCTAGAGTCCTGACGTGAGGACCAGTCCTCAACCAGTTAGAGGAGAAGTCCTGGAAGTAACATCCTCACCAGGGTCATCGAGATTTAGACCCAGCAGTGAACTAGAACGTTTCTGTTCTGCAGAGGTTTCAAACTCCTCTGTGCGCCAGCGTTCATCCTCATAGGTAAAATGTGCCACCATCTGCCCAATTTGACGGAGTCCTGCCTATTGACTCTTCTGGGAAAGTCTCCAGAGATTGTTCTAGTCTGTGTCTGTCTTCAGGTAACCAGCCAGTAAAGATTACGCTGGAGGAAGGAGGAGATGGACCTTTAACCCCACACCGCTGCCGCGGAGGGATGAAGAGCAAAACTGGACACGCTCATACGCTAAATTCATTGGCCAAAATGGCTGCATACATATAATGTGGCATATCTGCCAGTTCACCGCCTTATACCAATCCCCCCCCCCCCCTGGTGTATGCGATGCCATCTATAAATTCCCCCGGTGTATGCGATGCCATCTATAAATTAAATGCCCACTTTCAAAACAAACTTGTTGGGACAAATCTGAAACCTGCTGGATCTGTCCTGGAAATAGAATTGTAGTGTAAATGGATTTAATGGCATTAGATTGCTGATACAAGGCTGTCCCCAGCTCCTGTCTGATTACATGGGGGCCGTCCTGTAGGAAACGTACACGTCTGACTTCACTTTCCATGACGTGATGCAGAGTTCAGAACAAAACAATGTAAAACTTTGTCCATATGTGTTGCAGCAAACAGAACATAAACAGGAAAGGCCACACGGCTGAGGATTGCAGGTAGACTCATAACGTATATATTTGCCTGTTAAATCTCAGTGACAGAGGTGCTATAGTCTTGTGCAATGTTCTGACTCATGCTAGTTAGTGACATGGCTGAGACCTGTATAACACATACTACAGTGATGTCTGGGCAGATCCGTCCATCACAGCAGCGCTCGAAGATGTCAGCAAAGTTGTAGTAAATGGACTATGGCTATTCAGAAGGGGGAGAGGTCTTCTGCGGTGCCCCAGGAGCTGTACTTGGAGCAGTCCTCTTTTATATCTTTATTGCTGACATTACTGGTGCTGATGGGGAGAATCTGCCTATTTGGGCATCACAGGACAAATCTGTAACACTTAATGTTCCATATAGAATGACCTGTAGAGAGAAGGAACAGGGGCACATGAGGTACCCATGGAGGTCCCAGGCACGTGGTGTACCCATGGAGGTCCCAGGCACGTGGTGTACCCATGGAGGTCCCAGGCACGTGGTGTACCCATGGAGGTCCCAGGCACGTGGTGTACCCATGGAGGTCCCAGGCACGTGGTGTACCCATGGAGGTCCCAGGCACGTGGTGTACCCATGGAGGTCCCAGGCACGTGGTGTACCCATGGAGGTCCCAGGCACAGCAGGGAAATCTGAGTAAGAATTACTCCACTGAAAGGGTAATAGATGGGTGGAACAGCCTCCCAATAGAAGGGGTAGAGGCTAATAATGAAGGGGAATTTAAATCTAATGGAAGAGACACACAGCTTCCTTAATCTAGGGGGGCAGCAAGGGGTCATCTGCAGACTGAGGGAAGGTTGTGATGGCAGATTCAGTCGATATGTTTAAGAAAGAGTTAGACAAATATATTTAGCAGAAAAGTGTATCCAGGGTTGTGATTACTAATTAAAATGAAGCATAGTAGTGGATCCAGAGTGAAATAGGACTGAAATATTTGGGGGGGGGGGGGGAAGGTGTGTTCCCAACTGAAACAGATTGGCGGCTGCTTTATCTGGATCAGTTTCAGATATAAAAGGGGGATCGCAGGAGATCCAAATATAGGATGAACTTTATGGACTGGTCTCATGAACTGTTACTATGATGCACCAGTTTGTTAAATCGCTCTGCACATGCCCGGAAAAGTGGGTGCTCACGTGTATGCCCAATACGCCCTGTATGCCCAAAACGCCCTGTATGCCCACGCAGACCTGCGATATTCTGCTACTGGATGGGTAGGACGGGCAGAGCACAAGAACTGCACAGCTGCAGATCAGGGCAAAGGTGTCTGAAAGCCGTAGTGTTGGTGGGTGCAAGTTCCCACCTCTGGCGATCTGCTTCTGATTGGCTGTTTGGAAATGATCCACTAATTTATGATTTCTTTGGCGCTCCGGCTTATGTTGCTTTTGAAGTATAAGCAAAAATAATTTCCTTGCACAGCACAGAGCTGTTTCCACTGGTACACAGGTATGAGCAGTTTTACTGATGCTTAATCGTGGATACGTTTGTTGCAAGTAAAACGGTTTACATGGGTGGAAGTGTGACGTGTGTGTGGTGTAAACCGATCAGTGCGTGTCCCAAGATACTAACTACTTTGCATTCGGTAGAGATCCCATAAGTATCAAATAGTCTGTGAGATATTTCTGGTAATAACACTGTACAGACTGGACCACGTGGTTCTGCTCTGGGATCAGTTTATGTTCCAGTATAGCTGGTACACACAGTGTAGCGAGTTACATTGGTTGACCAGCCCATCACTACGATCAGATAGAGAACTTGGCCCGTGTGACACTGACGTCACTTATCATGCTGCATACCAGGCTCGCAGACACCAGATATGTTCCTGCAATGTTGGATGCTGCCTTAAAGGGGAACTCACCCTTCAGATCACTCCCTGGGGCAGACAAACCTGTTCTTGCTTTGGATACAGCGACAGATCCAACGCACAGACCTGACCTTATTAATGGTGTTATCCAAATACATCGTAATGAAACAAATAGGCCCGGCCGTGGAATTCTGACCGCGGTGTTTCCCGTTCCCAGGTGGAAAGAGGAAGGGAACAAAGTGTCCAAAGTACACCGGGTGCCATAAATCCCCATCTCATCCAGACGTTCAGCCGCTGTGGTCTGATGGACACGTTTGTGGCTCTCTAGTAAATCCTAGGACCTCCGGAAGGTGAGGCTCTCTGACGGGTACCACTGAAGGCTTTGTATTGCAAATCTGGGTTTTGGTCCCATTTCTGGTGACCATCACAATCACGTACAGCCAATACCATGGATGACCTCTTGTGTAGAAGCCCTCACCCTGCATTAAACCAGATGTGCACTTTTGGGGAGAGGAACGTCTCCGTACTAATGCACTGGCTGCTTCCACTACAAGTCCAATGTTGGCACAGAAGGTGGGCATCAAACGATGCCGCATAGTACATTTGGTCACTGGGCAAATTTAAGGTGGCAGCACCTTGTGGTGCAGGTGATGGTTACAAGTGGTATTAGGTGTCGGAGGTCATAGGATTGGGGTGTGGAGTTTTGTAGTAGTTTGTATAAGAACATAACACTTCCATCCCTCACCAATCTGACGCGTGTTGCTGAACTATACACATTATGTGCAGCATCGGCGATATACACATTGTTATAAGCTGTAACGATCGTACAAACTCACCCGGGGTGTAACACTGCACAGCCGGCCTCATAGCAGAATACATGCCAGGGCCCCCAGGTGCAGCCGGCATCTCCCACTGGCTTATAACAGCCCCGTGCCGTCTGATCCATGTGTCCTTGGACGTGTTACTAATAACACATATAAATAAAATGCAGGAAAACAACTTAAGTTTATTATAGATGTATAATAACCAGGCAGCTGCCACACCAGCAGTTACACTGCTCCGTTATTATGTAGAGGTCTCTGCCTGCAAACCTGAAAAATACATGAAGCCCTTTATTCCCATCTGAGTGATTTCTGCCAAGAGAGGAAAAACAAAGAATAGCTGGATGCCGAAGTGGTAAATAGTCACTGGTAGGAAGTGGTACTGTGCAGCTCAACGCAGATACTGAGAACTACATCCAGGTATCAGAGGAATAATAATTGGTAATTCAATAAACTGATGTTTACAGTCCTCGGCCAGACAGGTGTCACGTATGTAAACAGTTACACGCATTGCTACATACATGGTAACAGGTTTGGCCTCAGGCTCTTTAGGAACTGAACATTATGGACATTGGTAGAAATGCACCAAAATATCCATCATCATCATTTATTTATATAGCGCCACTAATTCCGCAGCGCTGTACAGAGAACCCATTCACATCAGTCCCTGCCCCATTGGAGCTTACAGTCTAAATTCCCTAACACACACACACACAGACAGAGAGACAGGGGGAGACAGACAGAGAGGGAGAAGACTAGGGTAAATTTTGATAGCAGCCAATTAACCTACCAGTATGTTTTTGGAGTGTGGGAGGAAACTGGAGCACCCGGAGGAAACCCACGCAAACACGGGGAGAAAATACACACTCCACACAGATAAAGCCATGGTCGGGAACTGAACTCATGACCCCAGTGCTGTGAGGCACTACCACTATCACATACCACTTCCCCACCCCCCCCCCCCCCAGTATTAGTACTCACATACCCCTCCCCCCCTTAGTACTCCCTGGTGCCCAGTATTAGTACTCACATACCCCTCCCCCCCTTAGTACTCCCTGGTGCACAGTATTAGTACTCGCATACCCCTCCCCCCCTTAGTACTCCCTGGTGCACAGTATTAGTACTCACATACCCCTCCCCCCCTTAGTACTCCCTGGTGCCCAGTATTAGTACTCACATACCCCTCCCCCCCCCTAGTACTCCCTGGTGCACAGTATTAGTACTCACATGCCACTCCCCCCCCCCCCCCCCCCCCCCCTAGTACTCCCTGGTGCCCAGTATTAGTACTCACATACCCCTCCCCCCCCCCTTAGTACTCCCTGGTGCACAGTATCAGTACTTGTTACATATTTGCTTCCTCTCCTCCCGGGCAGGAGGGGGTTAAGTGCTGTAGCCCGCCCCCTGCTATCTGGTTGGTCTGTCCGGCTGTCAGTCACGTGGCTGGGCGGGGCCACAATTTTCTACCTGATCGGGAGCGGCAGCTGCAGCCACCAGTATACCCGGGGCCCCCAGACTGCCAGGAGCCCCGGCTGAGAGGTGAGACCCCCCCCCCCCCCCCAGCAGTATCCCCGGGGCCCCCAGACTGCCAGGAGCCCCGGCTGAGAGGTGAGACCCCCCCCCCCCCCCCCCCCAGCAGTATCCCCGGGGCCCCCAGACTGCCAGGAGCCCCGGCTGAGAGGTGAGACCCCCCCCCCAGCAGTATCCCCGGGGCCCCCAGACTGCCAGGAGCCCCGGCTGAGAGGTGAGACCCCCCCCCCCAGCAGTATCCCCGGGGCCCCCAGACTGCCAGGAGCCCCGGCTGAGAGGTGAGACCCCCCCCCCCCAGCAGTATCCCCGGGGCCCCCAGACTGCCAGGAGCCCCGGCTGAGAGGTGAGACCCCCCCCCCCCCCAGCAGTGTCCCCGGGGCCCCCAGACTGCCAGGTGCCCCCCCCCCCCCCCAGCAGTACAGATACTATAGAGAATTACTGAGGTCACTGTTTCATCAGCAGTAGAACTACAGGTCCCAGCATGCCCCCACCTAGTGTGACTATTTTGGCTGACGGTGATATGACCTTATAGATCCCAGCACTGATTACTGACCAGACACATGGAGGGGGGGGGGGGGATGTCCTGTCCCCCCGTCCCCCCCCCATATGTCTCGTCCCCCCCGTCCCCCCCCCCCCCATATGTCTCAGAGGCCTCTGTCTGTCCTGGACTAATACTCAGGTACCCTCCTGTGTAGTGAGTGTAGATGGATACTGCTCCTCTGATTACTGCTGTGTGTTCCAGGAACCCTGGGAGTGTGGAGTGTGGTACTCAGACCCCCCCTTCCCCTCTGTGTGGTACTCAGACCCCCCCTTCCCCTCTGTGTGGTACTCAGACCCCCCCTTCCCCTCTGTGTGGTACTCAGACCCCCCCCCCCCCTTCCCCTCTGTATGATGAGTGTGGTACTCAGACCCCCCCCTTCCCCTCTGTATGGCGAGTGTGGTACTCAGACCCCCCCTTCCCCTCTGTATGGCGAGTGTGGTACTCAGACCCCCCCTTCCCCTCTGTATGGCGAGTGTGGTACTCAGACCCCCCCTTCCCCTCTGTATGGCGAGTGTGGTACTCAGACCCCCCCTTCCCCTCTGTATGGCGAGTGTGGTACTCAGACCCCCCCTTCCCCTCTGTATGGCGAGTGTGGTACTCAGACCCCCCCTTCCCCTCTGTATGGCGAGTGTGGTACTCAGACCCCCCCTTCCCCTCTGTATGGCGAGTGTGGTACTCAGACCCCCCCCTTCCCCTCTGTATGGCGAGTGTGGTACTCAGACCCCCCCTTCCCCTCTGTATGGCGAGTGTGGTACTCAGACCCCCCCTTCCCCTCTGTATGGCGAGTGTGGTACTCAGACCCCCCCCTTCCCCTCTGTATGGCGAGTGTGGTACTCAGACCCCCCCTTCCCCTCTGTATGGCGAGTGTGGTACTCAGACCCCCCCCCTTCCCCTCTGTATGGTGAGTGTTGCTCCCTTCGGCCATGCTGGTTGATGGAGTATTGCAGTATGTTGCCCCTTCTCTGACCAGGCTGAATTACTGCAGGAGACGTCTGTCACTGAGTCCACCACTCCCTCTCCCTGTAGTCTGCAGAGCATTGCCCAGTGGGCTTGTTGCAGAATATCGCGCACATTAAAGCCAGGAACAGCCCCAGTCAGTGTCGCCCTTATTGCCCCCGTCCCCATGTGGTAGGTGGGTGCTGTGTCCTTGTACTGGAGCCAGCGACGTCAGTTTCCTGCTGGCATTGGGGAATGGTGCCCTGGTGATCGGCATTCCTGCCCTGTTCATATCCTGTTACCCCTCATATCTGATCCCTGAGCAGGACGGGAACATACACGGGGGGTGCAGGATGTCAGACATTACTATTGGATGCATCTTATTTAATATTGTAGAAGACTAAATACAACAAGCTGGACCCTTCGTATTAAATGGAACCCACAAGAAACCCCCTGAATAAAAAGTTTTTATTTAGTAGAAAAGAAAAATATAATGAAATACTTCTGAGTCTTCCGCTTGAATCCTTTTTGCAATTTAAAGTGCAGAATATTTGCATCTATTAAGGATAAAATCTACTATTGTAGATATTGTCAGTTGCTGGCGTTACACAACGTAATCTGATGCCACCCGGCCACTTATCCAAAGTGATCCTGGAGATTATAGGGTGGGTGAAACCTCCTCCGCCACCATTTCTGGATTTATACGGATTGAAAGGGTAACTTCTATTACAGGATTAAGGGGTCTTTACATAAGTCCTGTCTCTCGTTGTGGTGGGACTTGGCCGTACCCGTGGTCTTTCTGTGCGCCACATGGGGGGGGTGAATATGCGGGTAGATTGTTCAATGACGGAATCCCCAATTGGTCTGATATTTCTTCTGTAGTTTCTTGTGGTGCACTTGTCCATTCTGCCCCTAACTGCCCCCCCGGGTGGGCCCTCCCAGGAGGCTGGGTCTGTAGTGTTCCCCCAATTCTCCACCTAAACGATGCAGCTCAGCGGTTGGACTGGCGCCAACAAGGGAGGTTTTATACCCGTAAAGGAAACTACCGGTTACTCAGCAGCTTAAGATAATGGATTTTTAGGAAATGAAGTTCTCGTTGTTCTACAAATCTTCAGATGCTGCGGTGACCCGACCCCCCCCCCCCCACCCTCCAGTGTGCAGAGATCCTACGTTACTGATATGGTTACTGGGCAGAACGGAAGCTGGTGACGCCGTTGTTCCCTAGAAGCCCGTGCGCCAGTAGCAGCTGGTAGTTTGTATTGTGCCCACAGCCAGCAGGGGGGTCTATTTGGCACGTGAGCTCTTCTGGTAGGTAATTGGTGTATTAGGGATCCATTCACGTTTCCTAATTCCCCTTTGGATGGATCAGAGCTTGTAACGGGCGATGCTAATGTAATTCACCTGTAATCCTGCGCTAGTCGGCTCTGATCCCTGGACACACGCTGGGCAGGTTATTGTGTTCTTGGCACAGACATTGCACCCGCGCTGTGCGTACTGGGAAGGGGATGGAGACCCCCGTCTGGTGGGCAGGGGTCTGACATAACAATCCTGGGGACATGGGCATGTTGTGGTTACAATGTGTCTTATTAGTGGCTGCTTTACATGACAAATGAACGTAAATCTAATGCTTTAAACTGTTCATTGAAACATATTAGTTTAGAAAGCGCCATTAACTCTGACATAAAGAAACAAGTTAATTATTTACCAGGAAATGAGGATTTCTTGTCCTCTGTGACTTACCCAGCGCACACACAGGGTTAATGTTGGCTCTCCACCCCCATTGTGTCCAACCCATAGTCTAAATAATGGAAGGAAGGGAGGCGCTATCTGCCCAGATAAAAATAATCCAAGAGGCGCTGAGGAGATGAGAACTTCGGTTGTGTCCCCCTTGTCCTGGGGGATTGTGGGCTAGGAGCACACAGCAGTATGTACCTCTCCCCCCAGACCCCTGCTGAGTACAGATAGGAGCCGTCTATGGGTGGTCTCTGTATCCTGGGACAGAGGAGACACCCGGCCTCCTTCAGCTGCAGGGAGGGGGGCTGTGGAAGTGAGGCTGGGACACTAGTTAGCAGCTGTCGGACTTTGTAGATGTATTTCCAATGGAAGCTCTAAGAGAATCTGTTCTGCCTTTTACTTTTCAGATGTCGTCCTATAAGAGAGCAACACTGGACGAGGAGGACCTGGTGGATTCCAACGAGGGCGAGATTTACCCTAATGGGGTGCAGGTAAGAGCTGACCCTCCCCCTCCGGTATGTCAGGACATGCTTGTGGGGAGGGGGCTGTGTCTTGCCCTGTAACTCAGACCTCATGTGCTGGGCATTTGTATAAACACTGGGACATCAGCCGGGGCGGTCAGAGCATGCTGGATGTATTAGTTCTACAGTCTCCAGTTTGTTTGAGAAGGATCTATAAGGAACAAAGGGAGTAGTCAGTAGCTGAAGTGAACATAGCACCCCAGAATAAACAGCTTGTGATTCTGAGATACATAGTACCTGGGCTTGGGGACCCCCCCAGTGGTGGATTATTGTAGGGCTGCATGTGAAGACGACCCTAGGCTTGGGGGGTAGCCCACAGCTCTGGCCCCATCTATACCAGATTATAGGACATGGGAGAAAATGGGGACAGATGACTAGAGGTTTATAAAAAAAGTAATGGTCACACATGGCAGGGTAAAGTGAGCAACCTCTGTTTCTAAGTACAAAAAATAAATATGTAATGATTACATTTCATCTCCCTTTTATATCTCAATTTATAGATCACTATATTGTGTAAAGTGTTTTAAGAATTATATGCGGGTTTGTAAAATTCTTGAACGAATTGTTTAATATAAATATATATATTTTGTACCGAGACATAGCAGGAGGATACTAAAATAAGATTCTAGCCTATGTACTTGTGGATGTTTGTGCAGAAGCCGGTCCTACATTCCTGTGTCTCCACACAGCAGCAGCGCTGAAGCTTTTAATCCCGTATCGTGAGGGCGCGTTGTGTATTTAGTGGGGGAACTTGTAGAATGTTCTGTTTCTGTAGCATCGCAGTGATTGACGCACCGTATGTTGGGTTCTCCAGTATAATCTACGTTCTAGAGCCGGCTTGTTACTAGCCCCTGCTGTGGTTACATCCTGGGGATGAGGGGTAAATAGAAGCAGCTTCGTTGTCTCAGTATTGTGGGAACTGCCCCAGTCACTCAATGTGGTATAAAATCTCTAAACACATTTGAGCTTTTCCAAATCCTATTTACGTGACTGGGAGCCGAGACTTCGCTGGGGTGGGTGAGTCATCTCCAGCTGTACACGGGTGTCTGTGTAACCGGCGGGTCGATGAGCGTTGGCTGTAAGCTCTTTAAACAAGCCGAGTGTAGGGGCGGGACCCCAGAGGCAGACCTGTCAATCACCCTGTGGAGGCGGTTACATTCCAAGGTGTCACTCAGCCAAATCTGGTTACCTAAATCTGGTAACCTGAGCCGCCCTCTCCTGGTTAGACAGGTAGACCTGTAGTATTAACCCCTCACACCCCGGATCTGGGGTACAGCCAGAGCCCAGTGTTTGGCATCTTGGGGGCTTTGCTTATAGATCCATGTTATTCAGGGACAACTGGATGGGAGTAACCTTAACCACAGCTGGGGGGCGCTGTCCCTACCTCGTTATCCTGTCTGTACATAGTGATTAGTCTGTAAACATTGTATTTATTAAGCCTTAAAGGATCTTTCCTGGCTGGCACAGTGGCGAGCATTGCAGGGCGCCGTCTGTCTCCACGTTCATGTGGGTTTCCTCCATGTGTTTAAGATTTCTTCCCACAGCCCAAATTATTAGTGTAATATTGGTGCATATGTGCGCCTCTGTTGTGGCTGCGCAGCACAGTGGTTAGTATTGCCGCCTCTCAGCGCTGGCGTCATGAGTTTGATTCCTGGCCAGGGACTGATGTGAATGACAAATATTCTCTGTACAGCGCTATGTAAATGAAATGGATTGTAAGCTCCTCTGAGACATTCCCTGATGGTAGAGCGCTGCGTGATAGTAACACATAATGTTCCAGTATAATAAACCCCAACCCCCCCATGTAGATGGAAGGCGGGATAAGAACCTGTAGCGCAGCAGGGAGACCCTCGCTGGACCGTATGTCGGAGGACTGACCAGCTGGTGGAGGGTCAGGTGTCCTTGGCAGATTCCCAGGTGGGGTGATACAGCGTGGCGTGTCGGAGGTGGTGAGGGGGCCATGTCCCAGTAAGGTCTTGCCTCAAGAGCTGGCAATCTAAAGAAGTTTGAATACAAAGCTCAATGTGATAGTGGATTATATGATCCACGCCACCCGACTGATCAGCTCGGACCCCTCCACAGATTCATATAAAGTTCACCACTGTGTCGGTCCGGAAGTGACTGGCGCCAGCAGTAGAGTATTCCCTGGAAAGGTCTGTCCTGAGCTGAGGGTAAAGGGGTTCATATGTAAAGTACATTTTTGGGGTTCCCTTTAAGTGAGATCTGGATGAGCTTCTAGATTGTGTATTATGTCCTGAAATGTAATAACTGTCACTGAATGTTGTTCTCGGTATCTAGCAATAAAAGCAGAAAATAACTATTAATAAAAGTTGCATCATGTTCCGGCTTCTGATCTGAGTGGAGCCAGCGACGTGGGTGGAATCACTTCATTCCCTGGATATTTTCCTTTATGGAGGACTTCAAAACCAGGCTCGAAGCAGATTTTGGTTGGCACTTCTCCAACACGTTCTAATCCGTTATCCAGCAATGCTAAACAATTCTCACATCTCCCCTCACGCTTGTTGGCGGGATCAGACCGTGACGCCTCAAAGCGCAAAACTGGGCGGGCGTGGGAGAACAGTGTAGTGTGGACTTAATCTGTGCTGGGAGCGGCCGCTTCCTCGTCTTTCTACACTTCTCTAACGCTGCCTATATGTCCATGAATAACCCCCAAATATAGGCTTATGTTGCACAATTCTAAAATAAAATGTTAGTAAATCTTTTTTACATGTGACCTTCAGGAAAAATCTTTGTGTTTTTACTGTCCTGTCGGGGTTAATTGTAGGGTCACCAGCGACCCTGGAATGTGTTCAGGTGTTGACGTTCTGACCTCGGTTTCCTTGTATAGTGCCGACGGATCTGCAGGAAGTGTTTGGTACATTCCAATATTGGGGAATGATTTCATACATGACATCGTTATACAAACATGCAGCCTGCTTCTGATCGCATGATGTAAGCGTGTCCTGCTGGCCTATTAACTGGTGGTAAATGCTTGTCCACAGGTGAACCTGCGAGGGGTACGTAAGCGGAGCAGCTGCTGGACGGAGAGGACACATGTGGAGAAGAGGCTTCTGGTCCTGGTCGCCGTCCTGTGCGTGGGGCTGTTGGCGTCTCTGCTCTCTGTGGCCCTGCAGTATAGGAACGGTAGGTGCTCTCATGATGGGGTTCACTATGTGGTTCTACACTCTAGCTCCCTCTCTTCTCCAGCCTCTCGCTCTCTCCCCCAGTCTCTCCCTCTCACAATGGTTCCTGGACACTTGGTGAGCACTGCTTAGTCTTGCAAGGCCCAGATTAGCTCAAACTAGTTTAAAGAAACCCAGGACAGGAAGAAGTAAATGGCTGAGACTTGATGGCAAAGTGTCTCCCTGCTACAGTCACTGTGAGGAGCACTGCTACACCATGTGGTGAGCAGGGAAATGCCAGGGACTGTGTGGGGAGACTGCTTGCTGTAAAATTGTAGATTTTAGGCACTTTGTGGTTTTGCAGAATTTGTGGCATTTATTAGGAAAGAGTGTAAAGAATTCTACATAAGATCTCCTACAGGTAGATACGGGACCTGGTACCTCAGGAGATACAGATTGAAAAAGAAAAGTAAAAAATGTGAAACGTGCAGAATATCCAGCCGCTATACAGGTCTCTGAACATCCGCTATCGCCTGTATTTGGTGTCTAAATTATAGAACGATACTTTAATCCAGATACAATAGTACCTAAAGGTGTCTGTTATCAACAAAGAGACAACTCATCCGGCTGATCTTCCAAATCTGGTTTCCTTGTTCTTCCCAGTGAATAAGACGTCCGATAGACCATGAGACGCTGGTTGTGTTTGGCGGCTGGTGGTCCGTACGTTCAGCGGGTTGTGGCCAGGTTGGTCTAAAACACCTAAGCGGACAACTGTTTAGTGAGCCGTACGTGATAGTGATTCAGGTAACATAAGCTTCTAAAAGCCTGAGAGCGTCTGCGTATCGTCAGCAGCCAATATCTGGAGGTCTTCTAGCACAGCCTCGCTGGTCTGGGTCATGAGATGGTAGATAAGTTACTGGGACATGAAATGTTGGTATCACGGCTCTGAGTCTAGTGTACGCCAAGTGTTTAACGTTCCTTTCTTTTTGTCGCAGAGAATCGCGTCTGCCTGTCGGAGTCCTGCATCTTGGTCACCAGCTCCATCCTGCACTCGTTGGACCAGTCTGTGGACCCGTGCCAGGACTTCTATAACTACGCCTGTGGGGGATGGATCAAAGCCAACCCTGTTCCTGATGGGCACTCTCGCTGGGGGACCTTCAATGAGCTCTGGGAACACAATCAGGCCATCATGAAACACCTCCTGGGTAAGTGTGCGCTTGGGTACTGCTCTGTAGAGGGTATCAAGCTGTTTCTTGGATAATTAGGTGTTGGACAACAGGAGATATAACAAGCGTACAACCCACTGACTTGCAATCATTCAGGTGTATTATAAGTCTGAGGGAAGGGATCTTTACACAAAGAGCAGTAGTGGCGAATGACCATTCGTGGGTGATGTGTATGAAGACTTATACAGGGGTATTTTTATTTGTGACCTTAACCAGGGAAGAATGTTTGGGATGAATGAATTGACCAGTCTCCCAGGTGGCACCATTACTTCCTGTCCAATGTTCTGAGAATCTCCGTCCTTTATCCGTAATAATAATGGCGGCACCACATATGTTAAGTACTTTTAGTTTTCAGTGATTTAACTGTTCCAGCGCTCGCTCAGTAGAGTTGTGACCAGCTGGAACAGACAGGAAAGGGTGATAAGAATCTGGGTTACTCTGGGCGAGGTTCCCAGCGGGCACTGTGCCATCTCCCTGCAGCTCTTACACAAGACACGGGGTAGAGGGAAGGGTACGAGCAACCGGTCTGAGAATTAGGACACGGTCAGACATTTCTAATTAGTTGTAGGACTCGCTGTGTTCTGCTGATGTCTGTAGGTTCTGGCTGCCAAAATGTTTCCATGTTTACCCAGCATGCGAGAACCATCTGACGTTTTATTGTTCTGTAACTACGATGCCAAATGAATCTTATTAATAAGGAATTCAGCAAATTAACCCTGTAACTGCTGCTACACTTGTGCAATTCCCATGGCTGAAATGTTCCCTGACCGGCCTGGTTCCCAGAAATACAGAGTGTTAGATATCTGATGAGCTAAACAGAGGTACTCCCATGATCCAAATGTTCTGTGCCAATGTCTGATTGTGACTGGTGTACAATGAGGCGTTGTGCACACCTCACAAGTGTAGTCTCCAGCTTGTCTGATGTGTGACCTTCCATATGACCACCAGCAATGTGACTGGAAACTGAGGATATGGTCTACAAGCTGACCTTGTTCTGTGGACACAGTCTGTCCTATAGATCTATATGCAGCTGTTTGGTAGGTGTTGCAGGAGTAGTAATAGTCTGTAAGTGACTAGCCGGCCATACACTGATCCAGCAGCCCGACCATCAGATCCGGATATTTGGCTCATACACTGATCTGACGGCGTTCCGTTGGTGTCTGTCGATCGTCACGATCAGGTGTGGTCCTTGTCTGACCACCTTTACCATTGGGCCTGCTCCCATCAGATGTAGATTGGGAGCAGGAGCCTCTGCCCGTAGATGTGGTTGTTGGCTGTAGAAATCAATGTGTCGGCGGCTTTAAACCCTGGATCTGATGGTGACCTTCGGTACTAGAACAAGTTGTCCCCTCCCGGCCTTCTGTCAACAGTGCAGATAAGAGGCAGATTCTGTTTATATTAGATGGGAACTGCTGAGCTGCTCTTTCTGTTGGAAGATCTGTCTGGTGGTGACTTCCTGAGGTCTGTTGTACCCTAGGACCCTCATCTTGTGCAGGTTGTTTATAACCTTCTGTGGCTCAGATTAGCCTTTGGTTGTATCTTTTGTGTATCCTGGATGATCCCTGAGACTGCACCAATATTATTCCCGAGGAGGTGGTGGGAGCCGGTTAATGTTTCTCTAGCACATGTACTTGTGGTCCAGCTCCACTTTCAATCATCTTCTCTCTTCCAGTATAAATCTTGGCATGACTGTGCCTTAGTCACTAGTTTGTGCACCATGTAAAGAGCGTTTTGTTGGAAGGTAGGAGAATTGAAATACAATGTATGTGGGGGGGGAAGGTCCGGGACGGTGTATGTGGGGGGGGGGGGGGGGAGGTCCGGGACGGTGTATGTGGGGGGGTCCGGGACGGTGTATGTGGGGAGGTCCGGGACGGTGTATGTGGGGGGGTCCGGGACGGTGTATGTGGGGGGGGGGGGGGTCTGGGACGGTGTATGTGGGGGGGGGGAGGTCCGGGACGGTGTATGTGGGGGGGGGGGGGGGGTCCGGGACGGTGTATGTGGGGGGGGGGGGTGCTGTACTAATACTCTGATTGTGGACAAACAGATTACAGCTTTGTGCTGCTATAACAGCTTTTCTTACAAAGTTCTGCGGTTTCAACGTTTTCAACACGTATGTTGTGTTAATGGCCTTATCAAGTGGATACCGCTTAATACCAAGGCTAAAGGAATATTCAAATTTAATGTTCGATCTGTTACCATAAACATTACTGTGAGTAATATCGCACACTTTGCTTGACCAAATCTTCTGGATATATATCGGTCTTATACTGGGTGGGTTACGTTAGGTGCCCAGATATTCCTGGGGGGCCACAATTGGGGCAGCCCTGTTGCTGTATGAAGTGTGACATGGTAGAGATTTAACGGACACTGTTGGCAAACTAATGCGCTACAATCTCCCCCCCCCCAGATTGTATAATCCTTGTTCATTGAGGACACCCCCACCTGCTCCATGTTGCCCCCACTTAGTTTCTTCAGGAAAAACGTACAAGTTCATATATCATGTCAGGATTCACTGATAAACGAGATCGAGACTTAAATTAAATCTTTCTAGTCCTATTACAGCTTTATCTCCCCAATATGATGTATACAGGTTACTTATAATCCAGACGGTTGTACATGTGGATCGCCCTCTGATATAAGATTTAGGATTGTATGTTGTAATATTCCTGTGGACAACACGAGGCTGGGGCATAAAACCCGTATTGTGCAGAACCAGGCGTCCAATGCAGCCGTAAACAGAACCCGACGCGTTTTGTTACAGGATCGTGTCCTCTGCAGACCGGGATCTCTTTGATACTTAATCCATTCAGCCAGATGAATACTCATCAGTGGTCACTTGGCTTAAAACGTAGCGAGCCAAATTCAATAGTTATACAATAATATATTCTATACACTGTACAGTATATTGCTGGTGGGAAAATTAGTTTTATTTGAGAATTATACAAATCTATTGGATACACAAGTAAAATAAAGAGTTTGGAATGTCATTAGAAACTAAAATAATAAGTTTTTACGTTTCAACATGAAGTCATAAATATATACTGAATGGGAGGAGTAAAGTATTATATACACAAGGATGGCGAGATAAAGGAGTACTGAGCGTAATCAAGGTTCCTGAATAGAGGTCTGAGACCCCGTGAACTAATATAATGAACGTTTACTGTAATCTTACGTGTGTGTGTGTGTGTAATATATTTATGTGTTTCTGGGATTTTTTGCTTTCCAAGTGAAAATGGGTCTGATCGTTGCATTACAAAAAGCATTTACTCATTAATTGGCAAATATAAATCATGCAGAACTTTAGTTAGTTTAACTCCAGAAGAACTACAATTCCCATCATGTCTGGCGGCATCGGTGCTGTTCAGTATAACCCCGGATATACATAAAGGCGTTTCAAACCAACCTTGAGACCTCTTGCTATGATTCAGAAATATTGTCCAAACTACAGGGGGCGCTGTTTGTCTTCAGAGTTGAGTAGATTCCATGGTGACCTATGTATTGTATGTATTGTACTAGGTGATCTGTCCATTTACCAACCTGGACCCTCTGTTTGTTTGTTCTTTTTTTGATTACACTGGTTTGGACTTTGCAAGAAATCTGAGTTTTTAAACTGTTTTGTCTCTGGACGCAGAGAACACCACCATGAACGTCAGCAGTGCCGCAGAACACAAGGCGCAGAGATACTACCAGGCCTGCTTGAACGAGTCCAAGATCGAGGATCTGGGGGCCAAACCTCTGAAGGACCTCATAGAGAAGGTGGGACGATGTACTGGCCGTCTCTGATATGGGGGGGCAGTTGGTTGTGGTGTTGATCCACCAGCCCGGGAGAGGTCCGGGCGCAGTGTCCATAAGCTGCAGATGTTTGTATCGTCTGTGGAGCGCGTTAGTTTTTCTGTCTTCTCGGACACCAATAACCTTTACCAGGCAGTATAGTGCTATTTTATCCCTCTGTTTCAGCTGGGTGGCTGGAGCATCCTCGGTCACTGGGATGAGAAGAACTTTCAGGAGACCCTTCAGGCCGTCACGGCTTACTACAGAGTCTCCCCCTTCTTCACGGTGTCTGTCAGCGCGGACTCCAAAAACTCCAACAGCAACGTTATCCAGGTGAGGGACGGGGGAGCCGGCACCCGGTGCTCTCTTTCTGTAAATCCTCCTTTAATTCTACGACACAGCTGGTTCCATCTGTGGATAGTAGAAGGACCATTGGTCGTGTCCTACATAGATGTAGGAAGAGCCATGTGGGTCGAGCTCGCTGATATTGTGCAGTTCATAATTACGGATTATCAGCTCACTGAAGTTCACTCCTTCTCTTCTCCCCCAGATAGACCAGTCTGGGCTGGGATTACCATCACGACAATATTATCTGAACAAAACCGCCAACGAGAAGGTGAGTGCCGGCCACCGGCTTTGTCTTTTCTTCCCGTTTAGTTGTTACATTTATATTTCTTTGAGGTGATTGTTCCTTCACTCGCCCACCTCTGGCATTGTCCTCTCCACAGGTTCTTACAGGATACTTCAATTTCATGGTCCAGTTGGGAATGTTACTGGGGGGAGAGGAGAACCACACACGGGAGCAGATGCAGGAGATCCTGAATTTTGAAACTGCTCTGGCCAATATCACTATACCGCAAGAGGAGAGACGGGACGAGGAACAAATCTACCACAAGATCACGGCCGGGGAGCTGAAGGTAATTGCTGAAACATCTCCCCGCCCTGTCTGATTATTAGTTTCTCTGTAAAGACAAACCAGCATTCCACCACCCGGTCAGTGGACCGCAACTGGTGCTTATTTACTGGAGATGTGTTTTAACGTCCGTGATTTGATACATGGAAAGCGTCGATCTTCTGTGTGTACGTTTGGTGACCATTTATGGGAGAATAGTAAAGGAAATATGGTCTACTTTCTTGGTAGGATCTGGTGCCAGTGGTCGAGTGGATGTCCTTTCTCCGAGCAGTCTTTCACCCTGTAGACATCAATGAGACGGAACCTGTGGTGGTTTACGCAAAAGAATACCTGATCGATGTGACGAACCTCATCAATAACACTGACAAGAGGTAGACGCTGGGGACTGGCCATGTTGGGCTGAGGGATGGGGTTGTAAAAATGTTGTCTGTACGTTTACTGATGGGATAGTGTCCAGTAATCCATCTTGCACAATCTCAGATTAAGGTTCTTGGCCGTTTAGATTCACTGGATGCAGTTCCCATCTTGTGGCTTCTCCTGCTGTGGTCACTGAATTGTAAGCTCTCCGGCTACCTAGCAAACTGTTGATACCTGGGGGAACAGTCTATGACCTCTGCAGCAGAGACTATTTAATCAAAGCCATATTTTTGAAGGAACACAACCAAATAGGTGAACAGTCTGTATTTAATTACTGACTTAGAGCTACGTAAAACTTCTCTTGCAGGATTCTGAATAACTACATGATCTGGAACCTGGTACACAAGACCTGCTCTTTTTTGGACCACAGATTCCAGGATGCAGAGGAAAAGCTGATTGAAGTTCTGTACGGGACAAAGAAGGTGAGATCTGGGTGTGGGTTGGGGTGCAGTCCTCTCACCATCTTGCTGTAAGTCAGCCGGGATGATTCCATCGGAGATAAGGGCACTATCATGGTCTTAGTACATGTTACTGGGATAAAGAGCTGTATGGTGAATCTCTATCTGAATAGCAGATGTCTGGTGTTCTTACTACATCATGGAGGAGATACACGTTTCATACCATCCGACAAGCAGATTAGTTCCTATGTCTTAGCGCTTTCCCTTTTGCAGCTGCCCTTTAAGCGGCAGGTTCTCTGTACAACCACCTGTACCCAGGGTTAGAAAGTAATCCGCTGGGGAGACTCCCGATGGGTGCGCGTACCCTGGATCCCCTGTCTAGGAGCCACCGTCAGCACTAGCTCAGGAGGTCGGTATAAGAAGGTACGATGCACAATCCTAGACGGAGGACTCGGGCTGCAATGACGCCGGTCGCAGCATGGTGACGACTCTGCAGCTTTGAGGCCATCTTTACTTGCCTATAAACCCTACCTGTAGTCTTTCTGTTTATAAAGGTCTCCACCTGTGGTGCCAGCCCCAGGCTGCTGTAACATCGTACGTATGTGTCACTTATTAGGGCGATTCTCTCTCTCCATAGACCTGTGTCCCACGCTGGAAGTTCTGCATTGCTGACACTGATAACAATCTTGGCTTCGCTCTGGGTGCGATGTTTGTCAAGTCCACTTTTGCTGAAAGCAGCAAATCCCGGGTAAGAGATACAGGAACGGCAGATGGTTTGTATGGTAATAGTGTGAAGCTTTCTAGAGCTAAATAGAACCATTATGGGATTTCTGCAGCTGTAAAGTGTTCTATATGTTGTATATTCTGTATTCTTACCATACTTTTGACAACATCCAAAGTGATCTCCACTTTCATCCACCCAAATAGAAATGCAGCCTGTTACCCAGAATACAGATGTAACCCGGCTCCGGTTTATTTCTGTTCTAATAAAAACTGGTTGATTTGCCGCCTGATAACTGAGCGAACCGTCCAGTGAATGAAGCTCCATCCACATTAACCCCGTGCTTGCTCCACTTTCTGACACAGTTTGTAGCGGACACACTGATCACACAATCTCAGTGCTGCTCAGGTCCCCCCGGCTGTCTGTGCTGAGGAGCAGTCACTGGGGTCTATTTATCACAAACCACCGGGGCTGTGGGAGGGAGGAGGCTTCTGAACAATCTTTTAGGGTGGAATTATCTTTAAAACTTTGCAATATGTGACATTTGTGATGAGTATTTCTGGTGCAGGCTGTGCAGATGATCAAGGGTATAAAGAACGCTTTCGAGGAGAGTCTGAAGACCCTGAAGTGGATGGATGAAGACACCCGCAAAGCAGCCAAGGAGAAGGTAAGAACTGCCGGGATATTCTGATTCAGACCACTGGTCTGAGTGTTGGGTCGTCAGACCACGATGGTTCCGCTGACTGGTTATCTTGTTGCTCATGGCTCTTTCCGCGACTCTCTAATCCTTGGCGTGGGGAGACGTAGATCTATGCTGTGCAGTCTATCTGGTGCCTACTTCACTGTGCGCTTCGTTTGCCGTTATTGGGAATATCCTGGGTCTTATGACCACCAATTCCCAGTGTGTAGGGCTGAAATGAAATCCTTATAGGAACGCCTGTGTGCTGTCGTCAGCAGGAGATGGGGATAGACAGAACATTAGAGTAACATTAGGCATTCATTTATTTTCTGGATGACAACTGAAATATATAATATGTGGTTGTAAGGACCAAATAGTTGTCATATTTCTATGCTGCCCACTCGCCCTTTAAGGTGAATACAGCCCTGAGATGTACCCGGGCAGGAGGTAGCTCTCTAACGTGTAATCATCTTCTTGTTCCCAGGCTGAAGCGATCTATGATATGATCGGGTACCCCAACTTTATCAAGGAACCCAAAGAGCTGGATAAAGTATTTAATGACGTAAGTGTTTATCCATCTACCATGTGATTGAAGAAGTATATTACGTGTGGCCGGGTTAGACGGCGCTGGTCTCCTGCGGAGTATTCCTTGTGGCCGGGTTATCTGGGTGTGTGGCGTCTCATCCATCCAGGCTTGTCCTGTCCTTGACGATCAATTGACACCTTTGTTGTGGATTTTCTTTCCAGTATGAAGTGACGCCGGACCTGTACTTCCAGAATGTTATGATGTTTTATAACTTCTCTGCAAGAGTGACCTCTGACCAGCTGCGCAAAGCTCCCAACAAAGACCAGTAAGAACCAGTGTGTCTCGTACAGCGTTTACGTCTGAAGATCTTCCGATCACTACTGCAATCCGTAAACCTTATATAAACGTTTCCAATACACAGTCCAGCATTTGTGTGGAAGGATCTGTAGGCTCGGGGCAGACTATGACTCTTAAGGGACCGGACCCCACTTTGCTTTTATGGCAGCAGTCTGGTAGCGGTGTTAAAAGTGGGACGTGTTCACGTTGTAAATGTAGGCATGTGATTGGCTGAGATGTGTATTCCAGGCCCAATCACTGGGCCCTTTACTGCACTCAACCATACCAAGTATTATAGAGCTGGTGCTGCTCTGGCTCCCCTATGTGGACACTTACAGTATTACACAATATTCTAAAGATACTTTGTAACCACAGATGTTGAGTTGGTAAGTTTTGGAACTGTGCTTGGATGGGTGCTAGGGATCACTTCCCCACCGTAGAGTATAAGATGAATAGAAGTCTCCTCACATTCCCCTTTATAAAGCGCTAGGCCTTGGTATTCATATAACTTACAGTATTGTATCTGTATATTATAGGAGCAGTGGGGTCGGTCTCATGATGGGATCATTGGCTTGAAATGGACATTTGTTGTACAGACATATTTCTTATATAGAGGTCTCCTTATATACACAGGTGGAGTATGACGCCCCCTACGGTGAACGCCTATTACTCTCCCACCAAGAATGAGATCGTCTTCCCCGCAGGAATCCTGCAGGCGCCGTTCTACACCAGCTCTTTGCCCACGTAAGATTGTTTGTCGCTGCTCTGGGAATACAAGGGGCAAAGCTAGTAAGTTGTGCAAGACCATTATTACAAACTCAGTCTAACTCCTAAGTGTCCATCCGCCCATTGTTGAGGTCAATGTCCTCTGTTCCTTGTCTCCCATTGCAACGTGTGAAAACATAGTCTGCAGTTGGACGGGGGTGGGGGGTTCAGAGCAATGTCTGCACATGGTGGTGGCGTTGTACATAACTGAACAAACTTCTACCGCAGGGCTTTGAACTTTGGTGGGATCGGAGTAGTAATGGGCCATGAACTAACCCACGCGTTTGATGACCAAGGTAAATATCTCTACCCATTAACTGACTTGCAGCTCTTGTCTGACACATTTCTAATGACACTTTCTGCTTCTCGCTGCCTAGGCCGGGAGTATGATAAGGACGGGAACCTCCGTCCCTGGTGGAAGAACTCCTCGGTGGAAGCCTTCAAGAAGCAGACGGAATGCATCACGGAGCAGTACAACAGCTACAAGGTGAACGGTGAGGCGGTAAATGGAAAACACACGTTGGGGGAGAACATTGCCGATAATGGAGGACTCAAAGCTGCGTATCGGGTAAGTCAACACGCCCGTATTTCCCACCATTATTGCTGAAAGGATTCAGTCCTACAATGTTGGTACTTTACAACGGAAGGAGCCATAGGAAGTGGGTGCAGTAACACTCAGTACAGTGTAAGAACGCCTTTATGTGTAGGGTTTATCTTCATCTTCATAGACTTGGACGTGAACACCATCATTGATAACTACATCAGCAGCCAGTGTCCATCTATATAGCTTCATAATGGAAGAACAGATGTCCCATCACCTTTACCCACAAAACTCTTCTGATATAAAGACTGATCCCAACATCTTCCATAAATTCTTCCCCAAGAATCCAGCCAGATATAATCTTACAGCGTACTGTGGTGGGGGGGGGGGTCTCCTTTATGTGGCATCAGTGAATGGTGTCATCTAATATGGTAGAGTGGTAACATCCTTCTCGCTCTATAGGCGTACCGGAACTGGGTGAAGGACAACGGGGAGGAGCAGGTGCTGCCATCTTTGAGCCTCTCGAATGACCAGCTCTTCTTTGTAGGGTTTGCCCAGGTAAGAGTCGTTTACTCTGAGCTTGTGTGGTTTCAGTACGGGCGCCCATGGCATCTACCTGGGTTGTGCTTGTTCAGGGGGTCCTCAGGGGCAGAACTAAACTTTATTTTTTGGAGAGGGTGGGCGGGGCGATTTTAGCATAGTCGCGCCCCGATCGCCTTTACTCCATTGTATTATACCTTCATTTTGACAACGTTATGGTGCCCCCTTTCCTGGCTTGTCCGGTTCAGCTGTCTTTTTATTGCCCCTTTTGAAACGGTCATGTAGTTAGCAGTATGCCTTCTCCAAGTGGCAATCTGCATGTCGCTACCTACAGGCCATTAGGTGGTACTGCACCACAAAATGTGATCAGAGCCAGACAACTTCTATGCTTTTGATTTGCAGTATTGTCTCCCAAATATAAATGGTGAAAGGGACCCTCAATGTTGGTGGCTAATTCCAGAGATGAATCTCTGTTGTGGACTGTAGATATTGCACTATTGGGATCCTCTGTTCTCTTTGTATAGTCGGCCTTTAGAAAACAAAATGACAAAAGAGAATGTGTTGTACTTTTCTTACACCACTGCCTAATAAACTCTTCCCTTATCGCATTAAATCTGGACATCCACCTACCATGTTCAGTCATCCCACTTGCTGCACCATTCCTGGCACTTTCGCATGACTTTCTCATGTGGTTTGGCGATACCACACACCAGTATCCAAGTTATGTCTGTTCTCTAATGCTGGGGCCACATGGACACTAAACATGTACAATCCATTCAGTAGGAAAGACTGTTTCCATGTCGCACGAGTGCGGGCAGCGTCTTATAGCGGAAGTGATGCTGGGTAAATAAGATCTTATATATAAGATCTTCGGAACACAACATTTAAAAGACTCTGATACTGTACTGTGATTGGGAGAACGCAGTAACATGTACTCGTGTTTCCCTGGTCTCTCTGGAACATTTCGCCATGATGGAGATGTAGCTGATTTCCTGATAGTGTGTTTAGTATCAAATATTATGTAACTGTAATGTCTTGTACTTCCGCAACCAATAGAGGCTAACGGGAGGGTGATGCTTCTCTGCAAACACTGTTACAATGCACATCTTCAAATTAATAGCTGTTTAAATTGCAAAATCCAAAATGAAGCTGTAAAACCGGGAATAGAATGCAAGCTCTTCTGAATACTTTTACAGTCCTATTGCCGTTTTTTCCTCTCCCCACTATTTATGTATCTAGACCAACCCTAAATATATTCTGCATATTGCTGCTGTAATACGATGGTTTTCTTTCTAGGTCACAAGTACATAGTATTATCTGTATTTGTGCTACATACATGTACTCTCTGTTCTCTCTATTCCTGGCCTGATCTCTGCAGCTGGATGAATCTAGTATGGGAGGGAATAGACAGTGTAGAGGGTGATTGGGGGGAGGGGAACCAGATGGCTAAAAGTGAAACTTCCATTCACCATTTCTGTTTTCTACAGAACTGGGAAACGCGTGTAGTTTGTTCCCCTTTCATATTGAAAAGCAGCAGAGTATTTAGAAGTGTCTGCAGATAGAAGCAGTCTCATACTAGTGTGCAGATTTGGTAGCTGCTGATACGGTTTTCATCTGTGTTTAGTTAAGTTGATAAGACCCAGGACTATTGCGTTTCGCCTTTCAGAAATTCTACTTTTGTAATGTGCATGACTTTTGTGTGTAAATACTGATGATATTACAGGTCTGGTGCTCTGTGCGTACGTCGGAGAGCGCGCACGAAGGCATCATCACAGACCCGCACAGCCCGTCCCGGTATCGTGTCATTGGCTCCGTCTCCAACTCCAGAGAATTCTCAAAACATTTCCAGTGTCCGGAGGGCGCTCCGATGAACCCAACGCAAAAATGTGAAGTGTGGTGATGTGTTGGGTGGGTGATGGGCTTTCATTTTGGTGAAACCACTTATGGGAGGTGGTGGGGGTACTAGTGTGGATTTCCCCTCCCCACCACCCAAATACTGAGGGGGGGGTTGGGTAGTTTACAAAAAAGTGACTTTTTTTTTTATAAAGGAAAAAAAAAAAATCTGTAATACACCCCCCTCCAGCAGATGAATAACCGAGTGCACTAATCTGTGGCGAGACCTGCACTCTGTATCCAGGGTCTCCGTCTATAGGGTCTCCACTAGAAGTAATTCTGTTCTGTAGCACTGACTTGGTAACACTGCTCCGGCCCAGATTACCATATCCTGTCCTTTATGTCCAGATTGACTTGTATTAATGTACATATTCTATACATGTGTATATAAATGTGACTTTTGTATATAACTCAGCTGTCTGAAAGGTGTTTGTTTTACTGTACATTATACACCACCGTTATATAGCGCCACTAATTCTGCAGCGCTGTACAGAGACTATTGGTTGTCTTTGCCCTTTTGGAACTTACAGCCTAAATTCCCCAACGCACAGACAGACTAGTGGCCAGTTAACCTAGCAGTATGTTACTGGAGTGTGGGAGGACATGCGAACTCCACACAGATAAGGCCACGGTCAGGAATTGAACTCATGACCCCAGTGCTGTGAGGCAGAAGTGCTAACCACTGAGCCACGTGCTGTCCTTTCATTATAACATGACAATAATAGGGTTTTAAATTAATGACTTTATTTGAAATCTCTGTAAAAGAGCCTCTCGCAGCGGCCAGGTCTTCCCTGGTGATATCGCTGTAGCTCAGGACATCATGTTTAAGAACGCTTTGTGGTAAAGGTAAAGAAATGTACATACAAAATAAATAGATTCTA
Organism: Mixophyes australis; assembly: GCA_036250195.1. Taxonomy (NCBI): domain Eukaryota; kingdom Metazoa; phylum Chordata; class Amphibia; order Anura; family Limnodynastidae; genus Mixophyes; species Mixophyes australis. Next base: position 102,697,095 of record JAVHZZ010000011.1, on the reverse strand, counting down.
CATAGAGGGTAGTAAAGTCTTTAAAGAACTGTACATTGAATAATGAACAAATATAAAGCAGTACTCCCGTGTCTCCCCTCCGCTCTATAATCAATGCGGCCGCAAGACTCCTCTTCCTCTCACGCCGCTCCTCCTCCGCCTCCCCTCCTCTGCCTCCCCTCTCTGTCTTACACTGCCTCCCCTTACACTGCCTCCCCTTACACTGCCTCTCCTCACACTGGCTCCCCTCCTCTACTGGCTCCCCTCACACTGCAGAATCCTTTTCTACTGCCTCCCCTCTCACTGCCTCCCCTCTCACTGCCTCCCCTCACACTGGCTCCCCTCCTCTACTGGCTCCCCTCCTCTACTGGCTCCCCTTACACTGCCTCCCCTCCTCTACTGGCTCCCCTTACACTGCCTCCCCTCCTCTACTGGCTCCCCTTACACTGCCTCCCCTCCTCTACTGGCTCCCCTTACACTGCAGAATCCTTTTCATACTCCTCACCACCACTTACAAGGCTCTCTCCCACTCTACTGCCCCTTATATCTCTAACCACCTCTCCATTCACACTCCCGCCCGCTCCCTGCGCTCGGCCAACGACCGCCACCTCTCCTCCACCCTGATCACCTCTTCCCACTCCCGTCTCTCCCCTCCGCTCTATACTCAATGCAGCCGCAAGACTCCTCTTCCTCTCACGCCGCTCCTCCTCCTCTGCCTCCCCTCTCTGCCTCACCTTACACTGGCTTCCCTTCCCCTGCAGAATCCTCTTCAAGCTCCTCACCACCACTTACAAGGCTCTCTCCAACTCTACTGCCCTTATATCTCTAACCTCCTCTCCATACACACTCCTGCCTGCTCCCTGCGCTCTGCCAATGACCGCCGCCTCTCCTCCACTCTGATCACCTCTTCCCACTCCAGAATCCAGGACTTTTCCCGTGCAGCCCCCCTTCACTGGAACGACCTCCCTTGTTCCATCCGTCTCTCTCCTACTCTGTGCTCCTTCAAACGTGCACTCAAAACTCAGCTCTTCCTCAAAGCCTACCAACCATCTACTTAACCCCCATCTCCTCCCTTCTGCTCGTCCTCCCTTTTCCTCCCCTTGCCTCAACTGGCTCCTCTTGTGCCTGGTCTGTTTACCCTCCCTTAGGATGTCAGCTCGTATGAGTTGGGCCCCCTCCCCTCCTGTCTCCATACCTGTTCTTCCGCTCCGTCTTTACTGCATATGACTGGCCGGAGTTTCTGAAGTATTGGTACTTTTTGTTCATTGTTCTGTATGGTTTCACCCTGTATAGTCTACTGTTAGTACTGTGTGCGGCGCTGCGGATACCTTGTGGCGCCTAACAAATAAATGATGATAATATATGATGAACACCATCTAAACTGTACCAGATACAGGTGTGTGACAGATTATTCAGCGAATTAAGAGTCAAACGATTCAGGTACTGACTTAATCCAGGTTTGTACTGAGAGAACCTGTAGGAGAGAGGTGCACTACAAACACACACAGATCTGTCCACAGAGCTACCTGCAAAACACTGAGGATCCAGCCCAAGTACTGGGGCAGGAGACGTCTGATGTGGCTGCAGAAGGCAGGATGTGGGGTTAGGGCCGCTAGGTCACAGAATCGCTGGGAGGGGGGGGTGACTTTAACCATGTGCTCTAGCCATAATGTAATCTTCTAGAAGGGTGTAATATATAACCACTAACGAGCTCTCTGGTGCTGGGTGTACTGTACCAGGTCAGGGCACCCGCTGGGCCCCTCTACTAACCGTTCACAATACGGCCTCGGCAGCTCACAAATCCACCATCTGTTTTGAATCTGATTCTGGAATAACAAGACTGCTCAGGAATGTGTGTTGGGGGATTGTATCATTAAACACACATGGGATACAGACCAGCTTCGAGGCTTGATCTCATACCATTCTGTTTATACATTCAGAGGTGGCCATCCACATATGGGCCTGATTCTGACCTGTGTACTCGGCCTTACACAAACAATATTTGGGTTTTATTTTTTTCGTTTGCTCTTTGCCTAAATCAGTATTTAAATCTCATCAGTAACCCAGCTGAAATATATCCAACATGACTGTGCAAAGTGAGGATTTTATGGTGATCTACACTACGTAGCTGTTATATAAGGTCTTTGTCCTATGAACAGAAGGCCTTTTGAGAGGGACACATGGTGGTATGTGTATTGTAGCTTGGAACTGCTTTATCACCTACATAATGGTCTGCACCTACCTGTGCCATGACCGTATGTATATATCCCACCAGTACTCATACTGGCGTGAACACTGCTGTCAACCTCGCTCGACTCTCTGCTGTTGCCTGTTCTTACAACACAACTGGGTGTTGTCTGCGTACCTGCTTTAAACTGTCTTAAAAGCTGCGAATGTCAACCAACATGAAACGGATGGTGCACCGAATTAGCACTCAGTCCATGTCTGGTGTAGTGTCCTAGGGAAGGATACGGTGATGCAAACCGCTTGACATGCAGCGTTGTATCTGTACATATTAGATGCTGAATCCTTATGTATAGACCTACAACTCGTTAGGTTGTAGTGCCTGCAGACAGACACTATGTTCTCTAGGGCCTGTGATGGATAAGTACCTGGATGTATTGGCCTGGTCCTTGGTGCAGGGTCTCCACCTCCTCAGGGTGTTAATATCTTGGCAGGGGCTGATTCAGGAACCAACCAAACGACTAGATGCCCCAGTAATGGACAGACACCCCCAGCTGTAGGAGACAAACACATTCCTCACTTATTACTGAAGATTATGGGGTACTCAGTATACGTAGCTTGTCAATGGGTCGATTTTATATCGTATACAAAATAAATACTGTTGCAGGTATCTAAAGAAGAAACCCGTGTGACTAATGAATAAAGTAATGTGAAGAATGTGTTTTAGACAGTGGACACTAGATGGGGCTAAAGAGGCATGCGGTAATACGGGGAAAGTAACCAAAATACAAATAATAGAAACTGAAAAACTGATTGCTAAAGAAAGTAAAATCCATAATGTACAGAAATAGATAAATAACAGATTGTATTGGGCCTCTCAACAACATACAGGGAATAAAGCAACAGCTGACCTCTTACATAAAGGAGAAGTGTCGGGAAATGTGTTGTGTTACTAGTAAACCAACAACACCAGTTACTCGTTTAACGTTGGGGAACTAGCGATGGGTGTAGACCAGCTTAAGAGGAATCACTGGGTCCAGATTGGAATACACCCTACTGGTCTAAACCAGTGTTTCTCAACTCCTCGCATTCCACCAACACGTCATGTTTTCATGATCTCCATCTAGAGGAACTGGTGGGACGATCGTTGACCCAGCCACATAGTCACTCATCCATTCCTAAGTCAGCCCTTGAAATCCTGTTCTATGTAATTATTCGCAGTTATCCCATCAGGGAATGTGTCCAATGACTGGTGTAAAGCAGGTCTGACACCACTATTTAAAATGGGAATGAAATCTAAACAAGGGAATTAGACCTGTGATGTGTTCAAAGATGCCAGAAATATGTAGATGACTTGTAAGACAAGATCAGGGGTCATGGAGACCACTCGTACCAAAGCAATCAAAGTCGTTTTTATGAGTGAGTAACAGACTGGTTCTAGGTAATGCACTAGATCTAATACTTTTTGTATTAGATACTGCCCCACGAGGAATGTCTGACCAGGGGAAACCTATAGCTGATCAGATGAGAAACTATCATAATAGCTGTGATGTACTTGGACTGTTATTAGCCGGGTATCATGGGGAACAGTATTGGGCTCTGACCTCTTTGATATACAGACTACAGAGCTGGTAAATGGCCTACAAACTATTGTGTGTGACACAAAGTGTTTTAAACACGGACGAGGAAAGTAGGTCACTGAAATAAATATTTATCAGTTAATTTAGTTTCCTCCTCTGACTCCCTGGCAGCCCTAATGAATAGGAAGTATCCAAGCCGTAATATTGGGAGAGTCAATAGTCTGTGACACCACACAATACACAGAAAAATATTTATTGATCTCGTCTGAGGGATCCTCCAACCTGAGCTTCAGTTACTGGTGTCTCCTCATATAACGTTGTAGTGCGGAATGTAGACCATCCTGACTATTTAAGAATTTCACTTGATGATGCTTGTGCCCTTCAAGCCCAAGAAGTTGTCACTGCTCCTATTAAATGGGTCTTTATAATCCTAGACACCAAGATAGTTCCCCTTTTAATGTGTAATAACCTCAAGGATCCATCTTTACAAGGGTATCTTTCGATGGGGTATGTCCGTCATATGGACAAAGAGCTGAACAGTCTTCCTCAGTTTCCCTGTTCTCAACAGATATATGCAGATTGCTTTCACCACATCAATCGTATGAAGACTCCTCTTCATTCGCTGCTTGTGGGCAGAACACTACAAATGTAATTTCTTGATTTATATGAAGATCAAACCCTACTTTAGGCAGGAAATTTCGGCTTTGTCCTTCATATCACTTGATCTGGAAAGAATTGGAAATGGTTCTTTGTGCCATAATGCATTTCTCCTATTCATCTAGCAAGTAATTACTACCAGAAATAATACTTTAAGGGTATGTCATCTGAGAGCAGCTTCTTGTGAAAGCTCAAAGGGACTTTGCTTTCTAACACCTATCTTGTATCTAAACTAAGGCTTAATGCTGAGATTTGAACTTTCAGAGTCTTAGGACCCAAACCTTTGTTTAGATTGTCCTGTAGAAAATCAAATACTTGTGGAATATTTGGTGATATTGGACTAATTGATCCTTGTTTGCACCAGATAAACTTTTTCCAGATTTTAGAATAAATTTAATGAAGGATTTTGTTTCCCAGCTTGTAACACAACTTCAATTTGAGACTGCTTTGCTCTTAAGTAATACCAGCACACCTCTTCCTGTGATGTCATAGACCACTGTTTCTTGCCCAACCAACCTAGTCTGACAGTTTCTTAAACCTGGTCCTCAGGAACCCTAACAGGGCATGTTTTCCATATATCCTTACTTTATCACAGGTGCTATAATTATTTTCCTTGTTACCTGGAAACATGCAGTGTTAGGGGTCCTGAGGACCAGGGTTTAAGAAACTGTCATAGACTAGGTTGGTTGGGCAAGACACAGTGGTCTATGACATCACAGGAAGAGGTGTGTTGGTATGCTAATCTGCTATAAACTAGTTTATTGCCCTTTGTCCAAGAACAGTTCTACTAATGGGTTCCACAGATATATCAACACTTTTCTAGAACATAGCAGCAATATGGCATTAATTCCAGTAAAAATGGTATGATTTTTCCCACATATACCTATGAAATGTTCTACTGATTGGGAACAAAACATTATTCCTATAAGTTCTTTATATGGCCGACATATTTCATCTGACTCATTCCAATGGTTATAAATTTTATATAGTATCTTTTTAAATGTTAGTGAATCTGAATTGCATCCTGTGTGCACTCAGATCTGCTATGCACTAAAACTACACAGGTGTCTCCCTCTGAAGAACTGGTTCTGAGCTGCAGTGCAGGTGTGCCTTCCCCTGTGAGCTGGAAGACTTCACGAAACCCTCACCTGGCATGCACTTTAATGCCGGTGATAGCCATTTAACACGCATCCCTCTTGGTAGCTGCATCTTATGTTTGTTCCATACTGTGCACTGGCTCCTGCCTTGTGGACTGCACCGTACAGTGTTGCTGGTTCTGCTCATTTTGGACTCCTGATACCTGGTTGCTTCATACAAGTTTTGCTACTTCCTGACTCTGCTTCTGTTTTGTCTCGTGGCTCCAGTCTTCTGGTCTGTATCAACTCCGAATCCCTAGACACAACCTTCCGTAACTATCCTCTGCTCTCTAGTAGGGATTCAGTGATTACTGGACTCCGTAACAAGTCGCACCAGCTTTACTACAAAACATTATTTACTACCTTGCATTGCCCAAGACTGTGTAAACTTGCACCAAAATATCTTCAGTGCCCTTGTTCATATTTTGGATTACCTCAGACTCCTATTACTGCATGATTCCAGCGTACCTTTGTGGCTAATTCATGGTACCAGCATCACGTCAGAGTGTGGGTTTTTTTTCCTGTTTATTTCTTCAATAAATTTCATATTGTTTGTCACTAAAAGCTCGTTACTCTTGTGACTTCCTAACATCAAACATGGATTATGAAAAGAAATGTTTGATCAAATATATTTCTTGTAAGAATTGTACATTGAACTTGGAATGACCCAAATATGGTCCTTTACAGCCAAAAGAATTCTAGCAGTAATGGTGTTGGTGCCAGTAGTACATGGTGGTATATACAGTAAGTGCCGGTAGTACATGGTGGTATATACAGTAAGTGCCGGTAGTACATGGTGGTATATACAGTAAGTGCCGGTAGTACATGGTGGTATATACAGTAAGTGCCGGTAGTACATGGTGGTATATACAGTAAGTGCCGGTAGTACATGGTGGTATATACAGTAAGTGCCGGTAGTACATGGTGGTATATACAGTAAGTGCCGGTAGTACATGGTGGTATATACAGTAAGTGCCGGTAGTACATGGTGGTATATACAGTAAGTGCCGGTAGTACATGGTGGTATATACAGTAAGTGCCGGTAGTACATGGTGGTATATACAGTAAGTGCCGGTAGTACATGGTGGTATATACAGTAAGTGCCGGTAGTACATGGTGGTATATACAGTAAGTGCCGGTAGTACATGGTGGTATATACAGTAAGTGCCGGTAGTACATGGTGGTATATACAGTTAGTGCCGGTAGTACATGGTGGTATATACAGTAAGTGCCGGTAGTACATGGTGGTATATACAGTAAGTGCCGGTAGTACATGGTGGTATATACAGTAAGTGCCGGTAGTACAGTAGTACTTGGTAATAATCACAGTAAGTGCCGGTAGTACAGTAGTACTTGGTAATAATCACAGTAAGTGCCGGTAGTACAGTAGTACTTGGTAATAATCACAGTAAGTGCCGGTAGTACAGTAGTACTTGGTAATAATCACAGTAAGTGCCGGTAGTACAGTAGTACTTGGTAATAATCACAGTAAGTGCCGGTAGTACAGTAGTACTTGGTAATAATCACAGTAAGTGCCGGTAGTACAGTAGTACTTGGTAATAATCACAGTAAGTGCCGGTAGTACAGTAGTACTTGGTAATAATCACAGTAAGTGCCGGTAGTACAGTAGTACTTGGTAATAATCACAGTAAGTGCCGGTAGTACAGTAGTACTTGGTAATAATCACAGTAAGTGCCGGTAGTACAGTAGTACTTGGTAATAATCACAGTAAGTGCCGGTAGTACAGTAGTACTTGGTAATAATCACAGTAAGTGCCGGTAGTACAGTAGTACTTGGTAATAATCACAGTAAGTGCCGGTAGTACAGTAGTACTTGGTAATAATCACAGTAAGTGCCGGTAGTACAGTAGTACTTGGTAATAATCACAGTAAGTGCCGGTAGTACAGTAGTACTTGGTAATAATCACAGTAAGTGCCGGTAGTACAGTAGTACTTGGTAATAATCACAGTAACAGCTGCGGTAAAGTAGTACTTGGTAATAATCACAGTAACAGCTGCGGTAAAGTAGTACTTGGTAATAATCACAGTAACAGCTGCGGTAAAGTAGTACTTGGTAATAATCACAGTAACAGCTGCGGTAAAGTAGTACTTTGGTAATAATAACGCCAACAGTGGCCGTATAGTAGTGGGTGAATTTAGGTGAGTTAGGTTAGTGGGTGTGGCTTCATATAGGCATGTGACTAGCACCCCCCTTAGATATCCTTCCAACGGATGCATATCAAACAAAGCACATCTCCAGCCATACACTATGTGGACACAAGTATCCGGACGCTTGACCATTACACCAACGGACTGTAATGACATTGTATTAAAATACATATACTTTAATATGGAGTTGGTCCCACTTTTGCAGTGATAACAGTCTCCACTCTTTTTCTTCCACGAGATGTTGGGAGTATTTATGTGGGAGTTTGTGCCCATTCATTCTGTAGAGTATTTATGAGGACACTGATGTTGGACGAGGAGACCTGGCTCGCAATCTCTGTTCCAGTTAATCCCAAAGGTGTTCGATGGGGTTGAGGTCAGGGCTCTGTGTGGGCCAGTCAACTTCTTCCACATCAAACTTGTCAAACCATGTCTTTGTAGTCCTCGCTTTGTGCACTTGGGCACAGTCATGTTGGAATAGAAAAGGGCCTTCCCCAAACTGTTTCCACATCGTTGGAAACATACCATTGTCCAAAATGACTTTTGTATGCTGAAGCATTAAGATTGCCCTTCACTGGAGCTAAGGGACCTAGCCCAAACCCTGAAATACAGCCCCATACCATTATCCCTCCTCCACCAAACTTCACAGTTGGCATAATGCAGTCAGGCAGGTAGCATTCTTCTGGCATCTGCCAAACCCACACTCCCCACTGACTGCCTGAGAAATGTGATTCATCACTCCACAGAAGATATTTCCACTGCTCCACAGTCCAGTGTGTGTGTTTTACACCACTCCATACGACGCTTGGCATTATTATTGGTGATGTGAGGCTGCATGCAGCTGCTCGGCCATGGAAACCCATTCCATTAAGCTCCCGCCACACAGATTTTGTGCTTACATTAATGTTTGGAACTCTTCAGCTATGGAATCAGCACAGTGTTGGTGACTTTTACGCACCATGCGCTTTAGCAGTCGTTGACCCCGCTCTTATGATTTTACGTGGTCTTCTTCATGGATGAGCTGCTGTTGTTCCTCAACGCTTCCACTTTCACTCATAGTTGACTGTGGTATATTCAGCAGTGATATTTCACAAATTGTCTTGATGCCACCTTTGCATTATCTCACAGTACCACGTCTGTAGTCACTGAGCTCTTCAGAACGACCCTTTTTGTATCACAAATGTTTGCAAATGGAGACTGCAGGGGTAGGTGCTTCATGTCATACACCTCTGGCAACGGGTCTGATTGTAACACCTCAATTCAATAATTAACAAGTGTGGCCAAATAACTTTGTCCATATAGTGTGTGCTGTACAAATCCTTCCACAACTAAACATATATAATATATAGATGCCCCAGCCCCACACTGCAGATCCCTCTCCAGTGACAGGGGTACAATTCCTTGAAAAAGTATTCAGGCCCAACACATTTTGTACTGTAGATTTTGAATGCGAAATAGATTAAAGTAGCTTTTTTTTTTTGTTCGTTTTACACTGATCCACTGAGTATCGAGCACTATGTCAAATCTAAATAAATATTGCAATAGAATTACTTACAAGAAAACCAGAAGTTATTAAAGGTGAAAATGGCATGCTGGCATTTCTTCTGGCTGTATAAATCTTGCTGTGAATGTCCAATAACAGATACTATAGAAAACAAAAGTCTACGGCTGCACTTGATCAGATATCCTTTATGAGAGAAGCTACAGAAGGCCGGATCTGATTGACGATAGAGGACATTATATACCAATCCTAGTGAAATACCTGCTACTCTCTGCCTAAAAGCCCAAACTTAGGAGGAACTTTCTTTCAACAAGACAATAATACAAAGTACGAGCAACCCTGGAGTGACTTACAATGAAGAAAACGGTGGTCCCTGAATGACCCATTGGTGTGGGTCATTTTGGCTTGGAATGTTGCTGTCATGTCTGACACATGCAGTATTACATGCTGACATGCGTGTTTTACAGGCTGCGTGAGCTTTGTGGGAATAGAAAGTGAGAGTCCAGATTCTTTCTATTCCCTGAGCGCACTGTTGGTTTCACCCAGGTACCCAAGGTGCTGTCACACATCAGAAACTTGGATATCCTTCTAAAATTGTTTTTAGTTAAAGAAATAATATACAATTTAATGTCTAACTAGTCGCCAAATCAAAGATATTAATAAAAAATCATAGGACAAGTGGTAAGTGAGGTGCGGGAAAATTCAAATAGCGTTAATCTGTCTGTTCCCGTCAGGGTTGTGAATCGCTGTATGGCTGCGACTCTTCTTTGAATACAGAGTAAATGTCACTTCTGGTGTATTCCACGTCCATGTCGGAATTTAAACACAAGTTCCACAACAGATCTAAGATTAATAGGAAAGTTGTACAGTGGTTGGTATATAAAGTACAAGAGGCAGAATCTGCATGGAACAAACTTACTCCAAAGCCGCCTTTATAAACGCTGCCCCCCCATTCCCCCGACTGACGCCGTCTTCTGTGACCCAACATTATCAGGTATCTACCACTGCCCCCCATTTCCAAAGTGGGTCAGGGTTTCTGGGACATAACGCCCATCATGGGCCGGGTACAAGGGCCTCACACAAGACTCCCATAATAAGGTGACATAAAGCTCTCCCTTACACCTGGAGCGGTGCATCCTGGAGGAGCTTTATTGTCCTGTGCAGCTGCAATGAGGTTAAGGGAGTAATCACCTCCCCATATCCCCCCCCATACTGTGTGCCACTAAGGGTCCCTGGATAATGTCAGCATTATCCACATCATCATCAGTTATTTATATAGCGCCACTGATTCCGCAGCGCTGTACAGAAAACTCACATCAGTCCCTGCCCCATTGGGACTTACAGTCTAAATTCCCTAAGACAGACAGACAGACAGAGAGGGAGGTAGAGACTAGGGTCAATTTTGATAGCAGCCAATTAACCTACCAGTATGTTTTTGGAGTGTGGGAGGAAATCGGAGCACCCGGAAGAAACCCACGCAAACACGGGGAGAACATACAAACTCCACACAGATAAGGCCATGGTTGGGAATTGAACTCATGACCCCAGTGCTGTGAGGTAGAAGTGCTAACCACTGAGCCACCGTGCTGCCCCATATCTCTGTTCCTATATAAAGAGGCTGCTGAGGCCCAGTAATAACACTACAGTGTCCTCCTTGTTACCAGGAACTGCTCCCCCTGTTACAGGAAGAGGCGGGGCTTGGCTGAGTGGCTCAGAGATCTGTTTCCGGTGACACAAAGTCACTTCCGGTGCTGTGGCCCATATTGTCCAGCTGGGGAAACATAAATCCCGAGCGTTTCCGAAAGTTGCCGAAGAGATCCTCGGAACACGCCCCCTCCGCGCCGTGTGCAGTCTGAGACCCCGCCCCCGTGTCACCATAACCACGCCCACCCCGATTGCCGCACGAAGCTCTGACTCGGCTCCTGCTCCGAGTGTTTCCGGAAATTGCCGATCTTCCTCTCCGTGACTCCGCTCTATCTCCGAGCGGACCCGAGCGGTTCCGGAGATTGCCGAGTGTCCGTCCTGCCGGACTGCTGGAGGCGGACGCAGCGCCATGTTGGATGCTCCGGTCTCTGAGTGAGGAAAATCTACCGGTATCTCCCCGTATCCCCCCGACCGACAGCGGCTCCAGTGTCCCCCCAGGCTGCGGTCCCATGAGGATCAGCCCCTGAGCCCGCTCCGGCCATGAGTTTACCGCACAAACCGGCCCTGAAATCCGCCGCACCCACCGGAGCCGGGACCGGGGTGCTGGGGCCTCCTCCTCCCGCTACCGCTGTGCCTCCACCCCCGGCCTCCTCCGCAGCCTCCCACCCCGGGATCCGGGCCCTGCAGCCGGCCGCCGCGTATCCTTCCTGTGTGCCCCGATACCCTAATACCCCAATACCCCCTGTGTGCCCTAATACCCCCTGTGCCCAACTACCCCTGTACCCCAATACCCCCTGTGTGCCCCAATACCCCCTGTGTGCCCTAATATCCCCTGTGTGCCCTAATATCCCCTGTGTGCCCCAATACCCCCTGTACCCTAATACCCCTGTACTTTAATACCCCCTGTGTGCCCTAATATCCCCGCCCCCCCCCTGTGTGCCCCAATACCCCCTGTACCCTAATACCCCCTGTGTGCCCCAATACCCCCTGTACCCTAATACCCCCTGTGTGCCCTAATATCCCCGCCCCCCTGTGTGCCCCAATACCCCCTGTACCCTAATACCCCCTGTACCCTAATACCCCCTGTGTGCCCTAATATCCCCGCCCCCCCTGTGTGCCCTAATACCCCCCCCCCTGTGTGCCCTAATACCCCAATACCCCCTGTGCCCAACTACCCCTGTACCCTAATACCCCCTGTGTGCCCTAATCCACCCCCCCTCTGTGTGCCCTAATACCCCCTGTGTGCCCTAATATCCCCGCCCCCCCCGTGTGCCCCAATATCCCCGCCCCCCCCCCTGTGTGCCCTAATATCCCCGCCCCCCCCCTGTGTGCCCTAATATCCCCGCCCCCCCTGTGTGCCCTAATATCCCCGCCCCCCGTGTGCCCTAATATCCCCGCCCCCCCCCTGTGTGCCCCAATACCCCCTGTACCCTAATACCCCCTGTGTGCCCCAATACCCCCTGTACCCTAATACCCCCTGTGTGCCCTAATATCCCCGCCCCCCTGTGTGCCCCAATACCCCCTGTACCCTAATACCCCCTGTACCCTAATACCCCCTGTGTGCCCTAATATCCCCGCCCCCCCTGTGTGCCCTAATACCCCCCCCCCTGTGTGCCCTAATACCCCAATACCCCCTGTGCCCAACTACCCCTGTACCCTAATACCCCCTGTGTGCCCTAATCCACCCCCCCTCTGTGTGCCCTAATACCCCCTGTGTGCCCTAATATCCCCGCCCCCCCCCGTGTGCCCCAATATCCCCGCCCCCCCCCCTGTGTGCCCTAATATCCCCGCCCCCCCCCCCTGTGTGCCCTAATATCCCCGCCCCCCCTGTGTGCCCTAATATCCCCGCCCCCCGTGTGCCCTAATATCCCCGCCCCCCCTGTGTGCCCTAATCCCCCCCCCTGTGTGCCTTAACCCCCCCCTCAGTGCCCTAATCCCCCCCGTGTGCCCTGATACCCTAATACCACAATACCCCCTGTGCCCCAACTACCCCTGTACACTAATACCCCTTGTGTGCCCCGATACCCCTGTACCCCTGTGTGCCCTAATACCCCCTGTGTGCTCTAATACCCCTGTACCCCTTGTGTGCCCACTACCCCTGTACCCTAATACCCCCTGTGTGCCCCGATGCCCCTGTA